>OY282560.1:308596672-309221900 GCA_958295665.1 Tipula vernalis | reverse complement strand
CGCCTGGAGTAGCCAAATCGAGGACGGGCGGCTACAGATCCGTCTTTGAAAACCATCTGCACATTGCATTGCTTCATGCCAACCTGTAGTGCTGACATGAAAGGTGGGTCGGCCCATGGATTCTGCACTCTCAACAGGGGGTCATAGATGTGTTTATTTTCATCACTGATCGTAATCAGATGATGAAAAGTCCCTTTTGCATCCCGCCCCTATAGGGATTCGAACCCGGTACCTCCCGATCCAGCCGCCGCAGCTTTAACCACGGCGCCGTTTGCTCGGTCAGCACAAATATTATGAGCAAGAAATTAAAGATATACAGCAAATGAAGTCAGTGAGCAACTCAAGTTCATTAAATTCACTTAGTGCTTTTATTGATGAATTTTGTGTCTTGAGAGCCGATGGTAGATTAAAGAATTGTGATATTCCATTCTCGATGAAACATCGTATAATATTATCGTAACAATGAGCGATCACCATGCTGATCCTCCTAGAAATACACCGAGAGCACAAACATGCCGGCGCATCTTTACTACTTGCTATATCAAGGCAACAATATTGGATCCGAGTGCCAAGAGTCTGATGAAAAAACTTGTTCATAAATTAGTGACGGGTACCCGGAAGGGTACCCGTCACTAATTTATGAACTAACTGCCGTTAGCAAACAATTCATCCGTTTCTAAAGGTGGGAGTGGTCGATACTCATTCATTTGATCAAGGGAAAAGGGTAAAATACCTACAAATCATATATGTATATGCCTATTTATAAGTTTGAGCACTAAAGTTGCACACATCGAACTGGTCAGTGATCTTACTAGTGATGCCTTTCTAGCAGCATCGAAGCGCTTTATCGCACGCCGCAGATGTTGTGAAATTTCTCATTTTATTTTCAGGCATAATATCACTTGGCATTTTATACCACCTAGGGCACCTAATTTCGGAGGAATCTGCACAGCGCCAATCAGGTTCACAAAATTCCACTTAAAACAAGTGATCGGAGACAAGATCTTGTGGACATCTCTGTGATCGGAGATACAACAATTTTTAAAACCATCAGAATTATTAGAATGTGATCGGAGACTCAATTCTAGCAATGGAGGAAATGGTGACACTTATTGAGTATCACCAACCCTCACTCCGTCCCACTTCCTCATCGGCCAAAACCAGCATAACAAAAGGGTCAACATTTTTGGAAAAGATGTGCCGTCGAATATTTAATGTCTCTCCAAGGAAAACACAAATGGCAAAATAAGAAACGTTCAAATATAAACATCAACGACATCGTCGTCGTAAAAGAGGACAAAATATCATAAAATCAATGGCTATTGGCAAATGTTATCAAAACTCATCCCGGATCTGACGGAATCGTCAGGGTTGTTGCTCTGAAATCAAAGTTCGGCGAAATGAGACGACTGGTAAAACAATTATGCATCCTGCCTGTCGCCAGCGATACATCGAGTCAAGAAAATCAGGTCGCTCAATCAAGCGATCAGATATCTGTTGAATCGATTGGTTCAAGAGCGGCGGTATGTTCGGTTCTAAAATAATGTCAAAGCTGAAAACATAACATGCATACATTCATAAGCACCTGCTTTCGTCTTGTCATCGGTAAACGGCATAAAATTGTATTATCACTCTAATTATTAAATTGTTTCAGTACAACTAATAATTTGTATGATTTCATAACAATTTATCTAAAATGAATTGGAACATAAAATAGTTAAAAACAAAAATTTCTTAACTTCAAAATAATTATATGTACGAGTATAATATTTCATTTGTTATTTGCAATGTCAGAATGGTAGTCGAATTCTAATGTTTAATTTGTAATGCCAAAATTGTAATAGAATTATAATGTTTAATTTGCAGTGCAGTGTCGAAAATTATGAGCATCGACGTGACATCTGTGATGAATATATCATATTAAACGTTCGAATATAATTTTCGACTCGGTAGTCCGTACAGCTTTTCCTGTCTTGTTAATGGGGGAACCAGCGAGTCAGTAACAACTTTAAGTAAGAACACGATATACAGAAAGTGCATGTTACTGACCAGCGAATCTTTAAGAACTTTTCGTTCAGTTTAGCCGTCACTTAAGAGAGCGAAAATTAACGCGCAAACTGAAGAATATGTCAGAATACATCAAAATTTTCAAAGCATACTTTTCTTAAAAATAATAAATTTTGCTATTCACATTAGAATTTTAATACTGTATTTGTCAGTTTTTACGGATTCGGTGGCCGATATGTCAAATATGCTGTAAGGAAATAATTTCGTCAAATTCCTTAAGGATTCTTACTGATTTGCTGGTTAGCCCTTAAGTCAGTACAATTGTAACCACAGCTGAACAAACAAATAAAAAATATAAAGTCATAAGGCGAATGTTAAAAAATGGTTTTATTCCAAGAAATCCACAAAGATACAGTCCAAGTATGAGTGTGAAGTTTATACTAAAAAAAAGAAAATAACAAAAAATTACACTGTTAAATCAGCTATTTTTCCAATTGGAATTTAAATTATATGAAAATTTAAATTTTTTGTGATTTTGGATTTTTCGTACCACCAAACAGATTCTTTTTATCAGGAAACAGGTTCTTTTCATCGTTTTCAGATAGCTGGACCATCTGTTTATCTCGTTAACCAAAACCATCCAATTGTGTTAAACATTACTATATTTCAGATAATTTAAAAGTTGACTGATTTTTGATGGTTAAAAAATAATTATTTAGCGTCGATCCTGGAAATGTCCCAAAGGGCCCGCACATTTCTTAGAATAGCTAAGCCATATAGCGGTCAATGTCACCAAGCCGATCCAATTGTGATGAACTACAATATATTTCTCAGTTTTTGGAATTTTTAATAATTTTGGATTATTTTAAAAGTTTTAAATCTCCGACCGCAGAGATGTCTACAAGGTCACATATCCTCGGATAAACCATATTGTCAGATAACATGGTTAAATACGACTCTACGTGGCCCACATGATCCAATTGTGATGAACTCTCGTATATTTCGCCGAATTTAGAATCTTTAATAATTATGGATGGATTTAAAAATTGTTGTATCTCCGATCACAGAAATGTTAACAAGGTCTTGCCCATATTTTCGGATAAATTGGCCATGTGTAAGTCTACGTGGTCAACCTTATCCAAATCTGATGAACTATACTATACTTCACAGAATTTAGAATTTTTAATAAGTTTGGAATATGGCCAATTACAATGAAACTTAGCTATTTCTTAACCGATTGTGATTGAATTTGACATGTGCGTTGGAAATGGGATTCTAAAATGATTTTTAGATGAAGTTCTGAAATAAGGCTAACTAGGATGTAACCTATCTATTTTGGAACCGATTTCAGTGACATTTGTGTTGGAAATGGGACCTTAAAATTATTTTAAGATAAAGTTGAGGAATATGGCCTTTTTGGTTAGAATTCAGCTATTCCTCAACTGATTTGGATTAAATTTGACGGAAATTAGATTCTAAAATGATTTTTCTAATTCCGGGACCCTACGCTAACTTTAGAAGTTTTACTGATGCTGCGCTTGCTCTTACCCATTGCTCTTACCCATTTTTTCTTATTTTCCTTTGATTAGTATATAATTTCCTGGCAGATGTATAATAAATATATCTTAATTTAACTTAATATACCAGATTTTTTAATTATTAATAAATTTATCACTATGAGAAACCTCAACAGCTGCCAGATTCTCAAAGATATCAACAGGCAACGTCATAAAAGCTATTGTCTGTTGCAGTTTAGTCGAGGTTTATCTACTTTGAGGTAGATCGAAAATCGATAAAGATAAAATTTTAGAATACCATTTCGTTGGCAAGACGCTTCTTAATACCTTCCATTAAAATATTATCATTATGTAAAAGAGATCCCAAGGATCTGCACCTTTTGGCTCTTTACTGCTTAGCTACATTGCGTTCCGCAACACAATTTTGAACAAATCAAATAAATTAAATCAAAAATTAAAATAAGTGCATACATCAAAAACATTAAAATGCTACACACTCCGTTGCTATATCAGATACCGTCAGACTAAGGAGTATCAGCGATAATGATTCTCCTTGTCGAACACCGCAGTTCTATGATCATTTTACTTCAAGTACTAAAGTCTGTAAAATTTAGTATAGTTCATCACGATTGGATAAGGTTGACCACGTAGATTGGCACATGGCCAGTTTATCCGAAAATATGGGCAATATCTTGTGGACATCTCTGTGCTCGGAAATATAACAATGTTTAAAACCATCCATAATTATTAGGTAATTATTTATTTATTTATTTATTTACTAACCAACAGCATGTATATGCAAAAATGGCTTACATAATTAAAAAACATTATAAAAAGTTAAAAAATGTATACAATAAAAGAATAAAAGATATAACGACATCAATAGATCAAACAATTAACAACAAAACAAAAAGACATTTAAAACAAAATCTTAGCGATTCGTTTTTTAAATTCATCCCTGGAAATATTGAAATCGAAACAATCTGCTACGGCGTTGAGATCTCGTTGAATGCGCACTATAGGGCCATGGAAGCTGTAGTTGCTACTTGCAGTCGGAATATGAAGAAGTTCCCGGGGGCGTAAATTGCGTTGAGGAGCATAAATATTAAAACATGAAAGAATGTCAGAACAGTCTATTTTACCACAAATGATGTCACGCGCAAATGTGGCACTTGCGCATGTACGTCTAGCACTTAGAGATTGGAGATCCAGAAAACGGCATCGGTCTACATATGGTGATAGTCTGAAATTATTGTTCCGCTCGAAAGACGGTAATTTTCTGAGAACAAATACCAAAAACTGTTTCTGAATACTTTCAATTCTGATTGAATGAGACTCATAGAACGGAGACCATATGACAGTCGCGTACTCAAGCTGTGAACGAACAAATGAAGTGTACAGTGACTTGAAAGTTAATGTGTCGTGAAAATCCTTCGAATTTCTTTTAATAAACCCCAACATCGAAAAGGCTTTATTAACAACCGCATCGATGTGAGAGTTAAACGTTAAATCCGAGCTAAAGATAACGCCCAAATCTGTAACCATATTAACTCTCTTCAAACTAACGTCATTTAGATAATAGTTAAAAACTACAGGAGACTTAGATCTGGAATAGGTGATCACGTGACACTTATCAACATTCAGAAACATAAGGTTAGTAACACACCAACCTCAAAATGTGTTGAGGTCCCGCTGAAAGCGATCGCGATCCAATTCACATGAAATATTTGCATATATTTTCATGTCGTCAGCAAATAGAATACAGTCTGCGAATTTGAAGCAATCAACAACATTGTTTATGAACAATAAAAATAATAATGGACCCAAGTGACTACCTTGAGGCACCCCAGATGTCGCAATAAAACATTCTGAGAACGTATCGTTGATCTTGACAAACATTTTGCGATCCGATAAATAAGACATAAGCCAATTTAAGGGAATAATGTCGCAATTAAGTTCACTGAGCTTATTCACTAATAACCTGTGATTAAGTTTATCGAAAGCTTTAGCGAAATCGGTATAGACCACATCGACTTGAACTTTCGAGGCAACAGAATTAATTAGATTATTTTGAAAGACCGCTAAATTTGTGACCGTTGAGCGGCCAGGAAAAAATCCATGCTGACGTGTGCTAATAAGTTGCTTGGAGTGGAAGTAGATCACTTTGTTAACCATTGACTCGAATACTTTAGGAATGCAAGACAGTATTGCAATTCCACGATAATTTGTTACATCACTGCGGGAACCGCTTTTGTGGATCGGTATGATACTTGATGTTTTCCACAGATCAGGAAATTTGCCTTGGCTGAGGCTCAAATTAAATAAATGGCATAAAGGAGCGGCAAAACCAAATGCACACTGCTTCAATAGAGACACTGGTAAACCATCTGGTCCAGGACCTTTAGAAACGTCCATGTTCATCAAAGCCGTCAACACGTCAAGTTCTGAAAAAACAATTTTTGAATTATTGGTGTTAGCTACTTTAGGAGATAATGAGCTATCCCTAACAAAAACACTGCTAAAATATTCAGCGAAAAATCCACAGATTGCCTCTGGATTATCTGATTTTCGACCATGGAATTCTAAAAATGGCGGCAAGCCGTTATTATGGTTCTTATTTTTGACAAATCTCCAGAAATTCTTCGGATTACATCGCAAATCGTCTTCAATATCAATTATGTAATTGTTATAGAGTAATCGGTTGAGATAGCAAAACTGCTTGCGCAAAGACTTAAACTGGATATAGTCATGGGCCAACCCTGTACGCCTATACTTCCTATGACATTTATTACGTAGGACTTCAAGTTGTTTCAGTTCTTTGGTAAACCATGGGACGTTGCGGGTATGAGACTTTCTAATTATTTTTTTAGGAACAAATTTTTCAAAAGCAACCTTCAACAATTCATTGAAGGTATCTAATGAACTGTTGATATCAATGTTTGACAGTGTACCAGCCCAATCAACTTCAGCTAAAAAATCATTTAATGAGCTGTGATCGGCGTGCGAAAAATCAAATACTGTACAATTTTTGGTAAAGTTTAAATTATTAGAAGTTTTGTAGAACAACTGAAATGAAACCGGGGTATGATAAACACTCGAAGATCCGGCAAAGTCGTCGCATGATTCTAGTTTAAAAGAACTATTATTAGTGTAGAAAACCAAATCCAGATAAGTGCCGTGGCTGTTTGGTACACTGTTTATTTGTGAAGTACCCATGTTTGCCATAAAATCACAAATTAAGGCGGAAGAATCATTCGTATTAGCAGGAATGAACATATTGTCAACCATCATCCAAATTAGATCTGGAAAGTTGAAATCGCCGAAAATAACAAAGTCAGTGTTATCAGAAATAAAAGGTAATAAATTACATGAGAACTTGTCAACAAAATCTTGACAAAATATCGAGGATGGCTCTATAGGAAAGTAGACTGTGCTAATTATTAAGTAAAATGCACCTAGTTTGAGTTTAACAGCAATGAACTCAATGATTGGGTCGGAAAATAAAAATTCACAAGAATAAATATTCCGAACTGCAATAAGCACACCACCACCTTTACGTTTTGTACTAAGGTTATATCGATCGCGACGGAAAACGCAAAAATCCGAAGGGAAAAACTCCGCATCATTGAAATCCATTGTAAGCCATGTTTCGGTCAGAATTATTACGTCGTAATCAGATTCCAATATTCCAAGATAGAAATTTCATGATTTTGATCGCATGCCACTACAATTAAAATAAAAAATTGATAAGCTATTGATGCAATTGTTAGATCCATTGACGACATTGTTAGAATTAGATAAACATGAATTTAGAATGTTAGGATGAACTGTGATAAGATTATTGTTAAAATTTGGTAGATTAGAATTTAAAATATTGGAATTTAATGCATTTAATGAAATTAAATTGACACTTTGCCGCGAGCTCCTTCCTCGTTTTTTGAATCGCGCCTTTCTTGAAAATCACGAACTAGAACCCCAGGTGGCCAAAAATCAGGATTTTTCAAGGTACCATGCAAGTTATTGATGACTCCAATCTTGAAAGACACAAACGTCAGTTCTGCTGGATCCCGGTCTCTAGGGAACAGTGAGAAGCAGGACACGTTTGATGGATTAAAAACGCTGTTTTTGAACGTAATGTACCGGGATATCGATTCGGAAGTAGTTGTTGGATGAAGACCGGAAATGTACAAATACTTCCTTCGAACCACTGTACGCAATTCCATGACTGGACAATCCGAACCTGGAACATCAGACCTCTCAGCTCGAACGGCATCCTAACATGACAGTAATGGCGAAGAGTTCGATACGACAGATGAAGAAATTACCGTTGGAATGTTCGTAATAACACAATCGGACGACAACGGCGGGAAGTGTGGAGGCTGTAAGCCATCAGTGACCTGGACGTGGCGCTGGGAACTGCCATCAGTTATTTCAGATGTAGCCGTTGTAATGGTATTATTACCATTTCTCTTAGATCTTGTTTCCATATTAGTTTGCAAAATACTTTGCTTAGCTTTTTTTTTTAATTTTGAAGACGACGGCTGCTGCGATGGTGGTAATGGTTTTAATAAAGTCTCCACGTTACTATTAATAGCGGCAGATGTCTTGTTTATCAAGCACAAGGACACTGATAAAGCGTCAATAGATTTACTCATGTGATCACTCTGTGCCCTGATAATTTTAAAAACATCAATGCACCCACCGCATCGCCAAGAAAAACTCGGAATCACCGAAATGGCGTCGAACACAGGCTTTTTGATCCCTGTACACTCAAAGTGAACGAGTTGACTGCACTCACCGGCACACGTAAAAAAGTTTCCAGCCACTTTCATATTACAGACACAGCACAGAGACATTGTTGAGAAATAACTTTAATAGTTTATAACACAACTCACTTTTATAAAAATATATTTCGATTGAACCACAAATTAAATTTCAAAATTTTATCAAAATTATTTTTATTCAAAATTATTTTGACTTTTCAACACGAAAAAAAAATACAACCGTTCACGGTAACTAAGGCAATCCCTCAGGTATTAAAGATTCTAAATTCGGCGAAATATACGAGAATTCATCACAATTGGATTAGGTTGGCCACGTAGAGTGGTATATGGCCATGTTATCTGACAATATGGTCTATCCGTGGATATGTGCAAGGCCTTGTAGACATCTCTGCGGTCGGCGATATAAAAATAATCCAAAATTATTAAAAATTCCAAAAACTGAAAAATATATTATAGTTCATCACAATTGGATCGGCTTGGTGACATTGACTGCTATATGGCTTAGCTATTCTAAGAAATGTGCGGGGCCTTCGACGCTAAATAATTATTTAAACCATCAAAAATCAGTCAACTTTTAAATTATCTGAAATATAGTAATGTTCAACACAATTGGATGCTTTTGGTTAACAAGATAAACAGATGGTCCAGCTATCTGAAAACGATGAAAAGAACCTGTTTCATGATGAAAAGAATCTATTTGGTGGTACGAAAAATCCAAAATTACAAAAAATTAAAATTTTCATATAATTTAAATTCCAATTGGAAAATAGCTAATTTAACAGTGTAATTTTTTGTTATTTTTTTTAGCATAAACTCCACACTCATATCCAAGTCTGAATTTCAGTATGGTACGATTTCAATCTGGATATTTGCAAACAATACAATTATTTTAATAAAGGATTGGACGAATCAGTCATGTTTGCCAAAATGTTGAAAAACATATTCTCGTGTAACATGTGCGACTGTGAACCCATACCATTCATCGACAATATCTCTTTTAATTGATGAATTTGAATTTGTACAAAACTCTGTCCAAATGTTATTTTAACTGTGTTCGACACGTCAAATCGATATTCAAAAGTTGATAATTTGGCTAATTATCCCTATAAATCCTTGTTAAATTTAATTTATTAATTAGTTGGTTCATACTTCGATAAAGTTTATGTAGCACTGTTTTAAATGATTTTTATTTAGTTCAGAAAGTATATGTATACATCTCATTGCTTATACATACACATATATGCGATATAAAGTTAAATGAATGTAATGAAGTGAATTTTTTACAGAAATAACCGATTACTTTGAATGCACTTTAGATTTAATGAATTGTAAATTTCAATCGAAAACATTCGGATTTTCTCCATCATCGTTGCAATAGTTTTCCTTTTTTTATTTATTCGTCTATACAATTTTCTAGTATACTAAGCAATAATATGTAATCTTTATTTTTAACTACTAATATTAGAGATAAACAGATGTCGGTTTTTACGTAAATAAATCTATTTTTCCATGCGAATCGACACTTGGTTGTCTTAACATTTCAAATCGTGCGATATTATCACTAGTATCCTCACAACCAATTATGAAGAATTTTTTTTTGTCCAAACTTCCTGTTAAAATTACATTTCGTGTTAATAGGAATTATATTCTGCTTGTGTACCAAATTTTATCATAAAAGGTACATAGGGAAAATGAAAAGGATTAGCGTTTATGAGGCAATATATTATGTGAGATAGATAAATTTAATTCCGACAACACTCAATTATAATTAACATACGTGAATCCGCAATCGAATTAAACTGTATTTGTTCACACGTCGATTGTACTTATACAAAATGAATAACAGTTTAATTAAAAATTAATGTCACGTATTTCGCCGTAAAAATTAATTACAACAAGCATCTTGATATTATGCCACGCACATTATTTGGGGCCAACATTAATTATGTACGACTATAAAATGCTTAAATCTTGATTACTATATTGTTCAAAATACAATTAATATTTAATTAAAGCTCCAAAGCTTGATTTAATTTTATTTAAGTGTTTTGATACTGTTTTGCTGATGCTGTTGCTATTGTGACTGTTTATTAAATAAAAATTTGATGAATAATAATTAAATTGGTTCGGGGAAATTTGTATCAGGACGGTAGGATTCCTTAAGGATGGTAGAATATTGGAGAATTTTTATACAAATTTACGAATTTCAAAAAATCTATAAATCTTATAAAGTTGCAAAATTTGAAAAATTTCGTTTAGTTCAAAATTCGATAACGCTTTTCGCTTTAACCACTGCGCCGTTTGCTCGGTGAAAGTAAATTTATTGGTAATAATATAATTTACGCGGAATAAAACGGTCCTCTTGCGTGACCTTGCTGTAAAAAGTGAACGGTGAAGAAAATAATAGTGTAAAGTGAGTCAAAGTTCATAACACGCAAAATGGCTGACACTAGGAGCTTGAAGAAACGTCGTGCATCCATTAAGGGAAACATGACCAAATTACTGAATTTCATAAACACGATGCTTCCATGATGGGCGAACATATGGATGTAAAACTACCAAAAATCGCTATCCCAAGTTTTACCGGTGACTATACAGAGTGGCAGTTATTCTACGACCTCTTCTGTTCTACAATCCACGACAATCAGATATTAACACCATCCCAGAAGCTCCAATACCTAAAGGGGACATTGAAAGGGGGAAGCCGCGGGACTGCTGAAACAGTTCAGCATTACCGATCCTAATTACATCGAAGCGTTGAGAAAGTTAAAAGATCGATACGGCAGAAAAAAACATACGATTTACGTATTTATTAAAAATTTCATGTCTCAACCATCAGTAATAGCACTATCCAGTACAAATGTTCGGAGACTCCTTGATACGTCAGATGAAATGATTCGTGGATTAAAGGCACTTGGAGTAAACTCAATGATGAGACCAACAGCCTATGGGCCCAAGCGTCAGCGGATTTGAACTTACCGACACTAAAAAAATTCTTCGATTTTCTGGCCAGAAGAATAAATGCGCTTGAATCTTTAAAAGGCGCAACCAAACGATCAAACACATTACCTAACCAACCCAAAACCAAATATCAAAAGCCATGTTATTCAGCCAAGTGTTCAATATTGTTCAATCTGCCCAAAGGAAATCTACCGGCTGTGCATAGTGTGCCAAGTGCAATGAACGTTCAATGAAAGATAACCGATGTTTTAATTGGCAGAACGACACCCACACCGTTTATAATTGCAAATCCAGATTCAGATGTAAGCACTGCAATAGTAAGCATCATAGTTTATTGCACGAAAATCGCACAACACCAACAGAGGCATTAGTTTCCAGTGTTCAGAAAAAAGAATCAGAAAACAGTTTCACGGCTTCCGGTCGGTTGATTTTTATTAAGTTTAATTATTTCGCTCTTAAAAGTTTCTGTCTGAATTGCTCGAATAATGTACTGTTCGGATGAAATATATTCCCCATATGATAAATTTTTATTATTTGGTCGGTTGACAAAAGCGAAGGACATACCCCATGATCTTTTTAATTTTGAACCAAGAGGAATGTTTATAAATTAATTGGTCGACAATACCGATCTGACATGTTTCCAACATTGTAATGACTCCTTGTTTTCAGGCTTCAATATCCAATTCCGATAATGGTAGAGTGCTGTAGCCAAGTGGGTCCATTCCACCAACACTCCAAATTAGGAATAAGTTTGGGATCTACTCCTCCCGATATGTAGTCTGTATAGGGTTTTGTTTTGATGGCACATGATTCCACCTTTCTCTAGAAACTGTATCCAAAATCAGGCTTGTTCTGTTAGCTATAAACGTTTTCCATCTAGTTGGAATGTCTGACAACCAATGTAATGTCACCATTGAACCCTACCTCTTCTATAGCAAATATTGGTTTGCAGTATTTAATCAGATCTGCAAGCAGTACAGCGCCACAGAGTTCTAATCTCGGAAGACTTATTTATTTTATCGGTGCTACCTTACTTTTTGAACACAGCAAACGATTTGTAATCTCTCCTTGTTCATTACAGGTCCTGACATATATCACATCTCCATATACTGATTCCGAAGCATCGCAAAATGCATGAAGTTGAATCGATTTTAGATTTGGATATTTAAACACACACCTAGGAATTTTGATGGCTTGCAGATGATGTAAATTTAAATAAATCTTCTTCCACGTACATGAAATGTTGCTAGGTGCTGTTTCATCCCATTCAGCTTTGATTACCCATAGTTTTTGTAAAAGCATTTTAAAAGTTATAATAATAGGAGATAACCAACGTAACGGATCGTATAACTTTGAACTTTCTGATAGCATTTTTCTTTTTGTCCAGATCACTTCATTTGTTAATGTGAGGGTTTTAGTGCTTTGGTCATATTCAATTAGTTTTGGTATATCTTCTATGTTATCACGTTCTAATGATTGTAAGAATTCTGAAGAGTTGGATTTCCATTTACGAAGTCTAAATCCGCAGCTGCCTAAAATTTCATCTTAGAAGATACATCCATTTTGTTTATTATATAACTCGCCAGCTATAAGCCAATAGATAACTTTTGTTCCGATAAGATAACCAAAAATAATTCTGCTCCAATTAAGAGATCGACTGAACTGGGCTTATAAAATTCTGGATCCGCTAGCTCAAGTATAGCTCAAGTAAGCCATATCTTGTTTGACTTTGGGATATTTATCATCGCTGATAGTAAGTTTGATGATATTTTATCGATTTTGTGTGTTGTCATTTTCAGAGTGTAATGTGGAACTACACGTGATGAAAACACTGAATAAAGTTTTACCTCTTGTTTTCCCCGTACAACTTGCTGATAAGCCAATAATTGAAATATTTGAATATTTTTGACGTAAGCCTAGCCGTTGCATGTAGGATTCCGTGATAAATGTCGATTGCGATCCTGAATCGAGCAGCGGTCTTGCGAGCATTTGTTGACCGTTAGACCCCCGTCGCTCAAGTGATGAAATGTTACCCCGGTGAAAATAACAATGTAAGGGTAGTGGATATAAAAACTTCAAAAGGTAATTACAAACGGTAGATCTCTAAATTGGTCAAGGTGTCAGAACCAGATGAAGAAGATATAATGTTAGTTAAGGATTCCCTTAATAGTCCAGTGTTTGACAATAAAAATAGGTTATTGCCTTATAATTCTTACGGATAAAACCGATTGACGTGAAATTTGGACAGTAAGTATGGAATGGCTCAAGAAACAAAACTTATATAGTGCCGATCTGTGTTTTTACCTTGGGGGTGGATGCCACTCCTTATCGATGGTGAAAATTAGTACACTCAATGATTTTTGATCTAAAAAATGCATGTTTGAAAGGAATCCGCGATTGGTTTTTTAACGATAACTTCCTTTTTTTTTAAGATATCTAATCGCTCCAAAAAACTATTTTGCAGGGAATTTTAAGGGCTGCAAAGTTGAATTTCCTTGAACCCTTCGTTTTTGAGATTTTTGAGTTTAAAAGGCTCGGGGAAAAGATCCTCACACTCAAATGCGAACTTAAAGAAAAAACTAGAACTTAGAGAAATAAAAAAGTAATAAAATTTAACCTTTGCCATACAGATGATTTTGTTTGCTGCAGGTTGATAATTTGCTTGTCTTTATTTGTAATCGCGTGGTCATGTCTTGAAGCTAAATATGTGCGCTTGAGAATGGTTGTGGAGTCGACTGCAACTGCTGTGTTGTTATACTGATAACTAAGGGCGTCGGTTGGGCTGCTGCTCCCATTGCCTTTAATAGCATCCTCTTTGTTTCATCTATTATTTCATCCAATTTTTTTGCTTTACTGTTTTTTTTTATTTTAGAATCGTTCTATTTAATCTTCTTTTAAATGTATGTACTGCGTTTTGCTGTAGGTGTTCGGTGTATGTGTCATTGATGTTATTCAGGATGTATTTATCTTTGACACTGTTTTCTTTGGTTTGTGTAATTTAAATAAAAAATTGTAGCTTCTAAAATAATCTGAAAAATATTTTGTTGTTAATAATTGCCCGACAATTATTAATTGTTTAATTGTTGTTTTTTAAACGTGATATGAACATTTTGTGATACGCTGTTATGTGATTATATTAAAACAAAAATTTGTGCATTGATCATTGTACCGCCAAGTGACTGTGATACGTTTGATTTTATTTCTAACGGTATTATATTAAGCGTTGTTTTTGATCAAAAATTTTGTGCATCGATCATTTTACCACCAATTAGCTGTGATACGTTTTATTGTAACTGTACTCGTATTACATTAAGCGTTGTTATATTACATGTTTTTGTTACAGTGCTGGCTTTCATAGTAATAAATCATAAATCGTAATACTTAATATTAAATAACTGTCAAATTTTATCTGTTTTAATAGGCAGTGTGAAGTTTCTGACAAATTGACAAAAAACCTTACAACAGCTAAAAAGTGTAAAGGGACTGCTACACTTTTGCTATGTGGATATTTAAAATGACTGACGAGACATCGTAGAGATGTCTTGATACAAAAATGCCATGTGGTAAAATTGGGTCGTTAGGAACATATTTATGTGACCCGTCCAACATAAATTTATTCAAGTTTCAAAAATGTTACGTGGTAAAATTCTGTAGTTGAGATTTCTATGGGCCATTGACAAGGCATCGTAGAGATATCTAAGTAATACCGAGTGTGCCATTTCATTGTATTGACCTCTGTGCATGATTTCTAGCAGACAACATATTTATGCGACCCGTCCAACATAAATTTATTCAAGTTTCAAAAATGTCACGTGGTAAATTTCTGTAGTTGAGATTTCTATGGGCCATTGACAAGGCATCGTAGAGATGTCTAAGTATTGCCGAGTGTGCCATTTCATTGTATTGACCTCTGTGCATGATTTCTAGTAGACAACATATTTATGCGACCCGTCCAACATAAATTTATTCAAGTTTTAAAAATGTCACGTGGTAAAATTCTGTAGTTGAGATTCCTATGGGACATTGACAAGGCATCGTAGAGATGTCTAAGTAAAAAATTCAATTATTTTTGAAATGTTACAATCCATTCTCATATCTATATTAGAAGTGATTGTGTTAATGTTAAAACATTTCAATAGCAAATGCGTCCTTCTTCTGAATTAGACTGAATTGCTCCATTAACTGTGAAGTACGAAATAAAATCAGCAAAATCAGTGCCAGTAGTTTTAATTTTATCCAATATATGTGTTATTGTCAATAGATAATATTCTAATTATATGCGCTAGAGCATCGAAACCGCATGTGTGAGAAACGGAGACTCGGTAATTTTGATATTCAAATGAATATCCATTTGGCAATATGCTATCGGTAACAATTTCTTCAACCTCCGATTCCATCTCGACATCATCTTTAGCAAAGTATCTCGCTAAAACACGTTTTCCCATGTGATTTGGGGATTCGTATAGACGAATTGGTTTGTTCCAATTTTCATTGTTATTTATATTATCTTACTCTTCCTCAGAATCATGGTTTTTCGCTGCTCTCCTTTTACTTGATTTGGGAGTTGGTTTTAACGCTTGTAAGACGTTTATTGCGTTTACTAAGCGCTCTGTTTTGTCTTTTAATAGTTAAATAAATCGTCATATAAATATGTTGTCTGCTAGAAATCATGCACAGAAGTCAATACAGTGAAATGGCACACTCGGTATTACTTAGACATCTCTACGATGCCTTGTCAATGGCCATAGAAATCCCAACTACAGAATTTTACCACGTGACATTTTTGAAACTTTAATACATTTATGTTGGACGGGTCGCATAAATATGTTGTCTGCTATAAATCATACACAGAGGTCAATACCATGAAATGGCACACTCGGTATTACTTAGACATCTCTACGATGCCTTGTCAATGGCCCATAGAAATCTCAACTACAGAATTTTACCACGTGACATTTTTGAAACTTGAATAAATTTATGTTGGACGGGTCGCATAAATATGTTGTCTGCTAGAAATCATACACAGAGGTCAATACAATGAAATGGCACACTCGGTATTACTTAGAAATCTCTACGATGCCTTGTCAATGGCCCATAGAAATCTCAACTACAGAATTTTACCACGTGGCATTTTTGAAACTTGAATAAATTTATGTTGGACGGGTCGCATAAATATGTTGTCTACTAGAAATCATGCACAGAGGTCAATACAATAAAATGGCACACGCGGTATTACTTAGACATCTCTACGATGCCTTGTCAATGGCCCATAGAAATCTCAACTACAGAATTTTACCACGTGACATTTTTGAAACTTGAATAAATTTATGTTGGACGGGTCATATAAATATGTTGTCTGCTAGAAATCATGCACAGAGGTCAATACAGTGAAATGGCACACTCGGTATTACTTAGACATCTCTACGATGCCTTGTCAATGGCCCATAGAAATCCCAACTACAGAATTTTACCACGTGACATTTTTGAAACTTGAATAAATTTATGTTGGACGGGTCGCATAAATATGTTGTCTGCTTGAAATCATGCACAGAGGTCAATACAATGAAATGGCACACTCGGTATTACTTAGACATCCCTACGATGCCTTGATCTAAATTCCAGCTTCACAATTTTAGTGTAGCGGAGCATTTACACTTTTTAGCTGTTGTAAGGTTTTTTGTCAATTTGTCAGAAACTTCACATTAGTGTTTTAATACACATCATATAATAAACTTTCAATTTATAATTCTCCGGTTACATAATGTCATGCAACAGCTGTACTAAATCCTTTGGATCTACTTTTGTGGATATAGTTCTCTGCAGTTTTTGTGGTAAACAATTCCACTTGGAGTGTACCGGTATTGATCGAACCGCCAATAATTCCATAAAAAAATTTATGAATATTTGTTATTTCTGTAATGGCTGTAATGATTGGATTATTAATCACAACATCTCGAAATTGTGGCAAAAGGTTGATCTGGCTGCTAATAGAGCTGCAGAGGCCTTAGTTATAAAGAAAATTGAAGCGGATGTGGCCGCTATTAACAAACTGATTACTGAGATTTTGAACAAATTTCACCATATTCCTGATTGCTGTTCTGGTCATCAACCGTTAATCGATGCTAGTGATGTTGATGGTCAAGTGTTTAAGTCATCTGCAAACTCAATCAATCATGATCGGGATCAATCGAAGAATAATACTAAATCGCCACTGTCGTTTCAAGCTTCTCATCATGCTCATAATAGTGGGGCTGCACATCATATCAAACCTCATTCTGAGCGACCAATTATTATTGGCACTGGTTATCTGGTCTCATCGCTCCAGGTTGTGAAGCCACGTAAAACTTTATTTGTTTCTCGACTCCATAAAGATGTTTCCGAAGCTGTAATTTTGGATTATCTTAAAGATAAATTTAACATTGAGGATGTTAACTGCCAGCGTATTATATCTCGACGGATTAATGATGCAGACCGTAATTTTTCGTCATTTAAATTATATGTGGATGTTACTGATTTTGAGAACTTATTACAACCTACTTCTTGGCCTGCTGGGTTATTAATTAAAGAATTTGTAATTTTTAATAAGTGACGAACCAATAAATCGAATTTTCCCGTTCTTCAACGAAACCAACCAACTCTTTAACTGATGCCAGTCGTTTTGATAAACAAACTAATCATTATAATTTGACGTCTCCGAGATTATTTTATCGTAATGTTGGGCGTATGTCGTCTAAGTCAGCTGAATTTTTGAATTTCTTTTATTCAACGGATTTTCAATTTTTTGCTCTTGTGGAAACTGGATTTCATGAGGGAATCTTTAATAATGAGTTCTTTTCTGATGACTTTGTCGTTTATAGATGTGATAGATATTTTTAACAGCACTAAAAAAATGGAGGTGGTATGCTGTTTGCAGCCCATTCTTCTATGCAAAGTGAGCTGGTTGTAGTACCTGGATGTGGCTCTATTGAATTTTTATGTGTCCAAGTTTTAATTTGTAATAATTTATTTTATTTTATAGTTTTGTACTCGTACATACCACCTAGCTCACCTACTGATGATTATTTGAGTCATGTAGATTGTATATGTGAATTGGTTAATATAATTAATTATAATGATACTTTAGTTGTATTAGGTGATTTTAATTTAAGTAATATTAATTGGTTGGTTGATAGTGAAACTGAGTCTTTGGGGTTACTCCCTTCGGATATTCTATCTGAAAATGATGCAGCGGTGGTGGATGCACTGTTCAGTTTCAATCTCAAACAAGTTAATTTATTTTGTAATTGTAAAAGCAGCTAACTTTATACGCAGCTTTGTATCTTGGTTTTATATTTATCTTTATTTTGTTTTAATTTAATTTTGTAACAACCATATCCAATGGTGGTCTTTTTGCAATGCACATACGCAATCTTTTTTCTAACCAAAAAAAAATAAAAAACTACAACAAATATAGTTAACGTAAAATTATAACATTATAACAGATGACGCATCGATCAATATTCAAAACTTATATCTGCGGCAATACTAAAATATTACAATACATCTACATTTTGACGGTTCTAAACGTCATTGAAAAAATGCAATAATCAAGCTAAGAATGACATTTTTCTATTACTAAATTACAGTAATGATAACAATTCATTTTTAGATTTAATTTTTGTTAATAATACGAAATATTTATCAGTTCATGAGTCTTTGACATCTTTCAAGGAAAATGATATTAATCATAACTCTCTCGAGATTATATTTCATGTTGGAAATCGAGATGATAAATGCCGCGTTTTTTCTTTTGATGATTCGTTTTATGATTTTAAGGAATTATGCGACACACCTGGTCTCTCTGAATGTCTCCGTTGCATTTGTTGGGATGATTTTTTTTCGAGCCAATGATGTTAATGAAAATGTAAAAAATTTTAATGACTTACTATTTGTTGCTTTTGATAAATTCGTACCTTTGAGGAAAAAACGTAACTATAATTACCCACCATGGTTTGATTCTGATTTGATCAACTTACGTAACCGTACAAAATAAAGCTTACTATAGATTCAGATCCAATAATTGTCAACTGAATAAATCCAAATTTGTTGATCTACGTGAACAATTTAAATCTGTATTTCATTCTAAATATTGTCAGTACCTATATAAGTGTGATTGAAACTAATATCAAACCAAACCCTAAAACATTTTGGAAGTTTGTTAACGAAAAACGTAATACAACTGGCTTTCCATCGGTAATGATTTTTAATGGAGGTAAACTGAGCACGGTTCCTGAAATCTGCGAGGGTTTTGCTAGTTTCTTTCAATCGGTGTATAAAGTTGATAGCGACCCTACTGTTAGTAATTGCCAATTTAACATTCCGTACCTAACAATAACTGAAGATAGTGAAGATGACATTTATGAATATCTGTCAGATTTTAATGATGGATGTGGGCCTGATGGGATACCTTCGTTAATACTTAAATGTGTGAGCTCATAAATTGTAACTCCGTTATGTTATCTTTTTAACCAATCATTAATTTCTGGACAATTTCCTACAGTTTGGAAAATTTCTCACATTGTTCCAATTTACAAAAAGGGTAACCGTTCTGGTATATCAAATTATCGTGGTATTTCAATTCTTTCGTCTATACCAAAACTTTTCGAATTAATTGTGTCGAAACATTTGTTATTCCATACTAAAGAGATAATTTCTTGTTTCCAGCATGGTTTCACCAGTGGAAAATCTACGACTACCAATCTGTTGCAATTTACTAAATTCACTATTGAGTCACTTGAATCTAAAGGCGCCCAAGTTGATTCAATTTACTTTGACTTTGCTAAAGCTTTTGATTCAATCGACCATAAAATTATTATTGAAAAACTTTCGGTTATTGGTCTTGATCCAAATTTTCTTAAATGGATTTCTTCTTATCTAGTTGGTAGGAAGCAGTATGTTCTATTAAATGATGTTAAGTCAGATTAAATCTATTGTCATTCAGGAGTCCCTCAGGGGTCCCATTTAGGCCCAATTATATTTCTTTTATTCGTGAATGATATACCTAATATTTTTAAATTCTGTAAATGTTTATTATTTGCTGATGATTTGAAGATTTTCATGCATGTTCAATGTGTAAGTGATGCTGAGGTTTTGCAATCTGAAATTAATATATTGTCTAGTTGGTGCTCTAAGAATAAATTGTTCATCAATGTACAGAAGTGTAAGGTGATGTCGTTTTTCAGAACACTCAATCCAAATATTGTCAATTATTATTTTGATGGAGATCTACTTTGTAGAGTAACTTCAACTGTTGATTTAGGAGTTCTGTTTGATCAGAAATTAACATTTGCGTTACACATAGATAAAATAATATTAAAGGCCAATTCTATGTTAGGTTTTATTTTTAGAATGACAAAGGATTTTATGGATGCATTTTCGTGAGTTAGTCTATATACTTCTTTAGTAAGATCTCACCTTGATTATGCTGTAGTGGTTTGGTATCCTCATCAGAATGTGCATATTGCAAGAATGGAATCTATTCAGAAACGTTTTACTATCTATATGGCCAGGAAGCTTGGTCATTTATCTGATCGTCATCTACCTATGTGGGAACAGGTGCGAAGTCTCCCATCGTATGTGATTCGGTGTGAGTGCCTTCACATTGATACGTTGGTTAAACGCCGAAAAATTGCATCTGCCTTGTTTGTTAGTGATTCTCTTAGTGGCCGCATTAAGTGTCTTGAACTCATTTCTGCTTGGAGCATTTATGTACCTACCAGAAGCTTGCGTCCAAGGGAATTTTTGTTTGTTGACTTTCATAGAACGAATTATGGTTCCAATGAGCCAACCAAGTCAATGGCTAGAATTTTTAATGAATTTTACCGTTTATTTAATTTTGAGAGATCCAGAGTGTATTTTCGGAAGGCAATTAGAAATTGCAATTTTTAATCTCATTTTACGTTTTTAAAGTTTTCGTTTTTTCAGGTAATGTTCCGTATTGTTAGTATTCCTTTTATTTCTTTTTAATCTATAATAATTCTTTTTTTACTATTCATTAAGTTTTTAACTGTAGAATAGATGTAAATAAATAAATAAATAAATAAATTTCGGTCTGTTTTTGTTTCTCTACCTGTTTTTTATGCCTACTGCTTGCGTTTCTCCGTGTTTCTCAGGCTCTTGTTAAATATTTCGCCTCTAGGAAGAAATAAAACTTCAATCTTTCACCGTATACCTTTTGCGGGCTTGTTTAGGATATTCATAAAGATGTGAATGAAAAATGCTAAAATGTATGCGATCCGTTTATTCTTTTTTTCAATAGTCTAGAACCTATTATATTTTCACGAATTTTTGGTAACCCTGTACATAGGATATTTTACATCCATCCATTCCAATACCAACATCCACTGAAAGCCATTAAAATAGTTTTAATATATTTTGTTGTTTATTTGATTTCCCATTAATTAATTATGTAGTTGTGTTTGCTTATATACCTAGATATAGTTATCCAACAAATGTTTTGTATGATCCAACAAAACTCGTATATAGTTTGTGAAATACATAAAATTTATTTTTTTATGGTTTTTTGTGTTTTTTTTTAATTCAACTTCACAAGAAGCACTCTAAATAGGGCACAACGTACCCGCATTCAACGGAATTAATTTATCGAAGTAGAAAATTAGATTACGGCAGCGTGCGCTTTATAAAATATATTGGAAATGGGTTAAATAAAATTAATCGTTTTGTTTTTTTTTTTTTGTTGGGTTTTTGGGTTACATAACATACAAATAAACCTTTTTAATTTCCGAATAAATTTCCCAATATAAAGTAATTAAAAAAAAAAAAGTTAAAAACGTAATTAGCGGTGGCATATTTAAACAAACAGTCAACAAAAGTATTTTTTTATTACATTTTCTGTCTCGCGTACAGTAAAGAAACGTGTTTTCCAGTCAGTTCAGCTTCAACAAATTTAATTCGAACAATATCTTTCCAAATTCAATAAAATATTTGAAATATTTACTTTAGCAACAACAAACGGCAATATATAAAAAGAATGGGTGGGGGTATTAAAAAGGACGCCAGATTTATAATAATTTGCTATATATTGATTTATTGTTTATTGTTCGTGTTTGTTTAAAAGTTCAGTGGCTTGAAGTTGGCTAACAATCGTTTCTTGAATGTTGCTTGACTACAGAACTTTTATTTCTTCATTAAAATTTGTTATTTTGTCTCCGTTCGTGCAGTGGACACAACAATTCCTCGAACAATCTTAGATTAGAAGTTGTTTGTTTTCTTTTATAGTTTATTGAAACGTCTCTCCATCATCATAATGGATGACAGATTTTAAGTTTTAAATTAGGATTTTATTTAATTTTTCGTCTTATTGATAACGTACAATTAAAATTTTCTAATATTAATTGTTGGATTTATAGTATAATAAATAAAGACGAATCTTGCAATTGAGGAACCTTAAATAACAATGAATAATAATTACAAACTATACATACAACTTAATGAGTTAGAATGGAATTCGGTTTAAAAAAACACTTTATTCAATAAAATCCAAACTTAAACTAAACTATACTACAAATTACATGGTTTTATATAAAAATAAAATTATCTTACTTTGCAAAAAGTAATATAAAAAATTCTTATTCTAAGAAATTGAAAAAGGTATATTAAATTGCATTATATTTATGGTAGATCAGTATATTTGGTCTTCGCGTGATTTATGTTGTTCAATTAATATAAAATATAAAAAAAACATTTATTTCACTTTTATTTTCTTTACATTTATTATAATTAATTAAACTTTATTTATTTTTTAAAAAGCCGGTCTCTTTAGAGCCGGGAATCAATATTTTGTTACTGTGCTCTTTGGAGTCAGTTTATTGAATGCTTTCTTAAGTTTTTTAGTTACATGATTTTTCTTTATAATATATTTTATAAACATGGTTCAACATGTTATTTTATAACTGATAATGGTTATTGCTTATTAATTAAAAATGAATATTTTGTTAGACAAAACAATAATTTGATTTACATAAAATATGATACATTAAATTTATAATAATAATTTTAGGTCATGATAATATTTTATGTTGTTAGTATAAAATTGTATTATGAGCATCTTTACTTTGTTGCATTTCAATTTCTTGGAATTCTTTATTTTGTTGCGATTCCATTTCTCGGAATGTAACTCTCCCTTCGTTAAGAGTAGAGTTCTCCTGAACTCTATTTGTAAATTTAATATTTATTTTATTTTGTTTAAACTTTATATAGATAATCAATATTATTATTAATGCTATTACTATAATTAATATTATGCTTATTCCTGAATATGTTAATATTTTATGAAATTTCAACAATTTTATTTCATTTATATTTTTATTGGTTTCCAAAATTATTTCCTTAAATGTAAATGTGTTATTCTCTGACTTATAATCTAGATTTTGAATGATGTAATCATTATTTACTTCCTTTATATTATTATAAAAGGTTTTGTTATTTATGCTAATGCTACAGTTAAAAAATTTTACAAAATAATTTCCATTCAATTCGAATGTTCTTTCATCATAATTTGATGTTAAAATTACTTTATTAGCCAATTGTATTAATATACTATTATCATTGATGCTATAAATTTCTGTATCACAGTTTTTAATATTTTGACAATTTTTTGTTAATATACAGTGTTTTAAATTATTTAATTCATGAAATGCTTTATTTGTATTGTATTCATAATAGGTATTGTTAATTTCAAATGTTTTAGTGATCTCATAATTTATTGAACTACAATCATTAATATTTGACAGGGGTATAATTAATTTTGTATTTGCTTTTTCCATGCAACTGGGAATTTTGATTAAAAATATCAATTTATTATTATTAGTTTTAGAATATCCTACTTTTAAATTTTTTATTTTACTAGCATCTATTTTGTATTCTACAATCTCTTCATGAGTTAACAAAGATGGATGTATAATGTTAAGATTACTAAATACTATATTATCTTGTAATTCACTTATAATTCTATCTATTTCATATATTTTTAATTTTATATCATATATCATTAATCTAAGTAGAGTTTGGTTATCTCTGTTTATAATAAAATCCTTAATAATTTTTCTATCTTCCAACATTGTATTATATAATTTGTTTATAGTGTTGTTAAAGTTATTATTAATTTTAATTTGTTCATTTATGTTTACAGCTAGATTTTCGTTATTCTGATCAATTATGTATAAATGTTTATTAATTAATTGTCTGTCTTCATCGTCCATTGTTCCTGATATCCACTTGTTTATTGTTCCTATGAAATTTACTAAACCTCGTTTATGTATTGAGTGATGTCCGTCTTTTAAAGTCATTAATTTATAAAGTAAATTGTCTACGTCTTTCAATAATGTAGATTTAATAAAGTGTTTTGTAAGCTCTACTGTCATTTCCCTCACTGTTGACCTCAGGTTTAATATTAGAGTTTCTATTTCTACTATGTCGATTATGTGTAATGAATAATTGTAAGATTTGGGTAAAAATGCCTCGCTTTCTCGAAGAATAGTATATCCTGTGTTGCTTTCAATTTTCTCTACTTGAATTTGTGCTTTCGTTAGTTTCGTCATTGTTAGTATTAAGAGCAATGTTGTCATTATTATCTGCGAATTTTAACGGTCTTTTAATATTTGTAGAATGTATATTAGTTAAATTAAGTAATCTAAATTTTGGTTGGTCTTTATGTCTGAGTGATTTATAATTTTTTATGTAACCTTGTTCCCTAGTTTCTGTATATTCCTCTCTATTTTTGTTGTGTATAGTTAACCTTTTTGTTTGGGAATCAACTAAATTCTTGTAAATTTCTTCTTGATTAATGCCCTCTTCTGCTTTTATTGGGGTGCATTTAATGGTATTGTGATACTGATTATTGTAGCTTTTTATTGCTTCTAACATTTGATACCTTATAGGACTGGGTTGGTCTATATTTAAAACTCTTAATTTTTCTGTCAGTGTATTGTTAAGTCTTTCTACGTCGGCATTACCTGTGTGGCTGTTAGGTTTTGTTAAATGTAATTCTATACCTTCTTTATCTAAAAATTCTTTTATATTGATATGCTTAAATTCATTATCAGCTATTATTTTTCTGGGTTTCTTGTGGTTAATATACATTTTAAATTTTTCAATAATGTCTGTAAAATTTCTGTTTTCTAACGGATAAGCCGTTGCGAATTTTGTAAATTTGTCAATAAAAATAAGAAAAGGTTGTTTTTTATTAATATACGTATCTATATGAACGATTTGATTTTTGTTTGTCGGTATTTCTGTCTTTTGTAGTTTTGGTTTGATTGGGTTCCTATCGTATTTCCCTGTGTTACAAACGTCACAATTGTTCGTAATTTTATTTATTGTAATTTTCAAATTTTTACTGTAGATTTTAAACTTTAAATCTTCATAAAGTGCTATGATACCGGGATGTTTCTGTTTTTTGTGTTGTATGGATAAAATCTTAATTAAGTCTTCCTCTGTTTCTACGTCTTGTGCAAAATGTCTGCATTTAATGAATTTGGTATTTGGAAATTCTTTGATTAATACTTGAAATATTACATGTAAATCGTGATCAGATATTTCAGAATATATGGCTACTTTTGTTGAAGATATGTATGTTTTAAGTTTATTAATTAACTCTATGTGATTTATATTTGGATTTATGTTAATCCGACGATTCCCTAATACATTTTCAAGTTCGTTAGTGAAATTTTCTGTAATTATTATCTGTGTTCTAAATCGGTTTACTATAGTGTCTAAGAATGTTAGTTCGTCGTTTAAATTTTCTTCTTGTGAATGTATTGTCGCTTGAATGGATATGTTGTCTTGGTTTTCGTTTACTATTTCTTCATTATTAACTTCATGTTGGGAAGGGGGGTCTTGTAGGAAATTGTTTCTCCCTTCGTTAGCTTCGAACATTTCGTTAATTCCAAAACTTTCACTAATTTCATTTATTTCGTGTTTATCATTGTTTATTCTACTTAGAAAATCTGCTATTTTATTTTCCTTTCCTTTTAAATAATTTATTTTTATGTTGTACTCTCCTAAAGATAGTATCCATCTTTGGAGTCTTGGGTTTAAATCTTTGCCTAAATATTTAGTGTGTAACCATTTTAATGCTTGATGGTCTGTTTTAAGTTCGAATTCTTTTCCATATATGTACGGTCTAAAATATTTTACTGACCATATGACTGCCAATAGTTCTTTTTCCGTAGTGTTATATCTAATTTCATGATCATTTAGCGTTCGGCTGGCGAATGCTATGGGATGGTTTTCTTGAAGCAAAACTGCACCAATTGCAAATTGACTGGCGTCTGTATTTAATACGAATGGTTTGTTGAAATCGGGATATTTGAGAATTGGATGGGTAGTTAGTAATAATTTTAGTTGCTCAAAAGCATGAATATAAGATGGATCTAATTTATTTACTTTACTATTCTTTTTGAGATATTTTGTCATAGGCTGCGCTATTCTGGCATAGTCCTTGATAAATTTTCTATAGTATCCTGTGATACCTAGGAATGATTTAATTTGTTTTTGAGTTACTGGGAGTTTTAATTGTGCTATATCATCTATTTTCTTTGAATTTGGTTTTACACCTTCTGTTGTTAACAAATGACCTAAATATTCGGTCTCTTTACAAAAGAAGTTACATTTGTCTATTTGTATTTTTAAATTTGCTTTTCTTAAATTTTCAAATATTTGATTTACATTAATTATGTGTTCTTGTAGAGAAGTGCTAAATATTAATATATCATCAAGATATACTACACATATTTTATTTATATGTTCCCTTAGTACTGAATTTATTAATCTTTGAAAGGTGGCAGGGGCGTTTTTCAATCCAAAAGGCATTCGAACATATTCGTAATGTCCGAATGGTGTGGAAAAACCTGTTTTATTTTGGTCTTTTTTGCTTACTAGGATTTGATGAAATCCCTTCGCTAGATCCAAAGTTGTAAAATATTGGGCTCTACCCAATTTATCTAATATATTTTCTATATTAGGTATTGGAAACTTATCATTTATAGTAATTTCATTTAACTTTCTATAATCAATGACAATTCTCCATTTTTTTGTATTTGAATTGTCCATTTTCTTCGGTACAATCCAAAGGGGAGAATTATAGGGTGAATTCGATTCCCTAATAATTCCTTGTTTTAACATATCCTTGATTTGTTTTTCGATTTCTTTCTCGTGTATTTGCGGATATCTGTATAATTTACAATATATAGGATTCTCATTTGTTAATTTAATTTCGTGAGTTATTTCGTGAGTGAAAGTCAAATTGTCACCTTCTTCATAAAATAAATCTTTATTTTTGGATAATAAATGTTTTAAATTTTCTTTTTCTTCATTGTTTAAACTATTTTGGTTTATTTTAGAGAAAATTTCCTCTTGTGAAACAATTGGTTCTAAGTGATTTACTTCGGTAAGATCACGGGGATATCCAATTATTTCGAAAGGGATTTTATGCTGATTAAATATCTTCAGATATTCATTTTGTATATCAACTTCAGCTTGAAAAGGAATTAAAAAATTCATTCCGATAATCGCGTCATATTTTTCACTCTTTAGAGGAAAAATTTTCCATTCTAATGTACCAGTTTTTACTAGTTCCTTTGGAATTGGCGTGATTATTTTTTTATTTACAAAATTGGGACCTCCTAAAGAATTATACATAATAGGAGTTTCTAATTCTATTTCTTTAAAATTAAGAGTATTTGGTTTTAATAAACTGGTATCTGAACCAGTATCTATTAAACAATTAATAGATTTATCATTAAATGTTAGTTTTACTATCGGTAGCTGGTTGATGGTGTGGGGTTTATAAAATTTACCTCCTGATTTAAGGGATTTACTTGATTTATATTATCGACTTCCATTGGTCCTGGTTGTTGAGTATTGTTTCTATATTGTCCAGTTCTATTGTCATTAAATTGTCGCCTAAATTGTCCTGAATTATATCCGTTATTTCTGTGATCTTGTGTTCTAAACTGTCCTGAGTTATTGTTATTTCTGTAATCTTGTGTTCTAAACTGTCCTGAGTTATTGTTATTTCTGTAATCTTGTGTTCTAAACTGTCCTGAGTTATTGTTATTTCTGTGATCTTGTGTTCTAAACTGTCCTGAGTTATTATTATTTCTGTTTCTAAATTCCTGGTTATAAACACCGTTAATATTGTTGTTCCTATAAGGGTTTCTGTTTTGAAAATATGTTTTATTATTTGTTTTAAAATTAAATTCTTTATTTCTATTTATTCTAAATTCGGATTTAATTATATCCTCTGACAGGTATATTTCCGATTTACAAAGAATATTGTCTAATTCGAATAACGATTTCGTTGAATCTATTTGTAATTGAACTAGAGGAATTATTTTTGATTTTAATATTTGCACTAACTCCCTATCTATAGAATAATATGTGAAATTATCCTCGTCGTCAAAATCGCATATTTCGCTACATTCACTCTTATATTTATTTAATTTATTAAAAATATCTTTAAGATTAAATACCTTGATTTCCTTGGCATTGTAGAGTAACTGATGGATGGTGTTTTTAGGTCTGTATCTCAATTTTAGCTGCCTGATGACGTTTTCCCAGGTGCGTTGAGTTTCAGGTATTTCCATGATGGTTCCTCTGGCATTCCCAATTATTTTCGTGTTGATTAGCTTTCTTAAGCAATATTGTTTAAGTTCCTCGTTCTTATTACCGCATAGACTTTCGGTATCTATGATGGTTTTTAGGAAAGATTTTAATTTGTAAGTATCTTCCCCTGAAAAGGCTTGGATCTCACTGAAGTTTCTTATAATTTGATCTGGACTTAGATCAAATCGAGTGGTTTTAATGCCTTGCATTATTGTTTCCTGGTTTACCAGTTGTTGTTGCAACACTGTAATTTGATTTTGTAATTGTTGTTGCTGTTGTTGCTGCTGCAACAATTGTTGTTCGACTTGTTCTGTATTCATTTTTGTTGTAGCTTTTAGTTGTCGATTTAAGTCGAATACTTTGCTTCTTTTACTCGCAATCTTGAGATTATTGATTTTAAATTGTTCACTTTTAATTAACACCCACTTTTTATTACTACTTTTTAAATATTATCACGTTTTTATAAGTTTATTATTTTACTTTAACTATTTAGCACGAAATTAATTAATTTTTTTTTTTTTCACTATTCAATTATTTACGTGAAATGATTTTCGTGTCTACGAAAAATCAATTTTTACTTATTTTTCTTTGTATCTTATCACTTCACTATTTTAATGTTCTTTTACACTGTTTTCTCTTCTTCGGAGGAGAAAATTACCAACTGCGCCATTTATGTTGTTCAATTAATATAAAATATAAAAAAAAACATTTATTTCACTTTTATTTTCTTTACATTTATTATAATTAATTAAACTTTATTTATTTTTTAAAAAGCCGGTCTCTTTAGAGCCGGGAATCAATATTTTGTTACTGTGCTCTTTGGAGTCAGTTTATTGAATGCTTTCTTAAGTTTTTTAGTTACATGATTTTTCTTTATAATATATTTTATAAACATGGTTCAACATGTTATTTTATAACTGATAATGGTTATTGCTTATTAATTAAAAATGAATATTTTGTTAGACAAAACAATAATTTGATTTACATAAAATATGATACATTAAATTTATAATAATAATTTTAGGTCATGATAATATTTTATGTTGTTAGTATAAAATTGTATTATGAGCATCTTTACTTTGTTGCATTTCAATTTCTTGGAATTCTTTATTTTGTTGCGATTCCATTTCTCGGAATGTAACTCGTGTCTCGGTTGTCACGTTGTGCTGAATCGGTGTTATCATTGGTGTCAACTAAGCACGTTGTGCTTATTCAACATTACTGATGGTGTTAACTCCTCCCATCTTAAAAATCCACGTCCCGTGGATCAAAAATTTAACTGGATAGGTTGAATTCCAGGTTGATGAGTGGGAAGTTCCTCTTGGACAGTTGGTTTTGAGAAGATCAGCAATCCCCTTCGATGAGCGAGTCTCGCCCTGTGTATTAAAAAAATGACAATCAGGCCACAAATAATGACTATGATCCCTCCGTCAATAGCGGCCGCTTCCTTGTGTTCGTTGTATAATTCTTGTAATTGCGCAATGTTCCCTAGGTATAGGTTGTGTAGGTATCCGGGATCTATTTTAAAACCCTTCTCCGTGATGTTCGTGCGTAATACAGATGGTAAGACTTGGAATGTCTTCACTTCCTTACTTACGAATGTGGAATTGTTGATTTGGACCGTTTCGTTAGCATATTGCACCAAAAAGCTTCCTTTTAAGTGTTGACTCGTGTTGTTATATGAAATTTTTCCGTCGAAGTTGCTCAGAAATATGGTATGATCATTGAGGGTTTCAATGATTTCTTGTTTGTGGAACTGGTACTCGCATTTAGCATTTAATCCTTTTATCAATTGATAGATACAATGATCCGGTAGTATTTTCTTTAAACCGCTTAGATTGCAAATGGTCGTTTCTCCGAATATGTGGTATTTTCTGACAATTCCAAATATCTCATCTTGATTGAGAAGAAGTTCGTTAAATTCCATGTATATGCGTTTATTGTGACTGGAGGTTGATCTTATGATGATGTGATTGTAGTCCTGTCTGCTAGTTTTCCGCATAGAGAGGACGTAAAGGAGAGTGTATTCCTTCATGATCATCATTGGTTCAGCATATTCGATTGCCTCTATCTCGTTGGCATACGGCAGGGTTTCAATTTCCATGATTAAACGACTAATTTCACCTTTACTCAACAAATTAGTATTGACGATGTTTCCTTTGGCTAACTGGACAGCTCGGACTATTTCATATATTTCGTCTTTGAGAATGGTGAGTCGATTAAACAAGACTTGGTGAAGTTTTTCATCTGATTCGTCGTGTAAGTGGTCCATAATTTTGTTGTACTCCGCAAGCAATTGTTGAGTTGTATTTGTCAGACCTTTGTTAATCCTGTACTGTTGATTGTTGTTGCTAATTATCTTGTTTTGGCTAGTTATTATCTGATCCCAATCAGTAGCATCGGGTGATCCTGCTATCCACTTCCAGGCGCTACCGATCCAGTTTATTGATCTTTGTGCGCGTGAGTGACCTTTTAGTTCTGAAATCAGCTGTGTTATTACTTTCATTTGATGGATCAATTGCGGTTGAAGGATGTTGTCTTGATGAATGCGGTTGATTGATGGCGTTATTCGATTCATGATTTCTTCATAATCTTTCAGATTGATGACATGAATCAACTTGAAACTCCCTTGGATTATTCGTCCATTTCCTTGTTTTATTGTTACGAGTGGAGTATTGTATTCGTAGATGCTCAGTGGCCTAGTGAAACGCCAGAGCCAGGAACTAGAAAGGAAGAGAGGGAAAGGTTGTTATAAGTATTGTGATAAAATAGTGGGTAATTATTGTTGTAGGTTTTTAATTTGGGTTTTGTGGATGCGCCTTCCAGAAGTAGTTGTTACAGTGACATTGTTATCTTGTGCCACTGTTTCTTGTCGAAATTTCGGCTTATCTTTTCGTTGGATTTGTTTCACTGCCGTATAGATGGTATCGCCTATTTCATAGGTTTTTGGGTCGACTCTCTTACTATTTTCCCTTGTAATGGTGGCGTCTTGATTTTTCCGTAGTCTTTCAATCAGATCCTCGTGAATTTTTGTCTTGAAATCTACTAGATTTTGGTAGTTGGTTCTCTCAATTCGTCCAAAAAAGATGTCGTTCGGTTTTTGTTGGGTAACCGAGTGTATTGAATCGTTGTATCGGTCCACCGCAATGTTGATGAGTTCCTTTGTGGACAGTTCCCTGTATTCGTTCTGGAGGCATCTAACTATTTCCAGTACGGTAGAATGAACTCGCTCGATCGCCCCATTTACCTCACTTCGTTGTGAAGGTGTTAGGTAGATTTGGATACCTAAGGTTTTTAAGTAGTCCGTTATGACAGGACTCACAAAGCTTCTCTCGTTATCCATCACGAGTATGCGAGGTGCGGTGAAGTAATGTATCGCTTTGATGACTTTGTCTCGTACGTGCAAAATTGATTTGTTCTTGATGCGAAAAAATTTTGCAAATTTTGAAAATTTGTCCACACACGTTAAGAATTTTTCATTTTTGATCTCCATTATGTCAATATGAAGAATTTCTGCAGGATATGTTGGAATAGGTGTTTGTTGAAGAGCAACACGATAAGGATGTCGGTCGTATTTATTTATGTTGCATATATCGCATGTTTGCGTGTATTTTTTGATCAAGCTGGCCATCCTTGGAAAATAATAACGTTCCAAAACTTGCTTTCTGTTTTCTATGTGGTTCCTATGTGCCCGCTTGCGTTCCTGCTTTATGACGGAGAATTTATTTTCTTCATTCCGAATGTCTTCAACAATTCTTTGCGTTAAGCGTAATTTGAAGTTAGAAAAACTTTCCTTAAATACTTCTTGTAGAAGTTGAATATATTCCTCAGGGATTTTGATTCCGTTGATGATGGTTGGATGCAATCGTTCCTGTAAAATCTTGCTTAAAATTTCTTTATTTAGTTCTGGCTTGCTTATGTAGTGTCTGTGGTAAGCGGGATGCGGCTCTTCATAAACATAAATGTCCTGACCATTTTGAAAGATCAGTTGGTTCCTGAAGACATTGATGGGTACATCACAGTATCGCACTAAGTCGGTAGAATCCTCTTCTGCACTGTGAATGGTTCCAGTGGTAGACAATGTGTTCGCTTCGAGTTCTAGTCTCGACAGAGCGTCCGCTACTTTGTTGGTATGTCCAGGTTCATACCCACCAGGATCATACGGGTATGATTTGGTGTATATCGGCTCTTCACTGGTGGTTTTGATTTCAGCGCGTACTTCGGTATCGATGGTTTCGAAATTATTGACGGGTCCAAAGAGCATTGTGAATTTCGAGATGACTGTGTGCAATATTTTTTTTGTGTCTGGTGAAAGATGACTATCCCGAACTTCTATATTATTAACTTGGCACGACGGTTTTTCTTTTAACGGAATGTGTATGTTGGGTGTGATGATCAATTCATTGTGTTTCCGATCAATAAGTGCCCCTAGTTCCTTTAATGTGTCATCACCTATGATGCCATCAAACGATTTTAATCCTGGCAGAATAAAAAAATCGATGGTATTGTCGATGCCAATGCTTTTAAAAAATGGTCCACTAATTTTTTGGCTGATTTTGATGTCACCTCCTGCTGATCTAATTTGGAATTGGTTATCGGTTGGTTTTGCATTAACGGCTAATTCTGATTTTATGAAGTTCTTATTGGCTCCTGTGTCGATTAGGAACTTGAGTGTGTTTCCGTTTTTAAGCCGATACTCTAGGTAAGGTACGCTAGAGAGGCTTCCATCATAAAATTTACTTCAGAATTATCTTCAATTTCCAGCTCGTCATTGGATACCTCGTTTTCGGTGTTGTCGTAAGCTAATTGATTATAGTATTCCTCCTCCAGTTGTGTCTCTAAGTGGTTGATTCTTTGCTGTTTCCTTGGCTCATGGATATGAGAATGTTCTCGTTTTGTCATCATATTATCCTGAGGAGTGGGGCGGTTGATGTAATTCACCTGCCGTGTTTGTATTGATGGGTCAATTTCCATCGGTGTTGGCGGCTTAGGGTAGTTCGGCCTTGGTGGTTGGAAGTTGTTCGAATTCTGGTTACCAAAAGGGCTGCTGTAGTTTTGGTGTTGTATGTTGTAAGCCTTGTTTCTCCATTGGGTTGGTAATGCGTTGTTACTTTTCGCTAGTGCATGATTATACGAAATTTGGTTTACATTGCTAATATTTCTCTTGTGAATTTCCATATTCCTGAAATTCAGGTTTTGAATTTCCAAGCAGGATGCGTATGCCTCGGGTAATGTTGCAGGTTTTTGGATGATCAACATCTTGGCCAGATCTCCGTTTAATCCACGGATGAATACGTCCAGTGCTCGATTCCGATACGTTTCTACCAAAACGTTAATTGTTTCTAACGTGTAATCCTCCGTCTTGATTTTATTGACTATCAAGGAGAATTGGTGGTTTACATTAGCGTAGAATTCGTTTACTGTTGTATTTCTCTGTGACAACGTGCTTAATTGATGTTCCAATGTGCGAAGGTCACGTTTATCGGCGTAATGTAACGACAAGCATTTTTTGATTGATACCCATTCTTCATTGAAAATATTGTATGAGATCAGCGCTGAGTCGGCATTCCCTCGAATTTTCTGGCGGATGTGCTGAAGAATCGCCCGGTATATAGGCTTATTTCGCAAGATTTCGTAATCTCTTAGTATATTCTCCACACTGTGCACCCATGACAAGTATTGGGTGGGATTTCCGTCAAATGTTTGTAGTTCTTTGACGGAATCAGGCAAGCGGCTTATTTCTTTTAATTCTTCTTCGTTTCTTGGTGTGACAAGCGCTGTAGGGGCTGTCAAAATCACTGGATTTTCCAGCTTGTTCAGTCGTCTCTCAATTTTTTTGGTTAACTCAATCTGGGCATTTAAAGCTCTAGTAATTTCTTTTAATGTATTCTTAATTATTTCTAAATCTGCCATTATTTTAATTTCAAGTAGATTTCTTATTAAGATTTATTAAAGTTTCGGAAAACTGGTTATTATTATTTAAAAAATTTTTAATTTTTATTTTACACTAGATTTGTGTAATTGAATTTTAATTTTTCAATATTTTCAATAGACTTACAAGAAAATTATTATCTCAATCTTCATGTAGACGGTGCACTCCGGGACGTGTGCACAAGACAATACCAATCGGGCGTGCGCTGGACGGAACGTTTGTTTTTATTCTCACAAACGGCCTACTGCGGTACGTTTTTGCGATCACTGCACTATTCACTGTTTTTACACTAATTGTAGTATATAATTTGCTACAATTTTATGCACTTAGTGTTATACTATTCACTGTTATTTTTACACTAATTGTAGTTTAGAATTTGCTACAATTTTATGCACTTAGTATTATTCCCGATGGTTCGACTGTTTCGGCGCCACTTAATGAGTTAGAATGGAATTCGGTTTAAAAAAAACACTTTATTCAATAAAATCCAAACTTAAACTAAACTATACTACAAATTACATGGTTTTATATAAAAATAAAATTATCTTACTTTGCAAAAAGTAATATAAAAAATTCTTATTCTAAGAAATTGAAAAAGGTATATTAAATTGCATTATATTTATGGTAGATCAGCATATTTGGTCTTCGCATGTCTCGGTAGTCACGTTGTGCTGAATCGGTGTTATCATTGGTGTCAACTAAGCACGTTGTGCTTATTCAACATTACTGATGGTGTTAACTTACATGTGTAATCAATCTCGATCACCTTATACTTGGCTGCTTGCTGCAAACAACTTTGGCTAAGTATATGCTTCATGCTTCAAATTTGAATTTTTTTCCCTTAAATCGTGCCCGACGTTGTTGTGGTGAATTCAAAAATATCCATCGATAGGCCAATTTGAGGTTTCGTACAAATAAAGTTTTACGGGTATTAGTGTTAACCCAATGGCGGTATCCGTAAGAGGACTACATCCCTCATACTTTAGCCTAAGGAGTAGACTCTAGCGAGCACCACGAATAGGCCGTGTGAGCATTTACTGAAATTGGAAGAAGTTATGGAACATGAAGCGAGTTTTGTGTTTATCCCTCTGCGTACACAGCAGCCTGACTACCAATAAGAATTATTCTTTAATATTAAAAAGTTTGATTTTATTTAAGTTTTGTATTTATTAGAAGCAATTTAAATAATTTTTTTATAATTCATTGTAAAATGAAATCCCGATTCATACAAATGAGCTAATCCTCAAACCGAGTATCTCACATTAAGAAAATCATAACTTTATTTTTTGTTAACTGATGATGATGACTTTCTAAACCGTCTCGCTGGCTTTAATTAAGAAGTTTGCGATTTTACTAAAATTTTAAAGGATAAACCAAAACACAAAAAAAAATTACATTTCCGACTTTAAGGGATTACTATATACCACCATTCGGGAATTTGGGTCGCGGCTTATTAAAATAAAAGCAAAATTATGTTTCAAAAAGGGTTACAATTTATTATTATAATTATTATTAGAATGACTACCATAACCCCCCCTCCTGTATACAGCTATATCATAACACTATATAACCCACAACATCTATTTAATTTTGAATCCAATTATTTTATTTGTGAAAATTTAAAAAAAGTCAAAAGGAACATTTCATTATTCTGAGAATTTAATCAATTCAAATCATGATGTTTTGTATCGCGCTTTTACCATATGTTTGTCTTCGGCTTTGTGTATATTTACGGGTGTATTGTCATTCGACAAGTTTATTGGTTTTCTTTGCTATGGTTTGATTCTGGGTATACGTATAGAGAAACTAGGAAGTCATTTAAAATTATGTCTTATGTATTATAATTGGTATTTTTATTTATTTTGTGCGCGCAATTCCAAGAATAAAATGTGATAAAATCGCGAGCAATAATTTCACTAGACACACAGTTTGTATAAAGGGGGAGGGCGATGGTAACATCTTTTATGTCTTATACCCTTTTATAAAGTTTTCTGTTTATTAACACTTGAAGAGATTGTCAAAAGTTATAATTTTGTTTATAAAGTTTGTGTGTTTGTTTATAAGCTTCCAATTTTTTTGGTTTATCTTTTCGAGGCAATGTAATTAAAAGCTTTCAGATGAAAATAAACGAAATTTTATACTTCGTTTGGTGTTCTTTTTTGATAAAAACTTAACTTGTTGGTGGCTGAAGCAGTAGTTTTTGAATAACGTCCTTTATACTTGTATATGAATTAGGGATTAATCCTATGAAGATGTTTGCGATTTTTTCTGGCCTAAAACAAACTTAGGATTCGTTCTAACGTAGCTACATGTTCAACATAAATTGTACAGTAAATTTGATGTCAGCTTAAGCACGTATCTTCCGTCTTTTCCGTCTTCGGATAATTAATGTTAGCAGCACAACAAAAGATTAATGCTTTGTATAAATATTTACGCGAATATAATATGTACGAATAAGTCGCTTATTTATGTGATGTACGTTTTTTGATAAAAGTCGATTTAAAATAAATAAAAAATTCTAAATTCCAGCTATTATGTCGCGCAATATGTAATATTCTTTAATCTTATCAATTTATTGTGTATACAACATAAATAACGTATCGTGTTCGTTTCCACCAACAATTCTCGAATTATAATGATACAAGGCAAAATACTGAATAATGTTAGATTGTTGTTTTTGTGGAAATGAAAATTACCTTTTACTTTTAAAGGGTTATTAAATATGATGAAAAGCAACAAACCATATGGACCAATTTTGAATATTGATTTAACGTTTTCACGAAAGGATAACGCAAAAATATACAGGAAATCGAACAGCCGTGGCATTACGCCTTATTATCTTTCACCATTCCTCCCCGCATGGAAGATAATATTTAATTCACATAAATGATAAATAAATTTGTTTTGATTTTTTTGAAGTGAGAAAAACTGTTTGTGAGCAAAATTACTGCAGTCTCCTACAGGAATGGAATAAAATAGTACAGTCAGTTGTGTTTTTCTTATACAAATATTTTTTATTGTACTTCGACAAAATTTATTGAGAGCACATAACATAAGGAAAAACCAAATAAAAACCGAAAGCTATTTCTAAAACTTTAAACATTAATGTAACAGAAAGCCGGAATCGCCAAATCTTTAAACTTGGAGGGAGTCTCAAAGAAAGATGGGCGTAAAGCCATGTCTTCAAAGGGTTAGCAGCAAATTTGCCAAAGAAAAGTGAAAAACGTTCAGAAGAACTGAGAAGTCCCTGTTAAAATGGGTTAAAAACGCGGAGGTTCTAACTAACTTATTTGTTTTTATTTATATGTACATTATTTATACATAGCGTACATATAGCGAATTGTTCAGAACACCGGCAGTCACAAATCACTCAAGTTAACAACACTTGATCCCAATATATACAATTAATAATGTTAACACAAATTAACACAAATCAAATTGATTTTTGTTTAATTGTTAATTTATTTAAATTATAATTATAATTTTTGTATCTCAACTCAACACGAGGACGATTCAACCACACTGTTCACGCTCAAAATTGTATCTGGTCCTTTTAAATTTTTCTAGAAAAAACAATATAAATCGTCTCCTAGTCATTTACAACACAAGTATATAAAAAAAGTACATAAGGTAAATACAAATTATTACATATAAACGGTATACTATTTATATACAGTAAAATAATCATGTACTATGTACTTGTTACTGAAAGGAGAGAGAGTAATCATCATCGTTTTCCACATCATCATTTGAATGTTAGACGAGCTAATTTTGCCTTGCCATTGGTCGTTTCATCTCTGCGTATGCTGTTTTTACCGTTGTGACGCGGTCCAGGTCATCCTTACCAGGGTGGAGTTGAATAATTTTCCCTAATAACTATTTGGATGGAGGCATATTGTCTTCTTTAATCAGTGTGAGGTCTCCGATAGACAAATTTGGTAGTTTCGTTTGCCATTTAGGTCACTGTTGTAAGTTATGTAAATACGTGAGCGACCATTGTTGCCAATAACCTTGCATTCGTTGCTGGTTATTTTGCCATCTTGCCTGTTGTGACATTGGAATATCGATTAACGAAGGTTCAGGTAGTGTAGTTGGTGCTTCTCCAATAAGGAAGTGACCTGGTGTCAAAAAGTTTAAATTCTCTGGATTAGATGTTAATGGACCAATTGGTCGTGAATTGAGTAATGACTCAATCTGACATAAAAGTGTAGCTATTTCTTCGAATGCCATGGTGGCATCAGAGGTGATTCTTCTGAGATGATACTTAATCGATTTAAAATTGGACTCCCATAACCCACCGAAATGGGGAGCACTCGCGGGATTGAATTTGAAGGTAATTTTTTGTTGTTCTTAGTAATATTTGAGGGACTATGTTCGTTTTCAAATAATTCGCATAGTTCAGCTAATTCACAAATCATCAGACGTCATATCGCTGGCCAATTACCGGACCAGCAAAATCGACACCAATAGTTGTGAACGGTCTATTCGGCAAATTTCCCATTAATTGCGCCCCATGAAACGAAAACAACGAATACATTTTTGAATATAATATCTTACCACATTTCGGCCGTCAACAATCCAAAATCGCTAGCGCAACAAACTGATCATTAACGACGGTCCCGGATGAAGGTTTTTCAAATGAAATTCCCTAAGCACCAGCTCAGTCATGCGATGTATCTTAGGTAGGATTACGGGATGTTTGACGTCGTATTTGCTTGCTAAATTTTCCAATCTTCCGCCCATGCGTAGAATTCCTTCTTCATCTAAAAACGGTGCCAAGGACGCCAGAGAATTCGCTTTGTTGATTGTTCGGGTTTTTTCCAGACAGAGAATTGTGGGTTCAAACACCTCAAGCTGCACGCTCTTTACAATTAGTAGTCTGCTTTGCGAAATACGTCGATGTAAGCCATTACTCCATCATCATAAACCCTTCTACGAAGTCGTAATAATTCAGCAACAATTCGGATGATTTTTGTCAAGGAAAACCATCGATTAAGCACGTACATATGTAATGAGACCATTTTTCACTGTTGTAACCAGTGCAGTAGGTCCAGGTCGATGTTCTTCTGTTCGATTAGCGATGAACGTCTTCCACCCACCTTTTTGGATCGTCTGACAACCATGCCAGTACAATTTTGGAATCCGTCCAGCCAAATATTTGCAGCTTATGTTCCTTAAATAATTCAAGTCGTGGAAGCGTAATCTGTCTAAGTGGAGCCACCTTAGTCTTTGCGATTAGCAGTGAAGTTTGAATATCTCCAATTACAGTTATCACGCGAAGATATGCAACCGCTGAGTTAGCCGTTTCTGACGCATCACAAAACACTTGCAATTGTGCTTCACTAACCCTTTGACTTAGATGAACATAACGCAGAATTTGAATCTCATTCAACATGACAACTTTCTCCCTCATCACCAACCATTGATTCAAAATTTGCTGAAATAGTACTTTCATACTAATTGTAGTTGGAGATAACCAACCGAGCGGATCGAAGATCCTCGAAACTTCGGAGCTATCTTTTAGTTGGTGTAAACGAAGCAAGAAGTTCGATTATAAATTGAAACACGTCAAGCATTGGATTCCACTGGATACCAAGAGTTCTCGTGGTTGAAGTTTTATCGGAGAATTCCACACTATACAGATCTTTTAATTCAACAGGAATGTTTTTAAGTAGATTCTGTGAATTCGATTTCCACTTGCGTAAATGAAATCCCGCGGTGTCTAAAATCGTCATAAGCTTTTTTAAACGTGTGATTGCGGTATCATCATCATCATAACCCGATAATAGGTCGTCAATATAAAAATCGCGAGTAATAACCTCTGCAATCTCTGGATCCGTGGATTTATTGCGTTCTTTATAAGCGTTCTTACGGTTACGGTTTTGAGACGGTAAGTCTTAATTTCTTCATCCCTATTGTGGCGCCAAACAATCCGTTAGAAGTCATCATCCGGGCTCGCGACGCGTATCTGACGATACATTTTTTCAACGTCAGATGCAGTGGCATATTTACGGAATCTCAAAATAATAGTTACCAAATCATTTTGAATCATGGGTGCAGTAAGCATTCAATGAACATTCGGAGGACGTCTTGCAAGAGCTGTCGAATACCACTCTAAGCTTAGTTGTGCTGCTGTCGACCTTAAAAACCGCATGATGTGGTAGTTAAAAGGTCTCAAAATCAGGTTTTGAAGGTTCGCTGTCGGAAATCATCTCCATATGATGGAGGGATAAATACTCCTACATAAAATCTTGGTAGGCCACTGCCAGAGATGGATCTCTCTGAAACCGTCGTTCCATGGATAACAGTTTCCTCTCCGCTGCTAACTTGGAATGGCCTAGCTCCATTATTTTCTCTGTGAACTGTTGATTGGAATAGTAATTCACAATGATCACTACCTTGGGAATAAGGTTTGCAGTTTGACACTTCTTCAATTTCCCAAAAACGTTGGAGTGTTTCCTTAACTTTATTCTCTTGGATAACGGTTGAGAAATTTTGCGTTACATTAAAATTCTGTCTTGAAGCTCTTTTATTTGACAGGCCATTGACTATAAATTATGAATGTGCACGGGCCAATTCGCGCCGCTGTACCAGTTGCTCAAATACGAAGGAACATTGAGAACCGGAATCTAATAATGCATTAGCGATGTTGAGATTGCCGGAACGATCACGAACATGCACGAGCGCGGTTGGCAATATTACTGTACGCGGGCCCATGATTGGTGGTTTATGTGTCAATAATGAGTCAAATTTATTTAGTGCTGTAAGACAATTATGCGATGTATTGACACCTTGTGTAGTTGACTGTGATGATTGACGATCAGATTCGCTTTGATTTAGTTGCGATGTCTGAGTTGATGGTTGAGACTGCGAGGCTATACGGGCTGAGCTTCTTGTAATTTCTGAGATGGTGTGTCTGCACGGTGATAAGTTGTTGATGATGCCACTAGCTTCTTGGATGGTTGACTTGATGTTGAGTTAAATTCATGCAGCAAAGAATGGTACAACTGGTTACAACAGAGTTCGTACATGATGAAGCTGTATGATCTGATTTGAGACAATTATGACTGACCGACAACTGGGATGCAACCGATATAAAAGGTGTCCGGTTCTCTTACAATAAAGGCATACTGGCGGATTTGTGGCTACATGTAAAGAATGAACTGACGGCTTATGAGGGCGAATAAGCTGTAGGTGTTTAACTTCAGAGATGCCTTCATCCGTACCATTACATTTTAAAATCAAAAAATTCAAGAATTGAGTAATTTATGGAAACTCTTCATTCACAGATTCCTTCACCCGCTCTTGCCTAGTTCCAGCATCTAGTTTTCGCAGCAGGATTTGGATTAACCACGCATCGCGATATTCAGCTTCTTGGCCCCAAGTTTCAAAATTAACTTATCTTGTAAAATTTTAAGTCAAATTTGAATTTCATAAAACTCTTAAATTTTTGTGTTTTAAAAAACGCTTAAAATTCTAAATAATTGTGCTTTAAATTAGAAATTTCGGAAATTTTAATAAACTTCAATATTTTAAAGACCTTTAGCTCCTTAAATTATATAAAAATATTGAATTTCTGAAAATATTATAAAAAGGTTAATATTTAGTTAATTTTAAAGTTGTAAGCTTAATATCACCTGAAATCCTTGATTTTTTTTTTTTGAATTTTAGAAGTTTCCTATTTCTGAAAATTCTACTTCATAATATTAAATTATTTTAAAATAACACTTCTTGAATTCTCTCAATTTCCAAAACTCTAGTAATCTTTAAAATTTCAGTTCCGAATATCTGAAATATCTGAAAATAATTCGTAACATTTAAATATCTGAAATTTCATAACATTCATGAATTTCTTTCTTGAAACTCTAAAATTCATGGTAGTCCATATTTTGTAAATTTCTTGAAATATTTTACAATATTTTAAAATATTACAAGTTTTAAAAATCCTTAAGATATGGTTTCAAAAACAAATGAATATTTGTCGTAATTTTTGAAACCCATAAAATTGTTTAAAATCCCTAAATTCTTGAAATCCTACAAAATTTTAGAACCATAAAGTCATTAAAATTATTTCTCAAAATTTATAAACATTTGGACCCTTTTACATTATCGGTAAAGTTTAAATTTCATGAAATTCTTCAATTTGCCTAACAATTTTTAGAATTGGAAAAACAAGAATTTTTCTTTCGAAATTTTCAAAAAATTTATAAAATTTTAGGCTTGTAATCGAATGAAATTTGAAAATGTTTGATATTATGAAAGGATCTTGAACTCTTTAAAATTTTTAACTTTAAACTTTTGATTTAATCCCAAAATTTAACTAAATTCTAAAATAATTTGAATTATTTAGATTAAAATTATTTAAAGTCAAAATTATTGATTTTTTTTAAATTCTTGAAAGTTATAATTTGTCTTCTGAAATAATTAATAAAATTTAAGTTTCATAAAACCCTTCAATTTTTGTGTTTTAAGAAATGCTTAAAATTCTAAATTTATCCAAATTCTTGAATGATGATATCCCCTTTCTTGAATAATGATTTTCCTCTATTCTCAAAATTTGAGTTCCTAAATAAAAGAAGTCTTAGAATTCCTTAACATTATTTAAATTCTAATTAAATTCTATGAAAGTATAATATCAAAGAAATTTGAACCATAAAGCCATTAAAATTATTTAAAGCTAAAATTTACGGGATTTTTTAAATTCTTGAACATTATAAATTACTAGTAAACGCTTAGAATTCTAAAACTTAATGATATTTTTGAAATTTTTAAGTTCTTGGAAATTTTAACATTTTAACATTTTTATTTTAACGTATTTTAAGTAATTTAGAATGTAACTGTATTTAGAAATTATTTTAAATCGAAATTTCTAAAACTATTGTAATTCTGCAAATTTCAGAGTTTAAGTATTAAAAGTCGCAGTTAACATTAAATTGGTAAAATTCTTAATTTTATCTTAAAGCAAATTCTTTATACTTATGTTGTAAGTTGACAATTTAAATTTGTGAATTTCTTAAAATTCTTAGAACCATAAAGTCAAATTAATAATTTAAAAGTAAAATGCTTACCAAAATTCATTTCATTCATAAAATTTTTAAATTTTACTATGTAAATTTCTGGAAATTCTTCAAGTTATAAAAATTGCAACAAATTTAAAATTTACAATAATTTTAAAATTTTAAAAAATTTAAAATTTCAAAAATTTGAATTTTTAGGTATTTTTAATTATTTCTAACTCTTAATTTTGGTTAGTTTACTTAAAATATTCAGAACTGTCAAAAAAAAAAAAATTGGAACCATGAAGGCAATAAAATTACTTAGGTTAAAATTCTCCATCAGTCTGGCAGTCTGTTTCCTTTTCTCTACAGCCCAGAGGGTTTAACCAATCGAACTGAAACTTCAGATTTAAGCTTTTTTGTTAAATTGGGAGGTCCCAGTGAACGAGTTATATAAAGCTGGTTTGTTCATTTTAAATTAAGCTCTGAACATTTCCAATGTTTTCAAAATTGGCTGTTCATAAAATTATTTGAAACTTTTGAATTTCTTCGAATTCGGAAAAAAGTTAATTTTTATAGGTAATTTAAAATATTAACTCCAATATCTAAATCCTTAGTTTTTTAACCGTTATTATTTATTGAAATTTTTATTCACATGAAATACGCAATGTTTTGAATTATTGAATATTATCGCTTCTGGAAACTCCAAGAAAACAATTTCTTGAAAATGATAAATTAATTTAAATTTATTCAAACCATTTTAAAATTCTTCAAATTATTTTAAAATTAAATTCCTTGAATTTTCGAAATTCCTAAAACTATTGTAATTCTGAAAATTTAAGTTTCTGTATATAGGGAATTGATAAATTTCTAAATTTTATCCTAAAGTTTTAAAATTCTTTATATTGTTGTAAGTTGAATTAAAATTTGTAAATTCGAAATCTTAAAATTCTTAGAACCATAAAGTCACAAAAATTATTTAAAAGTAAAATTTTTGAAATTTTAAAAATTCAAGATCCTTTGAATATTAAAAATTTTAAGGTTTTAGGAAACTTTAATATTATCATGAAAGTGTTTCAAAGATTTCTTGAAATTTAAACTGTACTAATAGTTTAATGGGGGATCAATTTGTTAAATACGGCATTTTGTGTGGATGAATAAAAGTTTTTTTGTTTTTTTTTATTCACTGTTAGAGGTAAAATGAATTGTATCAGGGTTCGAGCAGTTGCGGTAGTGTTATGAATGTATGATTTGAATAACGAATGAATAAGCGCTGATATAAGTTATAGATACATAATCATGGTGCTGAAACGAATGTATATATTTGAATGAGTGAATCGCTGTCTTTAATTCGACAGATCCAAAATAGGTGTCAAATGACAAAGAGAGTTGGGCGCAGAACCATGTATATCCTCAAACCTTAGCAGCAAATTTTGCAGAAGAGTAAACATTTGTTCATGCTAAATGTTATTCATGTGTTTGTTTGTTAAAATGGTGAAAATTCTAAAAGATTAATTTAAAAATTCTTAAAAAACCTCAAATTTGTGAAATTCATGAATTCCAAAAACTCTTGTAATTCTAAAAATTGCGAAAACTCTTAAATTGTTGGAATTTTACAAACTGAACGTCTCGAATTTCTGATAATCATCTGAAACCTTTAAAAATCCAAAATTTTTGAAAATCTTAAAATTTCTAATAATTTTTAGATTTTTGGGATTTTTAGAATTTTTAAAATTTTGTAAGTTTTAAATTGGTTGTAATTTCTAAAAGTCTTCAAATTGTTTAAATACCTTAAAATTTAAAAAAAAAAATAAAAGTTATGAACTTTTAGAGTCTTGTGGAATTATTAGTAAAATTTAAATTTTGAAAATTTTTGTATTTCTTCAACGCTTAAAATTCTAAATAATTATAACGTATTTCAAAAATTTCGTAAATTACATAAGACTAAGTTCTAAGTTGTTTTTTTTGGTACTTTTAAGGTGGTATCTTCAATGAAAGCTTCTTTAAAAAAATTTAAATTCTTAATTTGTTTAATTGCTAATTATTAAAAGTAATTTTAAATCACTTGAAATATTTGATTTTTTTCAATTTTTCAAGTTTACCTTTTCTGAAAATTCTGCAATTTCTTGAAAATATTAAATTCGTTTATTTAGAGATTTTTTATTTTAAAATAAAATTCCTTGGATTTTTCAAATTCCTAAATCTTTTAAAATCCGTAAAATTTCAATTTACGAGAAGAAGTTTTAACATTTTTTAACAATACTTGAGTTCTAATTAAACTGATAAAATTCTATATTTAAAGTTAAAATTGTGCGAAATTTATAAAATACAAATTCCTCAAATTTCTGAAAAATGTTTGTTACCTTTAAGTATTTTCAATTCTATAAAATTCGTCAATTTCTTAAAATTGTAAGGTTGTACGTTTGCATTTTTTAAATTTTGAATTTAATGAAATTTTGAAAATTCTTAGGAGAAAAAAATTAAATTAAGCACTTAATTTGTAAATTTATTATAAATCTTTGAATCTTACAAATCTTTGATTTGTGAAATTGTTGATAAATTTTAAATTTCTTGAAATTCTTAAATTTCTTGAATCCTTAAAACTCTTACTTAAACTACTAAAAATTTGAAAATTTTTAAAATTCTTAATAATGTAAATTCCTAATATCGTGGATTTCTTAAAGCTATTTAAGATTTTAGATATTTTTTGCCAAATTGCAAATTAGAAATAGTTTTCGGTTTTTATTTGGTTTTTCCATATGTTGCGTTAAGGAAATCACGTCTGAATATAGGAAAATGTGCAGTTTTATTCTATTCCTATCGCCCACAGTTTGATTTGTATAAGAAGACTGCCATAATTTTGATGTTTGCCAAATTAAATTTTCAAAACACATTTTTCTTACTTCAAAAAATGTGAATTTAATATTATATTTCAAGCAGAAAGGTATTGTAAGAGATAAAAAGGCGTAACGCCACGTGGGTTCGATTTCCTGTTTCTACTTTAAAACGGGAAATCGAACACCCATAGCGTTATGCTTTTTTATCTTTCATCATGTTTCTCCGCATGAAAGATATTATTAAATTCTCGTAAGCGACAAATAATTTTTTTTGGATTTTTTTAGAAGTAAGCAAAAATATCTTTTGAAGATTTAATTTTGTAAACCAAAAACATTTTTGCAGTCACCCTTATTCAAATGAAACTGTATACAACAGCCAGCAGTGATTTCCTTATAGAAATAGTTTTCATTACGCTTTGACAACATTATAGTTGGGAGAAGGAAATTTATGGAAAAACTGAACAAAAACCGTAAAGCTGTTACTAAAGCTTCAAACATTACTACGACAGAAAGCCGAAGAGGTACACTCTTCAAAAAATGGAGGAAGTCTCCAAAGGAGAGATCAAAATAATCTGCTAATCTCCAATAGAGGTGAATGTAGAGCCATGTCCATAAAGCGTTAGAATCCAATTTTTCAACAATAAGACAAGAATATTCGGAAGAACTAAGAAAGGTACACAGAAGAGACGTTGGCCATATACATAATTGCTTTACTTGGTTCAAGTTTCTTCAATATCTTGGAAATATTAAATTAATTTAAATTTTAAGAAATACTCATACGATTATTAGAACTCTTACATTACTTTTGCTTTATAAAAACCTTAAAATTATTGAAATTTCTGAAATTTGAAAAATTCAAGGTCTTAAAATACAATAAAAATTAAACTTTCTTTATGTGATAATAAAATATATATTAATATATTAGAGACCGGTTTCGGGATATATTTATCCCTTTGTCAATCTTTATTTAATTATTACAAATTATTACAAGTACAACTCTTATATATGCTAATTATTATAGTGGTATTGGTGATTGTTCAATATTAAATCATACAGCTTATTTGTTTTAGTGTTAATTTTATCGTTTAGTAACAACGGGTTATCTCAGTGTTTGTATATTTCCAATTCCTCCTGTCTATCCATATTCTTCCCTTTATGCATTCTGCACACTACATTCAAATTTATGTCCCAGCTGGTGTACGTGTGTTTTTCATTAGTTAAATGTAGTGCTTAATTGGATTTTATATGTTGGTGCCCAACTTCGTTTGTGTGCTCCTTAAATCTGATGTTGAATGATCTGCCCGTTTGCCCTAAGTATAACTTATTGCAGTTATTGCATATTAATTTGTACACACCAGTATCCTAAGTGTGGTAAAAGTGAGGTAATCTAAAATGGAAACATCCCATTGTATGAACTTAAGTAAAAGTTATATTAAGAAGACTTAATTTTCTTAGAATCTTAGAATTCTTAAAATTTAATTTTGAAACTTTTTAAAAACCTAAAATTTGGTTATTCAATCGAATTCCTAAACTCTTGTAACTTTCAAAATTTTGTTTCCTAAATAAGAAATGTCTTAAAATTATTTTATCTTTACACCAGTAAAATTTTACAAATTAGATGTTTTGAATTTCTGAGAATATTATATAGTATATCTTAAATTTTGAAAAACCTTAAAATTGCGAATAATTTTTACATTTTTTAGATTTTGTAAAATTTTTAAAATTGATAAAATTGTAGATTTTTAAATTAATGATATTCTGAAAATTCAAAAGTAGTCCTTGTATTGTAAATTTCTGAAAGTTCTTAAATTTTTAAAATTTTTTGAAATAAAAGTACTTTTAGAATTTTAAAAATATTGTAAGCCAAAATTTCATAACTTTGAATTTAAAGAGATTAAAAAATTACAACAGAATTTAAAATTCGTTGTAATTTTCTATAATACTTGACACAGTTTTAATTCCCTAATTTTGTTAAAATATCAAAGTATTGAAATTTTGGAGTCTTGCAAAATGTTTAGTAAAATTTAAATTTTATAAAAATCTCAAATTTTTGTGTTTGAAGAAAGGCGTAAAATTCTAAATAATTATGATATTTTTGCAATTTCATTTGCATTCTGAAAAGAAGTTAATTTTTTTTAAGATATTTTTAATAACTTAAAATACTTGAATGTGTATTTTGAACTCTTGAAGTTTGTCATTTCTGATAATTCTACAATTTCTTGAAAGTATTAAATTAATTTAAATTCACAAAACTTAAAATTCTCGAAATTTCTAAAACTGAGTAATCCGTCTTTAACATTCTTTAACCATACGTAAATTCTAATTTCTTCAAATATCTGCAATTCCTCAAAATTCATGTATTTTTCAAAATTTTTAAATTCTTGATAGACCATCTAATCTTCAATCTATACCTTGTAAATGTTTAACAATTCTTTACATTATTAAAATATTAGAAACTTGAAAATTCTTTAAATTTCTTCTGTAAGTTGAAAATTTGTTGTAAATTTTTATAATCTTCAAATTGTTTAAGGTCCCTAAATTAGGAAGCCATAAAGTCAAAAAAAAAAAAAAAAAATTATTTAAATTAAACTTCTTGAAATTTTTTAAATCTCTTAAATTTATAAACATGGCTCCAAAGGTTAAATTACATGAAATCCTTCAATTTTTAAAGTAATTCCTAGATTTTTTAAAACAATGATTTTGGTTTAGAAACATTTTAGAAATTTATAACAATTTAGACTTTTAAATTAATGATGCTCTTAAAATTATTGGTAGTAATTAATTTGTAAAATTTTGAAAATCCTTGAAATTGTCAAAATTTTAAATCTCTAAGATTCTTTAGCGTACACAAATAAATAATTAGAAACACATTTATATTTTAATTTCTTAATTTACATTTATAATTATTATTTATTGATTAAAATTAATTTTATTATTTATAACAAAGATTTTAATTTTTATTATTTATCGCCATTTTGCCGACAGCACGACAGCACCAAATATGGTGAGCGAGCAACACCACAAGCGACGTGTTATCGCTTTGGAGATTGAGATGAGACTGTTTTTGTTATGTGTTGTATTTTGTTTCATTTATCTGTTTTTGTAATTCTGATTTGTTTTGTGTCGCGTGGTTGGTATGCCTGCATGAAGCCGACAGACAGTGCGCGTTGTTTTTGACCGTGTGACGGCGAACGCATGTACCCATGCGTGAACCGCCACAAATCTTAAAATTATCGGCAGTTATAAATTGGTTGCAATTTCTAAACTTTTACAATTGTTTTAATTCTCTAAATTGTTCAAACTCCGAAAAAATATTTGAAAGTTAGAATTAAAATTTTCGAAATTTTTTAAATTCTTCAAAGTTATAAACCTTTGGAGTCTTGCAAAATTATCAGTAAACAATTAGAAATCTAAATCTTAATGTTGTAAATTATTGAGAACATTAATATTTTAAGGATCTTGAACTCTTTAAAATTATTTGAAACTCCTGACTTTCATTGAATTCTGAAAAAGTAAAGTTTTAGGTAATTTAAAATCCAAGGTAATCCTTAAAATTTAACTTCTAAAGTTATAAGCAAGCATTTTTAAAATGTGTAATTTATTGAAATCCCGAAAGTTTTTAGTTAAAACGTGTATCATCTTAATAATTTGACAAATTTCAAGAATTTTGCGCAAATTAAGAACTAAATATGTAAATTTCTTGAGAAGTTTTAAAATACTTTAATTATTGTATGTTGAAAATTTGTTGCAATTTTTATAAATTTTGTGATTGTTTAAATTTCTCAAATTTTTGAAATTCACAGTTACTTACTGGTGAAATTCTCGAACTTTACTGAATTTTTGAAATTTGGTGCCTTGTTAAGTAAAATTTTAAAAATAAAATTTAAATTTCATTAGATTCTTTAATTTCCCTAGTAATTTTTAAAACCAATTATTTTTCATTTGAAAATTATTAAAAATTCATAAAATTGTAGATTTGTAATGGTTGGTCTAATTTGTAAATTTCTGGAAATCCTTAAAGTTATTCCAATTTTAGAAATTTTAAATTTCTTAGAATTTTCAAATTATATGTAAAACCATTATTAATATTTAAAGTTAAAATTCTCGAGTTTTTAAATTCTTGAATGTTTTAAAGTTTTGGAATCGAGTTATTTGTAAATGCTCAGAATTCTAAATCTTAATAAAACTTTTTAAGATCTTGAAAAAAATTAAAATTAAAAATATTTGAATCTTTTGAATTTGTTCCAATTCCGTAAAAAAGATAATTTTTAGGTAATTTAAAATGTTAACTCCAATATGGAAAATTAATTTAAACTTCTTTAAACAAATTTAGAATTATTAGAATTATTTTACAATGAAATTCTTTGATCTGTCGTAATTCCTAAAATTATGGTAATTCTTAAAATTCGTTTTTAATTAAAAGGCCTTCAAAAGGTCAAAGGTCATCAAAGGTCTTAAAATTGTTTAACTTTAGTTAAATTCTAATATAATTGTTAAAATTTTATATTTTAACTTAAAATTCTTTAAATGGGCATTTTGCAATTTGTATCTTATTGAACGTCTTAAAATTCTTGGTACTTCTAATATTTTAATAATTTAAAATATTTCAAGAAATTCTGAAATTAAGGACTTAATTTGTAAATTTGTCACTAAACTAAATTATTAAAATATAAAATGTTTAAAAATATTTTAAATATTTTTGTAAATTTTCAAAAAACCAAATTTTTTTAGGGTGATAAAGTCATTAAAATTATTTAAAGGTAGACATCCCGAAACAATATTTTTTGGACACATTAGATTCTTATTTGAATTAAATTAGAATCAGATTTGTGTGTTTCATTTTTAAATCAAATACGAGTTTTATAAATTCGAATTCGAATCGTATTCACAAATAGCTCCCTCAGTTTTCTTAATTGACGAAACAAGAATAATTAGGAGGTCTGGTATCAACAAGTATTAAATTGGTATACCATGGTAGCTTTGGAGATAATAAAAATTCGGATTACTATTACAATTCAGTTGCTATAATGGTAACATAAACAACCCTATGTTAACATCAATGCAGATACAGTATGTCAATTTACAATTCTAATTTCCGTATAAATAAGCAAAAGGATATTTGTGTACATTCCATCTCTCCAAAAAAAAAAAAAGATTCGTATCCTTTTTGTATTACATGGAATATATTTAAAAGCAAACTTCATCATACCATTGTCTATCTGATAAAAGTTTAATTCATCAAACTTTTTTGATGGTCTAATTTAATGTTGTGCATTAATTAACATTTTAGATGATGGTCTTGAATTTATTTTAAGAACAGATAATCAACGCCAAACCTTTTGAATAGCCAAATTATTTTATTCTAAGGCGCCTTTAAATAAATTTAGATATTTAGGCATCAGCTTGCCAGGCCCATCCCCATACCGTTCTTATTATACGGGTATGTTTCCCATGATAGTTTTATTTTAGGGCTGAGAGTCTGTCGTGATGAATTTTGCTATCATGATAGTCAATTTTTTGGGCCGATACTTAAATATGACGAAAATTTGTATTTTAGTGTTACCACTGCCTTTTTTGGTATGGTTTTTGGTCCAACTTCACCTACATGTTTTCGATATCTTTTCTAATTTTTGAAGGGTTTTAAAAGTATCGAGTTTTGTTCGTGGTTGAGAATTATATATGTGTATACAGGGTGTCGTCGTTCACGTGTTCACGTTTGGCAAGCGTAAAGCCACGACATAGAAAATATTTTAAAAGTGTATAATCAAGATTATTAACCGATTTTTATTGAAAGTTGATAATGCGTAATGAAGCACATTCATACACTACACTCTCGAATACCCGATAATGTTTCCTTTTGACGAATTGCCTGCTCGAATAGATTAAATAGCAATATACAGTTCGCAATTTTAGCAGCGTAGAACATGACCAAGCCTGCGTACTTGCTGTTCTTTAACTTTATGCATAATATAATCCATAAAATATAAACTCGGTATATCCCATCATCGTCACGTTTGTGGCCACATATCACTTGCATGACTCTTCTCTCGAATATCATCAGCCATCTTTCCGCTTGTTGGCATTTGAAAAATATTTGAAATTTGTCTGTGGATGTAGAGGATATAATGAATGGCTGCTGGTAGTAAGAAGCTTCTTGACAACCATTATCATTAACAAGAGCGTTAAACGTTAGTTAGAGTTGTTTTGAGTTGGGTTCATGTGCGAATCTAGTTTTTGATGTTATGGAAGTTGAGTTTCGTGTTAAGTTGAGGGTTGGTATGAGGGAGTTCTTACAAGTTGAGTTAGAATTGAGTTGAGTTGATGTTGAGTGGGGGGTTCTATTGGATATATACATATCTGGGAACTGTTGACAGTTGAGTTTTAGGTGAGCTTGAGTTGAGCTCATGAACAGATGCATTTTTTCTTGCGCATTTAGTTTGAGGTTGAGTTGAGAGCTGAATTTGTGGTCGAATTTAGGATTAAGTTGAGGGTTGGATTGGCTTGAGTTAGGGTTTGTTCCACAATGTTCGTTTTGTATTTAGGGTTGAGAAGAGATTTGAATTCAAAGTTACCTTTAGCTTTTCTGAATTGAGGTAAATTTTACAAGCGTGTGAGGATTGAGGTGATGATTGCGTTAAGGGTTGCGCTGCGGTCGAGTATAGTATTGAGCTGGAGTTGAGCGATGGGTTCGGATAAGGACTTATTTGCGGTAAAGTGAAAGGTAGTATTGATCAGCAATTGATTTGAACGTAGAGTGTCGGGTTGAGTTGGAGCTGAGTTTAGGGTTGGGTTGACGTTTGAGTTTGGGGATAGATAGGGCTTGAGTTGAAGTTGAGTTGGATTTCAGTAAAGGTTCGGTTGGAGATTAATTTGGGGTCGAGTTAAGATTTTAGTGGGAGGTTAGATTGCGTTGATTTGAGTTGAGTTTATGCACACATGTAGTTATCGAATTGCGTTGATTTTGGGATTGAGTTGGCCGTTGAGTTTGGAGTTGAGTATATCGCTGACATATGAGCTGAGGAGTTGAAATTGATTTAGGGTTATATAAGCTGTCCTTCGGTTTGAGGGAGGGATTCGGCTTGTCAATAATTTGAGGGTTGCTTAGTTAGGTGTCGAGTTTGGAATTAAGTTAACGGTTGATTTGAAAGTTGAAATGTTGTTGGATTCGTGATTCACTTGAGGATTTTGTTGGCGGTTGATTTGGAAATTGTGTTTCGCGGGTTGCTTTACGTTCTAAGAATCCTAAAATTTTTAAAACTCAAACGCTCAAAATTGCTGAAAGTGAAGTTATTGCCACCCTCACAAGCACCTATGAAAAAAAATGTCGAGAAAAAAAATCCTTATAGCTTTTCAGAAAAATTTCCGGCACAAATGGGAAACGCTGATTAGGAGATTGGGTCGTCTTGTGACTAAACAGCTTATCATACAAAAATATCATAATTAACAAAATGTACTAAATATCGACAGCATAGGTGGCTGAAGCCGGGTCGAGTCTATAATATTAACATTCTTTACCTATCCTTAGGTATTGTTATATGTAAAAAAGGCTGGTGGTCGTACACCTAAATCATTCATTCATTCACTAATTTTACAATTAGTAATTTGAAAGTTTTACTGACGTAATTTAATTTGAAAAAGTCCTTTATTTTATATGTTAAAGTCAGATAGATATAAGTTTATATTTTGGCCGATAGATGGCACTGCCAGGAAAATTTTAATATACTCAAAACAGAATTTAACAGTTAAAATAACAACCTTTCAGAAAAGGGTAAAACTAAATTTATTCTTGACCTAGTTTACGCAGCAGAGAGCTTCAAAGTTAAAAACACGTGTTTTTATTTAAAAAATAATTATATTTGTTGTGAAAAATAATTGAATATTTACTGTTAATAGAAATTTTCCTAATGATTTTTATATACTACAAATAAACGATTTTACGAACGCGTACCATCATACCATCATAAAATTGTACCATCATAGAATCAGATGATCATATCATCGTACTGTTATAACATCTTACCATCATGCCATCCATAAAGTCATAACATCATATCTAAATCAATCATTCCATCAAACCATCATACGTATCGTCATACCATCGTACTATTAAATGATCATTCCATCACACCATTATTCCATTATACCAATATACCATCATGACACTATGCAAACACACCATCACACCATGATACCATCCATCCTTCGATCATACTATCATGCCAACGTACCAACGTAATATCTTACCGTCATACCATCATACCATCACACCATCATACCACCACAAAATCATACCATCATACCATTATACCATCAAACCATCATAACATCATACAATCATGCTATCATACCATCATGCCATCGTACCAACGTAACATCTTACCGTAATAACATCCCACCATCACAACATCATACCATAATACCATCATAGCATCGTACCCTAACACCATCATCACCAGCACCATCACCACAAACACAATCATCACCATCAATAGTATCATCGCCACTGTCACAATCACCATCACCATCACCATCACCATCACCATCACCATCACCATCACCATCACCATCACCATCACCATCACCATCACCATCACCATCACCATCACCATCACCATCACCATCACCATCACCATCACCATCACCATCACCATCACCATCACCATCACCATCACCATCACCATCACCATCACCATCACCATCACCATCACCATCACCATCACCATCACCATCACCATCACCATCACCATCACCATCACCATCACCATCACCATCACCATCACCATCACCATCACCATCACCATCACCATCACCATCACCATCACCATCACCATCACCATCACCATCACCATCACCATCACCATCACCATCACCATCACCATCACCATCACCATCACCATCACCATCACCATCACCATCACCATCACCATCACCATCACCATCACCATCACCATCACCATCACCATCACCATCACCATCACCATCACCATCACCATCACCATCACCATCACCATCACCATCACCATCACCATCACCATCACCATCACCATCACCATCACCATCACCATCACCATCACCATCACCATCACCATCACCATCACCATCACCATCACCATCACCATCACCATCACCATCACCATCACCATCACCATCACCATCACCATCACCATCACCATCACCATCACCATCACCATCACCATCACCATCACCATCACCATCACCATCACCATCACCATCACCATCACCATCACCATCACCATCACCATCACCATCACCATCACCATCACCATCACCATCACCATCACCATCACCATCACCATCACCATCACCATCACCATCACCATCACCATCACCATCACCATCACCATCACCATCACCATCACCATCACCATCACCATCACCATCACCATCACCATCACCATCACCATCACCATCACCATCACCATCACCATCACCATCACCATCACCATCACCATCACCATCACCATCACCATCACCATCACCATCACCATCACCATCACCATCACCATCACCATCACCATCACCATCACCATCACCATCACCATCACCATCACCATCACCATCACCATCACCATCACCATCACCATCACCATCACCATCACCATCACCATCACCATCACCATCACCATCACCATCACCATCACCATCACCATCACCATCACCATCACCATCACCATCACCATCACCATCACCATCACCATCACCATCACCATCACCATCACCATCACCATCACCATCACCATCACCATCACCATCACCATCACCATCACCATCACCATCACCATCACCATCACCATCACCATCACCATCACCATCACCATCACCATCACCATCACCATCACCATCACCATCACCATCACCATCACCATCACCATCACCATCACCATCACCATCACCATCACCATCACCATCACCATCACCATCACCATCACCATCACCATCACCATCACCATCACCATCACCATCACCATCACCATCACCATCACCATCACCATCACCATCACCATCACCATCACCATCACCATCACCATCACCATCACCATCACCATCACCATCACCATCACCATCACCATCACCATCACCATCACCATCAACATCACCATCACCATCACGGTATGAGTTATCTACAGATAATTTTTTTAAGTTTTAAACAATATTTGTTCAAAGTTTGATTCAAATCGGTGAAAGCGTGTGGATTTGTTTAAACATCATAAACATATGTATATACAAACATACATACAAACACACATTTTTGTATCTATGGATTACTCAACTGCTTAATAAATCTTAATTGAACCGCCACAAACCTCAAACTCCACTTGAATCCTGATTAACTCCAACCCGCAAATTGGCCCCTAACTAACCCTTCAACTAAACCCTAAACTCAACGCCCAACATCTTCAAACCAGCATAAATAAAAAATTAGTAAATATTTATATAGCCACATTGTTTTGAGCCACATGATTATTTTTCCACGAAAATATATAATTATAATGTTTGTTCTAGTAAGATGAATTTATGAAATCCAGTTCTTCAGTGAAACAATTTTGATTTAGAAAATTCTAATTTAAAAACTCATTACTGAACAGATATATGTACTTCAAAGGTATTTTATCAAATGTACTGGATTAAAAAATACCAAATTTCTTCGAATTTATCACAAACATTTCAATTCTATTAAATTCACGACGCGTATAATCGATTGAGGGGTATAAATCTTGGTTAGTCTGTATTAACCGTATTGTGACGATGTGAATTTCAAATTGATTTTCGGAATTGACTTAAAACGCTATAATTCATCGGCATTTGCTGTAATTCAGTTTCGTTATTGTTTAGTATCGTTTAGTATAGGGAATGGGTTTATCCTGTTTTTAATAGCAAAACAAACTTTTATTATAATTGAGCTTTTCAATATAATTTGATATGTTGTTTGTAAACAAAACAAAAAAGCTTTCAACAACATTACTAGGAAAAATAAGTTAACGCTCGAAACCATTACACACAGGCATGAATAAACGAGATCATTCTGAGAAACATTGTGTCTATAGCAAAAGGTATTCTTTAGACAACGACGGATTTAGATGGAATTTTGGAAGACAATAATTGGCAGATTAAATAACTAAACATTTAAATGTATGCATTTAGAGTTAATAAGTAACGAAAGAATTGAAATGAATTTCAGCAGCTTACGTTAATCTGCTTATCGTATAATATATTTGTACTTATATCTATAATAAGATAAGACAAAAGCGGAATTCTTATTTTTCCAAGAACAAATTCTATTGCTGTCTTTAAGACTCATACACATTTTTATTGGATTTGATGTTGTTTTTATATGTAAATGGGTTAGGAAGTGGAAAGGAAGCGCTTTTCGTTTATTTTGTCTTATTGTTACGTTATTTCAAGATTATTGATTAAACTTATACGAGTATTTTATGAAAATGTGTAAACACAAAAAATATTGAATGCCGACTAGAGATGAATATGGAGAATTTGGTTATTTGTTGCAATTTTTATGAAAGTATATTTAAAATACAATTTAAATGTTGTTTGAACCTAGCTCTCATTTTCGGGTAGTTCCAATTAACTTTATTAAGTTTTTTATTGTGCCGATCTTAGATATGTCCACGCGGGACTGCCCACATTTTCAGATAGCCTGGCTTTGTCGGTACCAGTCTATAAGGCGAACATGATTCAATTTTGATTAAGTTAACGTTATCTAATACCTACTAGCTGCTTCGCATTAAGCTGGAACTCAACACACGCACAATTAAATTAGATTTTCTTGTTCTTTTCCCAATTGAAATATTCACTTAAGCAATGAATGTTCATATTAAAATAGCTGAGTATCCATTAAAGAGGAGCTTGTGTAATTAACACAACAAATTATACCGCCTATCCAATTGTGATAACTACAATTCACAGAACATATAAATTTACTGTCGGTGATTTGAATACTTTTGAACCATCGATAGCAGAGATAACGAATAATAAAAAATTCTGCGAAATGTAGCAGTTTGATCGCGTAGACTGGCACTTGGTTAATATCGATAATTGGCGTCTATTGGAGATGGGAAATTACCCTTCAATAGTTACAGTTGACAAACTGAGTCTGTTCCATTCTGTTATCGGCAATGAAAATGGAACGCTCTTGAAGAAAATCCCTTCATTATCAAGTAATACATCACATTGCCACTAATGTCCATTTGGCAGTATCAAAATTAGCCGACTAGATCCAGTCTACCCACTAGCTTTAAGCGCTGCATTCCACACTTGGTAGTGTTAGCGATTTGTCATCATAATCATCGGCATTCCTGCATATCGTGTTCAAAATCATGTTTATCGAGCCAGAAATTCAAATTTTCCAGACACACATAAGCACCAAATGGACAATTCGATACTCTACATCAGTCCTCTTATTGTGTTGATCCGTTTAACCGGTAAACATAACGACCGACCAAGGAAGCTACTAATGGCATGGTCAAATGCTTCGACGAGCTTTCGAGATGAAACCCGAGCAACTGAAATGTGATCTAAAATGCCCATTATTGCTGAACAGGTTTATGGATAAGGAGAGTTCTTTGTCCAAAATTCTTTTTTACCTCAACCAACCGTAACACAGTTAACAACCAACTGCGAACAACAATTCTAAACCCACAAGCAGACGAAACTCCAAAAAAACATGATATATATATATATATATATATATATATATATATATATATATATATATATATATATATATATATATATATATATATATATATATATATATATATATATATATATATATATATATATATATATATATGTAATAAGTTGAGTTTACATACGCATGTAGTTTTTGAACCATGTTGATTTAATGGTTGATTTAGGGTTGAGTTAAAGGTTGACGCGGGAATTGAATTTTGGGTTGGGTTAAATTAAGGCCGAGTTAGGATTGAATGGGATTTGAGTTGAAGTTGAGTTGAGCTTAGGGTTTAGTGGGAGATTAGATTGAGTTGGTTTGAGTTAAGTTTATACACGCATGTAGCTTCCCAATCAAATTGATTTTGTGATTGGATTTACCATTCAGTGTAGAGTTGGTTGAGATTTGGTTCGAGCTAAGTTGAGTTAAAGTTAAGTTAAAGTTTAGTTAGTGTGTTGTGGTTAAGTGAGCTGTTCGGTTGGTGAGTTACTTAAGAGTTGGTTTGGAGTTGGGTTAAGAGTTCATTTGAAAATTGATTTGATGATTAAGTTAAGAGGTTCAATTAGGAATTGATTTAGGGATCCAGTTAATTTTCAGAATCGAAGTTCTGATCACTTCATAAGGTTTCATCCCTTTATATTTTCCAATATGTATTTGAGTAAATTTCGCCTAATTGTTTCTCCAATATGTAACACTATTAGGACAATGGACAAGTTTTTTTATTTCAAATTAGTAATTATGGTACTCTAACTTAGGTGTCACCATAACAAATAGCTATCCATCGATGTTCTACGCTGAAACCGTCGCTGGTTTGAGAAGCTAGGTTTTTTTCCGGATGGCATTGAGTAGCCGAGTTATCGAGTCTGCTAAAACATAGAAATTTGTACCGCAGAGGCTTGAATGCTACATTCTAGATAGCATCTTCATCTTTCAAATGATTTACTAAGGAATTTTCCAAAATTACAAATATTTAGAGCGGGTGCCAGTGGACCTGAAATCTGTGGAATGCATTACTGGTTCCGGTTCAATGTTGCAATACGTTTCGGAAAGAGTCTCTTTTAAGGTACTCTCGGGACCAAAGTCATTCAATGTCCTTGGTTTGATGGTGTTCATTATGACCCCCATGCTTGAAATAAAACAGAACAGAGTTGCTTGCTATATCGCACATAGTTGTTTGTCTAATTCAGAAACCATACCTTCTTGATGGTACTGCCTCTGTCTGGAAATCAACTAATGGCAAAATCTTCTGTAAGATTCCTGTCATTAGTATAGTTGAACATGCATTTTTATTGGTAACAATATTAATGCTTCGCTTGTTGATGAGTGCTGTGTGGGCGATCTTACAACTGTGCTGTTGGCTCTTTATCTTCCGTTTGACTGGCCTTTACCTCCTCCTTCGGTTTAGTTAATAACTTGCTGTTGTGGAATAAGCAGAGACATGTCCTATAAGTGACATATTATATAAGTGATTGACATCTGTTTGTGCTCTATGTCTATTATTGATTTAATTTTTAACCGAAAGTGACGAACGATATTCTCACCTCTGATCACGGGCATACCTTTTTTTCTATTAAACTCAAGAGACCACCGTTTAAACCACACCGTGACAGGAAATTAACCGATTGGGATTTTTTCTCTCTTAAGCGGGCTTCTCTACTTGCTACACCGATTTTCGTTCTGCAATGTCCTTACATTAAATTACAAGCGTCCCTGCCTTCGAAAATTCTTGTCCTCTTATCACTAACCAAAAGTATCGGAACAAACCTTTCTGGAGATCTGATCTTAAAAGGTTAAGAAAATTCGGTAGAAAACTAAAAAATAAAGCCAAAACATCTAAACTTCATGTGGCTAGCTTCTTAGTGGCTCAAAAGAATTTAAAAGAAGTTTTAGGCAAGCTCACAGATCATCGTCGATTAACTTCTATGAGGAAATTAATAGCCTGTCGGTTGTAACTAGACTTAATAAAACTTTGGCTAACAGTGATGTTTGTAGACTTAATACTCTTCGTCTGCCGAACGGTTAGCTCACCTATTCCAATAGTGTGGTTGGTGAGTTGCTTCTTTTTGTTCATTTCGCCGGTTTTGTCTTCGATTCTGGTTTTGTTGCTTCCGAGCACACTGAAGTGTCTGTTGAAACCCCTAATAGGGGTTAGCTCACAAGCTAATCACGCACGACGTATTCAAATGAGATTTTTTGAAAGGTTCTGATAAAGAGTTTCTTGTAGATAATTTCCTGGATATTGCGAAAACTTTGTGGATTTTGATCATTGACGAGCTATTTATTAAACAACAGCATTCCGGCTTCATTGTCCAAAGTTAGCTGATGAACTTGTTGTTACAGTTTCAGGCAAATATCTGAATGTTCTCGAATATCTGCTGACTTAATGCAACATGCCCTAATTTTCCTCTCTGTTTGGAACAACTATCACTAGATCCGACCATATAAAACATCTTAGTGTCTTCTTGGACAGTAAACTCTGATGGAATTACCACCTTGATTACAAAAAGAATAGCTTTTGGGAAATCGTGGGCCTGAGCCCCAAAATGTTCATATTTATTTATAAATCGTCGGTCTACCAATCTTCTCATACGCCCCCATTATTTAGTGGCAGTGGTTAAATTAAAGACTTCTTTAATCAAATTTAATGGACTACAAAATATTGCTTGTAGAACCATTACTGGAGCTATGACTACTCCACTTCTTGCTATGGGGTCTATTTTGTGTCTGGCCCAGTTGAACAACTTCATTCTAGAGACTGCTTGGTTTGTGTCGTAGCATAAGACTTTTTCGGAGTCTCTTGTCTTCTTTTCAGATGGTTCGTTCTCTGAACTTGGTGCTGGATTTGAAACACACTGCCCTTTCAAACTTGTTAAGGGCTGTAAACATTTCTTCAACTTTCTTTGTTCTAACAGTAGGGTTACTGTCTTATGGATACCGTCCCATTGTGAAATTAAAGGCGGGTTCGCGATTAAGATTAATCGGTCCCGAATCAGCGGCTCCCTTATCTTTTAACAGCGGTAAGAAAGAAGGCTATATAATACCTCCCTCTCAAAGAGCTAAGGCCGATGTGGTGTGCTACTTCTGTTTGCCGTAAGGCGAAGAGAATACTGGTCGTTTTAAGAGTCATCTTCTTTGCTTGGGCTCGGCTCAAGATGATTTATGTGATGACGGCCTCGAAGAGATGGACATCTGCATTCACTTTGTATGCAGTTGTCCGGCTTTCGAAAGTGTTCGTTTTCAATTGTTTAATTGTAGGACTAACGATATAGGTAGACTGCTTTCTCTCCCTTGGTTCAAACTGATCCGGTTTGCCAAGGTTGCAGTGCAAATCCGCAAGTTGTGATTGACTCCTAGGTAACACTACAACAGGAGTGCGGAACTTAATACTCCTTGTTGAACTAACAACTATAAAATCGATATTCAATATGTAATTCTATCTCCGCTAGTTTTACACTAAAATGTAACAACTAAAGTAAATAAGTGGTACATCGGATGTTTAGTAAAAATGGAAAGGTCATAACAAAAATTCACATGTGAGCTGCCTTCTGGAAAAATAAAAATTTCGATTCCTGGAAAATATAAATTTTTATGCTACAAATGCCGTCAATATTATGATTTTGCTCTAATATAGAACGATGTATGCATGTTTTGATAACAAATTTTTATTTATGCTTATAAATGGTAGAGATGAAAATATAAAAATTAAATTTAGACAAACAAAAGGTTTAATACATTTTCACTTCAGGGTGAATTGGTAGTCCGGAAAAATTGACTATACATCGTTTTATAAACATAAATAATGTGATTCACAAAAATTATTACAGTCACTCTTCATATAACTACAGATGTCAATAAAGTATAAAATTTTAATTAAAAATATCGTAACAAATTCAATTTATAAATCAGGCAAAATACCAATGGCAGCATAGCAACAATTTAATTTAGTAAAATCATGTTGATGATCTGGTATTCATTAAAAAAATCAAAATCAATTTTCCTATCATACCATATAGACATACAAATTTTAAGATATCAGCACGGAACGACTTATGCCATAAAGTTGTTTTATTAAAGAAACTGATTTTATGCAAAAATTTAACACCCAACCGCACCATTGATACAGCTACTGTTTTCCACCGTAAAAAACGCCTAGGCGCTTTAAACAAACAATACCTACGCCTATACTGGGCATTTTATTAGAATAAAGCACCCTGAGCGATTTATTCAAGTTAAATTATTTAAGTTTCTATAGGGTAAATCCTCGATTCCTGCGCAAGCGTATTAAGTTAACACAATTGAATCATGAAATTAACATCCTCCATGCGAAAATGTCAATCACAAATTGTTAACTTTTTCTTGCTATTTTGAGACCCAGATTTTTGGAGTATTAAACGTTAAACAAATTGTGTCTTTTTAATTGCGACCGTGGCCGCTTTTCTTTGCTTGTTAAAATTCCTTACATTATTCTGATGGGCCTGCTTAATTTTTCTAACACCTTCATAACGTAGGCTTGTGCATTCTTCGTTGAAACTTTCAGCTATGGCATCTTCGATCAATTCGTTCAGGCAAAAGTCATCAATAACAACATTTGTACACCAAATAATAATTGAAACTCACTTCTATTGATGATTCGATGGCAACTGGAATTAATAAAGATTTATAATTGGTTAGCAAATTCGTACCAACCTTCAGGATTGGAAAATGATATCTTTGTTAAAGCAGGTATGATAAGCAGGTGTTTCCTTTCGACTTGTTCGTTCCCCTTCGTACTCCCGTCGTTATCAGCAAACGCTGAATATTTTCATTTAAACAATATGTTTTAAAATCAACAGAAGTTAAAGCGGTACCTCTATCTGAGATAAGTCTATGTGGGCTACCGAAGCTCATTTTCTGAACTTCAAGTTTCTGGATCACCTTTATTGTTGTTATGGCCTTTACTGGATATAACCAAACAAATTTTGTGAATCCGTGGATAATTTCCAAAATATAAAAATAATGTTTTTTGGTAACAGTAATCGGACCTAAATTATCGACGTGATAGGTTGACAAAGGCAAATCTTCCTTTGGTGTTGGATTCAAGAGCCATTCGTTTTTGCACAACTTCCGCTCTGATAGAATTCATGGGTAGTATTTTATTAATTTTCCCGCTTTTCATGGGTAGTTTTTATTAATTCAAATTACATTCCTCTGGGAATACTCGGTTAAAATCGTAACCGTCTGTTCCGTTTCGGTATATTAACCCATCATACAACCAGCGTTTTCAATAGGTCCTTTTTACAAGCAAGTTCATCCGTCACTTGTGCAACCCAGATTCGCTCAGATAATGCGTTCTAAATATAAGCGATTATCGGATATCGACTTAGAGCCGTAAAAATAAACACGAAATATTTTTAAGGCACTGACAATAGCTAACGCTTCCAAATGGTACCTGTCAAAGTTTTCTTGGGCTTTACTTGTTTTTGAAGTGAAACTTCCTTAGCGAAGGTAGTGAGTCTTGAAAAAATGAAACGCTAATCAAAGTGAAACGCTTTGGTAGTGCGATTTATCGTTTTTGTTCATTTAGTACATTTGCTGCTTGTATAAACAATTTTAATACAGAAAACAAGTAAGGTATTATAATGCGTAACAAAATCCACACATACTACGTCTCGTATTTGTATCGTAAATTCGTAATTCGCCTACTTTTTGCTATTACATACGTATTATTATTTTTGCATTTTTCTTTTATTTTCCAACGATGAAGGTGAATGTCATATTTTTATTTAGGAAATAATATAAAATCGCGTTCCTTATATGAAAAATGCTTTAAAAATTAAATTTATAGACGTGATTTTTTGTGAAGTGATTGAAAAGTGATTAAAAAGAACAATTTTATTAGAATATACTAACAACGTAAGTATCCTATATATGAATTTACACAATAGTAAATTTTAATGCGAAAAATCATACCGAAACAATATTAATACTTCAGAATGCCACAACAATCATCAACGAAACGCGTTCGCGAATTCAGAGCAAGGCAACGACAAGAACAAGGGCAACGACTACGTGGTGGCTATAGGCAAAATTCAGGAAGACCTCGAGGAAACCGGACAGCGGCTGATCGTCTTCGTGATTATCGACAACGGCAGCGAGAGAATCGTGCACGTATTTTAAAAAATTGTTTATCTACTGAAAATGTAATGAATGGTTAGTAAATTTTATATTGTCACTATACTCATTCATTGTTGGCTAAGTTATATTATGTATATGTAATAGTAATTTAAATGATTTAGATAGCTCCAACGGTGTCTTACCGGGCATAGCTAATCCATCTACCACTGGAGATGGAAATAATTATGCGCCCTATGTGTCAAACCTCAACAACCCTCCAGTTATGGAATGTTCCGATAATTTTCAGCAAGCATCAAATATTTGTGAACCGTCTACGAGTAATCAGGACGAGACGCCTGTGCGGTATGAAGGTTATCAACTGCATGCAGGTGCTCGAAAACTTTTTATGAAATTCTTGAACAATCCATTTGGTTACGCGTGCTCAATTTGTGATCGGTTATGGTTCAAGAATGACTTATCGCCTGTCTCTTCTCAATATAGTGGTATTATTAACGACATATTGCCGAACGTTGATAACGCGAAGGTATGCTTTACGTACAAAAGGGCATTGTCGAAAAACACTATACCGACTCCATCAGTATTTAATGGATTTCAATATCCTAAAATGCCAACCGATCTTCCTCCTTTAGAGATAGTTACGGAGAGGTTGAACTCGCCGCGCTTGTCGTTTATGCAAGTTCGTAGATTGCGTCATAGTCACCTACACCCCACATAGATTACCTCGGAGTTTGAACGATGATTACTGCATTAACGTTCACATTAAAAAGAAAAAAATACACAAATCGTCCTATTTGTTTGGCTTGGTCAACAAAGGAACAATCAAAGCTTGGTTACAATATTTAATTCGAACGCCGCTTTATCAACGCTATAATATTACGATTGATAATTCTTTCTTTACGGAGAATGCAGTAGAAACCATACCGTCACAGGATGAAGTTAGTGAAGTTGTGCCTATCGAAGATAGCCTTACCGCGCAACAACAAACGTTACTTTGGAATGAAGATATGTATTTGCGAATTGCCCCTGGCGAAACCGAACTTCCTATCAGCCTACTTTTTGATGAGCATGCAGAAGAACTCTCTTTTCCGTCTATTTATCTTGGCGAATTTCGAATTTTCAGAGACGGCACACACATCACGCCATTCATGATGGCAACTAGTGAGCTACGAAGATCAGACCGACGTGGCGTTACTCCGTACCACTTGCTGTATATGGCAATGAAAATTATGCGACTGAGAGTTCGCGATTGTCTTACGATTGCATTTAAACACGTGGGAAATAATACTGCCATAACCCGTCGTCAAATTGAATCTGAAGAATATATTCACGATTGCATTGATACAAACCTCGCTTTCCTCCGAACGATTCCCAATTCAACGTGGTATTGGGCAAATCGAAACAAAGACTTGTTTGCAATGATACGACAAAATGGTAAACCCACATTGTTTCTTACGATGAGCGCTAATGAAATAGGATGGACTGATTTACTAAGAATTACATCTCGCTTCATGCCATGCAAATCAACGATGATTCTGATACCAATGCCAAAAGACGAACCACAATTTCGTAACCTTAAAGAACGATAAAATAAAATAAGATTGAATTTGGAAAATATCTACTATCCTGATATAGATACGTTTTACGAACAAAATAAAATTACGTGTGACGTTGATTACATTAAAATTCTACAAGCTGGAATTGAACGACCGCGGGTGTTCTTAAAAAGAAAAACTAGTGAAATATGGCACAACGGTTTCAACCCATTCCTTTTCAGTATTCTCAAATCTAATATGGACATCCAATTTATTACCGAAGAATATTCTTGCGCTGCATATGTTGTAGAATATGTCAACAAAACGAATAGAGGAATCAGTAATTTACAGTTGATAACCTTCATACAGCGTCAAATAATAGAAACGATGGAAAAACATCCTGAGTTCGATATTGTCGATGTTACAAGAAACATGAGTGTAAATGTGCTGAATACTGTCGAAATGACAAGTCAAGAAGCAGCATGGTACCTTCTTCGAGAACCTATGTCCAAATCATCTCATAAAGTTGAATATATTCCAACTGTGTGGCCTATCGAACGACAGCGGATGAGAAAAACTCAAAAAGAATTAAATCAATTAGAAGTTGGTGATGATTCTAAGAATATTTGGAAGGAAAATTGGTTTGATAAATATGAGAAACGACGGGAAGAGCTAGAAAATGTTTCTATAGCACAATTTGTTGCTCATTATAATGTCAAACAAGACGGAACATTTGCGAAAAGAAATGAATCGCGGATCATTCGGTACAGAAATTATGGCATGGCTACAGATTTCACCAACTATAAACGGGAAATGCTTTCTCTACATATACCGTTTAGAAATGAAGAACGTGATATATTGGCTGAAATGTGCTTCCTAAAAATTTACGAGGACAATGAAGAATTCATTTTGGAAGCAAGAAAAGAATTTGAATCCAATTTAGATATTGATAAAACCATCGAGATTTGTCGAAAATTATGTCGTGTCCATGATGATACTGAAGATGATACTAATCATGCCGATGCTGGCGGTGCTCCGGATCCTAATCCGTTCCAACAATTATACAACGATCCTAATTCTGAACATAACAATGACCTTTGTCTCGCTTTGCTAGATAAAGTTGGTTCCATCGCCAAAAGGAGAGAAAATTTAATGGACAATGAACAGTTCTTGGCCTTAATGAGAATGACTAATGATAAACAAAGAAGCCTTTTGTTACATACAATATCGCATCTATCGTCTCCTAATTCTCCACCATTGCAAATTTTCTTCACTGGACCGGCGGGATGTGGCAAAACGTTTGTCATTAAACTTCTAATGGAGATTTACAATCGCTTTACCGATAACGATGGTTGTTGTAACGCTTACATTACGTGCGCTTCAACTGGCAAAGCTGCTGTGCCTATTAACGGTACCACAGTGCATACTGCTTTAAAAATCACGTTGTCAAAACTACTTCCATTGTCTTATGAAATCGCACTCCAATATCGCATACTATTCAAATACGTCCGAGTCTTAATCATCGATGAAATCAGTATGATCGGCGCAGAATTATTAGCACAGATCGATCAACGACTCAAACAGATTAGCGGTATCTTTGATGTTAACTTTGGAGGATATGACGTTATTTTAATTGGTGACTTACGTCAATTACCACCAGTTAAAGCAACACCCATTTATAATCAACCGAAACAAAGCATGTCTGGACCAATATTATGGAAAGGGCTCAAATTCTATGAACTCGATGAAATTATGCGCCAAGCTAACGTTCAATTTTCGAATATTTTAACGAAAATAGGAAACGGTCAAATACTTGATGATGATGAATGAGTTAATTCTAATGCAGTCACGTTTCTTTACGGAAAACGAAGTCAATGCATTATGTCCTCATGGTATTCGACTATTTTATTCGAATCAATCTGTTAACGCATATAATAATAAAATTTTAAACGAAGCTGAGGTTAAAATTACGTCCATCGCGATTGATGTATATTCTGGCTACAACGACGCTACACAGTTGGCATCACTACGTCAAAAACTGCACAAAAAGTCTACTATTGACACAGGCGGACTTCCATATAATATAATTTTTGTTATTGACAAATATTACATAATAACAACCAATATCGATGTATCAGATGGATTAGCCAATGGCGCCGTCGGCAAATTAGTTCGCGTTGATCAAAACGAGAATGAAGAAGTAACTCGTGTTTGGCTAACTTTTCCTGACATTAAAATTGGAAGAAAATTACGAATGAAGGCTGCTGGATATATGCAACAACATAATATTACATTGAATGATGTGCCAATCAATCGACGCAACTCTACGATTTCTTTAAATAATAACAGAACAATGATAGTAAAACGAAGTCACTTTCCTCTAATATCTGGTTGTTCTATGACGATTCATAAATCTCAAGGTGGTACATTCGACGAAATCGTGTATGAGTATGAAAAAACCCACTCGGTGCAATTACTATACGTTGCTTTATCCAGAGTCACTACAATCGAAAAATTATACATCGTGTCAAAACATAAGGATTCAATATTTTATCATTGCAGAAAGGAGCCATCGTCTACTCTTCTGTTGAAGCTGGAATTTAAACGACTTTCGCTGAATCCACTCATCACATTAGAATCTGAATTAATTGATTTCATCACAAACGCACCAGGTTTGTCGCTTTATACCTTCAACATTCAAAGTTTACGGGCTCATAATCTTGATCTAATCGATAGAGTTGCTAAACATTCTAATGTTTTAATTTTGTCGGAGACGTGGGTTCACAACGACAAACATGTCGCTATACCGAATTTCAACTGTATAGTTAAATATAAACGGCCAAGTGTTCGATCTGGTGGCGTTGCTATTTACCAGAATGCAGATGATACTGCTCATGTTTTAACGACATCAAGAGATATTAGAGTACAGAAACCACTAGCATTTGGGGTGCAAATTGATGAAGTAGGAGAAGTATGTGCCTGTCAATGTTCTACAGAGCACGGTCAAACGATGTTATTGGTAGCGGTATATATATCACCACATCAAAGTGTTAAAAACATAATTGAATTCCTTTATGAAAAGTTACTTCAATATTCCTCTGAAGCACCAATACTTAACTTACATTTAGAAAAAAATACCCATAATTCTTGGAGGGGATTTTAATGTAAACTTTGCAGCAGAATCATCTATGCAACTTATAAAATTTTTCAAAGACAAATTCAATTTGAGTATGACAAGCGATCCTGCAAAATCCACAACGAGGCAGGGAGCAACAATAGACGCTGTTTTTAGTCGATATTTGCATACTGTAGAAACGCGAATATTTGTGTCACATTTTAGCTATCATAAGCCTCTAGTTACGGTTATACAAGAAAAAAACAATAAAATAAATCAATAATAAAAAATAATATCACAACTCTATTATTTACTTTAGAAACCGACTCCAATCATTTTACTACAGACGTTTCACTTCCATCATGTGCTTATAAGGGTGAGGCACATACATTTTTTTACTATAATAGTGTACCGGATGGTATAATTGGTTTTAATCATTCATCTGTAATAAAACTGGATCAAACCCAAATTTTGACGCGTCCGTATGAACCTCTGTGATACGATTCGGACTAAATATATGTAAAACAGGGTGTAAGATAGTTTGGCTTTCAACTCAAGAAATGCGTTTTTTTTCTTTGAGGTCAAATTCCGAACCGTTAGAATCCAAACTTATGAAAATAATTGGTCAATCCCAAAAAACTTTGTAAGCTTTTGTCATCTTTCGGGGAAGGAAAATTCGTTATGGCGTCAGCTTCGTCATACCATTGGATATTTCTTACCCCAAATACTTTATCGTGCTCATTAGAAAGGCGCATTTTTCCATTTGGTAACCCATATTCACTAAAGAGGTTCAATACTTCCTTTAATATACCAATGTTGGATTTTACATTTTCTGATGGTATAATCGAATCATCCATAGAGACCAGCACCTTGCGCTGTGCAACGAAATCACATAAAATTTCGTTTATAAATCTGGAAAAACTAGCCGTGCACAACCCAAAGGACATTCATAGAAACTCGTACTGGCCGTTTGGTATTATACGAGAGATGTGAACTTTGTACTTTACCAATCGAGTTTCTCGAATCTAATATGGTGAATAGTTTAGCATCGTACAGTTGGTCAATTTGTTCATCTATAATTGGTAGTAATATTGGTATTTGTAAAATTTAATTTTATTTTCTTAGTTGTATTTGAATTTCCAAATACAGTGCTTGGGCGTTTTATTTGATTTTTCCCTTCATTTTCAAAATATTCCTATTTTCTGCTACTCCCGAATTAAGCGCCTAGGCGTTTTTTACGGTGGAAGACAGTAGTAGATTTATTAAAGTTGTTTCACTTAAATATCTCGAAAACTACGCTCTGTAAAACACTCCGCCAATTTGTTTGGTTTTGAGAGGGAGAAAACGTAGTTTGATTATTTTTGATAACCTTGAAATGACGTTTGAAGGTCAACCTCATTTCACAACTTTTTTTTAACGGCATCTTATTTTACATGAAAAAGCAAATAACATTGAAACTGAAACATTTTTTCTGGAATATTTCGGTATCGAGTTATGTACCATACATACATAGATTCGAAATATTTCGGTGGGTCAATTGAATTGGTTAAGAATTAGAGCAGTTTTACCAAGCCTGAATTGAATTAAATTTTATAAGGGAAGATGTTTTAATGAATTGATGCAATTTGTATAGGAAGGCTTCGCCTCGAACTACTAGCTTGCGCGTAGAAAAGAACAAAGTATCTACCGCCACTTGGTATGCAAATAACTATTAGTAAAACGTCAAGTCATCAATTATTATTGTTTCCAATGTCAAAGTTTAGTCAAATGATTTAGTATTCGTGACCGATCAATTTGGATTTGGTGCAACATATTGTTATGGTGACACCTAGTGTGTAATAGAATAAGTTAAATTAATAGCTCAATGTTTAACTGTACTAAAATGGAATTTTCCATGATAAAAATTGTTACGTAATGTTTCTACGCTATTCTAATTGGAAAAGTCATGAGCTTTCTAGAAGTTTGGTTTGTCTATATAAAAAGGCGAACGAAGTCGAATTGGATTAGTAATATTTGGTTAGCGATAGTATAAAGATTAAAAAGGAATTAAAAAGTGATTTAAAAAGTGTTGTAGTGCGATAAATAAAGTAAAAGTGATCAATAAAATTTAAGAATAATTTATATAAAGTGATTTTGTGAATTTTTATTGATAAACTGTGTTGTAATAAGTTTTGTGAAATAAATAAATTTGTTGGTGATAAATTGAATTGAGTTTGTATTATTCACAATCCAGTGATACGAACCTTGATTGACAAGGCAAAAACGTAACAATATCTTCAGCAAATTGTTCATACTGTACGATTTTCAAAATGATTTTTAGGGCATTGGCGGTTTCGTATTATTGTAAAATCAAAATATGTACGCTATTACATTAATTAATTTTTTAGCCGAAGAAAATTTTTGAATTAGATTAAATTCAGATGACAGGGTTGCAGTACAAGCCTGCTTCACCTTTCGAAGGTCTAGGTTCATAAAGTCGAGGCTGAATGATTTATTTTCACTTAGTGCCCATTTAGATTTGTCGTTACTTAAATATTCTGGCCCGTTCCACCAATCAGTGGTATTCTTAAAATCAATAGGATATAACCCTCTTGACACATAGTCGGCAGGATTCATTGAAGTGGGAAGATAATTTCAGCTATTAATTGAAGTTATTTCTTGTATTTGTGAGATTCTGTTAGCAGCAGATGTTGCGTACCGATGTCGTTCCGGTTTTATTCGAAACAGCCTTACTTCAGAATCAGACCACAAATATATAAAATCAAAGTTAATTTTTAGAATTAACAGAAGTTTTTGACTAATTTGAGCTAAACGCAAAGCTGCGCAAAGCTCCAACCGAAGAATCGTTTGTTATTTCAGCGGAGTGACCTTTGATTTAGAACAGACTAAAGATACTCGTATTACCAGATTCACTCGCATCTCCAAAACCGTGTAGCTCAATTGATTTAAGTTGAGGGGATAAGATGCATCGAGGAACGGCTATTTGTTTAAGTTGAAATAGTTGCCCTTTAAATTCACACCATTTCCTAAGAAATGCATCTTGGAGTTGATTTATCCCATTTGAGTTCTGGTATGGTCCATAGTTCTTGCAAGAATTTAACCGTTAAAATTAATGGAGTACATAATCCTAGCGGATCGAATAATTGACAAATTTCAGAAAGTATATTTCTTTTTGTCTGGCTTGGCTTATTTAAATACAATTTTTCGAAAGACATCTCCAGATTGTCAGTTTTAGTATTCCAAAAAAGCCCCAATATTAAAGACAGTTTATTAGTTGCACTATCATCAGCAAGATCAGGAATATTCGAAGTAAATTTTCTGAGATCAAATCCACCGCTGAATCATCTGTTAATATCTTGGATGCTCGGGGAAAGAATGCTTCGTCAACAGCCAATTGATTTAAGGTTCTAGCCGCGAGATATGGAGCACTTGCAATTCCATATGTAACAGTGCGAAGTTTGTAACACTGTAAAGGATCAAGCTGTGAATTGCGCCACCAAATGCGATGAAGATCTTGTTGATTGTCGTGTAACAGTATTTGGCGGTTAAGTCGAAATGGGCTATAACAGTCGAAAATGCCACTTTATATTTACGAAACTGAAGCACCAAAGAAAATAAATCAGTTTAAACCACTGGGCCATCCATGTGCTATGTGAAGCATTATAAACACAACGCAGAATTTATTTGTCAAACTAGATTCTTTCATGACGAAATGGCGTGGAAGATAAAATGTTTTATTATAAATACATTCGTTGATGTTAGGATTTGTATTGTTGATATATTGCTGGAACTTCATCAAGAGTACCCAACATAACATGCTCATCGGATGCTAACACAATGCTTGTATTTTGTACTGATGATTGGTTTCCATTAGCCCTAAATTCCATTTCATTTGTGGTACCAGCAACATTATTTATCGTGCTTTGTGATTGCATTACAAAAAAGACTGTGATGCTTTAACTTACATTTACTGCAACCAGGGCTGGTACAATTGTCAACAATATGCGATGAACTCAAACAATTTGTGCATACCTATACGCTTGCCCCTAATATATTCATATCTCATTTTCGGCGTAAGCTTACTGTCACCAAAATCTGGACATGAATCAATCATATGGTTACCATTGCAGTAGAGACAAGATTGAAGACCTGACACGAATGTGGATACCTTTTTGTGTTGTTGAAAAGTATTTTAATTGGGTTTCGATATTACTTTTAATAAATTAGAATACTTCAGGACGGGTAAAGTAAAAAGTAAGTAAAGTTTGATCATTAGACCCTTTAATTACAACGGCACGCGATTAATTGTCCAGCTTTTCTGACAAGTAGTGTACTAAAAGTAAATTCCAACTTTTAACTGGCATTTTCAGAGATTTTAATGAATTGTAGTGCTATAAATACCTGGAGAGATTCCGAAGAATTTGGTACCATTGGTTTAATGTCATACAGCTGTTTAAGGTACATCCTTTGTATTCTAGTTTCGTTATTGTCCCTGTTGTATATATAGTGTCCCAGGCTAGATTATAATTTTCAGATGTAACTGGTATTCCTTCGATCAACGAGTAGGCAGTACCACCAGAAATTTTATGGTGTTATCAATATTTCGCTTATGAATAAGTTCTGTGAAAATGTTGCGAAACTGTAACCTGTAATGGATTCGGAATATCTAACACAGAATTATTTTGAAACGATACATTGGAAGATTCTTGCTTTTTAATTCCGTGAATATTATTTAAAATATCACTTTCAAGATTCCCTTACTAGTCTGCAAATAATTCTCTATCAACACAATAAGGATCAAATTTAACCAAATTAACGCATGATATTTCGAAAACTTGAATTCTAATCGTATGATATATCATATATTACAAAACTAAAGTAATAATCTGAACTAAAATTTATCAAATTAAGTTGAATTGAATCAAATGCGCTAAAAATGTTAAATGGGAATGTAACCTAAACTAAATTATTTTGTGAAATTAACTTACATATACCTAGTCAACCATAGATTTGAAGCTGCTTATGATTAAAGATGTTCACGCGATGCAGGAAATTCCGCAAATAAAATCAGCGTATGTGTAATAAAGTTGAATCATCTATCTAATTATAATTACTGCATACACTGCGTTGTTGAATTTTTTCTTCTTGAAAACCGGTGATTGTTGTTTTGTTACGTCTCGTTGTTGATACTGTTTCGATCGAAGAGGTACAATTTGTGTATTGGCTGATCAATTGCACATTGATTTGTTCATTGAACGATGAAATCCAAAGATTCGAATAATTATATCGCCGAATTAATATTGTTATGTTTTTGCCTTCTCAATCAAGGTTCGTATCACTGGATTGTGAATAATACAAAATCAATTTAATTTATCACCAACGAATTTATTTATTTCACACAAAAATTATCACAACACAGTTTATAATTTGAAATCGCTCGATGTTGGTGTTGTTAAAAGATTTTGCTTGCTTCGGAAAGGAAACTTCTTTTGGTATGGACATCTTTGTCTTCCAGATTGACATGAAATATAAGATGGTCTGGGTTGGCGTTCCATGCAATTCCCAATACCTTAACCGACTCTGGATGTTCCGAAAAGATCCTCAGGTTGGTTGAATCGTCATCATTTAGCATGGCCCTCAGTTGTGGATCGTTTGATTGTAGTTTTCTGAGATTGAAACCGCCGCTTTTTAATATCTGGATTACCTCGTCTTTCAGCTTAATCAACTTTGCTAGCATTGGTGCACCAGTCATCAAATCGTCCACATAAATATCTTCTTCAACTGCTCGACTTGCAGCTGGAAAGTTTTCTCTATGTAATTGACCAAGCTCCTTTAGACATCTGGTGGCCATATATGAAGCAGATGCAGTGCCGTATGTGACCGTATCCAAAGCATAGGGGCAGATTTTTTGCTGCTGGTCTCGCCACAATATTATCTGGTGCCTGGTATCCTCCTGATCTACCCAAACTTGTTGGTACATCTTTTCAATATCACCTACTAAAACAAATGGATGCTGCCGAAATCGGGTAAGTATTTGAAATAGACTTGACTGTACATTGGGCCCTATCATCAAGTTTTGGTTCAATGACAAGCCATTGGTTGACCTTGCCGATGCGTCAAATACTACGCGTAGCTTTGTTGTGCTGCTGTTATCTTTAAGAACTCCATGGTGCGGCAGAACGTATGAATCTTGGAGTTCAACGTTGCTTAGCTCAATTGGATGCATGTGATTTAGACGCTGATATTCCTCTAAAAAACTAGTATAAAGCTTGTGGAACTTGTCATCTCTCTTAAATCGCCTTTCCATCGCCAATAACCTAGATACTGCTTGCTGATATGTGGATCCGAGTGCTTTTGGCGTCTCCTTGAATGGAAGCTTAGTGATGAATCTTCCATCTTGTGCCCGTTTTGTAGTCGCCTTGAACCAATTCTCACAATCTTCCTCCTGCTTAGTCATCGGGATCGTTTCTGGTACCTCTTCAATTGCCCAAAACCTTTGCAGTGTGGTATCAATGTCGACGATGGTTGCGAAAGAGTGCGTTGTTAATGGTTTATCTGCGTCGTGCGTACCTCCTATGATCCAGCCTAGCTTGGTGTTCTGAGCTCTTAAGTTAGTATCGCCTAGTTTGATATTGCCATCTTTTAGTAGCTCAAAAACGATATCTGCGCCAAGTAAAATATCGATATTATCCGGATTCTGAAAGTTCGGATCAGCCAAATTGATGTTCGATAGGTTGCTCAAGCAGGCTAAGTCAATTTCAAATGCCGGGAGCGAAGAACTAATTTTCCGGATGATGATCGCGTCTATCGATCCAACTTCGATGGAATTAAATCTTGAAGTTAGTCGCAAAGATGTAATTCCCCTGGATCTTTCGCTGCTTATTTCTCCAATTCCCGCGATTAGGCTTCTGTAATTCTTCCTTGGCAACCCTAATTTCTGCATCAGTGACTCAGTAATAAAAGACGCTTGTAATGCCGTATCCACCAATGCACGACATGATCTTGGGATGCCTAAGTTATCGAATACATTTATTACTGCAGTAGGTAGCACTGTCTGCACACTTGTTTTTAATGAAATTGTAACATCTTCATGACTACGGTTAAGGGTATGATGATTAAGCGTCGTGTCTTCATTGTTGGTGTCTGGATCTTTCTTTGTAGTGACTACTACTTTTGATTGCGTATCCAGACACCAACAATGAAGACACGATATTCGGCCTTCGGCCTTCATATATGGCCACCAGATGTCTTTTGGACAAGATTGAAGCGGTAGAAGCATCGATGTTTGCAATAAATAGTGAGGTTGAGTCGAAAATGGACGAAGCAGAAGAAGCTTATTACTTAATTGTGGTCAAGTTAAACGAATGGATCAGGATTCGTAGCATTAGTGAGACTTCAAATGGTAACAACGACACCGTGTTAAACGGATCCACGATAAATACATCGCCAGAGGTGCGTCTTGCAAAGTTACAAATTCCGACGTTTTCGGGCGATTATACAGAATGGCAGAGTTTCTTCGATTTATTCCATTCTAGTATACATAGCAGAGAAAACCTTACACCAGTGCAAAAATTCCAGTATCTGATGGGTCTACTTAGAGGTGATGCATTTTCGCTGGTCAAACATTTTAAAGTTACCGACTCCAATTACATCGAAGCATTGAAAAAACTCAAGCAACGGTACGATCGCAAACGCCATACCGTTAACGCTTTCATACATCATTTTCTTGATCAACCAAACGTCCATAGAGCCAGCGCTTCAAATGTTAGAAAGTTACTGGATACATCGGATGAAGTAGTCCGTGGTTTAAAAGCCTTGGGTGAGCAAGCCGAAGCTAAAGATCCTTGGATCATATACCTTCTGTTGCAGAAGCTGGATGATGAGACACGAAGTTTATGGGCCCAAGAGAACACTGAAAACGAATTTCCTGTAATAAACGACTTTTTTGATTTTTTGGTGAAACGAACTGATGCACTCGAGTCGGTTAAAGCACATTCCAGTCGGCAGTCAAAACCAAACGCACCAGGCAAGTCGAGAAATAGTTTTACCACCACTAACACTGAAGTCAAATGCATAGCATGCAACAAGGAGCAAAATCTATTGATAGATTGTGCGAGATTTAGAGAGCAATCAGTTGAAGAGAGGAGACACCTAATAGGCAGCAGCAAGCGTTGCTTCAATTGCCTCAATCCGGGGCATACCGTTTCCGTATGTAGAATCCGAGGCAGATGCAGTCAATGCTCTTACAAGCATCACACTCTCCTACATAATTAAAAATTCACAAAATCAATTTATATAAATTATTCTCAAATTTTACTATACACAAATAATTTTTATTTCCACTAAAACACTTTTTAATTCCTTTTTAATCTTCACACTGTCGCTTACCAAATACTACTAATCCAATTCGACTTCGTTCGCCTTTTTATATAAACAAACTAAACTTCTAGAAAGCTCATGATTTTTCCAGTTAGAATAGCGTAGAAATACCAATTGGAAAATACCGTTTTAGTACAGTTAAACATTGAGCTATTCATTTAACTTCTTCTATTACACACTAGGTGTAACCGCCACAATATTGTGACGGTGACACCTAGTGTGTAATAGACTAAGTTAAATTAATAGCTCAATATCTAACTGTACTAAAATGGAATTTTCCATGATAAAAAGTATTCTAAATGTTTCTACGCTATTCTAACTGGAAAAGTCATGAACTTTCGATAAGTTTGGTTTGTGTATATAAAAAGGCGAACAAAGTCGAATTGGATTAGTAGTATTTGGTAAGCGACAGTGTGAAGATTAAAAAGTAATTAAAAAGTGATTTTTAAAGTGTTTTAGTGGAAATAAAAATTATAAGTTTACAGTAAAATTTGAGAATAATTTGTATAAAATGATTTTGTGAATTTTTATTAATAAACTATGTTGTAATAATTCTTGTGTTAACTAAATTAAATTGATTTTATATTATTCTTCACAATCCAGTGATACGAACCTTAATTGACAAGGCAAAAACGTAACAATATTGTTGCCAAATCACTTATTATGGTAAATTATATTGTATATTAAGATACTGAACCACGATATCGAACATGCGCACTGAATCTAATAACAAGTTCCGTTCACTGATTAATTGTTCAATCGTTGTATTAATCCATCCCCTCATTGTTCTATTGGTACTCATACCGATCGGAAGTATTTTTAAGTTAATTTTTATTAAAAACAAAAACAAAAGATGTCAAAGATTCGTAAACAGTTTACGAATCTTTGACATCTTTTAAGAACAATGATAAAGATCATAATTCTCTCGAAATTGAATTTCATGTTAATAACGTCAATGCTAAATGTCGTGAATTTTCTGTGGATGATTCGTTTTATGATTTTAAAGCATGCGATTCCCACAATATGTCTGAGTTTCTCCGATGCATATGCTGGAATGAGTTATTTCTTAACAATGATATTGATGTAAATGTAAAAAGTTTTAATGATTTGCTGTTTCTAGCCTTTGACCGCTTCGTACCTTTGAAAAGGAAACGTAACTACAGTTACCCTCCATGGTTTGATTCGGATTTGATTAATCTGCGTAACCGTAAGAATAAAGCCTTTTACAAACTTCGAACCAATGAATGTGACTCTAACAAATCTATTTTTGCCAATCTTCGGGTTCAATTTAAATCCGAATTTCATACTAAATATCTACAATACATAAAAACGATCGAAGCTATCAAACAAAACACCAAATCATTTTGGAAGTTTGTTAATGATAAGCGCAAAACAACGGGCTTTCCGTCGATTATGAATTATGATGGAGTTTAGCTCTGCACTGTATTAGAAATATGTACAGGTTTTGCAAGCTTCTTTCAATCGGTTTATAAAGATAATAGTAGTCTTATTGTTGATGACCCTATTGTCAGTAATTGTCAATTTAATATTCCTTATTCATCTATAACTGAAGATAATATATGTAATTCCCTTTTGGATTTTAATGATGGATGTGGGCCTGACGGTATTCCCTCGTCAATACTTAAATGTTTTGCATCATATATTGCAACTCCGTTATGTTTTATTTTTAACCAATCGTTAGTTAACGGCTATTTTCCAACCGCTTGGAAAGTGTCACATATTGTTCCAATTTACAAAAAGGGGGACCGCTCTGATGTATCCAATTATCGTGGAATCTCAATTCTTTCATCGATCCCAAAACTTTTCGAGTTAATTGTGACAAAACATCTGTCATTTCATACAAAAGAAATTATCTCGGATTTTCAGCACGGTTTCACTAGTGGAAAATCTACGACTAGAGAACATCCAATTCGATTGTTTTCAATTATCAGTTGGAGGGTAATGAACTTTGAAGAGTACCTAACTTCAATTGTTGACTTAGGTGTATTCATTGATCAAAAATAAACTTTTGCTTTACATCTAGACAAAATAGAATGACAAAAGAATTTGTTGATATTTTTCATGTGTTAGTTTATATACTTCTCTAGTTAGAACTCACCTGGAATATGCGGCGGTGGTTTGGTATCCTCACCATGAAGTACAGATTAAAAGATTGGAATCAATTCAGAAACGTTTGCCCATTTACATTTACAGAAAGCTTGGTTATCTTTCAGATCGTAATCAGCCTATGTGGCAGCAAGTGCGTAATCTTCCAGGGTATGAAAATCGGTGTCTAAGCCTTCGAATTGATACTTTAGCGAAGCGTCGAAAAATTGCGCCAGCAATGTTTGTCGGGGATTCTTTGAACGGTCGTATAAGATGCCCTAATCTTATTTCTACCTGGAACATTTATGTGCAATGTGAAGCTGTATTAATCCAATGAAATTGTTTATTCTAAAATCTGCAGTAACAACAAAACCGGAACATTATTTGGAAAACAAGCGTTGCCCGTTATAAATTAAATTTACCATTACAATGAATTGAACAGGTATATCATAGATGCAAATCGATAAGCAAATCAATTAATTGCCTTCCAAGTTCATGGTTTTCAGCTTCTGCGAGTGAGAAACAATGATATTAAGCCATTTGCAATACAGTTTAGGTATTGTCAAGTAGCGTGAACACAATTTTATGTCAAAAACTAAACCACTTACTTTACGCCTTATAATCGAGTGACGATTGCAAATGTAAGATCTTTGGTCACGAATATAACGTAGATTTATGGAAACTAGAGAACTAATAAGAATTGTTGAACTGCATATGATATACAGACTATTCAAATATCACCCATATACCCACCCTCTAGTTAACAAATATTAGTTTGTTTGTCAAAAAATAATAACAAAACTGTAATGTACTCGTTCTTAATCTGCACCCTATAAATATTGTAACGTCGTATTCAACTTGTGTTTACCGTATACAACAATTATGTGTACGCCGTTTATATTGATCACCTCATGATCATATCGAGTAGTCTAGTTGTGATTGCGAAAGCATTAAGTTGTGCCATAATACTTATATTAATAAATTCCATAATAATAAAAGTGTGTTTGATTTTACCTCAAATAAAACATTGGCGACGAGGATTAAAACGGAAATAATATTTTATTACATAATACCTGAATTGTGATTAAATTATTGCTCTTTAATAAATTAATCAAATTAAAATAATATTGTGACCGCGTGTTTGACACAAGTTATAGTTACGGTAAAAATATTACGAAAAAAAAAAAAAAATCGTGTTATTAGTGAGTGAGTGATCATGCCTATCGGAAATATTGAAAATTTCGATACAACGAAGCCAAATGAATGGGGCACATATTCAAGGCGTTTTGAACTGTTTTGTGAGGCCAATAAAATCGAAGATGTGCAATTGAAGCGGGCCACGTTTCTTACACTATGCGGGGCGGATACTTTTGAGTTGCTAGAGAATCTTATAGCACCAAAAAAGGTCAGTGATTTAGTGATCAAAGAAATCATGGACACTTTATCTAATCACTTTTCCCCTCGCCCATCGGAAATTGCGGCGTCGTACACGTTCTTCAAACGTGATCAACGTTCGGGAGAATGCGTCGCCGATTACATAGCCGAGCTTCGACGTCTTGCCAAAAGTTGCAATTTCCACAAGGATAGCCTAGATCGCATGCTACGAGATCGCCTGGTTTGCGGTTTGCGCAATATTCAATTGCAACAGATGTTTTTAGCTGAGAAGGATTTACAGTTAGATACTGCTATCGATCGCAGCATTGCCGCAGAAGCTGCCGAGAAGAATCAACAGGTCATTGCTGAAGCTCACAAAGTGCAACAAATCATGCCTAAACATCAAGCAACACCGGGCAAAGCTAATCAACAGAAGAATCCGTCACGCTCACAAGGGTGTTTCAGCTGCGGGGAGGACCATGACCGATCCACCTGCCGATACCGTACTACCACGTGTTCCTTTTGTGGTATAATGGGACACCTCCAACGGGTCTGTCGTGCGATGGCCAGCAGCAGCAACAAGCCTAAAAGCAACCAGAAGCGTTCGAATCGTCGTTACAGAGAAGTGAAAAGTATTTCCAATCCTTCTGCTGTTAATACATCTGCTACCGTCAACATAAACCATGTTCCGTGTCGTTTCGAAGTGGATTCTGGTTCAAGGCACACTATTATCTCCGAGATAACTTTTAAAAAAGTGTTTCGAAAATCACCACCACTTCGTGAGGCAAATTTGAAATTGGTCGATTTCCAACGGAATCCAATCGACATTTTGGGATGTTTGGACATTGATGTTTATTACAATGGTAAATCAGTTTCCAGTCTACCGTTATACATCACCACCGGGAACAAAACCAGTGTTCTTGGTATCGATTGGTTCGAGCCTTTAGGGATTTCCATCCAAGGAGTCCATGCAATCACAGACACCAGTTTTTCCGATGTACTGGTGAAATACAGCCACCTATTTTCACCTGAGCTGGGTTCGTACAGTGGGCCTCCAATTATTCTTCAGGTGGATCCAAAAGTAATTCCGATACGTTTGCCAGCACGAAGAATTCCTATTGCCATGCGAGCAGCAGTTGAAGTTGAATTAGATAAATTGGTTGGACAGGGAATTCTGGAGCCGGTCGAGTACAGCGAGTGGGCTACGCCTATTGTACCTGTTCCGAAAGCCGATGGCAGTGTGAGAATTTGCGGCGATTACAAATCAACGGTGAATAAAGCTCTCACACCGCATTGTTTTCCGGTTCCATCAGCAAATCACCTGTTATCGACGATACCAAACGGTACTGTATTTGCAAAACTCGATCTCGCCCAAGCATACCAACAGCTCATCGTAGACGATGCATCCGCGCTAGTACAAACAATTACAACACACAAGGGAGCATTCAAGGTGAACCGACTCCAATTCGGTATTAGTACGGCGCCAGGAATTTTCCAAAATTTCATGGAGAATCTACTTCGAGGGATTCCGGGAGTCATACCGTATTTCGACGATATCATCGTCATCGCGTCGTCCGATACAGATTTACGACAGAAGTTGATCGACATCTTCCAACGATTTGATCAAGCTGGTATTCGTCTAAAACAAGACAAATGTCAAATTGGTTGTTCATCCACCGATTTTCTCGGGTACAGAATCGATGCCGAAGGTCTGCATCCAATGCAACAGAAGATCGACACAATTAGAAGCACCCCACCACCAACTGATAAAGGGCAGCTACAAGCTTTCCTAGGCTTAATTAATTTTTACCATTCTTTTATTCAAGATAAGGCAACGCTTGCGGAACCTTTGCACCAGCTACTTCACAAAAATATTCTGTGGAGATGGGGACCTGCCGAGCAGCGCAGTTTCGATGCGCTTAAAGATGCCTTGATGTCCAGCAACGTCCTAATGCCATTTAGTGAGAAATATCCGTTGTTGCTGGTATGAGACGCTTCCCCCTATGGAATTGGCGTTATACTGTCACATAGAGTGGGCACGAAAAAGCGTCCCATAGCTTACCACTCGAGAACGATGACCGAAACAGAACGACGATACAGCCAAGGTGATCGCGAGGCTTTGGCGATTATTGCGGGAGTGAGAAAGTTCCATGAATTTCTCTACGGTCGAGAGTTCGTTATTGTGACGGACCATAAGCCGCTTCTTGGTCGTTTTACCACAGATGTTCCAACTCCACAAATCCTATCGCCGAGAATGATTCGTTGGAGTACTTTCCTGAATGCATACACATTCAAACTCGTCTACCGTGCCGGGAAGGATGTGGGAAATGCTGATGGTCTTAGTAGACTTCCTGTTCCGGGCACTACGATCGTCACAGAGGAAGAAGAGGTGCTGCTTATAGATACGGTACACAAGCCGACCGTCCATGCCGATGACATTGCCGCTTCGACGAACAAAGATCCAGTTCTCTCGCAGATCCTTCAGTGGACACTGCAGGGCTGGCCAGAGAGTAAACCCGTGGAACAGTTTCAGCCATTTTGGGTTCGTCGTGCCGAAGTGAGTACACTCAAAGGATGCCTCCTCTGGGGATATAGAGTAATAATTCCACCATGTCACCATGCACAAATTTTGTCCGCGCTACACACTGCTCATCCGGGTATTGTTAGAATGAAGGCACTAGCGAGGAATTACGTGTGGTGGCCCAAACTAGATGCAGACATAGAGAAGACTGTGCGTCTTTGTAAAAAGTGTCAATCAAACCGTCCTGAGGTGGCACAGGCTCCCGTACACCCATGGGAGGAGACAACAAAACCATGGTCGAGAATCCATATTGATTATGCCGGACCTCATCATGGTAAGACTTATTTTATACTCATCGATTCTTATTCCAAGTGGTTAGAGGTAGTTCAAGTGGCCACAACATCAGCTGCTTGTGGCATACAGGCTCTTCGAAAGATATTTGCCACTCATGGAATTCCAGAGATCATTGTGAGTGACAACGGTACAGCTTTCGACTCCGCGGAATTCCGACAATTCTGTGATACGAATGGTATTCGCTCGGTGTATGTGGCTCCATACCATCCACGTTCAAATGGGCAGGCGGAGATAATGGTCAAAACGACGAAAGATTTCCTTAAGAAGGAGAGTTCTGGCGACATTCAACATCGTTTGGCGAAGTTTCTGCACCACCATCATGCAACTCCATCAACCGCAACCGGCAGATCACCCGCCGAACTCTTATTTAATCGTCGTATTCGAACTTTCTTCGATCATCTTCATCCGGATAATATTCGCGTTCACAAGACCAAACCAGTGGTCGACCAACCGCGAAAACTGTCTGAGGGTTCCACAGTCTGGGCGCGAAACTACTCGTCGGGTCCAAAGTGGATACCTGCTTCTGTTACAAGAACAACAGGGCCTATTTCTTATGCTGTAGAGACTGAACAAGGCCAATCAATGAGACGTCATATTGATCAGTTGCGAAGTCGAGCAACCGATGAACAGATGGACAATTCAACTACCATTCCGATAGATGAACCTCAATCGATTCTTCCGAAAGATGTTGCCAATTCGGAAGACGGTATTTCAACACCGAAAGATGTTCAACCATCAACATCAGGCACGCTAGAATCAACCATTGGTCCATCATCAACCGTACAACAAGAAAATGCACAGCCAAAGAAACGAGCAAAAAAGACACCATCTGAAACCGATGAAGCTTCCCTCCGTAGATCAGCCAGACCGAAAACAACTCCTTCTACATATGTGTCCTAATCAAAGGTGGAGGGATGTAATGTACTCGTTCTTAATCTGCACCCTATAAATATTGTAACGTCGTATTCAACTTGTGTTTACCGTATACAACAATTATGTGTACGCCGTTTATATTGATCACCTCATGATCATATCGAGTAGTCTAGTTGTGATTGCGAAAGCATTAAGTTGTGCCATAATACTTATATTAATAAATTCCATAATAATAAAAGTGTGTTTGATTTTACCTCAAATAAAACAAAAACCATTATAGAATGCTCGTAGTATATTGTAAAATTTTACAAACAATATAATCTCGTGTGTATGTTGTTCACCCGCGGCGCGTACAAATATTTATGTGCTCAGAATAAAATTTATAATTTATTTATATAAAAAAATGTAAATATTTGTGTAAGATTTAAAATATTAAAACCAAATTTATGTATTATGAGATATATTTTCAAATTCAAAAAAACATAATCGCTAAATGGTAAACAAAATCTCTTGGAACTCTGTGAATAAATTATATGTTAAAACTACACTTTGGTACTTGGCACACACACACACACACACACACACACACACACACACACACACACACACACACACACACACACACACACACACACCAAAACAGAGACAATTTTTTCGGTGAAATAATCGTTGAAAAGGGAAATAATTAATAGTGGAAGTATTGTTTATTTCCTGTTTACATTTTTACGATAATCGTGATACATAAATTACTTTTTTAGAAAATTAATTTAATCGAAATGTCAAAATATGGACGGAAATAAATTCATTGCGAGGGATTACAGAAAGTCAATAAATTAATAATCAGACAAGCATAAATGTAATTAATCAAATAATTCAATTTAGTAATTAAATTTTCTTTTAGGGCTTTCGATCCAACATTCGTTGGGTATCAGTGATTTATTCCAAACACCAATGAAATAACTCATAAATGAAGAAATAGAAATCGCTCAATAAACGCTTCATTAAAGACCAAACATTTTCTATTGGGTCTAATATAGCCCTATTATGGTTCTCACCTCACCGAAAAATTTCATACAAATCTAGTCACATTTGCATAGTATTTCTCGGTGAGGTGAGCACCATAATAGGGGTATAAGTCTGGGATACGTGGGAGCAAAGTACTTTTTTACACTTAAATGAAGAGATACGAAACAAAATAGGATTTTAATAAATTATTGTTATTTCTCTGAAAGTCAATTTTATTATTTATAATTTAAAATTAATGCAAAGTAGCTACAACTTAGAAGTTAAAAAATAAATCTGAAAGTCTCGTCGAAAAGCTCTATCACAGAGGGCTGAATTTCATTGTGTAGGACTTGCAGATAAACAGCTGCTGTAATTTTAGAACTAAGGAGGCATATTCGATCCGTTTCATGTCCAGAAAAACTCCCCAGATAACAACTCCTCCAGTTTTCGGGGAAGTTTTAAAAGACATTCGTTGCTAAGGCTCTCTCGAGCTTCTCTTCGTGCGGGGATTTAACCATCTCCAACATGCAACTTGAAATTGGATTTATAGGAAAAAATCACGTTATTCCACATCTGAGTCCAAAAAACGTGCTCCTGATGATTAAATTCGTTTACCCCGTTTGCTCATTTAAGATTCCCTCTTATGTCAGAACAAATTTGAAGTCGACAAACCTGTATTATATTGCTTTCGACGTAATGATGATCACGATTATGTATAATTTAAAATCGGTATTCCTGTAAGCAAATTTGACGAAATGCTGGATACATCGGCGTGGCCTCTTCGATTTTTGATTAAATAATTTTTAAATTCACGTCAGAAATCAATGAATAATAATTTTTTAGTCCCGCGCTCAACTCTAATGTAGTGAATTTGGAATTTAAAGACTTTAGCACAATTTATTATCAAAATGTTGGTGGTATGTGCTCCAAATCATCGCTATTTTCTAAATTTTTATCGTCATCTTGTTTTCCTATATACGTGTTATGTGAGACTTGGTTTATGTAGTACACAAATGTGGACCGATCAACTCTAACTAGTGCTTAATCTGGTGGTGGTGGTGTGCTGGTGGCTGTGCATAACTCAATTTTGAACTGTGAAGTAATGAAATTGGTTTGACATTGTCATGGATTGTTAAATCATTATATTTATATGTGGTGTACATTCTACCTCATAGTGCTAAAGAGATTTCTAATTTGTACTGTGATAACACTCACCATTTTGTTGAGGATTGTAATATGAATGACATAGTTTGTGTTTTAAGAGATTTCAATACTCCTGGCATAATATAGCGTACCTTTAATATTTTTAATGGTGATGAACAAATTTTTATTGACTCTATCGTCGCTTGATTTGCATGAAATTTATAAAGTCAATAATTTAAATGGCCGAGTTCTTGATTTATTATTTGTGAACGATCAATGGCTCCATTTTTTCCTGGGACATTACACCGGTTTTCAGGGGCAGCAGGACTTCCTTTACATTAATAATTTTATTACTTATGGGAGGTGCGCCATGGAAGCTTAAGGGAGAAAGGCGTGTTATTAGACTTTTTCCGAAATTAAAATTTGTTGATGTGAAAACATCTTTAGCGGCAGGAGTAACTAAACAATTGTATAAAAATCTTGTTACGGTAAACGTCTGTTCGAATATCAACCTGAAAAAAAAATGAATAAAGCCTAAAATCAACACAAAATCTACTCATACACGTAACACAATTATGTACAACATCATCCGGCATTTCAAAATCATATATCATAATATCTATTATGTCCATATTTGTCCGCATTTTCAAGTACTTTTAATATTTTTGAAATCGAAAATCACATTCGAGCAAAAGTAACACAAATTATGCATGTGTATAGTGTAATTGGCTCAAAAACTATTGAAATGGAAATGGAAATATATTTGAATCATATCGAAAGTACACGAATACTATAAATATTAAATTTTAATACAGGAGGGCACAGGAGGCACATTTTGTTTCCTTGGTATGGCATTTTATTTCCATGCTTCTTATTTTTTTAATTTGTATTGAAAAAATTTAAATTTTAAATATTTAACTTTACCTTTACCATTGCCATTACCATTTCCATTACCATTTCCATTACCATTTCCATTACCATTTCCATTACCATTTCCATTACCTTTATCATTACCATTAACTTTACCATTACCATTATTATTGCCATTACTATTACCATTACCACTTAAATAAAAGATGTGGTAATGGTAAAGGTAATGGAAAATGGTAATTGTAATGGTAAATCAATAATAATTACCATTACCATTCCCACTACCATTACAACTACCATTACCATTACCGTAGCCGTTACCATTACCATTATCATTACCAATGCCATTACCATTACGATTATCGATACCATTACAAAATACATACATATCTTTGGAAATTTGAACGAAATTGGTAGTGAAAGTGGGGCGGTGTGGAATTCTTTGCAAGCCAAACAAAACAAAACAAACAGAATTTTAGCTTTATTTATATAGATTAAAGTATAGACAGCCCCCCAAAGCCGTCTACCATTACATGTCTCAGGTTGAAATGTATTGCAGCGGATTGCGTTGCGAATTTTATGCTAGTAAATAAAAATTTAATTTTAAATCTTCATATTTTAAAATTTTAATAAAATATGAAGAATTTTTTTAGAAAGATCTAATGGTCATCTTTAAATCCTTAAATTTTTTTTAAAATTCTCGCTATGTTCCAGGGATATTAGATGTGGCAGGTCCATCCTCTTAATAACAAACAAATTAAAATTATCTTAGAAAGTTTGAAGCTGATATAAGATTTTAAATTAGTTGTTTGGCATATTCAGATTGGTCATATATTTTTTTCGTCTAAAGTTTAAGAGAAATTTAAATATGTGTCTTCGGTTGAAGTGCAATTGATTTCATAGAAAACGGTCATTTTTCGAATTTAAGCCTTATGGCTGCATATATTTCCGTAAACCCTTAAATTTCTATAAATCCTGGTAAGCGGGGGTTTGGGAGCGGCAGCCCTCAATCCTATAAGGTAGAAAACGAATTAAAATAATATTAAAATATTATAAAATTAAATAAATTTGTTAAGTTTAGTAAATTTGCCGTATTATTATTTTTCGTATTCAAAATAAAGTTAATTCACCAATTCAAATATTTTTGTTAATTTATAACCAATTTTAACTTCTAGTTTAAGACTAAACATTTTTTGGATTAGTATACCAATTAATGACATTACCGCTGGTGAGGTTTAATTAGTCGGAGAAGTTGAGTGATAAACGAAAGTTTTAATGTTTAAGTTTATTCTAATTTATGTTTGACTAAATAGTGCAACTTATGGCGTTTGGCTATAAAATGATGACTTAACAAATAAGGCGTGATAGAATATTTGAAGAATACCAGGTGCAAAGTGTGACCTCGTAGATACATTTGCCTAATTCCAGAATGAAGACAGTTTCTTAGTTCTAACATATGATACTTCCAGTCTAACCTGCAATCAACCTTTAGGACCAAATATTTAATGTTGGCAACGTCATGGTAAGTTATGTTATTATTAAACGAACTATTATTGTTTAAATTAAAGAGCATTGTTTTAGATTTGGAGCTCAATAATAGCTTGTGCGCTCCAAATAAATTGGTCAGAATTTGGAAATCATGATTAATGCAGATAAATAATCACAACTATTATATAGAAACGCCAGATCATCAGCAAAAGCAATAACCTTACCTTTAAAATTTGGTTTAAAAGTAAAATTTATGTAAATAAAAATAAAATTGGCCCAAGTATAGGTCCCTGAGGGACACTCGCCTGCATCACCAATAATTCACTGAAAGTATTTTTACAAGTAACCCTCTGCGACCGATTAGTGATGAATGACTTGAGCCAGTTTAATATACAACCTCGAAAACCAATACTCCTCAGCTTATCCAAAAGAATACAATGATCGGCCATATGAAAAGCCTTAGTAACATCCACAAACAGGCCAGCTACTCTACTAGAATTATTAATACCTTCATAAACCAAATTAACATTTACTGAAATAGTTAAAGCTGTTCAGAAATTCTGTCATACGTAATTTAACGGATTTTCAAAAATCTTAAAACCAACAGAAAGGATGGATATTGGTCTATAATTACACAAAAACATTCGATCGTTTCAGTGATTCTGGAAATATTCGTTCGGTTGTACTTCGGTTAAGCAATGTACGTAATATATCAACAATGTTGAAGCTAATTCTTTTAATAATTGCACTACTAAAGCAAAACAAATCTATTGAGTGTTTATTACCAAGGGAATTGATAATGAAAAATAGTTCCATATATGGAAGAAATTGGATGAAAGGAAAAATTTAGGTGGGGACTTATATCACGTATAATGGAGTTATTAACTAGTTGTGAATTATTTTTGAATTCCAGACGCGATTTTGAAACTATTTTACAAAAGTAATTGTTAAAACAATTAGCAATGTCTACTGAGGATGAAGATGAGATTTCATTACTGGAAGTACCTTTGTTAAGTATTTCATTCAATAAATATCCTTGGATACGTCAGCAGCGAAAAAAATTTCAACTAACATAGAGGAATCAGTTAAGTCAATGATCTATTTAATCCGATAGATATTTCGTTGAATGTCAAAACAAGATGAACATTTGTATCAGATGATTTTCGCAGGTAGATGTTGTTCTCTTTACACCATAAAAACTGGAACTTATATAATTTTAAGAATTTTCGCCTCATTGTATAACTTCGACTGGAATTTAGTAAGGTGATGCAAAATAAAAATCCGACTATCAGCATGCTCATGAAAAACATCATTGACAGATCATTTGAGATATACAATTTATTCCTCCGAAATAAATTTAATATTGTTACGTTTTTGCATTGTCAATCAAAATTCGAATCACTCTATTGTGAATAAAATAAAACACATCAGTTTAACACAAACCAATTTATTTTAACACCACAAATTAATTCAAGACAATTTATTCACAATAATTTTAAATCACTTTTAATTCACTTTTTAAACCTTACACTTTCGCTTACCAAATACTCTTGAATCTAGTTCGATCTCGTTCGCTTTACTCAAACCAAAACTTCTAGAAATTTCATAACTTTTCCAGTAAGAATAGTCTAGAAACATTTAGAACAGTTTTATCATGGAAAATTCCTTTTTAGTACAGTAAAACTTTGTGCTATTAATTTAACTTATTCTATTATACCCCAGATGTTACCGTATCCAGTATGTGGTTTTTTTGTAGTAGTAGATTTCTAGATGACAATAACTGAATCTTTTAATAATGGACCGCATTATTTACTATGCACCATCTGCCTAATTGAAATTATATCACCTTTTGTGATATTTACACCAATTTTACCCGCTATGTTGATTACTAAAAGTGAAACATTGCCACACTTAGACGGCATACGATATATGACGAGATTATTCAAATTTGATGTCTGATTGGGTCGGTCCAACTGGGCTTCCAAAAAGATGATTTTATGATCTTGAGCCTCGTATTTTTTCTCCAACAGTGCTAATTTAGTATGGAATATTTGAATATTTTTAGTTAGACCTGGGATAGCAATTCTCATTTCATCCACAGTTTGGCAAAAAAAATTGAATGAGATTTTAAGATTAGATAGCTGACTTTGAATTCCTTTTAATATGATACCAAGGTCATCAAAAATTTGAGTACTAGCACTTGTATTTTCAATTCTAATTACATCATTATCAACAACTAAATAATTGTTCGATCCCTTATCAATTCTTAGTTACCATATTTAATACCTGCGGAAGACGGTTTGTGATATTTTTGTATGAAATAAGTAACTTATTGATGAAATGTCACTTTTGCCGGAAAATTTTTTTAACTTTTATTTACGATTATGCAATTTATGATTATATGCAACACTACAATTCAAAGCTTCAATTTATTTAATTTAATTACAATTCAATGCGTTTTATTAAAAATTAACCTCAAATTGGAACACCCTTTATATTTAATACGAAATATTTGTTTAACACCTTCTTGATTATATTAATGAATAGCATTGTTAAGACGCCAGTAATATGATTACATCATGTAATCGCTTTTCACACTTTTTTGCTCTGTAATGCATTGTTGTTAAGATATTACCATTTCAATAAGCAATAATGGAAAAAAATCATCTCGTAAACCACATTAACTAATCATCGTATTTATCATGACTCCCGTAAGGGATGGATGTTATAGTACAGGATTTTTCTATATAATACAAAAAATCTATCATGCAAATTAACTGTTATTGTCTGCGCCAAATTAGCCACTTTAATGTGTAAAATTATATTCACACCATATTTCTGGTACGTGATAATACAACAGAAATGGATTTTTAACAGTCTCAACAAGATATAATGATATGCATAACATGATTCGTTGGGAAAACTTTAAAATTTTTCATGGAAATGTGATAGTAAATATGTTATGTATTTCGTTTACAAATGGATTATGTGATGTTATATTTCCGTTTCGTTTAAAGTAACTTACATACATACAGAATTATAAAAGCGTGTTTATTTCTCTTATATAGGATCTAATGTGATATCAATTCAAACTGCTGTAATTAATTTAATCTCAGATCTTGATGAAACGGTAGGTTAAAAAATCTTAACCATCTCAGTAGACCAATTCTCCAGAAATAAGGACTTTCATTTCAAGAAAACCTACATCCGGGCCGAGTCTTTTTATCGTCATCTTCCACAATATTACTCAATATAAAAGCATCAAATCCTCGTTATTCATTTTATTCTTCAATCACTAAACCAAGCGGTAACTTGTACTACAAATTAATAGATCATATTTTTCTAAAGAGGCTTCACGATCAAAGAAAAAGTACAGAGCGTTTGCCACTAGATGTCACTACAAAATCAAATAAATACTACTGACGTTTTAGGGCCGTTAGGTAGGGCTTTCTCTTTTCTGGAAATAGACAGAAAGCACTACCTATCGGAATAAAATAAAGCTGTAACGACGAACAGAAATTAACATCAGCGCTCGCAGAACGTGTGGCAGATTTAGGTATGTTCGCACTATAACGTAGGTATTTTGATTTATTTGAATTTTGAATAGTCAAGATAAATATAGTATATTGTTGCTGTTGTTACGAAAGAAAATTATAATCTACATCTACATGTGGGTAAGTGGAGCAGGAAAACTTTCGAATTTCAGCTTGAAATTACCCATACCATTATAACCGAATTTGTGCTAATTAGTCCTCATTAGAAAAAATTAATGCTAGTCCCGGAGTCGATAAAATGGAAAAATAAATTTGAAATTTTGCCTGAAAGATGGTAAAAAATGAAAAACGAAACCTGATTTTCAGCGGAAACCGGAAATGTTTAACCAATTTACTTTATCTTTTCCATTAGTAAACACATTGAAGAAATTGGTCCTTATCACAAAAATATAAATTTCGAATATTTTCATTAATAAACCAAGGAAATATGAAAATTGATCAACACATTTTGAATTATCCAAGACACCTTGCTTGTTCAATATATTGTTACGTTTTTGCCTTCTCAATTAAGATTCGTATCACTGGATTGTAAATATTACAAAATCAATTTAATTTATCACCAACGAATTTATTTAGTTAACACAAGAATTATTACAACACAGTTTATTAATAAAAATTCACAAAATCACTTTATATAAATTATTCTCAAATTTTACTGTACACTTATAATTTTTATTTCCCACTAAAACACTTTTTAAATCACTTTTTAATTCCTTTTTAATCTTCACACTATCGCTTACCAAATACTATTAATCCAATTCGACTTCGTTCGCCTTTTTATATACCCAAACCAAACTTCTAGAAAGCTCATGATTTTTCCAGTTAGAATAGCGTAGAAACATTTAGAACATTTTTATCAAGGAAAATTCCATTTTAGTACAGTAAAAACTTTGAGCTATTAATTTAACTTATTCTATCACACCCTAGATGTCACCGTCACAATATTATGATTAACGGCAGAAGGGAAACTTTCGAATTTAAGCTGAAACTTCTTACACCATTAGAACCAAATTTAAGGTAATTATTCCTTATTGGAAAAAATTAGTGCTAGTCCCGGGTCGAGAAAATGGGTAAAGAAATTACTGTTCTTGCAATAGAGAAATTTTAAAGTTTTTAAAATTTTTAATTTTTTCGTTAATTGAGGCCACGGGTGAAAAATAAAATATTTTACTTTTGTGCCAATCGTAGCATAAGGGCTTCTACCACTTAGAAATTTCATTTCAGATGTGAATTTAAATATTAAACAGTACAAGTGGTGCAAACAAAGGGTGGTCAAAGAGTAGTCTGGACATTCGAAAGCTTGCTGACATTGTTTTATCAATACATATATTTCACTAATTTCGCATCTGTTCGCAGTGTAGTTTTAAAGTCCTATGCAGCAGCCAAAGCTTTTTACATTATTAACACATTGAAACGTTCTACAATAGCGTTTAGTATTGACATGAAAAATGTTTCAGCCCAAGAATTCGGCATATCAACAAAAAGTCACAAATGCGTTTATATAGCAGAAATATCATAATCTTATATGATGCACAATCCTTTTGAAATCCCTCCCTTGTGGTATTTGAACCCGTTTCCTTCCGATCCAAATATAGCCGTTTTAACCACTGTGGTCAATTCTGGATTAGCACAAATTGAACCGCAACGTATTTTGAATGACCTAACATGCTTGATGGTTTATAACACATTTTATGTCGGAAATAGTTTAAGTCAATTATTATTGTTGTTCAATTTGGAAATTATTGAACGCAAAATGTGTCTTGGAATTTGGGGGTACGGATGGATTTTCATTTTTCACAATTTAATGAATGAAAATTGTCAAAATTTATATTTTTGTGATAAGCACAAATTTCTTCATTGTATTTACCAACTAAAAATATTAAGTTAATTGGTTAATCTTTTCTGGTTTCCGCTCAAAATCAGGTTCTGTTTTGGTTTTTTTTTACCGTCTTTCAGGCGGAATATGAAAATTATTTTTCCATTTTCTCGGCTCCTTGACTAGCACTAATTTTTTCCAATGAGCACTAATTAGCACAAATTCGGTTTTAATGGTATGAGAAATTTTAAGCTTAAATTCGAAAGATCTAACAATATCTCTCAAGCAAAACCGAACCCCTTTCGCCACGTCAAGACTGTGATCTTGAAAGAGCGCGTACAAATTAAAATACAAATAATTAATGAATTAATTTTATTTTCATTTGTACGCGCATATAAAAGAGATTAAAAAGACGTTCATCACCAAATAAAACTACAAATTGTTGTTAAAGTCAGCTGCAATGGGCCCTGCAACAAAATCTTATCATCAAACATAAGCTCGCTGAACCCACTATTTTGCTAATTTCGTTGATATCAGTAGAAGAAAGATCTACCAAGCATTAATCTACATCTTGTTCCAAACCATTTACTGGTGGATTGCGGTTATGATAATTAGCTCCCCTAACCTAAGAAAATAAATTTTCTAAAGGGTCTTGGTTGAGTATGTATTCAATGTCGTTTTTTTGAGCCTCTTCTGAAAGTTTAGATCAGCTTGTCGAACTGCATTTTCAATATGTTCCGCTGGGGTTTTTTAATTGAATTGCCGTCTTAATGCCAGCCTCTAGACATCTGCTAAAAATTTGGATAGCATACTTTATCCGCATTTTCCCAAACTGATTGGGAAAGATATGTTTATATGTAATTTTCGGACAGCATTTTGTAACAGAATTTTCTTCTATGTTATAAAAACGTTCGACAATTTTTCAGCTTACCACGCCGTCTGGGCATTTTAAATTTGATTTAAGTAAGGTATTTCATACTGGGTTTATAAAATGAGAATTTAGAAGGTAATAATATGTAATTTTAAATTCTTTCTTAATTATCTATACATCAGGGAAGAACGATAATATATATTTTGTGCAATAGCTCGCTATTAGGGATTGCTATATCAATTAACCGATAAAACGGCCAAAATCAGGTTTTTAAGTTATCGGTAATTTAATTTATTTTTCCCGATAACTTTCCCGATACTGGTCTAGACAAGCCTAGGCCAACTTTCCGTTTTGTTGAAAGCTTTAAACAAGCCAAAATACTTCCCACACTTTCTTCTGGCGGCCTCATTTTTAAATCGTCAAATTTTCGAGCAACATTTTTCTGTAAAATTAGTTCAAAAATCCGCCCATACAGAAATGTGTTGTCATTCTATAAAGTGGAATATCTGATTCTAAACTAACTTCTGAACGGCTATAAGTCTTTATAGGTGCACTAGGATGTAAACATTTATACTACAAATGCTGCTTTCATTTTGATATACCATAAAATTGTTACCCTTGAACAACTACTCGACTTTTCGTCATTACTCTGAATAGTATAGTATGGTTAGCCGAAGAAGTATTATTAGATAAAAAAAAAAAAAATTCCTGAACGGAATTTCGTTTGAATGTACCCGTAGAATAACACCGCGGTTCGAAATGTTTTTGACATATTTTGACAAATTTCAAGTCGTTATTTGCTAAATTACAATTGAAAATCCATTCGTTATAAATAATCGGATATTGTGCCGATTTGAAGATTTGCAACCTGCAACCGCACACTTAATTCCAGATTTACGCGAATGCGAAATCATTTTCAAAGAAAAATTATTAAATTTTATTTACCTTTAACGATTGCTATTTACCTTGAGATCGCCCAAAGTTCAAAATATTTATTGAATTGATTTTTTCGACATTATAGACAAATATATTAATTGTTCATTACATTCCCAATCTTTTCGATTTCGATCAGGTAGCTACCTGACGAGTAGACCAACTTTTCAGTACGAAACCAAACTACGAACATAGGAACTCATAGAGGGTTCTCACTTTTGAAGAGTAATACATTTGTATAATTCTTGGTCCTTGGGCTAAGGTACGGGGAGGGGGAACGATAATTCTACTTTTTTCAAAAGATCTTTATTTTTCTGATTTACCAAATCGAAAATATTGCGAATGTCATGAACAATTAATATATTTGCCTATAAAAAGCCGAAAAAATCAATTGATTACAGACAGACAATTTAAATACTACCGACAAAAGTATGCTTAATACCAATGCAACATTATTCTGGATTAGTGATTTTTGTTTTAATTTATATCGTATCGAAAAATAGACATACAATCACAGATAAGAATATTGTTACGTTTCTGCCTTGTCACTCAAGGTTCAAATCACTGGATTGTGAATAAAAACAAAATCAATTCTTCAATTATTTATTTCACACAAAAATTATTACAACACAATTTAATCATGATAATTCACAAAATCACTTTATATAAATTATTCGCATAATTTTACTGATCACTTTTACTCTTTATTTTGCACTAAAACACTTTTTAAATCATTTTTTAATTCCCTTTTAATTTTCACACTATCGCTTACCAAATACTAATAATCCAATTCGACTTCGTTTGCTTTTTTAAATACACAAACCAAACTTGTAGAAAGCTCATGACTTTTCCAGTAAGAATAGTGTAGAAACATTTGGAACAGTTTTATCATGGAAAATTCCATTTAGTACATTAAAACATTGAGCTATTAATTTAACTTATTCTATCACACGCTAGGTGTCATCGTCATCATATTTTAATGAAACAGCGACACCTAGTGTTAAATTAAGAAGTTAAATTAATTGCTCAATGTTTAACTGTACTAAAATGGAATTTTCCATGATACAAATTGTTATGTAATGTTTCTACACTATTCTTACTGGGAAATTCATGTGCTTTCTACAAGTTTGGTTTGTGTATATAAAAAGGCGAACGAAGTCGAATTGGATTTGTAATTTTGGTAAGCGATAGTGTAACGATTAAAAGGAATTAAAAAGTGATTTAAAAAGTGTTTTAGTGTAAAATAAAAAGTAAAAGTGATCAGTAAAATTTGAGAATAATTTATATAAAGTGATTTTGTGAATTTTTATTGATAAACTGTGTTGTAATAAATTTTGTGAAATAAATAAATTCGTTGGTGATAAATTGAATTGATTTTGTATTATTTACAAGCCAGCGATACGAACCTTGATTGACAAGGCAAAAACGTAACATTAACGTTAAATTTTTAAAAGAAAAATAGGCAAAATCACCTAAAAAATAATGAGCTTATTAAAATGTGTCTCTACTAACTGTCTTTCTTTTATTAAAGGTTAGATGGAACCTCAGTAAAAATTTAAATTGGTTTGACTTTCAGGTTTTTGGGTTCCATAATGAACTGCCAAAAATTTGCTCGGCTTGAAACAACTGATATACTTATCTGAGATATAATGTTGCACGAAATTAACATTACAATCCGTAGGTGGTTTTGCCAAATTGAAAATTATAGATAAATGTTTATTTAAAACTTTTAAACTAATTAAACTTTTCAATAGATCGTAATTGTATTCACAATTAATTGAATTTATCCGTAAGTTACGTACTATATTAAAGCAACCTTGATTATACAAAGCTCTAGTCTAAAAAACGAAGCTTTTATAAGGGAATTAGAAACAAGGAAAAATTCAAACTTTTCTTAGTAAAATCAAAGCCTACTTAATAAATAAAGCCTCCATGATGAAAGCTAGCTTTTTTTAAGGTATCAAAAAATCCAAAAGAAAATGTTTATTCCATAGTTTTTATATGGAGAGATATGACCTTAGTTTATTCAAAATATATTAATGAAAATTGACTCGAAATTGATTTCCGAAAAATCAACTGATTACAGACAGACATATTAAATTCTTAAAAAAAAAATTATTTATTAAGTAGGCTTTGCTTTTTATTAGCTGTCATCTGATAATATGCTTCATATTATGTATTTGCTTCGTTCTCTTATGTTTACCTTGTTTCTATATTGTTTGTCATGTTTATTATTGTAAACGTCGCGCCTTTTCCTTTATATTTATATCTCTTTTTTACATGCATGTACTCTATTTTTAAGCTTTTTCAGATATAAAATATCTTATTTTGTTATCATTATTACCGTAAATTGGAAAAGCTCACGAAAAAATCGTCCAAGTCAGGTGGAAAATAAAGTTTATTGTTTCAATTGAACCAAAATAAAATCAATTTCGAGTCAATTTTCATTAATATATTTTGAATAAACTGAGGTCATATCTCTCCATATAAAAACTATGGAATAAACATTTTCTTTTGGATTTTTTGATACCTTAAAAAAAGCTTTTAAAAAAATATCGTCAACATGGAGGCTTTATTTATTAAGTTGGCTTTGGTAAAATACACAAAACATATGGGAAATCACTTTTTTCCTAACAATAATTTTTAAATGAAAACGTTGCAAGTTCTTAATTATGATTTAAAATACTTTCATAAATGTTTGAATTTCAACACATACGAATGTCGTTTAAGTTAAAATTTAATAAAAATTTCATAACTAGCATTCTGGTAATATTGAAATTAAAGCTTCCTACAATTCGTTTGGTCATTAAGTCAATATACATTACATAGATGGCAGTGATGGCCGTAAAAATTTGGTAAAATTGTATCAAAAATTACCAACTGGGCAAATTTAAATTTCAAAAATTGTAGGAAAAGCAAAGCAAAGTCACAAAAGATTAAGAACTTATGATAATTTTGTGATCAAATAATTTTTTTTCTTATTTTTCTGTAAACATCTTAGACATTTGACGTACACTAGTAAAACTAAAGATAAATTTAGCAAGTATTATTTTAACTCGTCAGAGCCAACTTTGATGTATTTTTCAAAATGAAATTTCGATAAATATATTTTAGAAATAATTTAATTTTAATATTTCTGCTACTAATATTTACTTAATACCAATATAGCCTTCTTGTAAATTGTTGTTAAAGATATGTACAAAATTTTTATATAAACATTTTGTAATATTTTTGCTTTTTCCATTGAAAAACTTGCAGCCAAAAAATACCATTTTTCTATGGTTTCCTATGGAAATCAGTGAAAAGTTATAACACATAATGATTTTGTCTCTATACTCTAGCAGGCTCTGACTATGTACATAAACTTATTTGGTTTTATTTCATCAATTTTTTTGTTTATTTTTTGGCTACTTATTTTTACTAGATGGCTCTGATTTATATTTTTTTTAAATGGTGTTGGTTTGTTTTTATTCTATGTCACCCACTGTAGTACAAAAAAATATGCAGCTTCAAAAAATGGCGCTACCGATTTTTTTCATTATTTTGTAAATCTTAATTCATCTGGATGTAATGATTTATGCTTGTACGCAACATATCTCGGACGTTTTTCTTTTAACTAGATCATTATGAATTTCGATGATTTCGATTTTCTTCATTTTTTCGATGTCCACAATAAATATTTGTAATAAAAACACTGTCGTCGATGATTATCGAACCTTCGACCTTTTTGTTTATTATACGCGCCAACTGCCTGAGCTATCGCTATTTAAAACGTAAAGTTATTGTATGATGGCCATAATCGTAACAATATTTTTGACGTAGCTACTCCCGCAAAGGTTTCTACATAAGTTCAGGTTCAATTACTAACTTGTTTATTGATCAATCATTAACATCATGAGACGAAGACAACAGTTTTATTTATTTTGTATTTATTTTTTCAGTCCATAAGTTTGTATATTATTCATTAATGAATTCTTTTAATGAGAAATTTGTTCTATGACAATTTGAAAAGGGGAGCATAGGTAGTTGGAATTTGGGGGTACGCTTCTAAAATATATGCCACTTTGTTTTTGAATTTTGCGTGTATTATTATAAATTGATTGCAATCAATTTAAAATCATTTATGATGCTTCTAGCTTTAATTTAATTTAATTTAATTTTTTCCATTTTTTTTTTGTTTGCAGATTGAGACGAAACCCTACTCGACACCACCTAGCACAAACGTGAAATTAAAAAAAAGAAATCAAGCTCTATGGTAATACTAAATCCGTGCAACAAAATTAATTTCAATAGTAAGAGTTAGGTGAATCCAATACAACTAATTGCAGTTGGTGGTGGTTGAGGTGGTGCAATTGTCTAGAGTGCAGAGGATTATTCATAAAATGAATTAAATATGACAATTAAAAATATAATTTTTTATAAAACTTTCAAAAGTGAAATAACATGACTTAGTGCACGAACAAGTTTTACATAGATAGATAGAACAAAACTTTTTTTTTTTTGTATTTTTTGAAGCTTAATCAAATAATATTTATGTAATATGGATTCGAGTGAAACAAGAAGACAAAAAAGTTTAATTAAAATTTTATTTCGATGAATTCAAAAAAATTAGTTCACTGCATAAATTATTTTAACATAAAATTATTGTAAATAGATATAATGTTTGTGATATCAATAGTGTTTATGAAAAAATTAAAAATTTTATTTTTATTTACAATTTTATTAAATCCATGCAAAATTGGTTTAGCATTTCCATTATCGTCGACGTTGTCAACGATATTGTCATCGGCGTTAAATAAAATTCATGATATAACAACATTTTCAATTCAATCAACCAAACATCATAGGCGGGAAACAGCACCATTAACGTCATCTACATCATCGATGACTTTGGAAGTAGAACGTATTGGATTCAAACCATTTAGCTATCGTAATGATAATAATGATACGCATATATTTGATATGATCAATTCGACGACCGAAAGTATTTTTTATTCAACGGAAATTATAACGCCCGACACGAATATGGGTAATGCAACGCCGGTCAACGAATGGAATTGTCACTGTTGGAATTCAACAAATCTTCTTGGGGTGAGTTATTATTATTTTTTTTTTTTTTGTAATTAGCAAATTTTATTTATTGTGCATCATTCTAGTATTTAAAAGCTATAATTCTTTTCTGTGAAACTATTTAAAGATCTCCATGTCTAGCACTGGAGGTACATTGCAGGAGCCTTATTTACCCCAGTGCTATACTTCTGCAACAGATTTCTAATTCATACTAGTGATCAACACTACCATCAGTTTCGTCAATAGTGTTGAAGTAGAGAGCTCTTATTCAGGTGTCATCTTAAAATCCTCTTATTTTATCAAAACTAGTTAATCCAGTATCCTTAGGCTGGGTTTGTGTAAGGGTATCAGTTGGTCAGTAGCTTTAGTAAATTCTTCCTGAGCCTAAAGAAACCATATGAAAAAATGAATTGTTTTAATTATATCCAACACATAAAATGCAACAATTCTAAGTTAACGGTTAACGTTGGCGATTTGCATTCGGTTAGCCAGATTTTTCTAAATCTTTCTTCATACAGCCCAAGAATTGTGCTGACTCAGTAAGTTCAACTATCAGAATAACATGTCAAATCCTTACCATAACAAAAGATCAGGACACCCTAACTAGTGAAAAGGCCAGCGTTCTATTTTCTATTTTCTGAGCGACCAATATCGCGCTAAGCGACGGTTGAATCATAAATTTGAAGGTAAACTCCAATAAGTTTCGGAAAGTTCAAATATCTTAAAAACAGTCGAAGTTAATTAAGATATGTTGGTATGGCCCTGAAATCCCCGAAAATAATTTTCACCAGATTTTATTTGAAAAGGTTCTTCAACGTACTTACGATTCTGTAATAAAAAAAAATATATTCAAACCAAATTTTGATGCTGACAAAAGCCCCTGTCAAGGGCTTTTCATACAAGAAAAATTTAAAATTCTTTAATTGGAGTTGATAATATTCTAAAATTGTTCAACTCCTTTAAATTTTTGAAATTCTTTAAAGTTTTGAGCAATTTTGTGCTTAACATTCTTTCATTAATTTTTCGTGCTTGACATTTTTTTTTATCTTTTAAGTTTTAAAATTTCTTACCGCTATTAAAATACTCATAAAATTTTTAAAATTCTTCAAACTCACCAAATTTGCCAAACATTTAAAAACCTCAAAAGTCCTACAATTCTTAAATTTTTCATTTCTAAAATAAATTTGTAACTTACGTATGTACCTGTTCTAGGCAACCGTAAGACCGAATGTAACTATTGTGACACGGTAACTTCTGCTAAATGTTGTTATACAATTTTGGTATTAACAACTAACAACTGACTCAAATTAAAGAAGTTAAGGTTATTTAGCTCAATAGCTTAGCAGGAATAGGACGATGAATTAAGCATTAAGGCTGGGCATTTTCGTTTTGCACTCTACACTAAAGTTTAGCAAAACCACAAATTTCAAATATGACTGCTTCTCTTCCATTCACATGGTCCAAATGGCAGTAGATTGTGTGATTGTGTTTTCTAGGAAGTTTATGTAGAAAATGAAATCTAGCTATAATCCAATCCAAAAATTGCATAACTCCATTTTCCGGTCTTGCAACATATCAGCTGTTATAAGGTTTTAAATAATAACTATTTGTATGTATGGAAAAGTGTTAAATTAAAATGAAATATATTCATGAAATAAAAAGTGAGCGAAAGGAGGAGTAAAGGACCGCTTCTATTGGAGATTATTAAGCCAATTTTGGAGAATTGACGAACTAATAAAATTTTAGTAGTTCGTCATTTGATAAGAAATAAAAATTAAAAATTTTAATTAAAAAAAAAAACTTTAGAAATTTTGAAGTTTTGGAAAATTTTGAAATTTTAAAATTTTATACAAAATTTCAAAAGGTTTGATGAAATTTTAAAAAATTTTAGGTTCTACGAATAATTTGAAGAATCTAAAAAAAAATTCAAAATTTACAGAATTTGGATAATTTTAAGACATTTTAAACAAAAACGTTTTAAAAATTAAAAAATTAAACTTTAAGAATTTGTTTTAGCTTTTAACAATATGAAGAATTTATTAAATTTGAGAATTTGAACGATTTGTAACACTTAATTTGAAGGATTTTAAAAATTCTGAAAAATTGATGAAATTTAGGGATATTCGAAGAATTTTAAGGAATTTGAGATTTGCGAAAGTTTAAGGAAATTTGAAAAAAATTAAATATTTAAGATCATAGGATTTTAAAACAAAATAAAATTTTAAAATTTTAGTTTTTTGAAGAATTTAATACTTTGAGAAATTTGAAGAATTTTAAATCATCTCGATAAGTTTAGCAACTCATTTCCATTTATTGTTTAATAATTTAACATATTTTGAGCAATCAGATTCTAAATAATTTTTTGTGTAGTTTGGCCATTTGAATTTTCACTGGCCTGACCATTTCCAATGTAAATAAGCTCCTTCTCTTCTTCCTTAGGGAGCTGTTGCTGAGGCCGAAACGAGGCATAATACCACACCGTTGATTTAGTGATACTCCGGGATTTTTCATGCCACAAAAACCGATTTCTATTATTTTGATAAATATTTAAATTTCTCCCAACATCTTTTACTGTATTATTGCATGGAGCCTGTATATGGCTGTATTTAATGCGTTATAGCAGTTACAGAATTTGGTGTCATTTGTGCTAGAAGAACCATGTTTATCAATTCATTTTTTAGCTACTTTGGGCATGGTTTAGTTGTGTATGAGCAGTTTTTAGTATAAGAAACAACGGCCGTTTAAATCATTGTAATTAACGATTTTGTGAAATGATTAAAATTGTATTTAACTCTTCAAATTCTTCCTAATTTTTTCAAAATCAAAAATATTAAAATTATTCAAGTTCTTAAAATTGGTCAATTTCTAGTTTTCTTTTGTTACAAAATGCAAAGTGTGCAAAATTCTTAAATTTTAATATTCCAGAAATTCTTAAAAAAATTTAATTTTTTAAAGTTCATAAACTTTTTGAAAATTTCCAAATTTCTCAAAATTTCCAAATTCCAAAATTTAAATTTCCTAAAATTATCTAAAATTTTCTCAAATTCTTCAAATATCTTGAAATTTTTTAACATTTTTAGGAATCTATAAGTTTTCCAAATTAAATTATTTATTTTTCTGACAATTCTCCGATAACGAAAATTCGTGAAGTAAAATTTGGCAAATTCTTGTAATTTTTAAAATCTATTTATATCTATTTAAAATTTGAAAATCTGTTAAAATCATTCGAATTCCTTGAATTTATTATTTTCGTTAATTCCTAAATATTTTTAAAATGTTTCCCAATTCTTAAACTTTTTCAACTTCTCAAAACCAATTTTTCCAAATTTTCAAATTTCTTAAATTAGCATTAAAAAAAAAATTAATTTTTGAATTTTATTTTTCAAATTCTTCGAAGTTTTGAGCCTAATTTTTTTTAAATTCTTTTAGATCGCCAATTCTTGAAACAAATAAAAAATTTAAATACGGAAATTCGTAGAATATGGGAATTTGAAACTTAAATTCGAGGAATTTTTGGCAAAATCTAGAACTTAGTGCAGACTGCAACCCGGTAATTTAGCAAACAAAAACTGTTTTGAGTCCTAATGGGCGGAACTTTAGCGCAACCTATAAGCTAATTTTGAATTATTTATGCTATTTACCATATATAAAAATATTAAACTTGTGTTATACACAAAATAGATCGAAAAGTAGAAAAATATGAACGTGCGAAATATCTTCGGAAAATGAATGCGAGTTACCCGGCATCTTCTTTAAACTTTTTCTTAAAATTAAAGAGAAAGATCCGGAACAATTTAGGAAATCCACTAGGATGGGAAAAAAGGAGTTTGAAATTTTATATAATTCAGCAAGTACACCGCGCGTGAAATTATACTGGAGTAATGCCAAATAGTTTGGGATGAACTGAGTGGAATCTACCTATCTCCAACGACCGAGTGATTCGTATGCCGTATAAAATGTCCACCACACTCTGGCTCAAATAATATTACAACTATAAAAACTATCACAGTATGGTTTTGCTAGCTGCATGTGATAGAAACTATGTTTTTTCGGCTGTAGATGTTGGTGCATATGGGAGGCAGAGTAGGGTGGCGTTTTGAAACAGCGCGGTTTCGGACATTAGATTTCAGAAGAAAATATGAATATACCAAAAACTAGAAAATTTCCGCAAACAAATTAAGAATTTACGTGCTTCGTTATCGGCCATTCAGCATTTCCAATGTGGCCAAATTTGATGCGGCCATATCCTGGACGTCTCATTCCAAAAGACCAAGAATATTTCAATAAAAAATTATTTTCGGCAAGGGTTAAAATTGAAAACATATTTGAAATTCTAACCGCTAAATTTCATTTCCTTTACAAACTCGGCTAAATGCCGGTGCCAACTATTTATCCAATAATTTTGTGGACCACGTTGATCCGGACAGTGAATTTGTACAAGCAAGTTGACGAAACAAAATGGACCCTTTGCCACAATACAGAATGTTAGATACAATGCCGGCAGAGAAGCGTTTTCAATTAGAGACGCATTCAATACTTCTAGTAGTTCAATTTGCAATTTGCCAAATTCCGCTGGTGAAATGCATGCAGTCTCCACTTGTTCACATACAGCGTCAAAAAAAGTCGCACAGAATTGTTGGTGTTTGTTCCTCGCCAACAAACGATTTTTTGGCAATTTCATTGCTTGAATTTGATGTGCTAGTCTCATTGCATTCCATATCAATAGTCGAATGCTGAACCGCATATGTCGAAAGTTTCGAATAATTTCCAGTTGTTCTATAAATAAAGGAAATCGTAAAAATCAAATTAATTTAGAAGAAATAGGTAAATCACCTAGGTTTCATTTGGTTTGTCAAAATCATTTTAAACTGACATTGAATCAAACCACTTTCAATTTTTTAGGGAGGGGTGCTTCATCAGAGGAGGTTTTGAAATGTCGTTTGCGACCAGCGTGCTTTCAGTTTGTCCATTACAAGATTTCAATACTTAATTAAATATTTATAATGTGTGTGTGCTGTTTGTGCAAACTAAATATAAACATTACTTACTTGGTATTCCTATTTTTTTTGATAACTCTCCTGATATTGACCACCACATAGCATCGGTTCAGACTTAGAGTGCTGATCATTAATTTTTACTTGAAAAAAAAAAAAAAACGATCTGTGATAAAGGGCTTTATAACTGATACTAGATAAGGTGGAAAGTTACATTTAGTTTTGTGGTTTGGCGTCTATTGGAGGGAGGGGGACCAAAGTTCCAGCTCCGTATCTTCCAGTAGAGTGCGCATCACGTGAGCTGTTCTGGTCATGTATTCGGCAGCTGCATGATGGGTACAATTGTGTAAGGGGTTATCTGTTTACAATTCGCAAGTGTACGTACTGCCTCTTCGTGGCAACCACTGGTAACTAAGGCCATTTGGCACGTTTTTGGCCATTTGGCCCATTTTTGACCATTTGGCACAGACTAAATTACGGCGCTAAAGGAGAAAACCTTTACAAATACCCTAACCTAAGGTGGAACAGCATATGCCGATGGATGAATGGTTGATAGGTTAATCAGTCCAAAGTATGCGGACTCTGGATACCAGGCACCCTCCAGTTTTATTAAGCCTTCCTGTAGTAAACCTGGTTATTTGGTAAACTTTGGTAAATTTAACCTACATCAAAAAAAAAATTTACATGAATCCCAGAAGATTTTTAGTTATAATACCTGCCACAAAGATAACAAGACATTATGAGTTTCTGCAATTAACTGCAATGATCGATAACTAATTGGATAAATTAGTTGAAATTGGAAGTACATCTAATTAATCGTTTGGAAATCCATGATAAAATGTTGGATTAAAGTTAATAAAGTTTCGTGAATACGAACTTTAAAGTTCTTAAACTTTTTCAGAATCATCAAAATTGTAAAATTCTTCACATTAAAAATTATAAAGCAATGCTTAACATTCTTATATCCCTAAATTTAATAATTTTTTTTAAATTCTTAGTCCGAATTAAGTGGTACAAATCATTCAAATTCTGAAAATTAATTAAATTTAATTAACGAATTATAATAAGTTAAAGACCCTTAAAATTTTTCAAATTCTTTAAATTTTCATTTAGTTTTAAAGGCGAATTTCCAAATTCGGTCGGTCCTGCAATACGAGTCAAAATCGATTCTAACAAATTTTTTATTTTGCTAATAAATAATTTAGATTACTAAATATTAAAATATGACTGCAACACAAAATACATGCTTCCGTCCAAATCTACAGTTTTAACAAAATAAAAGCTTTGATGGTTTCAAGATATTTTATACAACCGATAAATCCAGGCTCTCACATTTTATCTTGTCTGGCGAATTGTATTGATATTTTCTTAAGTTTTACCAGAATTTCGTCCAATTCTCAAAACAATATGACTGTCAGAAAATTGAGCTCGACCTTAAGAAAATAACGTAAGCAGAAAGTCAGCTATCTTCCAGGGTACTATCTGAACTGCTTTTGTGGAAGCATCACTATAAGGTTTCTATAATTTTACGCTTGTGCGATTTGGGTTGAATTGATTTTGAATCGTGGGCGAAAGTGTACGTTTGAAATTTGAGTCAGATACCATCTATTATAACACGGGCCGCTCCTTCTTTTAAATTTTGAAATAACAAAAATATAAGCAACATTTAGGTGATCAGTACAATTTTAAGATTTAAGTGACATTTAGGGGAATTAAATTTTTCAAGCTATTGTAACGGTGACACCTAGTGTATAATAGAATAAGTTAAATTAATAGCTCAATGTTAAACTGTACTAAAATGGAATTTTCCATGTTAAAATTGTTCTACACTATTCTAACTAGAAAAATAATGAGCTTTCTAGAAGTTTGGTTTGTGTATATAAAAAGGCGAACGAAGTCGAATTGGATTAGTAGCATTTGGAAAGCGGCAGTGTGAAGATTAAAAAGTAATTAAAAAGTGATTTAAAAAGTGTTGTAGTGCGAAATAAAAATTATAAGTGGACAGTAAAATTGTCTGAAAATTATTTAAAGTGATTTTTCAATTATCGTTAATGTTTGTTGTTATAATTTTTGTGTGACATAAATAAATTCGTTGGGGATAAATTGAATTGATTTTGTTTTATTCACAATCCAGTGATACGAACCGTTATTTGACAAGGCAAAATCGTAACAATACTTTGAAACTGAAAATATTTCATAAGTTATTTTGAACTTTGCTACTCTTAGTGTTAAAAACTGAATATTTCGATTTATTATTACGGCCCAAATATAAATTTAATTGTTGATTAACATTTTTTAATGGTCTTTGACCTTTTGATGATGATTGTTTATGATCGTGGTTTTAGGTTCATATCTTCAAAATATTAGGAAATTCTACGGGCCAAATAAAAACTTAAATTTTTAATTAACAATTTCTTACTGGCCCAAAACTTATAAAGTTTTCTGTTATAGAAGACTGACTATCATATCCCAATGTATTTTGATGTACTGAATACGAATCCGTTATCCGTATAGCTCCATCACCCATCAGTTTTGAGTAAATTACAATAAATGGCTAAAATAGCGAAACTAACGCAAAATTATTGCTTCCGTTCTTATCAGAGGGACGAAAGTACATCTGTTTTGAGTTTTTTGATGCTCTGAATACTAAATCGGCCAAAAATGTTTATTAATTGCTGAAATAATGCTAAGTCATTACTATTTCTTTCGCTGGTAGCGTACTTTCTTCTCTTCGAGAAGATCTTCGCAAAGGAATGCTCTATTTTCAGCATCCAGCCGTAATCAGCTAGTAATCACCTCGCTACAATCACTCAAGTTGTCAGGGAAGTATGCTAACTGTTAATCGAGAAAATGTATTTTCAAACTTCAGATATCCTAATTTTTTGAAATTCTGCACCATATCTGCAACAAGATCTTTGTAGTTCTGACTTTCATGATTCCCTAGAAAATTCTCTGCAAATCTCTAAGAACTGAGCCATGCAGGCTTCTCAGTTTTTGTCATACATTTAATAAAATCCACATCTCGAAACATTTTTCTCTTTTTCCCATTTCTTTTTTTTTATAGTGGTTTGTACGATCTCTACTGTCCCACAAACACAAGAAGCATGGATATTTGACAAATCCGGATTACTGCCTTTATATGACTGATATTATTTTCAGATACCTGTAAATTTGCCATTTATGTTCTGAATAACTTATTCTTTCTAAATCGAGCTGCATGTTATCATAATTCTCCTTCAATGCTATCGAGCGAGCTATTGGAACAATTCTTGGGCTCAGTTCATTTATCAATTCTTGGACATTTGAGCAGTAAATTAATGAATTCCCTTCATCTTTTTTAAAATATTTTCGGAATACCTTTTATCGATCTCTGCAAATAGTTGATTTGGTCCCTTTCACAAACAGCCTCCAAATTTTCAATTCTACGACTAAAAAATCCGATCAATCTTTTGGCAATCCCAAGTATCGAATAAGATCATTAAGATCTTTCTGTTTGAATAGTTGTGGTGTTCATCACTGACTTTCATTTGCCTTTCCCTATTGTCGCGATCTACGCCCTTATTGTTCTCCTTTCAGCCTCTTCTTCGTCGTCTTCTTTGACCTGGGCAGTTTCAGCAACCTTGCGTTTGCGGTTCGAGTTATAACTATTAGACGTACTAGCCTTCGATGTAAACGTTGGTTTTGTCATGGATGGGACATTCACATACAATATTGTGTTACAAAATAGCAAATTTTGTCTACGACTTCACTTTCTCCGAAAGGGATCAGAACTTGAAGTTATCAACCTTCTTAACTAACTTAGTCGATTTTAGAGCCTACGTTTGGGATTGTTGGGTTTCGAACCTTACGTCATGATGTCATGCGGTTCAGATAGTTTGTAGGATTTAAGACAAGTCGGTTATAGCCTTGTCTGGGGTTCAGATCTTTGGATTATATTAGTTTATTGACATGATCATTTCAAATTTGGTGGCTGATGGAGCAAATCTTACATTGGATTCGTATTTAGATGAACTTCGGATTGGATTCGTATTCAGACTTAAATAAGAACTGCAACAATGATTTAGCGTTACTTCAGCAATGTATACCCATTTTTGGCTATTTAGGGTAATTTATTCGAAACTAGTATGGTTTAATATCCAGGTACATCATAAAAATTTTAGAAAATTATAGTAAAACTTGAAAACCTCGGTTTACTGGTAGCTACGGCCCAAATACAAAATTTAATTTAAAATTAGTCCAAATTAGCTTAGAGATTCATAGATTTAGTATTATGGGTAGCAAAGGCCAAAAGAATTTCCTAAATGTTTTTAGAGATAAAGCTGCATCATCAAAAAAATGTTTGGTATAGATAGTTGAGTCTTGTCTGAAATGATCCACCCTTTATACCTAAAATCTAAAATTCTAATTTCGACACGTACACGCAATATAAATAAAGCAAATTGTTTTTATTCTTAACATTACTCGAGCATCCTGATACATTTCCGGACATTCGCACAAATTCGTCACATTCTTGTGTTCCCATTAAAGTAATTCCAATTATTCGAACATACCAGAAAATCAGAAGACCTTAAATAAAGATTTATTACCACCTTTTAAGACGTTTTGTGTGTTAATGACCGGAAATTAAGCGTAATAATTTATTCAATTACGATTTTTTTTCCTTAGTCCTACTCGTAAAACTGGTACAACAATATCGTTGATAAAAGATTATAAATTTTCTTGGGCGACGACGCATCAAGCGAGAATGGAAAAAATAAATTATCATGGTATGAATTCTAAATTTGGTTTTCCTTTTTCTCTTTACAGTTTGAATTGGAATGCCACTGCGAAGGTGAAGGACTGTTGAGGATACCACAGAAATTGCACACAAATATTCAGCGTTTAGCAATAGCAAATGCTGGTCTCAAGACGATACGGAAAGTTGGTTTAAAACGTTATTCAATTCTAGAAGATATGTAGGTGTTGGTATATTGTTGGCTTGAGTTGTTTTGCGATTTTTATTAATTCTATGCGTATTATATGGATTTTCAGAATGGTTACTGACTTAAGGGAATTTACAATGATTGAACCGGGGGCGTTTGAATATGTTCGACAGCTGCGATCGATGTAAGTTGAAAAAGTAATTTGTACCATTCAATGGTTTTGTATTTTAAATATTTTGCCTTTCCAGATATATTTCTGGTGCACCGAATTTAAAGTATGTCACAGCAGAAGCATTCTTTGGAATTTCAGATACACTGAAAATATTGTGAGTATATAGAATAATAGCCCTTGAATTTATAAAAAATTATTATAAAAAGTTGCCTATATCTAGATCTGTTGGATCTTCGGTTCAATGTTATGGGATGGGGAAGGGATTTGACCACCTCAACGAAGCTCTGTCCTTTTAAACATCATACATCCATAAAGTAGGCATTTCGTAACAATATTTGAGAGGTTGGGTTAATAACCCAACGCTAACCCCCTGTAGGAGGACATGCTGTTATGAACCATGGAGTGAGTCGAGGTGCTTATCCCCCTTGCATAAAAAGCAGCTCGAACACCTGTAATATTACTATAGAGCTTAATTTGTAACGATAATTTTTTACGAGTTAAAACTAGTGATTGGTATCCCAGTGGTGTATCATATTTTAACATTGTTGGCATTTTCCGTAACTTGCCAACCAAAAATAACAGCGTTTGTTATAAAAGGTGCCGGTTAAGCTAAAGCTTTGAAATTAGACTCTAAGCCACTTTGGAAAAATATAGTTTGAAAAATATGATTGACCGATTCATTGTTGCTTATCAAAAATTTTTAATCGAAATTAAATCGAAAGTTGTCGCAGTTGCTACCACAATGTTTTCCTGTTCCAACAACTACCTAAATAAAACAGTTTACTGTTCACTAATAGTCAGATTACGTATAGTTGGCTGGACATGAAATGGATTCCGAACTTTTAAGAATTTCTTCGATATCCATGTGTGTATTGTATTTCGAATAGATAAAATGATTATCGGATACCATATGCCCTTTCAGAGCAACATCTCTGAGATCAACTCAAGAAATTTCGAAATTGGCCGTGTTTCATTTTAAGTATTATGTAAGACTTTGCGGTTAATTTCACCCTTAAAATGCGTGATGTCTTAATGAGTATTGTACGTCGAGTATTGTACGTAATTTTAAAGGGGACATATCTGAGATCGATGCAAGATATTTAGAAATTAATATTTGACCGCCTAGTGTCTTTTTTCACTATAAATGTATATTGTGTCCAAAGGAACTATCAATACATAAATCTTTAGTTTACTATAATATAGTCAAATCTCAATCAATTTCTTTACAGCTGTTTTTCGGGATGAGGACCCTTTGGTTAAGAGTTTTGATATTTTTTTTCTGGATGGAATGAACATTTTCTTAAATTTTTTAGCCAAGACACACATTTTGAAAAAGAGCCTTTTCGGAGACCGACAAAACGGTGCAGTGGTTAAAGCTGCACGGTTTGGATCGGGAGGTACCGGGTTGCAAAAGGGATTTTTCATCATCTGATTACGACCGGTGATGACGATGAACACAACTGCGACCCCTACGACCCCCTACGACGAAACAATGCAATGTGCAAGTCGTTTATACAAAACGGATCTATAGCCGTACGTCGTCGATTTGGCTACTACTGCCTAAAGTAGGAATTTAAACGTAAACTGCGAAAGAGTTGAAAGTGCCTCGAGCCGCAGAAACGATTGCATAGATTAAAACAAAAAAAAGCCTTTTCGGGACGAAAAGGCCCCAAACGTCATTTCTTATAACATCGAGTCAATCAACGCTTAAGCAAATATCCTAAAGATGTCCGGAATGGAATGAAAATAGTGATGGTTCTGTCTAGAATGTTTAGTACGCGTGCACTATTACCAAAATGATTACTCAAGCAGTCTGTTTATAAAGATGAACGTCGCATAACTTGTGCTTAGGCCAGGTCTCTTACCATCGTTCGTGCAGCGGATACGTTACAACTTACTCCATCATCGAAAACGCAAATTGCCTACAACATACGATCGTAATGCGCCAAATTGATTACGTATAACCAGCATAGCTGCAAAAACACCAAAGTGAAATTGTGAAAGAATTCGAATCGAAACCGTTTTGCAAAAATTTTCAGAAAGTGAGGCCTGCCAAAAACCATATTTAACCTCTACATGTTGTTAGTCCTTTACTAATGAATACCACCACGCAAAACAGTTTTCATTGTTCATATTACCAGGATCCTCCATATTAAAGGGTTGCTTTTCCGACTGTTTTTAAAATCGTAAGAGCCGAAAGGGAAAAAATCGAATTTCCCGGAATTCAGAAATTTCTGGAGAAGTTCAAAACCGACCAATTTATTCTTAGACCTATTCCGTCGAGCAGGAAAGAGAGAAAACTCAATCGTAACGCTTTGTTTTGTATGTTACTCTTTTTTACATCATGCTTAGCAGCTTACAGATTTACAGCTACTGTTCATATCTAGCAATAACCAGAAATAAATATGACGATTTAAGATAGGTGTAACAAAATGGGGGAGTGGCCCGGTATTTAGCGCCTACTTCAATTCCATATCGTGATAACGATGGACCTAAGCATTGATCTATTGATTTACTTTGTTAACAGATTTGACAATTGGATACGTGAGCTTCATTGTGACTGTCATGTTCCTTCTGAATTAACTTTACATGGGTTGTTCTGGGTCATGTGTTAGCAATCATGTTGATTTTGTACTTCTGATGTATAAAGCAAAAATCAAACGATTGCAATTTGACACCTCGCGAGGCGGCCACTTAGTTCCTTTAACACTAACCACCGCCGCCAAGCACATAAGTCGCATCCAGTTTTTGAAAGCGACAGGCTTTTCTGTCTTGTCTTCATCAGTTTAGTGTAAGAAACTACCAATCTCATGAGTGCTTGCGTCGCATTTCGTTAGGTTAGTATCTTCGGTCCTCTGAAACTTTTTGTCTTTACTTAACAGATTGGTTAATTTGAATTGTCGATAGCAATCGGCCATTCCTAGAGGAAAATTTTGTATATAAACATTTTATGGATCCGTCCGCAGTCATTTTTCATCTACTAGGAATCCTAAATACAAAATGGGATTTCTCAACATTTATTGCCAACCCTAATTTGGACAATAAGTTGGCCACTACTTTTAACCGTTCCAAGTGTTCTACCCCACCGAGATTATCAACAAATCGTCTAAGTAAACGAATATCTCGAAGCAGGTACAGGGTATCACCATGATCGGATATTAATAGAGAGAAGAGCCTGGAAGATTAATGGCAGTTACCACTTTTGAGCTTTGTGATATCGGGATTTGCCAAAACGCGTAGTTAAGGCCTAAGCTCGTGATATAATTGGTCTGTTGTAGTCGTTCAAGTAAGCCATTTTTTAGTGATAAAGGGTATGTATATTTTCCCGTCACTTGATTTACCTTTCTGAATCCCAGACATAAACACACTATAACGTTTGCCTTTCGCACTGAAACTACCGGAGAATGATGGAAACCTGGTAATGCCGCTGTTTAATAACATGTATCACGAGGCTAGTTCTTCCCAATCCATTTAGTGACGGAAACCTCGCGATTACTTTTGTAATTTTTGTTTCTGCTGTTCAGTAAGATTATGGTGATTTATTTCAGCTGTTGACGTTTGGGTTGACTCGATTATTTCACTAACGATGGTTGGTGCGATGTTATACTTTATCCAAAAATCCACGCCTAGCTAAACTTTCAAATTGCACCGAAGGAACTACACAGAATTGGTGTGTAGGTACGCTTTAAACCTAAATAAGTGATCGGTTTTGATATGTGTCCCAAACCATATTAACTGGTCCATCCGCTGTTTCAATGCAGATGTTAAAGGTTTTAAAACTTAATCCCAGGGTTCTTAAAAACTTTCACTTCTTTTCCGAGCATGTTGATGGTTCTAACAAGCCAAGAATCAATTTTGAAGAGACGGAACAACGTTTTTTGAATAATTTACGGTATTTCCAAGTCATGCGAAATTAATTCTTTTAACTAATTCCATTTAACTCGTTTATTTTTCCTCGTATTAACTTAATACCATTTTTCTGCTTTGTCAATGGCGAAGTGCCTCGTTAAATTGACTAGTTCGGCTTGAGGAACTCTATCTTGTTTAGCGTTCTCTTCAATTTTTTAATGCCGCGGTTTAAATACCTAGCAAGAGTTGATAGCAATTGTTAAACCGACTAAATCTTGAAATGAGTTGGCCATTCTTTCGGCCCGCTTCCTCCAATGGAGTTTTCTTCAATCGCTTGCATCTATAGGTTGATATTTTGCCAATTTATTTTCACCATTTCTACTAACGTGCGATACTTTAGGCTTGGTGGCTGGATTGGGCAGTTCATTCTGTAACGCCTCGAAAAATGGCTCTTGGCTTAATTTGTAGAAAGATCAATCGAGTTCCATTACACATACCCTGCTTCAGCATTACAATTACTCCTTTCTTGAGCAGTAGCACATGGGGAGGCATGCCCGATGGTTTTTGTTCATTCAAGAACTCGACGAGGAAATTGAGGCAATAATTTGGATCCTCTGAATCGATGGAATCGGCGCTGAAGTAGATCATTGGCTCGCCAGTCATTGCATCGATGATCTTGCGGTTCATCTCCAATGTTTGCGTGTTGGTAGGTGCAACTATGATTCTCTTTGATAACACCTCGATTGATAAGTTCTCAATGTCTCCGAAGACTGCGCTCATTAAATTATTAGTTTTAACCATCCTCTTGGATATCTGAATGGTGTCTTCTTCATAAATTCCATTTACGCATATTTGTTATAAGAATAAGATGCTGAAACTCGATTATTTCCGTTTGTGTGCCTCGAGGAACTAGTGGCAACGTTTGTCGAAAATAGCCGCACAGAATTAAGACCTTTCCGCCAAAACTTTCGTCGAGGAGTTCAAGCGCATAGACGAAATTGATGTGTCATGTAATGGGATCGGAAATTTGAAACTGCTATGGACTGTTTTTCCACCTTTCAATAATGTACCAGCGATACAAGTTTTGGCAAATGGCAGGACGATTTGATCCTTTCCTCGGAAGTAAGACCTAAGCGTGATAGGAAAGTCTTGCCCGAACCTGCAGGTCCATCGAAGTAGAAGAACTTGCAATCTGCTAGTCTCATTAGCGTGCTGTTTTGCTTAATCAAGTGTTAGCTTGAGAGGCTGAGCTGGTCGGCAGAATACGATAATGTAAGCGAACATTTCTCGTAACTGCTTTGGCGGTACCAGCATCCGTTATGTTTCGACCCCGTTCGTCTTCACTTTCTAGCAATCCTCGTACAATAGCAGCTGCCTTGAAGGGCTCACATAAACTTTGGTCTACCATGCGGAGGAATTCGAAGCTGGTGGCCCCGGGGACGTGTAGTAGAAGTATACAGAGGAAGAAACATTCCTCATCTTGTGCTTTCCGAGGTGTCGGTGTAAATTAATTGTTAAGCTGCTGGGTTGTTGACGTTAAGATGAAACCTACTTTCTAGCTCAGTCTTCCCAGTTAGTGTACCCAGAAACGCCTCTTCCGTACAACCTTCTTCGAAAATGATGCATTGTTGATTAGGCAGGTGTACAGGGAGTCCTATAACAGAGTGTGATCAATCGTACTTTTAGACTCACGTAGACGCCAAATTGCCTCTGGTGCACTCACATATCGGCAGTCGATGTAGTTATTGGTATCGTTGTGTCGCAGTTCATTCTGACCAACTGTGTTAATAACCATGTTGGCGCAGTCAAATACTTTAAAGATGTACTTGTAGATGTACTTCACGAAAATCAATAAAGTGCATGCTTCCACGTTGATGTGGGCGTTGTACGCATTCCACGACGTTGCCGGTATAAGTGGTATTCACTTACGTTTGGAATTGTAAGATCGTTGAATTTCTTAGAAAACTGCCTTGAGCAATGGCCATCCTTCATACATGGTGCATTATGATGACGTTCTCCACATGTGGTGTCGGATCGATCAGAGGTCTGCTCTCCGTGTCTAAAATTACCGGTAATCTCAGAGATGAATAAGTCCGGAACATCATACTTAGCGAAGATAATCATACCGTCACAAATCTCTCGCGCATATTTCGTGGAGAGATGATTCTTTTATGATTCTATGCCAGAAACTTTGATACTGCTCTGCTCGAAGACGCTTTTGGCTGTTGGCTTCTAATTGAAGATATGAGTACACCAGCCATTGCTGCGTAAGCTTACCGGAACTTATGATTGCTGCTTCCATATGGAGCATGTTGGCACTTAGAATGCCCTAATTGACGAATTGCTTGTTGGGGTCTTCCGGATTTGAAGGGTGGTTCGCCGCACTCATTTACAAATACCATAGCCCATATACCCTTCCCTACGACATAAAGCTGAGCAAATTGGAGTGCTTGTGCATTGACTGGCTGCAGGTGTCAGTAAATCGACGATCTTGGCACCAATCGAAGCAAACGATAAGTGCTTGTAATTAGGATGGTTTGGGTCTGATAAAAGATTTTTCAAAAACTCAGTATACTCCACGACGTATCCATTGATGTGCGACAGCACGACGTAAATAGGCCATCTGATGGACGCTCACCCTCGAAATGCTCCGCCTCACAGAATTGAAAATTCAGAGATCGGCCTACGACGAATTGTCTACAATATTTTTGAAGAATGTTGTTCACATTGAAATTGATTGCTTTCCGCCGAATAGCCTCACACTTACGCTCTCAAAGTAACTGCTGAGATGCTGCATTTGCCACTCTGTGCATTTGCAATTACTCGACAGACATGAGTCCAATACGCTGCTGTTTAGAGGCCGCATTGGACGCTCGATGAGTCTGCAATTGTTCAGCGTTGGCCGCTCGATAGGCTTGCAATTTAGCTTCCGATATTCTATTAATAGAATGCTGTTGAGAAGCGGCATGTGAGTACTGGTGAGCTTGAAGCTGTGGTGGCGACATAGTTCTTACACATTTCTTGGGCCTCTCGTTGTATTTTGCGCGTTTCACCTAAATTGATTCGGGTGTTTGCCTTGCACGCCATCTGTCCTGCTGTTCCTTAGCCAAACGTCGTTTTCTGGATAATGGGTTTTCATCTGCATCCTGATTGAATGGATGCTTGATATAGCAATAATTTAAAGAAATTGTAAGTCTCTTACCGAATATTGGTGAATCGATATGGTAAAAAAATATATTGGATTTAGATTAATTCAGATTATTAAAATTAAAACTGTAATAAAGGCAATCAATTGTCTTATGCACGACATAAATTTGAAGTGATAGGTACTTACAGGATAAATTGATGAAAATTATTTAGAATTATAATCGAAAATTTGGATATCTAAAGCGTTATAGAGCTAGACTGATAAATAGCGATTAAAGTTGATGCAAAAATTTGTTGTTTAAGGTAACTGTCACTTTTTTTAAGGTTACGTAATTTTGCCTGAAGGGGCATTTAATATCGCCTACTTGATGCGACTATTTTTATTGTCTTAAAGGCACAAATCGCACATGTATCACTCTGACTTTAAGCGATTTGTTTTGATTAAATTTTTTTATTCTGAATCATGATTGCTATGATCATTTTTAATTTTACCGTTCTTCTTTCAAATATTTTTTGAATTTTTTTCTTGATTTTAAAATCGTAGTATGAATTGAGCGTTACAGAATCAGTGAATCAGTGAGTGAGTGACCGGGGCCTTTAATATTTTTTATAATATATTAAACCATAAAAACTTAATCGACATTTTTTTATTTTGTTTCTCTAAAATTCGATAGCAACTTCTGGTGATCTCAAGACATCTTATACATAAGCTAAAATTTTATTTTTTATCTTTTAGACGAATCGTCAACTGTGGACTACTCAAAGTGCCCGACCTTCATTTAATATCACCAAGTACAATACTAAGCATGGTGTGAGTAAACGTAAGGTTACTAATAAATGTTTTTCCCTTGATTTTTTTCTGTTTGCTTTTTACTTTTTCTATTTTCTAACTAATCTCTCTCGCCTATAATATGTATCATGTCTAAAACAAAAATTACGTTATCAACTTTTCAGTGTTCGAGAGCGGTCCCTCGAATAGACCAATATATGGTACGCACACATGTATGCAATATGTATATGTGGTTTGGGAACTACTAAAAACTACTTACCATCTATAAGTAGATAGTAGGCAAGTTTTAATAATAGAGCGTACATTGATTGAAAACCACTGGCTCCATATAAAAACTGGAGAAAATTTTTGTTTTATTCTGATAAATTTTATTTTATCTTTAGTGTAGAATTTTACATTTTTAGCAACCTAAGTATTTAATATTTTTATGTATCTAAATAATTTAGGGATTTAGAAGGGAATCAAATATCAAAAATTGATCAATACGCATTCCAGATAAAATCAGGAGAATTGTAAGTATTCATTTGTGTACATAAATTCCTAAAAATGGTTTGTTAATTTTTTTAGTCAAGGTTGTGGTGATTTTGTGGCTAAATAATCTTGGGCTCCAAACTAAAAATGATAAAACATTAAAATCACTAAAGGATAAGCGGTTGAAGAAGAATTAAAACTGGGTTCGTTTTATGACAAAATAACAAGAAATACCAAATTTTGCACGCTATTTGCCAACAAAATAATTCATTGTTCTTCAGAAAATCTAGAGAGAAATGAGAAAAATTATCTGCTGCTTGTAAAACCTATATCAAAAGCTATAAAAAAAACTAAATTAAGTAGAACTCTACCTAACCTCAATATTTTATGAAAATATGGAAAATTTAAATAAAAATAAATAACTCGGAAAACCTCAAAACAAGTACCTACCTAAGCTTATTTCTATTATTTTCTAGAAAATTTTTATTTCTACTGTACTTGTTGTTATTAAATAAATGCATTGCAAAAATTTATCATTCTGGGTATTTTGTGAACAGTTTTTCTACTCGTTTTATTAGAATTTGGTTTACCTATATATTTGGCTATATATGCTACCTATCTTCAAAAATAATTAAGATTTATAATTAGAATGTTTGTTATATACCTTTTACAAAACACAAATATTAAAACTTTTTGTAAACGTAAACTTTTGCTTTATGGGAGAGAATTAAACTTGAAATTTTTTTTTGATTTAAAGGTACGATATACAAAGTAGTGGAGTCTAAATTTTTCGAACAAAAACAGTTGAGTTTTGTATGAAAAGTTTGAAAAAAATTGAACTGAATTGATTTTATTGGGGCAATTTAGACTAGACTACTTTCTATATCAGAGCTTTCTAGAGTATAGAGCCGTAATCATATGTAATATTTAGTTAGCAAGCATTTTTAGTGGTTTAACTTTTCACACTGTTTCTCATAGGAGTGCAAAGTAAAAATGATGTTTGTTAGCGCCAAGTTTTTCAATGAAAAAAGCAAAAGGGAGCAGCATAGATTTTAACCTCGTAGATAATGATTTACTGAATTTTTATGGTTTTGACGATGGTGATTTTATATAATGGTTTTAATGAAAATGGCATTCACAAGATTTTCGATTGGTTAACCAGAAACAAAAAATTTTCTTTTTTGTTTTGTTCAGAGGTATTATACTTTGTATAACTCTTGGGGTAAAGTAAGGGGGGGGGGGGGGGGTTAGAATTTATATTTGATAAACAGACACACTTCTCTTAAACTTCTTAATATTGTGTGGGCTTTAAACACACACAAATGAAGGTTTTTCTTAAGTTTTTTGATTTAGTGAATATAATTCGCTAAATCAGTACGTTCGTACTTGACACTATCTGTGTTAAGTAGGAATTGTATTATTGTAGTTTTGTCGTAGCTACCTGATGGGTACACCAACTTTTTCGATACGAAACCAAACTACCAACACAATTAGCTCAAGGAAAGTTCTCATTTTTTGTTCAGGGTTATTACACTTTGTATAACTCTTGTGGTAAAGTATGGGAAGATTGATATTTCTACTTTTTTGGGTAGGTAAATTATGCCTCTTTATTTTATTTCACAACATATCTGTCCAGACTATCTGTCTGGCTTGCTCCTGGAGTTGGTATGGTGTCAAGATGAGCCGACCAAGTTTGCCCTTGTATACTTCTGTTATAGTATTGATTACTGCTCATTGGAATGTGCGGAGTTTCATCATTTCCAACATTGTGTGAAGAACAACGTTAGTGAATTCTTCGTGAAATATAAGGTCTACCATTATTTGTTTGAGTGATTTAAATCTCTGATTTGTTTCTTCGTGGTCCTGCTTCATGATGTTCACTGTCGATTCTATTATAGATATCTGTTGCTGCAAAAGCTTATAGTGATGTTGTTTTTTCACGAGTAATTTCATTTCTTCCTAACATATTCAGTATTACTTCGGTCTAAAAAGACCAAAGTATTAAAAACCTGTCAAAAATGACCAAAAATTTTGGTGGGTGTAAAACCATTTTTCTCGACGTTTTGAAAGTTCTTGAGTCTACAAAAGCCAAATTTGCGGTTTGAGTTAAAGTTGAGTTGGAGTTGAGTTGGGGTTGGATTAAGATATAGTGAGCAGTTGGCCAATGTTTTATATATGCTGAGAGTTTGCGTTTGGGTTGAGGGTTGAGTTGGGGTTGGATTAGGGTTTAGTGAGTGTATCATATTTAAACAAATCTTGAGCCTTGGCCGATTTTAACCAAACTGTACACAAATATTGTTTAAGTTTTAAGAAAGGTCACTGTAAATATCTCAAACCTCAAATTGAAACTTTAACAGTTAAAATTGAACCTATAGCAAATTATTTGAAAGGCCAATTAGGATGTAACTTATCTATTCCTTAACGGATTTTGGTCAAATTTGACATGGGCTTTGAAAATAAGATTGTAAAATGATTTTTGGATGAAATTCTGGAAAATGGCCAGTTAGGATTGAACTTGTCTATTTTTTAACGGATTTCAATGGAATTTTATTCGTGCGATGCTAATGAGATTTCAAAATGAGTTTTAGGTAATGTTCTGGAATATGGCCTAGTAGGACGAGATTGGGAATGAGGATTTGAAATAATATTTCTAATTCCGAAACTCTGCACTACCGTTATTTTAGTTTCAATACTGAGACGCGTATCCGCTACGCATTATCTTTTTCTTAACAAAGCCAAACTTAACGCTCTGACAGCAAATACTTAGATTACATAACCCTAAGTTTAAAGCGAAAGATTGGCAAGAAAAGTTTCTAAGGAAACTTGAATATTGTTACAGAGATAATCTTGATTGGTTTGAATTGAAATAGTATCGTGTCAATAGCTGCGTGATTCACAGAAGCCTAAATAGACAACCTTATAAAAACCATATTGGCATATTTCTCATAACCTCGTCTAAAAATAATTTTTGGATCACATTTTCTTCTATTTCATCATAATCCGTTAATGCCTAAGTTGTATTCTTACTGACCATATAACAGAACTTTATTCAAAAATCATTTTAGAATCCCATTTCCACCGCACACGTCAATTTTCATCATAATCGGTTAAGCAATAGCCAAGCTTCATCCTAATTGGTCATTCATATAATTTGTTAAGGGTTCAATTTGAAATGTAAAATGTTCAGTTTGAAGTGCAAAAGGATCAATTGGAAGTGTAACATTTAAATGATGGTATAATGGTGTGATGGTATGTTGGTATGATGGTATGATCATATGATGGTACAATCGTACGATGGTATAATGGTATCATGGTGGTATGACAGTACGATGGTATGATGGTATGGTGTGATGTTATGATGATATAGTAGTATGATGGATTGACATTATTGTATGATGTTGTGATGGTATGATTATATATATGCTACAAAGTACGATGGTATGACGGTATTTATTCTAGAATGATGGTGTGTTGGTATCAGGGTATTATGGTATGATGCATAATGTTATGACGGTTGGATGGTATGATTATATCATAGCCTGACAGTATCATGATATGATTAGAAAATGGTACCATCTGACTGGTAAAAGGAACAACATTTTTATGTATTTTAATAGAAATCTTTATTATCGCCTTCAAAGTGGGCTCCTTTTGAGCCAATATAAGCATGCCAAAGGTTAATCCATTTTTATGTACACATATTATAGGCCTGGAACGGCCTTTAGTTTCTAAAGCGAATTTTGTTTATGGCTTCAATCGACTCATGGCGCGTTCCCTGGAGCGAATATTTCAGTTTAGGAAACAGAAAAAAGTCTGGAATGTGACGGCACATTGTTGTGGTGAAAAACGTTTACGACGAATTGCTTCGCCTAGACGCATCAAAACGGCCAAGTAGTATGCTTTTTTGACCGTTTGGCCCTCTGGAACGTATTCATGGTAAACTACACCGACAGTAATCGAAGATAATGATGAGCATTACTTTGATTTTCGACCGACTTTGACGTGATTTTTTTTTGGCACATTTTAAGCGCGGCATTTGCTAAATTGTTGGGCAGATGTCATATTCTTAAATCCACATCATCAGTAATAATTCGTTTGATCAATGTAGGGTCATCAGCTATGTTGGCAAGCGTCTCTTTTGCGATCTCTACTCGACGTTCTTTTTGCAAAAAATTCAGGTCTTTTGGCACTAGTCGTGCGGCAACGCGTTTCATACTTAAAACATCAATCAAAATGTGTTGACTCGATCCATAAAAGTACATAAGAGATGTTGAGAGCCTCTGATATGTCTCAAATGCCAACACTATGATTTTCAAGCACAATTTTCTTCACTTTTTTGATGTTATCGTTGTTAACAGAGGTGGATGGACGACTCGCATGAGGCAAGTTTTCTACGATCTCACAATCCTCTCTGAATGCTTTATGCCACTCAAATAGTAGACCCCTCAAAACACTTCTGCAATATTTTCAATGATTCCGTAGCTGTAATTCCATTTTTTCCATAGGAAAAATCGCCAGACAAACTTTTCGCGTCGTAAACAAATGGCTGCCAAAGTCACACTAATGGACGTATTCTGCTCGAAGGTCATACGAATGTCAAAGAAGGCTGTACCAACCTACAAAAAAAAAAATTATCGATACGGTTTACGCGCGCGATTTAAATGGACCAGTCCGAGTCAAATTGGATCGTATGATGGTACGATGGTATGATGGTATGATAATAGGGACGGTATGATAGTACGATGATGATAGTATGATTTTATGATGAGATGAAGGTATGAAGGTGTGGTGGATTAATGGTAAGATATACATCATGGTGTGATAGTGGGATAGTTCGACGTCACTATGGTACAATGGTACGATTGTATGATGGTTTAATGCTATGACATGATGATTGTTAAATATGATGGTACGACGTAGAAGTTCGGTTAGGGATAAAAAAATAATCGAGTTAATTTTGGGATTTGGTTGCAAAATAAGTGTGGAATTGAGCTGAGGATTGAGATTTGGATCGAGCTAAGTTGAGTTGATGTAAAATTACGATTTAGTTAGCTTGGATTGGGGTGTGAATTGTTCGGTTGGGGAATTATTTAAGGTTTGATTTGAAGTTAGGTTAAGGGTTGATTTGAAAGTGGATTAATGGTTGATTTTGTGATTTAATTGATCGCTGGGCTGTCCGTTGATAGACTTAAGATTGACTTAAGAGGTTCATTTCAGGATTGATTTGGGAGTGGAATTCTAGTAGAGGTAGAACTTCAAGGTCTGCTATATCATTGGACATTGGACATATTGGCCTGGAATTTACAATGACCCCTATTTGATTTAACAGTGTTGTTGTTAATTCCTCATAGGTGAGAGTTGCATTTCCCATGATCTTTTTTAGGTGGGTCTTAACTCATTTGAAACCAGCTTCCCATAACCCACCAAAATCGGATGATACAGGTGTTAGGAAATGCCAAGTTATTCCCTCTGTTGCCAATTTTTGTGCGACAATATCGTTGAAGTTAGCTGTTTGAGTTTTTCTTATCCTTTTTAGCTGATTATTAGTTCCAACAAAATTCGTGCCTTGGTCACCATATATAATCGAGTACATAATCCACGCCTAGATGCAAACCTTTTAAGGGCCGCAATCAATGCCTCTGTCGTGAGATCCGTTATTGCTTCTACAAGTATTGCTTTATAAGTTTTATTTCCTCTGTCTTTGGTAGTTTTTATTTGCATGAGACCTGCATAATCCACTCCGGTGTGCATACATGGTCTTATTGGCTGAATCGTGCGTATGGTAGGTTTTAAATCAACTGGTTACTTCCTGGCTTGATTTTCAATATGTGGCATAGTTGTGGTTCTGCCTCTTATAATCCAATACTTTTTCCAGCGAATGAGAGGGTGAGTTCGATTTCTCCATGCATAATTTTCAAATGCGCATAATTTATTAAGGTTTTACTCAATTGGCGGTGCACAGAAAGTATGGCTGGATATTTCTCTTCGTAGCTTAAAAATGATTTTTGCAGCTGAGTTATTTTCGTGTTGTAGCAGTTTCGTTGTATATGCTTCACGATAATCTTCTCCGCTGCATTTGCATAATATTTGTTCACCTTGATTTTTCTACACCTTTTTATGAAATTTTTCTGTCGTCATCCTCTGTCGTTAAATTGATAATTTTTAGGTCTGTGTTGTCTTGTTTTTCTGGTTCAAAACAGTTTTGTATGATTGACGTGCAGATCCTATGATTTATCAGTTCATCAACCGTTATTTCGCGGCTCATGCAGTTACCTGGGTTGTCTCGTAGTTTGATGTGGCGCCATTGATATACATATATCACTATATAACCTTTATATTTCTGAATATCTTCTTGTATCCATGACAGCACTTTGGTTGAATCGGTCCATGCGATAGTTGGTGCTTGCTGTAGTTCAATTTAGCCAACAGAAGAGTGCCATTTAGTTCCAGCTTTGGTAATGTTACTTTTGAGTTCGTCGGCGTGACTCTTGTTTTAGCTGCTAAGAAGTTGATGTTTATATCATTTTCTTTGTTGGTTACTTTTAGATAGTCGCAGGCGGCATAGACTTGTTCTGAAGCATCTCTGAAGCCGTGAACCTCAATCTGTGAGTCAGGTGTGTAATTTATCAATCATGGAATTTTTATTTCGTTGAGAAGTTGTAATTTGTCTTTAAAGTTTAACCATTGTTGACCTATGGCATCACGAACCGGTTGATCCCAATTGAGACTCATAAGCCACATCTTTTGTACTATTATTTTTGGTGTTATTATGACTGGTGCTAGCCATCCTAATGAATCAAATTGATTAGCAGTCGTGGAGAGAATGTTTGAATTGGTATGTTTATATTAAACTCAAATGCTTCCACTTCAGGCTTCCAAAACAGTCCAAGGGAATTTACGCTTCGATCGATTTCAATTTTATAAGATTCTATTTGTCCTCTGTCGGCTACGTTGATTAAGAGCCGTGTTTGAGTTAGTTGCCCATTTTCTTAAATTAAAGCTTCCTTTTTGAAGTGGCTTAATAAGTTCTCAATTAGAAGTCTGTTTGTAACAAATTGCATGCTGCATAAAGTTTTTACTGCAAGATAAGTGGCAGCTGCTGTTCCATATGTTACTGTGTTAGGTTGGCACTCTTGAATTTTTTCCGAAAACGAGTTTCGTCACAAAATTAGTTGATAGTATCTGTCTTCCTTGTTTATTTAAATCTGCCCAAGCATTTTCTGTATGTCTGCTGTGAAGATGAACTTGTGCTTGCGCTATCTCATTATGTGCCTTAGGTCTTGTTGAATTTTGGGACCAACATGTATTACATCATTTAATGACTCGCCGTTCGTTGTTTTGGCGGACGCGCCATACACTACTCTTAATTTTGTTGTAGTACTTGATGGCTTAACGACCGTATGATGAGGCATGTAGTATTTTCCGTCGTTCAATTTTGCTGGTTGAATTTTCTCGATTGCTGTTGCCATCTTTTTGGAATCTCCTAGGTTTGCTTGTTATTGCAACCGATTTTAAAGCATACCATATATCTTCCGTCTGATTCTCTTTTGTGGGAATTTCGAAAATGTTGTACACATTCTTCTTCGTCAGTAGTATGTTTTCTCGATGGATATAGTTCCTTTATTTCCAAAAATTTCTTACGAGTTTTCTCGATTTCTTCTGCTGTATTTTCCTTTGTTTGTGAAAGTTTGTGATAGTTTTTTGGTTAACGAGGTCTATTCAGAGAGAATTATTACATCTTCCTAAAATTATCCACGCAAACTTTGTACGTTGAGCAATTGGTTGTTGATTGTTTATTTTTATTATATTTGGTAACCCTGTATCGACATAGTAATCTGCACCAAGAAGTAAGTCTATCGGTGCTGACATATGGAAGTTAGGATCGGCCAACTGGGCTAAAGTACTTCATCTCTGGGTTGTTATTGTTTTCCGAAGTTATTATCTGTAATTTTACTCACTAAGTAAGCTTCTATCTTTAGGCTATACCTCGATTCAAATTGAGGCATAATTAATATTTTAGCAGTCTTTTTGATAATTTCTTTGTTGTTTGCGCAAATTCCGGCAACGCTCAATTCTGCGCTACACTTTTTTATTTGTAGACTATTTACTGCGCTTGAAGTGATGAACGTGGCTTGTGAGCAACGTATGTATAATCGCACGTAGATAAAAATCTTACCCAGTCTTGGTTATTACCTTTACTAGTGCGGTTGGTAAGAGAACGTACGCATCACTAGTACTGCTATTGTTTGTTGATCCTGGTTTGGCTGTTATTGTTGTAGATTTTTCAATTTTCTTGTTATGTAGTACCTGGTGATGCTATCCTTAGCATTCTTGACATGATGCATTAGCCTGAATATTCATTGTTATAAATTTGGCTTCTAATGCCGTTAAACGCGATTCAAGGAACTTCATGAAATTTTGAAGAGCTTGAATTTCTCTTGGATTCTCTAATGACATCTCGTATGATCTCTGGGAGTCGTGTTCCAGTTTTTTGCCCCATACGTAAATAACTATTTGATCCCAAGAATCAGTATTGACTCCTAGGTGCTTGATCGCATGTAAACATTCTCTAGTGGTGTCGTGTAATGCCCTTATGGATGAAGTGGATTCAGTGTTTAGTTGATTATGCCATCAAAGTATGAATGTATTTGTTTAGGTTCATCCTGCGATTATGGTAACTTGCCCTGATTATACCCCATGTGGGTTCGTAGTTTTCTCCCACGGATTGCAGATGATTTATCAGCCTGGCTGCTTGACCTCCAACGAAGGTCCTCAGGTAATTGATCTTGTGTGTGTTGTTAAGTGCTTGGTTATTGTGCACTAATTGTTTAAAGACATCATGAAATGCCATCAATTTCATGTGTTGTCCAATAAAGTGGGGTATTTTTATTTCGAGAAGTTTGATTTCTGCTGGTCGATTGCTATACCGTCTCTGTACTGTTGCTTTTCGTGATAACCTCTACTACTATTTCGTCATACGCTTTTCGTGTTTCGTCATAGTACTCATCTGTGAAGTATTTGGTTGTTGATTCTTAATCCTCTGTCACCTCCAAGCATACGGCATCATCAAGGTTTGCAACCTGATTCTTCATTCTCTCCATGTGAGTTAATGATAAATTTAATCGCGACTAAGCTGCTCCTTGAAACAAGTTCTCCTCCAAGATCTTGTTGTTCAAATATTCGACTGAACATATTTTGCTTTTTGGACGGTTGTGCTATTCGAGGTTTGTTAGTTATCATCTATTAAAATTGGTGTGGACGGTTGGCCGCTATTGAGATGTCTGCGCATTTCATCTGTGTAGTTGTTGTATGTGTCTATCTTGAAAGTATTAGTGGGTTGTCTCTAAGGCTGATTTAACTTTCCGAATTTTATTGTCATTGGTTCGTGCTCGTTGTGCAATGCTTTTAATGCTGCTATTTTGGGTTCGAGATATTTTGTTGTTTTTCGTGAATTTCCATCTTCCTTGTAGTTCCTGTGCAGCTGGAATATTTTTTCAGCTATCTCGCCTTGTTGCATAACTGGCTCCATTACTCGTTTGTTGTTATGTGCTCTTGATTCTGGCTCGAAGGACGAATGTTAATATCTGAAATATTATGCTTAGGTAAAACAAGGACAGGCTAAGTGCTACACAGGTAAGGCTAAGCGTTTGCTTGATTAGCGTTATTATCTAATTAAATTACCGCTGGTGGCGTTTAATTAGATGAAGAATTAGAAACTCCACTTTTGGTGTTTTCTTTATAACGTTGTTTATATGCTTACATACCAAAACATTTTGCATAGTTGACAAATTACGTGTATGCGTACTTCCTTTATTAATATTTCACATCCTGCAACCTATGCGTTTTGGCTAGAACCAAATTCCTTATTTATTACTTTAAATTAAAATGATGGCTTAACAAATAAGCCCTGTTCACACGTGAAGTGAACATTAAGTAATATGGAGGCTTCCAAGGAGAATTTTCAAAATACGTGGAAGGCCCCACTGAACGATATGTAAACAAATTATTGATTTTCCAATCAAAGCAATCAGCGACGGATCTCCGAGACATGATAGACAAAATTTCCGCCCATCATCGTGCCTTGTTGTCCTTGAGCAGTAAAGATGAACTCGCTGACAATATTTTCATCTGCCTGATATTATCAAAGCTTGATACTAACACCGTCGTCAAAGCTATTTCGGGATGTAAAAGCGCGCGTCCATACTAGAAAAAATTGATTGGAACAAGAAACAGTCACAAAATTCTACCCAGTCGTTTTCTCCAGCAATGCTTCGAGGAAATCAGCGTGACAAAAGTTTTCATTCTTCGTTCACAAACTCCGGTGTGAAGTTTTTGGGCAAAAACTTATGCGAGTATACATTGTGAAGTTTTTTACAAATATTTATGTGCGTGTACTTCTTTTAACAGCGTATTTAACAAAAATAAAGTTATTCAAATAAAACAAGCCTCAAATAATTTCTCTCATTCGTTTCCAATTTTCTTTTCAAGAAATCAAAGAACTAAGTGCCATTTTGATATTTTGATATGAGCCGAAGGGCTCTTGCAAAAATATTTAGAAAATTAACAAATCGACGAGTTTCGCTTGGGACAAGGACGTTTATTCTTTATCATACCAAATAGCGCGAATCTCAGAGATTGTATTATATAGGTTCTCGCCTAAGTGTCCAAAAACTTCACACCGGTAAATTAAGATCATTCGTGAAGATGAACGACCCGTTTATTGTCGGCCACGAAAAACGTCAGTCATGGAGCAACAACTAGTTGACAGTAAAATTGAGCATTCAAGTGTTTCAAACTACTTTAGCTCAATACTGTTAGTGAATAAAAAGAATGAAAGTAAACAGTTGTACATAGAGTTCCGAGAATTGAACAAAAAAGTATTCAAAGATTACCATTGGTAGAGCAGCAACTTGACAATTTGGCGAATGCAAAGATATATATGACGCTAGATTTGGCGAACGGATTTTTCCATGTATCAGTAGAAGAACGAAGTCGAAAGCATTTAAGTTGTTACCATACTTGGTCAATATGAGTTTATCGTGGTCAATATGAGTTTACAAAGGCACCTTTTGGATTTTATAATTCTCCTTCAGTATTTCAGAGATACATAAATGAAGTTTTCAGGCAGTTAATTCAAGAGTAGAAAATACTCATTTATTTAGATGACACAGAAGCTTATCACCGTTTTAAGGGAATACTCGAAGGTGTAAGATTAGCTGGATTGCAAATTAACTGGAAGAAGTGTCAGGCTATGCAGGGTGAAATTACTTATCTTGGACACGTTGTTCAAAATGGATTCATCAAACATAATGAAACATCCGATACCGAAAACCCAAAAAGAGCTGCAGAGCTAAATTCATATGGTCAAGAATGACCTCCATTTTGTAAGGATCCGCATGCTGCCTTGGACAATTGTTAGGAATCGCTATACGTTGCTTCGTTAATCTTTAGAGAAAACTCGACCAGAATCCGGCAGCTAAACAAATGTATAAAGAATGTATTGCCGAAAAAGAGCAACTGCAGCATTTGGAAGAGGTGATTAACTTCGATTCGTTAACGCCACATTGTTTGTTGCCTTATCACTTTGTGTTGAAACCGTCTAGCTCTAGCACTAAATTGAGGGTTGCCATTGATGCGTCCGATAAAACGACGAGCGGGGTATTATTAAACGATATTTTATACTCGGGCTCACACAAAACACACAAATAATAGTATCGCCAGATTCGCATTGAGTTACACGATAATAACTATCAACTAATTCTGTGAAGAGCAAATGAGAACTAGCCTATAAGCATTCTGGGGTAGCGAACGGTAACATATGGTAGAGGAATCAAGACACTCATCGCTTGGCCGAAGATGAAGGCCGGAACTATTCCGTGGGAGCAAGAGTTCTGGGCCGAAATTGAACGAACGATACGATGGTCGGCTCAAATTCGATGTCAAAGCTTTGAAATTGGATATTGGATAAAATAGAGCAACAACATGACGAATATTTTGTGAATATTTACGAAAATGAGGCCATAAAGACATTAGGATTAACATGGTAACCCGATCTAGAGGTTTTTCGATTCTCCGTTCAGGCTGCTTAAGCCGTTTAGCCATTTCGATACTTTAGGGTTAGTATGTCCTGTGATCACATTGACCAAGATTTTCTCAAGAGATCTCTATTCAGCGCTATGTCATGGTCCTGTGTTCGTGCACGTTCATCGAGGGTACGGATTATGCGATGCAAGCCTGAGCTTGCGTGTATCTAAGATGTGGTCACAACGATAATTCGATTACAATAAGATTGCTTGGTGCAAAATCTAAAGTGTTCCTTACCAAAATATTAAGCATATAACGACTTGAATTGCTATCTAGCCGCAATGTTTTCGGGTCTCGTTGCTCGTTTGAAAAGGAAAGTTTTTGATGAAATAATGATTGATGCCGAATATTTTTGGTCTGATCGGAGTTCGGGGGGGGGGAAGGGGGGGGGGCTGGTGATTAATTACCAAAAAGTTTTTTTTTTTTTTAATGAATTTATTGCAACTGATTTACAATCATCTAGTAATTGAACTTTAATAAATGAGTTTAATGTTTACAGGGGTGTAGTCCATTGGCTATTTCCTATATGTTTAAAATTTAATTTAATTTAGCGGTTCCAATTTGAGCTTAAATCTAGAGGCTTCGTCCTTCGAAGCCGTCTCACTAAATTGGTTTTTTTAAGCATACTACGGATGTCGTCATTTTGGTGTTGACTAAGACGCTCACGAGTATTCACTGTGCCACGTAGGACTTAATTTTGGAGACCTTGAATTATATGAATTAGCTGAATATGCCCATATTGGTTTTAATATTTGCCGATATAAGAGCAATTTGTTTTGTAATGTTAGGTCAGAGTGCCTTGCTAAGAGCCAGTATATGTTCCTGTATTTGATGTTTAAATCTTACTTTTTCTGTTTCTAATGCTCTTTCCACTTTAATTTAGCATCGAGAGTCCTGTCAAGATATTTCGCCAATTTTTTGATTGTGGTGTCGGGTCAGGTATTTTGCTCCTATCCACCGGCAAAATTTGGTCCTAGCGATTTTAACATTTTGTTTAATACACCATGGATGACCATAGTTCTTGTTTAGCTAATCGCATATTTAAGGCTTCTACATTACGCAGTATTCTTTTGAGGACGCTATCACTAGTGCTTGTTGGTTGCTGTTGCACAAATTCTGAGAATGTTTTACGTTCTCGTGGTTTTGGAGTAGGAGGTCTAAGTTCCACTTGCCTTATGCTTTACACGATTTTATGAAACTTGGTGGGCTTTATTTCTTAATTGTTGTAAAATTTTAGCTGCTTCACAACCTCTGTAGTTGGCATGATGTTGCTCTTTGCAGTTTATGCTGTTTGCAGATATAATTTTACTCTCCGTACAGGCTTTTTCATAATATTTACCAGCACATCTCACGCACCGCGGCTCTCGCCCGCAGTGTTTCTGCGTATGGTTATACCTTTGATATTTCTTACATTGCGGTATTAAACCGATGGTTTTTCTTAGTGATTCAATCTTAACTCTCGTGTTAAGAATAGCTTTTATATTGAAAATATATTCAATTTTCTGTTAATTATTAAAGGTGAGCATGAACAATGGAGCCCCCTTTTGATTTCTTTGTACCCTTGAGCATTTACTTTCTGTTCTTTTTTAAGAATATTAACTGCATTTTCTATTAGCAGCCCTCTTTGATTTAGATCCGCCACTATGTCTTTAATTGGGCACGTTGGATGAAGGCCTCGAGCCATTACTTTGATTTTGCGATCATCCTTATTTTCGTTTGTGTACCATTCGTTTCCATTCGTCCGAGTCTGGCGTATTAATCTTTCATACGTTGTTGTTAAGAGACACCACGTGATACTCTTTTTCTGTCGCCAATTTTAGTATTGATTGCACCTTACCATAATCGGTAATGCCGATAATGTTGATTGGAGGAGGTGCTTAGACCACAAATTCATAATAAAAAATACGAAAATCTGCAATTGTGCTCCGATTTCGATGGTTGATGCCTTTATCAATAGGTGTTGAGACCTTTAATTGTCATGCCAACAGGCATTTAGTTTGCTCGAATATTTCTACAAATTCCTAAAATTTTTTTTCACTTACAGAGAAAGAAAAACACATCTTTCTCCTTTGAGCGATTATCGTGCTTTAAATAAACAATTCTTCCAAAATAATGACGCCATAAAACCACCACAAACAATCAACGAAATAACTTGCTCCATTTTAACATCTTAACTCTTTTATATTACAGAGTGTTGGACGGAAATCAGTTAAGTTCGATCGAAAATTATGCATTTGCTGGATCACAAATTGCAAAATTGTAAGCACCCCTCGTTTTTTGAACAAAATCTGATTTTAAACCAAACAAATTTTGTTCTTTTTAATTTCAGAAGCCTGAAAAACAATCGGAATCTGCAAACATTGCACGAAAAAACATTTTCCGGAATTCTCAACATTTTGGAATTGTACGAACAAAGAATCAATTATAGACTCAAATAATAATTTTGCATTTTTTTTTCTTCCAGAGATTTATCCAGCACATCAATAGAAGAATTACCGACTGATGGTTTGGACACCCTCGAAATATTAAAAATACAAAATACTCATTCACTCAGAACAATACCATCTGTGTATAATTTTAAGGTAATTTAACTTACGAATGCTGATAAAAATCTTTAGAGCTTTAAATCTCTATTTATATCCGTAATCAATCGCATAACAAATTCGTACAAAATCCACTTAATCAGGATAAATTGCTTGAGGGTCGCTTGGTTTTTTTTTTGCCCTCTCATCTAATTGAGTTTTGTTCTAGGAAAAGTGTTTAGGATATTCAAATAATAAAATATTCATTTATAGATTTTTGAACATCTATTTTGGTACAATACCGATACAGGTTGGTGGGTGAGAAATTATTTTCTTACGTGCACACAGACGTACTTCGTTTAGTGCTGGACAAAAATCGAATTTTCTCATTTACAAAAAAAACAAAAACATAAATGAATATATATTGGTGCATAATAATACACTAGATCAAAAATTTGTTATTTAAGAAAAAAATATAACATTCTTCATATTAAACGTTTCGGCTTAGAATTATACATATCACGAACCAAAATCTGCCAGTTTGTAAAAAGATATGAGTAATTAAAATATTTAGTTAGAGGATACTTAATTGAGTTAAATAGAAATTAATAAGATATTAGACCACACCTATTCACAGAGATGTTCCGTGGGTTCGATCGGCTATGAATGAATTGGAATTTACCTGGCATGGATAATTTTAAGGAAATTTCCGCTCTTGGTAATAATTGGTATTTTGTTTATCTTCAATTGAATTTATCTGCCGTGAATAAATTCAGACTTCGATTTTATTGTTCGGTCGATTTTGTAATGGAATTTATCTGGCCAAAACCAAATTTAAAGGTATTTTGTCTTTTGTGTATACTACTATACTTTAATTCTATATTAATAACATCTCTATGAATTAGCCAATATTCAATATAGTTAATCTGAAAAATTTCTGCATATCATATCAAAAATTACCAACATTCGAGGTCAACAACAAATGGTCCTGTATTGGAATATGTCTATATATATATATTCGATATAGGATTCCTATTTTTAATTATCGATTAACGTCGAACCCGTGGATCTTATTGGAATATGGCTGTCCTGTTTCATCTTTATCTGATTAAGGAAAAATATGGAAATGCATGTAAAAGAATTCATCGGCATTTAGATGAATCAAACAAGCGTTAAAATTCCTTAAACTATAAGAACGTAGCAAATGCAATTTTACCCCATTTATGCACTTAAGCAAAAGTTGTAATGTTATTCATATTCAAAATGGTGTTATGTTTTATATATTTAGTTAAAAGTAGGAGTAGTGTCTTCTTACCTTTTTTTTTATCAATGTTACAACACAATTTATTACTATTAATTACACAATTTCGGTTTTCGTTTTAATCACACAATTCAGTTTATTTCTTTTAAGAACTAAGATCACCTTTTTTATTTTCTTATAGGATATTTTAATAACTACTTCTGAATTTAACTATAACTGTAACTTAACTATCTCTTACCTGTAAGAATTTCCATTATATATATAGAAAATCTTACAAGCTAAGCGGAAACATATCATCGCGGAACATAACATTTTTATACGCGGAAATGCAATTTTGAAGAGTCGCGGAAAATTACGGAAAAATGTTATGTTGATGAATATGTTTATTTCGCGATTTTACAACTTTAAATGGCCTTGATAAATATTTATAATTATGCGCTTATTGTTTGTAATTTAATATTATGTCAGCGCGACTTACTAATTATAAATCAACCTTGAAAGTTGTATGACCGCGGAAATTGGGTTTTATTATAAGATAATGCGTTGTGTTTCACAACATACCTCCCTTTCATATGAAGATTTTTCTGAAGGAAAAATCTTATGGGACATATGTATGAAAATAGGCTTAGGGCTAAGATACTAATGATTACATATTGTTCTTACTTTCTAATTTGTTGATGATTATATTGTGGCTTCGTTGTTTGCGTTGGCTTTCTCATCTTTTTTCTGGTTCTCTTGGAGTCACATTTGTTAATGTTTCTTGGGTTTCAAATCAAGGTTGGTTTTCACTTTACAGTATTTTGGTAATTTTGGATTCTTTTTCACAGCACCTTGGAAGCTTTGGATTGAATTTCACCGCATCTTGGAAGTTTTTGGTTATGGAAGCTCTGATTTTTCCTTTTTTTTTTTTTAAATGATTTTGATACTTTATGGTTTTGTTGATTGGCTGACTGTTTTCGGAATAATTGTGTGGGTTGTTCCTCTATTAGGAGGGTCAGGTTCTGCAAAATGATTCCGACGAATAATTCTCCTTGTCTCTTTGGTAGCTGAATGATAATCACATATTTATCCTCTTGTTTCATGATCCATCTCCATTTGCATTGGCTGTGCAAATGGTTTGTCTGAACCATCGGATGATGTTTGAAATTTGCTGCAAATTGTGATTTGCTGGCATCTGTTGTAAAACGTGGACCATCGTGTGTAGAACTGTTGTGGTTTTGTGATTATCTTTCGAATAACGACCGAAATTGATCAGGTTATTATAATTTCTTGTACGTATGCTTGGTGGCTGGCTTGATTTGTCGAATCTGCTGTTACGCTGAGTAGTATTTGACATTTTTCTAGAATCGCAAATAAATGCCCTTGCTCTGCTTGATGAATCCCATATTCATGTGATGTCGTGAATCAGCAAGGCTCGATTTAGTATAATTAGCGATTGAATCGGTGTCTAAGTTATCTTCGCTGTTCACATGCTGCCTATGTGACCAATTGTTTAATGTAGACATACTTATGTATTCATCCTATTAATTCTTGATTGGTGAATTGGAATCTTGGTTGAATGGTTAATGCATCCGTAAATTTGTTTGGATAGTGGTGATGCTTTGTTGTGAATCATATAAATTAACGTTGAGAAAACCATGTAAATTTGATCTGAACCTTTTAAAACATTCTTTGGCTATTATTCTGCTTGATGAGTTGTGGCCGTTGTGGTTACTGCTTCTGTATCTTACATTCTTAATGCATAATTACAATACTTTGATTTTGTTATGACTAAATACTAAAAAAAAATATTTTGGATCATCTATTTTTCAAACTAACTACTCTATATCAGAATGTTTCAACAAAATTTATTTTTATCCTAACTTAGGTTAACTTATATAATGCAAATTAAGCATAAGTAAGTGTTTAATTGTAAAAAAAAAAAAAATGTTTGTTTTTGTAATGCGATTCTTTTTACTACGTATTGTGGAATTTATATTTTTTTGTTAACTTGACTTTATATATGAGCAATTATTTTTGGTTTTTGACATTGTTAATGTATGTCATATATGTATATTTAGTTTGTTATTATTATTATTTTGACGAAAAAAAATGTTTATGATCAATCTTATTTCTAAAAAATTTATATTTGTGAGCTAAATTTTTGTTTTTTTTATAAAGCTACATTTTCTTCTAAATTTATTGCTTAAATAATTGAATTTAGGTTAGAGATTTGGATCATCTCTCTGATCTAAGTTAGATAAGTTAGATATTTTAATCTTTTTTGGTTATTATAAATTTTCCTTTTCGTTAATAATTTTGCTTATAATCTATTTTTTTATGATTTATTATAAATGTAATGTTTTAATTTTGAGTGTTAGTTAAAATTTTGCTTTGTCTTATGAGCCGAATTTAGACTTGTTTCCTCATGTTTGTTAGTATTTCCGACGTGAGGGAAAAAGTGATTATTTTATTAAATCCTGCTAAATGCTGTTTTTTGCCTATGATAGGAGTTTTAAACTCAGATAATAGCTTTTGTATAACTAAGAGTTTTAAGTTCTGATTTGTAATGGGGTTGAAATGTTGAATTTGTTTTAATAGGGTTTCTATAGAATATTTCTGTTAGCTTAGGAGAGTCGAAAACAAAAAATATTTCTTATTATAGGGAATGTTGCCTGATTTTCAGTCTTTCTTCAAACTGTTATTCTGTATATTTTTGTTTTTATGATATTTTTTAAATTTTGATTGTGATCCAATAAATAATTACTATGAGCTAGGTTGGAATTATGGATTTAGTCAATTTTAGGTTGAAATTATGGATTTATTAGAAAGAAAGGTTTGATTATGACTTCAATTTCTTTTTTTTTTCCTGGTTTTGTAGTTAGGAACATTGTTTTGATAATGGTAATACGGACTCTTTGAATTAGTTGATGTGCTTTCTGTGTGTTTAATCGGATACAACAGATTTTCTAGAGTATTAATGCCCGATAACTGGTCTTGTCTGTGTTCTAAGCTAAAAAGAAAATTGGTGTCTCGTGTTGCCGGGGTTGTCTGGATTGTGGTTGAAATTTTATTGTTTTCTGTTATTATATGTGATGGTATTGTAGTAGTAAGTTTACTAGGTTTGTGGGCTGGTATTGTAGCGGAAATTGAGTTTCTTGAGTGTTCATTAATTAATATTTGAGAATCTGGTATTAGGGTGGAGTATATTGGTTTAATAATATTGTTCGATTCGGAACCCGATTGATTTATTTTAATGTCCGAAGCGGAACACAAGGGATTTATTTTGGTGTCTGATACGGAACTCAGAGGATCATTTCTATTATTTTTAATGTTCCTTGATATTGAATTGCTCAAGATTGAATTCGTTGGATTAACTACTTTTTGATTATTTGAGACAATGCTCGATTTGCTTAAATAACTAATGCTCGAGACGGAACTCGCCTGAATGATCGAGACAGGGTTCGTTATATTGGACTGTTGCTTAAAACTATTCGAGGTTACACTCGTTCTTGGATTTTTGATCGAGGTGAAACTCGATTCTTTTATTTTAGTATCTGAGGCAGAACTCAGAGGATTAACTTTGATAACTGAGGTGATACTCAGAGGATTTATTTTGATATCTGAGGTGGAACTCAGACAGCTATTATAAGAGTTCGAGGCGGAACTCGCAGGAACAACCGAGGTGGAACTCTGGCAGTTATTGTAATTGTACGAGATGGTACTCGTAGGAATTACCGAGGCGGAACTCTGGCAGTTATTATAAAGGTACGAGACGGAACTCGTAGGAACTACCGAGGCGGAACTCTGGCAGTTATTATAAAGGTACGAGACGGAACTCGTAGGAACTACCGAGGCGGAACTCTGGCAGTTATTATAAAGGTACGAGACGGAACTCGTAGGAACTACTGAGGCGGAACTCTGGTAGTTATTATTTAGGTACGAGACGGAACTCGTAGGAACTACTGAGGCGGAACTCTGGTAGTTATTATTTGAGTACGAGATGGAACTCGTAGAAACTACTGAGGCGTAACTCTGGTAGTTATTATAAAGGTACGAGACGGAACTCGTAGGAACTACCGAGGCGGAACTCTGGTAGTTATTATAAAGATATGAGTCTGAACTCAGTGTCATGGCCGAGACAGAACCTGGTTTACTTATATTACTACTATTAATGTATATCTTTTCGGGAAGTGGACTCGTCTGAACTACAGCTGGTGTTGCTGATGCTCGACGAGTCCCCCTTCGTTTCCCTGGTGATGAATTGAGTTTTCGTTGACGTTTTCTATATAGTTAATATTCATTCTCTGCAGACCGTTCGTTAATTGATTGATGTCCTGATCTCTCCGGTAACTCTGTGGATCCCTGTTAAGGTAAGTCGGTTGCCTTTGATTAACTGTGGGCTGTAATGATCTTACTGGAGGTTGATAAGGATTCTGTTTCATTGGACTGTTGTGTGTGTTCCTGCGTGGCTCGAGATTGTGCTGTACCCTATTTGGCTGATAATTTCGTTGTCCATTATTTTGTTGGTAATTTTGTTGATTTCTGTTTGGATACTGATTCTTAATTCCAAACTGTGGCTCGTAGAGTTGCGCTCCGGACTGTGACTGCTGGTACCTTAGATTTGCGGCATTTCTGGCGGCACAGTTCTCCAAGATATGCCCGAAACGTTTGCAATACCTGCATGATACGGTTGGTACTACAACTTCCCTCCGTGCATGTGTCAAGGTATTGGTTCGACATGTCTTCGCACTGTGGCCTGACTTATCACAAAGCTGGCACCTTGTCAGTGTATCCCCCTGGCTGCCAGTTGCTGTTGCTCTGGACAAACCAAGCTGACGCTCTACTCTATCTGCCATTTCAACAAGTTCTTTCAAGGATTTCCCTGTGGCCATCGACAGGTTTGTTCGGATGGCTTCGTTGTGTAATCCACGAACGAAAGCCTCCTGTTCTAATGTGGCCACAAGGGGTTTCGGGAGTGCATTTGCCTCACCATATTTGGTGCGGACTCCTGCTTCATAATCTAGTGCATGACTCTGTATCCGACTACCGAAGTCTGCACAGCTCTCGAATTTCCCTTGCTTGGCATTCCTTAATCGGTCTTGTAGTGATTCTATTGTGTGGGTGGGTAAAAATTTCTTTATTATCAAACTATAGAAGTCTTTGAGATCTTCTATATGGATGTCTTTGAACATCGTATATGCCCTACCACGAAGTCTAAATAGAATCTCGTCCAATAAGGTTGCCAGCTGTTCTGGTTTACCTAAGAGTTGTTTCTCGACGCGTTTGCACGCGTCTAAGAAGAAATAAACCTCGCTGGGGTCGACCTCAGCTTGGCCATAGAAAAGAGGAACACGTTTCTCTACTAATTCTTGAATCTGCGTCAAATTAGCCATTTTTCTTTCTATAATCTCAGTGTACGTTGGAACGGGCGGAATGAAATATTTCGAATGAATGATTTTTTTCCTACTGTCCCTGAGCGGAACGCTTTGCGGCAGCGCCAATGTTATGTTTTATATATTTAGTTAAAAGTAGGAGTAGTGTCTTCTTACCTTTTTTTTTATCAATGTTACAACACAATATATTACTATTAATTACACAATTTCGGTTTTCGTTTTAATCACACAATTCAGTTTATTTCTTTTAAGAACTAAGATCACCTTTTTTATTTTCTTATAGGATATTTTAATAACTACTTCTGAATTTAACTATAACTGTAACTTAACTATCTCTTACCTGTAAGAATTTCCATTATATATATAGAAAATCTTACAAGCTAAGCGGAAACATATCATCGCGGAACATAACATTTTTATACGCGGAAATGCAATTTTGAAGAGTCGCGGAAAATTACGGAAAAATGTTATGTTGATGAATATGTTTATTTCGCGATTTTACAACTTTAAATGGCCTTGATAAATATTTATAATTATGCGCTTATTGTTTGTAATTTAATATTATGTCAGCGCGACTTACTAATTATAAATCAACCTTGAAAGTTGTATGACCGCGGAAATTGGGTTTTATTATAAGATAATGCGTTGTGTTTCACAACAATGGACCCGAACGAAAACCAATTTTTAATCCGAAAAGTTCCAAGTTATTATATGTTTGAGGCAAATGTTGAATGTAAATTTGATTACAAATTAAAATAAAATAAAATTTAATTTAATTTGATTTGGTAAATTACAAATCGATTTCGAATTACAATTAAAACAGGATGAATTTGACCAAAACTAGAGGAAAATCTACAGGTAACAAAATTAGGTTCAATTCTCAATTGGACGTAATTTTTAGTAGGATAATGGGCAAAATTTTAAATTTAATTTAGAAATGAAATTAACTCAGAAATCATGAATTTTAGTAAAATATTGAGTGCCATTTACGTAAGAAAAGTTAACATATTGTTTGTCAACATACGTTTGTGAATTTCAACATATCGTAAAAAAAATCAGAATTTCGACCAAAAATCTGAATGAGAATTTGAATCCCAATCTTTGAATAAAACTTGATATGACTAAATATTGAATGGATTCAAACAAAAAAAAAAAAAAAAATCTCAAAATTTTCAGTTGAAAACTAAACAGATACAATTTTAATTGAGTGCCAATTCGAACCACGACACCTTTCAATATTTTGAGATAAATTTAAAATAGAAATTAAGAAAATGTTTCTGGATTAAACATCAGCTACATTTTGCATGGAATTTAAATAGTACAAATTGTTGTAGTACAGTGTTACTTGGGTTAAAAATTCATTTGGAAATTTAGATTAGAAATTGATTAGGACATTCTATTTGGTTTTGAGCAAAAATTTGAGTGTAAATTTTGTGTTCTAAACTAGATTCAAACATAATTTTAAAACAGAATTCAATACGAGATTTGGTCTCAAACAACCAACCAAATTTCCTTAGAATTTAATTTAAAAATTTGTGTCGGAAATTTTAAGTGAAATTTGAATTAGGAATTAAAATTTAAAAAAATGGTTTTGGCATTCCAAAAAAACAAAATTAGGTGGAGCAAAGTATAGATATGTCAAGGGAAAACCTAATACATATTTTGGAACCAATTTGAATTGGATCAAAAAATTAGACTGGAAAAGAAAATAGTTTTTATGTGGATTCGAATAAAATCTTGGATGCATCCAAAATAAAATTAGATTACAATTCCATCGGGATTTGAATCAACTGTGAGGGACATTTTAAACCGAAATTGAGTTAAACTCCAAACTGTACTTGAATGTTTGTTAATTCTAATTTTGATCACGCTCATTGAATTAAATTGAAATGAAAACTTGAATGAAATTTACAGTTTTAACAAATATTTAGGTATTCTGCTAATTGATTATTGTAATTTTCGTTTTAATATGTGAATGGTATTCACTCTAGTAACTTAGTTTAAAATCAAAATTGATTCGAAAAAAATTAAGATTTTTTTGTCAGAAATTTAGTTCCAAGCAGTTCTCGAAGTTGAACAAAATGATAAATGGAATTTTGAACATAAATCTAGTCCAAATTGATTAAGAGAACGAACTGAGAAAATTAGCTTGAATTCTAAACTATGGTAGAAAAATGAATTTGAGTAAAATTTTATGTAGAACTTGTCTTCTTTATTTAAGTAACATTTTTAATGCCCTTTATGTGACTGAGCTTAAATTCTAAACACGATAATATTTTAGATCAACTTGAAAATCAGAAGCATATCAATTTTAAACCGTAATATAATAAAATCTTAAGTAGGAACTTACATTAGAAATAGAGTTTAACTGGTTGCCTTTAATAACAGTTTGAGTGAATTTTAAAAATTTGGTTAATTATTCGAGAAAATTTTTATTTAGAACGGAGTAAAAACAAGATTTGAACAAAGTTTGGGCTAAAAATTCAATTTCAATCCAATCGAGAGTTTGAGCAAAAATTTGGATGCAATTTAATTAAACAATATTTAAAAAATGAGTTTGATTTCCAAATTTAATTAACGCAAAACTATGGGTGCTATTAAGCTAAAAATTTTGTGATATTCTATAGATTTGTCTTCTAAATGTGCTTGATTAGAAATTTGGAATACAACTTCAACTATAGTTGCAAGTGCATTTAAGAAATTTATTAAGAATTTATTTGAGTGTTATAAGAAATGATGAGTAAGAGTAGAATTTAAAAGTCTAGATTGAATCAAAACGTTTGTTAAATTTGTATCAAGTATCGAAATATTTGAATTTTAGGCCGTAATTTAAAACAATGTTGAGTAGAAATTGAATTTGAATAGTAATTTGAACTTGAGCAAAAACATAACTGTAATTTTGTTGTTAGTTTTAAGTTGAGTTTGTATTTCGAATTGAATTGGCAAGAGAAAAATTAAAGATTAAGTTAGAATTATAAAATCGACTTAAGCAAAATTTTATGTTTAGTGAGGGCAAAATTCTGAGGAAAAGTTGTTTTTGAATTCCAAAATTTTGGTTGCAATTAGATCGAAATTTTGTGATATTTTGAATACAAGTAGGCTAAGTTCCAAACTTGATTTGAAAAAAAAAATTGAAGGATGAATTGATTTATAAATTTGAGTGAAATTTAAAATACAAAATTTAAAATTTCTGCTTTCATTTTAAAATGTTTCGAAAAGTGTAAGTTTGATATTCCAAACTAAATTTTAATTGCAATTAGTAAAAATTGCAATACGAAACATGATTGCAATAAAACAATAAAATTATTTAGTAAAGAATAAAAATTCTAAACTGTAATTGAATATAATCTTGATGGTAACTTAAATTGAAAATTGTGTTAGAATTACAATTTGTTTTGAGCAAAAATATGATCATAATTTAGCTTTTTCTTAGTTTAAAACTTGCTTTAATAGCGTGAATCTTTTAGCCCTAACCGTCACGGTGTTCTTTTGAAGTAAGTATCGCTTACCAGCCAAATTTTTATGTGTATGAATGTGGGACCATTTTTGGAGTACTTTTCCAGCACTTTTTAGTCCAGAAGAGCTCATTTATCCAACTTTGTAGCCAAAAACTTGATAATTTTTTTTTTTTTTTTTGTTAATGAGTGAATTGAAATTCTCTTGAGATAAGTCTGGTTTTGGTTTTCTTTCCAAAATTTGATCATATAATTTTCATTTTAATCACACATTTTACCACATATTTTGCAATTTTAGTTACATGTTCCGAATCCGAACCCTCGAAGGCCAAGATTATATACCGAACCCGCGAAAAATTGTTATGATTTGGCCTAGGCTTACCAAGAATAAAAGTGTTTTTGTTACTGATTCTGAAATTGCGGTAAATTTGTATGCGATATAGATTTTAGTGAGTAATTTTTTTGTTAGAAACCGTCCTCCTTAAGCTTACTAAGGCATCCTTCGGTATAGCTAACCACTGATCTCCATATCTCAAAAAAATGTTTTTAATTTTTAGACTCAGTAAAAAACGATTTTTATCGAATGTTTGATTGATTGATTGATTGCATTAATTCATATATTATGTTATAGTTGTTCCCGGTTTATGGCAGCAATTTGTTTTAAATTGCTTTTACCGACTGTTTCACTAATGAATTTATTTTGTTGGTTTTTTAGCTTAATTTATTTTTATTTTTTATTAATATAAATTAATAAAAAAAAAACCGACGTTTCGACGGCACATCCCGTCATTTTCAAGGTTACAATTTTTATAACGAATGTTTTTCTAAAGTAACTAGAGTTCGTTTTGAAATTTAGAAATTACTCAGTTTAACAGAAAAACAGTTTAAGTTATACAATTAGAGTGAAACAAATTTAAATTTAGAAGATCTATAAAATGTTTTAATAATTTAACAAATATTTTGAAACTTCCTGGATATTTAACAAATTTTCAGATAAATTTTTGATGTTTTTTGATGTAAATGCTTTCCAAAATAAATCTTTTATTGAAATTTTGCTCCTTATCAAGTATCTCAGCGTCATCTATAGATAACGAGTGATTACTTCCACATAGATGATTCGATAAAGCGCTGTGTGACAGTTTAAATTCATACGTAGAATCGTAAATATGTTGACGAACCCGTTTTTTTAAATTTTGTTTAGTTTGACCCACATACTCTTTTCCACACGAACATTTTAATTTATATATTAAATTTGATTGTAACTCTACAGGAATTCTGTCTTTTAATTTAGTGAATAAAACCATGTTCAAACTTTGAAATGCTCTACCAACAAGTTGTATATCATAATTTTGTAAACGAATTTTAATTTTTTCGAACAAAATTTTAACATACGGGACGAAATGAAAAGTTTGCGATTATTTTCAACGATTAAATTTGAATTTTCGCGCATATAGCCTTTATACACATTCGAAAAAAAAATTATGATATACGATACAAATAACAACGCATATGACTCGAGCGCAATATGACTACGTTTTTTGAAGTAAGCCTTACATCATAAAATAAAAGTTATAGGTTGCAGCAAAATATGAAACAAATTGCATTTAAATCATATCTGATGCAACTTATGACTAATTATGAAGCTAATCTACATCAAAATAATTCGATGCAAGCTGCAATTAAATTAGAAGTAAAATGTAGCAAAAAAGAATCGATATATCTTATGTTGAATTGTGTAAAAAACTTTGTGTCAAAAACCGTCAGACGTTTGCTTCAAAATATATCGCAAATTACATGTAAATAAATTTGATGTATCTTTAGAAGCAGTATTCGTCGAATCATGTTCGATACACTCTACATTGTAATTTGAATTAAAATACATCGGAAGAAAAAATGTCACATACTTACCACGTTTTTTGAAGGAATCTTTTCATCAAAAAGAGAAAATGACGTAATTTTACTTTAAAATAGGAGATGGTGAGTTAAAATAAATTCCAGGTTTAAATAAAAAATAAAATCATTATAAAAATTTGAAAGATTTATTTCTTCATTTAATCTTTAATAATTCAATAGATAGAAAATATAGGTACTTAAAATTATATTTTAAAAAATTATACTAATAGTTAAGTACTAGTTCTACTACATACTTGCGAAAATTTAATTAAAAAATAAAAATTCTTATATTTATGTATCTGAAATAATCGGCATTGTAATACTTATGATGTACTAATATTGTAAGTGTTAACTACACATCTTGCACATTGCAACCTAATATATAATGTTTTTCATGTTTACTGGAAAAATGTTTTTCGTATGTTTTTTTGTACTGTAAACAATTAAAATTAATACAAACAGGGTTAAAATTTTTATCAATCAATTGATAACCACAATAAAAGCTATCATATATGGCAATAAATTCATTTAGAAGAAATAAAATCTCTTTATTACATTCAAGAATATCTACGATTTTCTATAAATGAATTATTTCATGAGTAGACTTTTTTTTCAAAATAAAAAAATCCCGTTTGTAGTGAAAATTGCTGCTAAAATAAGACAAAGTATATATTGGACTGGAAAATTCGTCAAGACATTTATAATTATTTTTTAATTTATACAGTACTCGTTTTCCTTTCTTTACTTTCGGTTCAAATGTTAAATTAGACCACACACTACACATCATCTGTTGATGCCTCTGAGCAAACGTATGACAAATATTTTTAAAATTTGGTGTAATACTTTTCTTAAAAAAACGATGTTTGCCTTCATATCGCATAGTCCATAGATGTATGACCGGCCCCATTTGCTTGATAACTGTAGGGTAGTGCAGCAGAAAATGTTGTTTAGGTGTAAGTTGTTTTTTAAATATATTTTTGATAGATTCCAAATGAGTTGTTATCAATTTTTTTAAATTGCCTATATCAATATTTGTTATTTCATAGCGAAATAATACATTTATTATTTTAATCACACTTAAAATAGTTTCCCACTGAGGTTGATGGATTGGGTTATAAAATCGTTCAAAAATTAAAGGAAAATGTGTTAATAAACATAAAATTTGAATAGCATTTTGCCCTAGATTGCTTCTATCAAGGTTAATGTTAGATGGTTTATTCAGGATACAGATCAGGTTCTTCAGTCGTACATTTCTTAGTGTCTTCGGAAGGCATCGCACAAAATCTGCAAAAATATTTTGCGGAAAAAGATTTGGCAAACCCAATTAAATCATTTGCAGCAAGATTGTCGTGAGATAATGAAAAAATTGTCCCAAATACTAATCCGAGGTTTTCTATAACTAAGCCTTCAGTTTCAAGAACTTTTAGGTCTTCTACAATTGGTTTTAAAATAGAATTTAAATTAAATTCATTATAAAGATCGTTTACATAAAAAAGGCTAACTAAAAATATATTTTGAAGGTTTGATTTCAGATAAGTAGGACAATTTACTAAAGTAAAGTAAATAGCCCCGACTTTATGAATGATGGTTTTACTTCCAAGCAACATCAAAATCATCGTAGTAAAGTTGTATTAAAATTATAAGTTTGTTATTGAAATCTCCTTTAATAGTTTGGAAGCGACCACTACAACAAGCATAGCTATATGTGCCATTGACACAAATGTGGGAACTATTAAAATCTTTAAATAATTGTAGGAAATAATCATTTTTAAAAATACTTTTTATTGTTTTTGTAACGGGTACAAATTGAAATATATTTTGAATCACCTTTCTCATGTAAGTTGAAGAATTTGCATTAAATCTTGACTCCCACCTAAATCCGATAGGGATCTGTTCTGGTTCAACATAAAAATAATTCTCTAAAAATATTTTTTTCCTTTTATATTTCGAACAGAATTTTTTCATTGTTTCAGATATTTTGAGTTTATTAAATGGGGTATTTTTAATTTCATCTGGGGCGGATATAATATTGATCGCGCATTCAGTAACAATTTTGGATTCATAAAAAATTTCTGACAATGTTTCTTCTGGCAAACCTAAAAGATTTAATTTCGTGTAAAAACGTTTCATCTGATTTTCAAAATCATTTAGGGTTGGAGCTTCAATTTCTACGAGTTTTTCTAGCGAGTTCTTATAATTAGAACTATCTATTATCGGAATTGAAGTTTCCGAATTGGGTACCTCCAATCTATCTTGTCCGTAAATATCGGGCTCTATAATTTCCAAGTGACATTTACTAAGATGCGATTTAAGTGCAAAAAATGTTTGAAAAGTTTTAGAGCAACTTTTATCTTTAACACATTGAATTTTCAGTTGAGATTTTTCTTTGACGAATTCATAATATTTAAGGTGTAAAATTACTTTGTCTAGCTCATAAAACAACTCATTACAAAAATAACAAAAAAACATATTGAACCGTTACTGATTTTAAAAAATAATACTGAAAATACTGATTTTAAAAAATAATTACTTGTGTATCTTCTCGATATTAATTTAAATATCTTGTGCCTGCTGTAGATCCAATTTGGAAGCAATTTCCTTGATTCTGGATGTTATAGATCCCGTTGTTTCAATTTTATAAAAGTAATGGCTTATGAATGTCCAGAATGTTTTTAAGGAACTATCGAAGTTTTGCCAAAAAACATAATGCGCTTTAAAAAGTAAATCAACTGTTTCAATAAAATTGTAGTTATTTGGCAAAATTATCAGCTCCTTTTCAATACATAAATAATATTGTGAAATGGCCGACTTATTTTCTTCTTCCGCAACAATGTACGGATGTTTTAATTCATTGTCTCTTAATTCTTCGGGCGGTAGGTTAAGCTTAAATTATAAATCAAATTCATTAGTAGTTTTCTGTCGTGTATAATCTAGACAAAATTAATTACCGTTCTGAAGACTAATATTTTATTTAAAATTTTAACAAAAGGTTCTCTGCGGGTATTGGCCGATAGCTTCCCGGCCACCACTTGAGGTAAAATATTTACAAGGTAGAAAAAATCTCTCATAGATGGTAACAATTCTGAAATAAATATTTTTTAATATCCACATATCATCTCTATAATATTTCACTATACCTTCTATCTCAGGTATACGTTTTAGGTTAGGACCTTTGGTGACAACATAAATATTTTCAATATATTTGGATGCCGTCTTCCATTTATTTAAAAACAAATCGTGGCTACTTGGGTAGCGAATTTCGAAATCATATTGAATCTGAAAAAAAAAAAAATATTCTTAAAATAGATAATTACGAAAATATTTAAGTTACTTCTATGTACTTACTAAATCAGGAGAAGTGAAGAAAAATGGGAAATTTTTTGATATTGCTTTCACTTCAAGGGATCCCTGAAAAATATTATTCATTCGCATAGGCAATGTTTCGCGTAAATTTTGTTTAATCAAGTGTTTCTGGGTTTGCACGTTTAAGTTTCGTAATATTAAGAAATTTTCGTCGTTCTCTAGATCAAATAAAGGATCGGGTGGACTTGGAATGACTGATGATCCACTTGCGCTACGTTTACGAGTGGAATGTGGTCCTGTTTCCTTTTCAATTGCATATAACTTCTGTCTCACTCGGTTGAGTCTGTCGATTATAAAGCCACGATTTGTTTTTCGGTTGTACAAAGCATCCTTAAACAAGATATAACAAACAATTAATTTAATTTAATTTAATTTAAATTTCTATTTATTCATTTACTCTTTTTAGTAAAGCTTTTAGTCAGCTTTTACTATTCTCAGTGAATTATCACATAAGAAAACTAAATTCTCACTTTTAATTTTAAATTCAAAATTATTATAATTTAATTAATTTAATTTATTTAATTATAATATTATTCATTTAATAAAATTATTAATTTAATAAAATTATTAAATTAATAAAATTAAAAGTTAAATTAATTAAATTAATTAAATTAATTAAATTAATTAAATTAATTAAATTAATTAAATTAATTAAATTAATTAAATTAATTAAATTAATTAAATTAATTAAATTAATTAAATTAATTAAATTAATTAAATTAATTAAATTAATTAAATTAATTAAATTAATTAAATTAATTAAATTAATTAAATTAATTAAATTAATTAAATTAATTAAATTAATTAAATTAATTAAATTAATTAAATTAATTAAATTAATTAAATTAATTAAATTAATTAAATTAATTAAATTAATTAAATTAATTAAATTAATTAAATTAATTAAATTAATTAAATTAATTAATTAAATTAAACATAAAAATTGACGGTAGGTTGATCTTGCACCAACATACAGATATGTGATATATATATAGAATAAACTAACTAAGGTAACTTACTATTCCACCATTCTTTTGCTCGTTTGTTCTCAATTGAGGGAATAATTCAACGACGGCTAAGGTTAATGCTGCGGTATGGTTTGGTTCAGAGTGGTAGGAAAATCTTGATATTAAATAGTCTACACTCTCTCGGATAATTGCTCTTCTTTCGATGTCAGACAAACCATTCAATGTTTCCTGCTGCTTAAATTTTTTGCATAACACATACGAGCTTGCCGTTTTAGAAATATAACTTTCTAAGTCCTGAAATCATAGAGATTTAGTTAGTGATAATACGTTACCATTTAATATTAATGTTTAAATTACTTCTGCATTTATGTACATTTGATGGTCAGAGCGACAATTTTGACGAGAAACTGGTGTCCCTTGATTATCCGATAATTATAGTCAATAGAAAGTAAAAAAATGCATTATTCGAAATTCGGAATATGTATTTATTTGAATTAATTTTCAACCCTAATGTGAGTGACGTGGGTACCCGGGTACCTTTTGCTCTTTTAGACATCTATTTTTATATATTTTTCTTCCAATAAAACTTTAAATTTTATGAGAACTTCTAGTTCAATTGGTAGATTACGATCATATTTAAAATTGAGAAATATTACAACTTGGACGAACGTGGAAAAAATAAATTTCCATACAAAATTCATGTGGGTACTAATTACTGAAATTAAGATATTTTTTCTTCATTCACATGAGGGTTAAGTTAGATTATTTCATTCCATTATTACTCACCGTCATGGTCGTGTTTCAGGACTATCTTCAGTTGAAATTCTGGGTGATTTTTGTATTGATTAACAATATCTAAAAAATTCTCCTCAGGAATTTTTATTCCTTGCTGATCAGTGAGATAATCGGTTTTATAAACAGATATATTTGCATACATTGACGCTGAAAACCGTAATAAATAACAAATTAACATCATTAAATAAATGTATAAACTAAAATTAACGTACATTCAATATCTTCGTCAATGAAATATAATGTGAAGTTCTTTCGGAAAAAAATATTTGATGTAAATCAAAAATATTTGATTGAAATCAATTTTTCATCAATCACATAGGAAACAATTTTTTTATCGAAGCGTCATATCGTCATACAATGAAAAATTTAATTGGCATTACTAACCTGTTAATAGAAAATCGGTATACTCCCACGATTCCTCATGTTTCTGCACTTTTACGTAGTTCACCAATCCTCTAAAACTCATTTTAATATAATAACTTTCCATTTTTATATAGTGCGAAACAAATTACCGTTATATTACACAAAAATAATAAATCGATTGGATGCACTACACCAAATTGTTAAAACTTTAGAACACACAATATAAAGTATATTAAAAACTCACTTGCGTATTATACTCTAAAACTACATAACACGCAGAATTTATTTATTTTTAGAAACAATATATTATAACCGAAAATTAAATAAAAACTACCGACGAATCGAACCAACGCTTTATGAAATTTCTCAACAGTATGAGAAAACTAAAAAATCAAAAACAAGTCAGGGATGCGACCAATGCAAGGATACAAAGAATTAATTGAAAGTGCAATGGTTTTTTTAAATTTACTTAGATATTATTTTAAATTTGTAACTAATATTTATGTCAGTTACACAATATGTACAATAAATGTCGTTAATAGTTCTATATACAGTAATTGTTTGAATGATACAAATAAAAAACATTTAGGTAACAAAAAAATCAAACAATTTGTTGTTACATCTAGTAGTAAGCCCTGGTTTGTACATTTGCAGCAGAACGGTACTTTCGTTCGATGTCGTTTTTAGTTTTTGTGTTGAATGAAAAAAGAGAGAACAATAACAAAATTTAAGTTAAGTATTTTTGTTTCTTTCTAGTATAAAAAATTGTTTGGTATGAAAAGAAATTTTCGTTTAACTTCCCATTTAGACAGGAATGAGATAAAGACCTTATTGAAATTATAGTTTGTGCCAACTAATTCAGCAAACTAACTGAAATTGGAATTATTAAATGCAAAATGTACTTGATATTGTTAATAAAAATGTAATCATGGTGCTAAACAGCATTTAACCACTTAGCGCTTATGTTTCCCGAATTACTAATTTTTTATCAACTAAACATAATTTACAGCACAGTTTAAATGAAATTTTTAAATTTAAATTGTATTTCCTTTAACTCTATCTTTAATTCCAATAGGGGATAACATTAAATTCCAGTACGTCTACATTTATTCTACAGTAACATTATAAATGTTTTACTAGTCGTACACCTAAAGTATAAGTCATGTCTTCGATACAAAATTTATATCTAATTTTATTTTAACTGTATCGATATTTATTTCTATGTAAGCTTCAAATCTTATTTCGATTGATGTTGTATCGCATACGAAACGATATAACGCTTGTATCGGAATAAATAGTAATATTTTTAAGTGTGTAATACCTCTAGTAACTACACTTCTCGGATAACCATTTTGTATTAGAACATTCCTTAATACATATTTTAAAATTTTCGGCATGAAAAACCTCATCCTATAATCTCAACATTTTTTCAGCTAACAAGAAAACTGTCTTATTTTTGTAGGATCCGACCATGTTTTTTTATGATATAAATCTGTAGTTAAACTTCCATCCTCATTACGTATTACCATCGTATCTAGAAAGGCGAAACGACCTTGATTTTCAATTTCACATGTAAATTTAATTCGCGGGGTAAAACTATAACAAATAGGTTTGACGGAAGATGTTTTTAAAACTTCGTTTTCAACGTGTTCCATTACTAAGTTTACCACTGTTGGACTAACTGGCAAACCCATCGGTAAACCAAACACTTGTCTAAAACATGATCCCCGAAACTAAATTCAGTATGATCTAACACAAATTTCAACGCTTCTATAAAATTTTTTGACTTCAGATTTGTATTACTACATGCTTTAATGCTATTCCACAATTTTTTAACCAAAATTATTACCAAAGATAAGTCAACGTTAGAGACATTTTTAATTTTACTTTTAAAATCTTCCGCATTTTTTACAGCCGAAAAGTTATTTCCCCCACGTAATGATTTAAAATGTTAGACAAAAATTTGGTTAAATTGTAAAAAGGTGAATAGCTTACAATTGGTCTCAAGGGAATACCAATTTTGTGCACTTTTGTCACCATACATTCGTGGGGTTGTACCATAATAATTTTTAAGAAATTTTGCCAAATTTTTCTCGATTTTTGCTAAACATTCCCAAAAGCCAATGATTAACTTTCCGAATTTCAATGTAAGTGTTGTTGTCTGACAAGAGTAACTTTATTTTTTCTACATATTCAATTTTTGCCATAAGTACCGTTATGTTAACCTTGTCAGCATTCAATACGTACAATTCGGGGTGCTTATTCAAAAATTGCTTTGCATTTTGAGCCCCTCGAATCTGTTGGATTTCTTCAATACTCACAAATGTTTTACTCAAATAATTGTTTGTTTTGAAATTCGTCAACATATTTACTAGCCTATTTCTAATAGTGTTATGAGCTGTCTCATCTAGTTCTAAAATACCACTCTCCACATCCGCATTTTGTTGTTTGTCTAAAACTTCACACCCTTTGAAAAAGTTTTAAATTTGTGGAACACATTTTCATTTTGTGAATTACAAACGTGCAACAAATTATTGTGGCTCCTTGTATATAAAAATAAATGTTTCTAAAATGAGGAATTTAAATATCGCGTTAATCGAGGCATTCCTGTAATTGTAATAAAGATATAAAAACGAGACAACCGTATATACAAAATAACAATGTGGAAAATATAGAATTAAATTGTTTTCGTGGCGCAGAAGAAAATCTGTTTACAAATTATACTTGTCTATAGAGACAATTGTAGAAAAGATGGGAAATGGGGAGTTATACGATCTTTCTCAACACAAAAATTGTTAGGTATTAAAATTTGCGTCACAATGCGTAACAAGTATTGATATGATTTTCTACTGTAATTACAGCCATTTGAAAACGTTGAATATTTATTTATAAAAAGATTTTTTATTTTTTTTTTTTTTTTTTGGAAAATCCGATTTAATTCAAAAAACATTTCGACGAATTCAACAAGTACGTACGTAAGAAATTAAAAATTTCCATATAAATAGGATTTTCTAAATCAAAATCAAAATGGAAATTAGATTAATAATATTGCACGGTTAAACTATATAAGAACACCCACAGGCAATACTCTTATGGAAGAATAATATAAATGGTTTTGATGGACAGGCAAGGTGTCAAGTTAATTAGTATTTTAATAGAAACTGTTTTTTTATCACTATAATGCTGAAGAATTAAAATTAGTTTAGTAATTAACTTTGTCGCCTCCTGGAAATTCATCAAACCTTTGAAAATGGTTTGAATACTAATAAAATTACTGAATATTCCTCAGGAGGATAAAGATAATGGGTGAATCAATGGCACCCCCCCACCTAGTTTATATAAATTATTTACAATAAACTATTCGTATAATAAACATTATTTTCAAATACGATGTGTTTCCAATTCACTGAACTGTACAATGCAAAAATTGGTTAAATTTAACGATTTTCTGAAACGGTATACTAAGACTTCATCAAGAATATTATACGTTGAACTTGAATTTCTTAGAATTTAAATACAATCAAATTTTTTAGAATAAGTACAACGAACATCTCTGATCTGTTGTCTGCTTGGTATTTTGAAAGTTAATATGCGAAATCAAATCGAATTTTCCACATCCGAGAACTAATTTAAATATTTAGACTACAACATTCATAAATTGTAGCTTTAAATTTTTGTATATAAGGCAGAAGACTTGAAATAAGGTTGAAACTTTTAAAGTGTTTGTAAAAGATTTTTGTGGATAGGTGTATGACGGAATTAGACCAGAAATTTCGTTAGTTGATTAAGCGAAATTTGAAAAATTTCTGGGTTGTGCCAAAAAATAGATTTTCCAAAAATAGGGTCAGTTCGCCAGAACTCAGAATTTATTAGAAACGTTAAGAGTATCGGCATGTAAAGAGTATGGCGTGTGCAGAATGTCAAGATTACCATTTCTGATTGGCTATTAACAACACGTTACACGCAAAACAAATTAATGAAGAGCGAATACACCGAAATATTTATTTTAATTAAAAATATAGTACAACAGGCTTTCACAGCCCCTAAAATATGTACATGGATAAATGTTACAGTAGTAATAAAAACAATAATAACAAAACAATACCGAACCCAAGAATGGAGAAAAATTTACGTAACCGAACTATAAGGACGCTACCTGAGGAACGTCAAGGCACTTCTGGAGCCATCGCTGGAAGTGACAGCATACGAGCCGATGGTGATCGACGGTTGAATAGGCGGGCCGCGGTCGGGATGACCCGAAACAGTACAGCCATAACTCCCCAACCTGTTAATGATGTTTCGCTGGACACTATTTTACCACCGACCACATTGGCAAATTTACTACGTGTTCGCATGAAATGGACGCCACAAATAAATAAAATTATCATGCGAACATATTACACTCACACATTTAGAAACTGACACAACATCTTACAGACATACATTACACCAAATTTTTACACACAAATACCCAAACATAACTGTCACTATTCAGAATCTTGCGGATCGACGCAGAGCAATTGTTAGGAATGGCCTTCTACCCGAGTTTGTTCTTCAGCAGATTAGAGATGAGGTTGCTGAAGAAATAAATAGTGGCCAAAGTGGTATTGCTTCTGAGGTGTCAGTATAACATGCACCAAATACAAATTTACAGACACAATTAGATGACGTTGCTCCTACCATAATGCGGAATACAACAATACAATCAGATATATTAACACAACAGCTTACACACATTTTTCAAAACACGCTTACACAATACACTGGATTAAATCCAACATTAAAACCACAAATACCAAAATTACATACATCAAGGAAACTGGCACAAACAGATCACATAATTAACACCAATATTTTACCTGCTTGTGTTGGTGCAAATGCAACATTTGGTGAGATTCACAATTTTGTATACTGTGCTGCTGTGACTGCAGTTAAATTTATGGGTGGTACAGTTAACAATCCCAATTATCCTAACGTGTCACCTTTGATGCCAGGTTGAGAGCGCAGATTGCAGGGTAAGATTGAGAGAATTCGTCAGGATCTGGGTCGTCTCCAGCAATATAAGTTAAGAAATCGATCAAGGGGACTGGTAAGGCTCGTCACAAATATTAGACAGAAAGCGCAAATACATTCAACACACGATCTTTAAATAACACAATCATTCAGTACATAGATACACTAACACAAAAACTCTCGGCTTTGTCCGGTCGTATTGCACGGTACAGGCGAAGTCGAGACAGAAAAATACAGAACAAACTATTCTCACAAAATGAGGGAACGTTCTATAGAAAACTTGCAACAAAGCACGATACAGAGAACACTGATGCACAGCCGCCTTCATCTGCAGATTTACACAGGTTTTGGTTTGGAGTCTGGGAAACAGGTGTCTCACATAATAGTGAGGCATCTTGGATCACAGATGAGGCGACCAGAACACACAATATTCCACAGATGATTTTCCCATGTATCACACAAAACAAATTTACAGACATCATAAATCATACACATAATTGGAAAGCCCCCGGTACAGATAAAATTTAAAATTGAAATTCGCAAGTGTGCATCCATATTTAACTCAACATATAAACAAATTTATAACAAATCCGCAGGAGATGCCCGATTTTTTAACAGACGGGATTACGTATATGTTAAAGATCACATGTTTACAGACAATATACAAGATAATTACAACATGCATTTCGCACCGCATACAAAAACATATAACGGATCATAATATATTAGCGGAGCAACAAAAAGGGTGTTGGCCAGAGTCACAAGGGTGTAAAGAGCAATTAATCATTGACTCAGTGGTACTTAAACAAGCGCATACTAAGAAGCGTAATCTGTTTACAACGTTTATAGATTACCAAAAAGTCTTTGACTCTGTTCCTCACTCATGGTTGGTGAAGGTTTTGCAGTTGTACAAAATTAATCCTGATATCATTCTTGTTCTGCAGCATGCCATGAGCCATTGGAGAACGACCCTACAACTGTCTTTTAATAATTGCAAAATTACAACAAAACAAATAAAAATTAGAAGAGGTATATTTCAGGGAGACTCTTTGAGCCCCCTCTGGTTTTGCCTCTCTCTAAATCCACTCTCAAACATTTTAAACAATAGCAATTACGGATTTAAAATTAAACACAACACACAAGTTTTACATACAATATCACACTTGATGTATATGGATTATATTAAACTGTACGCATCAACAAAAACACATATCCAGTCACTAACACAAATAGCACACACATTTTCCAATGACATCAAAATGCAGTTTGGTTTGGACAAGTGCAGGACACAGCTAATTAGCGGAGGGCGGCAGGAGTTTGGGGGTATCGAACTTGAGGATGTTTCGATAATTCAATCAATGCAAGAGAAGGATACTTACAAATATCTTGGCTTCCTTCAATCTCGCTATATAAATCACACAAGTACCAAAACACAAATAATACAAAAATACAAAAACAGACTTACACATTTACTCAAAACTTACTTAAACTCAAAGAATTCATTTAGAGCAATAAATATATATGCAATCCCAATTCTGACATATACATTTGGTGTTATACACTGGATAGAAACTGATCTTCACACTCACAAAATACAGAAAACATCACCCACAATCTGCTATAGAAAGGCTGACCCTACCTAGGAAAATAGGTGGAAGAGGCCTAATAGACATTTCCAATCTGCATCACAAAATCATACACAAGCTCCGGGAATATTTTTACTCTAAAGCTCTAAAGAAAACACATCACCACTACATAACGCAATAGTTAAAGCAGACACAAAATACACACCATTAAACTTATGCCATTCTGATAGTTCAAATGAACCCAGTATTATTACTGATCAGGATAAAATGTTAGCATGGTCTCTGAAGTCGCTCCACGGAAGGCATTAACATGACCTAAACCAAATTCAAGTCGACATTGAAGCGTCGAACAAATGGCTAAGTATTGGAGATGTCTTTCCGGAGACTGAAGGATTCATGCTGGCTATCCAGGATCAGATAATCAACACACAGAATTATCAGAAATTCATTATACACGATACAAATACGCAATCAGACCGCTGTAGGCGTTGTGGCAGTGCATCAGAAACCATACAACACATCACTAGTGCTTGCCAGTCTCTTGCGGAGGTGGAGTATTTGGACCGACACAATCAGGTATCAAACATAATACACCAAAAATTAGCAATTAAGTACAACCTCACAAACACAAACAGACCACCGTTACCTTATTACACATATATACCCGAAACAGTTTTGGAAAATAATTATTATAAATTATATTATGATAGGAGCATCATCACTGATCACACAATACCACACAATAGACCGGATATTACACTAATAGATAAAAGAAACAAAACGACATACATAGTAGATATCACAATACCAAACACACATAATTTACAACACAGTTACACCGAAAAAATCACAAAATACACAACATTGGCGAATGAGGTGCGGCAGATGTGGAGAATGGACAGTGTCATTACGGTGCCCATTGTACTTTCCTCCACAAGAGTCATACCCCATTCGCTGCACAATAGCATTAATACACTTCAACTACCTAAAAACACGTACATGACACTTCAGAAAGCGGTCATTTTGAGCACGTGTAGTTTAGTCCGCAAGTTTCTGAATATACAACCAATCACACACACACACACACAATATCAAACCGCACAAATAATTAATACAACAAATCCACCCAACAGCGCCTAACTATGCTCCTGTTTCTCTGAAGCTGTTCATAGTAATAATAAAACGGGTAAATAAGGCTCATCTCCTAGTAAATTAGAAAGAGGAAAACTATTTTAGGCATTCTTTTTTAAACAGGTGTAGATGTGTAATGCGTTTCAGGCCTAGTGGTAGGCTATTCCAAGTTTGAGCTCCATTAATAATAAACGATTTCGCTCTAAGTGTTGTTTTAAAACGGAACAATTTAATAGATGGATTTCTTAGAAATTTTCCAACTTGCACTTTATCAATTAAATAATCCGCGGATTTACCATGCATTACGTTAAACAAGAATAAACATTGTCTAGATTTCAGATAATTCTCGAAGGTACATCCTAATAAGTTTTTTGAAAATGGTGTAATGTGATAATATCTGGACAAATTATAAACATATCTTGTAATGGAATTAAAGGCAACATTGAGTGTTCTACGATGTTCGTAACTTAGGACTCCCATTACTAGATCAGCATATGTTAGATGCGTAATAAGTAAAGAATGGGCTAATGCTTTTTTTGTATTAATAGGGTTAGATTTTTTAAATTTGGATAGTCTTTTCAACCCAGCATAAATATTAGAACAAATATGGCTTACGTGTGAATCCCATGTAAGGGTTGAGTTCATAATGAATCCCAAATTACGTGCCTTATCGACAAATGGTACAGTGTCTTTATCAATAAGCACAGGTTGGTATTTAATATTTTCAGTACTAGTGTTTATAAGCAAAACTTGTGACTTAGAATAATTTAACTGCAGTTCATTAATTTTAGCCTCGATATCGGTATTAAGAAACGTGGTGATACGCTCAATACAATCATCTTTGTATGTATATATTTGTACATCATCAGCATAAAGATGATAATTGTAATATTTGATTACGGATGCGATATCATTTATAAAAAGCATTAACAATATAGGCCCAAGTATCGATCCTTGCGGCACCCCGCGCACTACATTGACACAGCATGATTTTTCATCACCAAAACTGACGTACTGGGAACGACCGCTTAGATAGTTTTTAATTAATTTAATCGCGTGCTGCGAAAATTTAAAATGATTTTGTAATTTAAGCCTTGGAAAAGTCAAGTAAAACCAATACTGCAACATGACCCTTATCTATAGCAGCAAAAATGTCGTCCGTTATTTTGAGTAGCGCTGTTGCCGTACTGTGTTTAACCCTGAAACCAGATTGAAATTTGTTAATCATTTTATTATTCTCCAAATATTGGACCGTTTGATCACACATCACTCTTTCAAGAACTTTGGATAACATACATAGGTAATATGCTAATGGGTCTTAAGTCCTAATTATTTTTAGGATTTGAACACGGCACAACTCTCGAAATTTTCCATTGAGAAGGAAATCACGATTCACTTAAACAACTATTAATCAAATAGCAAAGAACCGGTGAGATATATTCTAAAATCGATTTAATAAATTTTAATGGAATTCCGTCGTCACCAATTGAGTTGGACTTAATTTGCAACACGGCCTGTTTTACTGCAGTTTCATCAACTGTATAGAAATTAAGTTTATGTTCTACATTATGATCAACGTTACTAATACTTATATTATCAATATCATCACTATTTGATGTAATCTTTGCAAACCAAGTGTTAATTTCATTAGCTGAAAAATGAGGAGTTGTTACATCTCTACAAAGACCAAGGTTACGGATATTATTCCACAAATTTCTGGGCGGCAAATTGTGGTAAAGCATTTTATTCAGGAATTTGGATTTCGCTGGTCTAATGAGCTTTTTGACATTGCTTCTACTTTTACGAAAGGCTATATACGGTTCCCACTCGTTTTATTATATTTCCAAAGCTAATAGCATATTTCCTTATCAATTACCGCAATTTCAATCTCCGCACTGAACCATAAGGGCGTTATTGGTTTAGGAGCAATAAAAGTTTTAATTGGAACATGTTTATCAAATAAGCCAAGAATGTATTTATTAAGTAACGAAAATTTCTGGTCAATGGTTTCGGCTTCAAATATGGATTCCCAATTCATATTAAGGCAGTCATAAGCCAACACTTCATAATTAATGTTTTTATAAGATCTATATTGAAATGTAGAAATTGGAGCTTTAACCAACGGCAAAGAGTATGATAAATAGATAAAATCATGATCAAAAATCGACAAATCCAGTTGCACAAGTCTTTCTATTTGAGAATTATCCTTAGTAATGATTAGATCTAGCAACGATGCACTTTGATAAGTATCCGAAAAATATGTAGGTTGGTTATTAGGAAGGTAACTTAGGTTTTGACTGACGAGAACATTTTTGAACTGATCTGCAGGATTACCATTTTTAAGCATATCTATATTGAAGTCACCAGCTATTAAAATATCATCATAATTAGAAAGTGATGATATAATATCATCTAAGGCACCCACATTTCCACCTCCAGTATTATATACCACACCAACTACAATGATCAAATCATTAATAAAAACTTCTATGTACAAAAATTCAGTTAAACCATTATTAGACTGATCGGTTTAAGCCAAGTCTCAGTAACGGCAATGAAATGAAAATTCAATCCATCGATTAAATGTAGTAGTTCCGCAAATTTAGAATCCATATTTAAACTTCGCGAATTAAATTATGCCATTTTGACATTACAATCTCTATGATTTAAAGAGCATTTCATGACACAATTAGCAATGTTAGTGGATATGAAACTCATTGTAACAGGATTAACCAACACCATCTTTAGACTTTAGCATACCACATCAACACCGATCCAAGAATATGAAATGAGACTTAATGAAACATTAAAACCACAGAACACAGCAAAAAAGGGCACACAGTATCACCTACAATTATAAATAGAATTATATTAATAAAATAATAATAATAGTAATAATAATAATAATAATAAAATATTAAAAAAGAAATTAAAAATAATATAAAATTAAAACATGGTAGTAAAAACTCATAATACGCATTTCGATGTTTATCGTTTCCATTGCTTCATTCACATTAGCTTGATATGTCGTCCACCAAATCTTGCAAAATAGTAAACTCAGTTATTGCTAGTGCAGAATCATTTCCTGTTTTCCTAATATGCACAATTCCATTTCTAGTGAACACTTGATGTAATTTATCATTTCGTTTTAACTGAAGCAGCTCCTTATGAATGACATAGTTAGCACTGAAGAGGTAGCACTGAAGACACCAAGATGGCTTAATAACTTTTAAAAAATTGTTTTTCTGGCCTTTATTTAAGAATTTAACTACAATTCTAAATATGAACCTTAAGTCTTGGTTGGTCCAAAACCACTTTCCTCGACGTTTTGAAAGTGCCTGAGTATAAAAAAGCAAAAAAATAATGTCCGTCCGTCTGTCTGGATGTCTGTTGGTCTGTACCCATGGTATCTCGAGAACGGCTTGTTCGATTTAGAATTTTTTTTTTTGCCAATCTGTTTCTATGGTCAAGGCCGAGATTTGAAAAGCTTTTGAAACCTGTGCGTCAATAGGGTCGGGTACCTGCCCTACGAATTCACCCAAAATACCTAGTTATAGAAATTTTTACCAATTTTTTATGTATGCTGGGTTTGAATATTGAGTTGAGCATTGAGTTTGGGGTTAAGTTGAAGGTTAAGTTAGGGGTCAATTTGCGGGTTGAGTTGAAGTTGAGTTGGACTTAAGTTGGGGTTGGGTTAAGATATATTGAGCAGTTGGCTAATTTTTATATATGCTGGTTTGAAGATTGAATTGAAAGAGAGTTTGCATTTGGTTAGAGGGTTGACTAGGGCGCCGTTAGCGGGTTGAATTGGGGTTGAGTTGAGGTTGGATTAGTGTTTAGTGAGCAGTTGAGCAATCTATATAAGTGATTGTTTGTATGTACATATGTTCAACATATGAGTATGATTTTTAGACTAAGTTCTGGAATATGGCCAAGTATGATGGATGATGAAACTGGCCTATTTCTCAACCGAATATGATGAAATTTGACATGTGGGTTGGAAATGGGATTTTAAAATGATCTTTGAATTGAATTAATGAAGACCGAAGTTCTGATCACCTTATGAGGTTTCAGTCCTTTATATTTTTGAGGTTTGGAAACAAATGGAAGTCAGAGGGAACTTTTCCACCCCTCTCATTTAAAAAATATTTGAATAATACTATCCAGTTGTTCTTTTACTGGTTTGAAGGTATTCAATTAACAAAACACTGGTGCCATAACCTTTTATGCCGATTTTGACCTTTTTCGGTTTTGTTTGTTTCCTCTTTTGTGTTGCTACCAGAAAGGTGAAAAATTGTGATTTCACGGTCCGAAAAAATATCCGTATTTGAACTCAACTTAGAAAAAGTTAAGCTAATTTCCAATTGAATCCCCAAATAAATCCCTAATTGAACGTTTGAATGAACCCCAAGTGAACCCCTACCCATTCCTAATCAACCCCGACTCAAAAACAAAGCCCTACTTAATCCCCAAATCAACATGGTCCGAGAAATATGTACACGCGGATAAGAACTCAACTCAAGCTAACTTCCAATTCAACTCACCACCCCAACTCAACTACCAAGTCAACCCTAAAATCAATCCCAATCTTAATCCCTAAACCAAGACATTCCGAAAACTACATTTGTCTGTGAACTTAACTCAACCTTACTCAACCTGTCATCCGACCCCCTGCGTAGCCCTCAACTTAACCCTATTCAATATCAAACTCAATCTTAAAATCAACGTGACTCATAAAGCTACATTTTTATTCGTTTACGAACTCAACTCAACACACATTTCCAAGTTAACCGCCGACTCCTACTCAACTCAATTCCAGTTTAACCGTAGCCCAAACCTTATCTCAACCTCAACTCGACCTTCAGCCAAGCCCTTAAATCAAGTCCAAACACACACCTAACTAAACTCCCTAACTGTGTAGTTGTTGTAAGCGGATCAGACAGTGTGTTTACTAAGACTTCGTTCTCATTCAGACAGTTAAGGTCACGAAGCAACTTATACTCATTACTCAACCAAATAGTATAAAGTGTAGTCAATACTTTGCCGAAACGTGAATAAAATTTCATAAAGCAGCGCTTATTGCCTTTTCAATTTTATGTTACATGATGTACACCATAAACCTTGTAACAAATTCTGGAATTCTTTGCCAACAAACTGTACTCCATTATCCGAATGCAATACTTCTGGCACACCGTACATAAAAAATACCTCATCCCAAATAAATTCTGCAATTTTATTTGCACTATAGCAAGAGACTTGAGCAGGACGAATTTCGTCAATTGATCCAAAACGATTAGAATTACCGTTTTTCGACCGTGGATATGGGCCCAATAAGTCGACGTACAATTTTTGAAATGGCCGTACGGATATATTCGTTGGGTTAATCGGCGGTTTCAAAATTTGATTTGGAGATTTAGTAATTTTGCAGATTTCACAGAATTTGATGAACTCTTGAACTTGAGCCCGAATTCCTGGCCAAAAATAAAACTTTCGCAACTTCTCGAGAGTCTTATTTCCGCAATCATAAACTGTAGGATTTGGTTAGTCCTTTTAGAACACACAGTTTGCAGACCGGAAATATCTGTAAGTTCTGCATCACATTTAGATTCAAAACGAATAAAAATATTGTTGTCATGATCTTTATGATTAGGACAATTATTTGGTGAGCTCTCAATCTTATCCACAAGCGAAGTATATTCTTCATTCGAGTAATATTCGGAATCAAAATCAATAACGTTAACTAACAATGGAAGATTATGTAACAATTCAGTATTCGATCACGAAAACATAGCCTTGTAGCTTAAGGCTCCAGCGGGCAAGTCTTCCACTAAGATCCTTTTGCTGCATGAGCTATTTAAGGTCAGCTTGATTGGTGATCACAGTGAAGTGATACCTCTCTATATATGGTCGATATTTTTAAATGCTTAAAATCACTGCTAAGCGCTCTAACTCGGACATGGAATAGTTCTTTTGCGTTTTTGAGATACTCTAAATAATATAAAAGCTCTATTGAGTTTTTGAGATACAACCTAGCAACCCATCAATATGTGTCAGAGGATATGCGTCTTTTTTAGTGACCAATCCAGACATAATCTGACTGAACCATTTGATTTTTTTACAAGTACCACGAGTAAACTCCATCCGGTTGTGCTTTCCTCGATCACCTTGAGTTCCAACATCCGGTCCAACTCTGAATACATCAAGTCTTCAATCGCTGGGGAAACGTTATAATAACATTGTTTAATTGGCGGTGTCCCTCCCACGCCTATGATATGTTTCAAAATATTCGTTCGCCCTAACCCCTCAACGTTAAATGATGGAAATGAGCTTATGATCATATAGCGAGCATGGCCTATTGATCAGATGAAAGATGGTGCTGACTATTATCTTTTTAAACATTAGCGACCTCACTGACAATCATAGGCACAAGATTGAATTTAATCCAGAAATTAACTCCAAGGTAAACTTAACCTAATTATGTGCTCCTTGCTATCGTAAGCAGTGGGTAAATCGGCGTAGCCTAAGATTTTGTTGGTGGTTCTATCAGCTGTTTTCACGCAAGAACTGTCGATGGACGCTCCACTATCGAGGAGACCAGTCACAGGCTCGCCTTTAAGATATACCGTCAAATGAGGACGAGGATCATTATCCAATTTAATAATCGTTGAACAGTAAATTTTGTTTATCAGCTTACGTTTTCTCCAGTAAATAATGTTGCGAGTGGATTTTAGGACTAAATTCGACAAATTTTAAGATTGCTGATTTACAATCAGATTTAATCCAGTTTATGTACTAACGATTCGGGTCGATTTTGACTTTTCAAATTAATTACAATTCAAAATGTGACTGTTACGGTAATTATTACTAGTACTGTTAATTTGCGAGTTTGTAGCTATATTTTCTATTTTAGTGTGTTCCTGGGAAAATTTTTAGGATTTACCGAACGAGTCTCCACAGGACGAATAACGTTCGGTGCACTGTTTAATGGATAATTTCGGTTACAATTGGTACAGTTAGGCTTGCGAACTCCTCTCTTTCCACAATCGAAACAGAAAATATCAATAAACTCTTTTCGGCAATCGTTATAGCGATGCCCCATATCCCTGCAGTTCCAGCAAATAAGGTTTGTTGCTGAAGTATCATTACATAGTTGTTCTACCACAGTGGATATTTCTTAATTGGCGCCACGATCGGAAAATTTTCAACTGGAGTTTGATCATAGTTATAATTTGAAATAATCTCGTTAATATGGCAATGCTCAATAGTACGGCGATTTTTGCTTAAATCAACATGATACTTATGATCGTAATCAGAGCTTGACCAGATTCGCTCATGCTTATGACAGATCACCCTTAAGTCTTCAATACTGCCAAATGCTATTCATTTGGATAGTTAAGGTCTGCAGTGTGGGACGCTTTTACCTCCGAATAATTTCCAGCATTTCGGAAGATCGACGTTTGCAATTTCAATATGAAATCCCGATACTTTTGAGTCATTCTCTCAATAAGCCTTCCTTTCTCTCCCTCGGTGTCTGGTCCAGAAAATCTAACGCGCTACGCAGTTCATCCCAAGAAGAATTAGGATGATCACGAGTGTAAACCCACAACCATTTCTCTGCCTTTTCGCCAACGAAAGCATGGATGATTAATGCTAAGCGACCACCATCAAATAACAATTTCCATTTTGGCATACAAAATCGACCATCTTCCCTTTCCATTTGCAATTCCCACTCATTATGATTGGCTCTTACATTGACCCTTGAAAGAGACTTGGGAGGTAATCCATGAATAGTCTTTGTCACCCAATGTAAATTAGATATGTTTCCGCCGTATTGGGAGAGGTTTAGGTTCTTTTTGTGAAGGAAATGCCTTCAATTCCTCGATTCCGGCGGTTTTTATTTTAGTTTGTGTGATCTGGGTAATGCGTTTGAACTTGTCTAGTGAAACTTTGTAACATTACCAAACTTTTTTTCAAGCGCTGTAACCGCATCTCCCAGTGAATAGAGCGATAGTGTAATTCCCAACATGACTTAATAGTTACCTCAGTTTTCATAACTGACTAGAATGACTCCATAATATCTGACTTGCCTTAATTACGGATTCCGGGTTTTCGATTAAGTGGATCTAGAAGTATCAACCTTGAATCTTTTGTCTCCTTTGCAAAAACTGATTCCAAAGTAGTTAGTTTAAAAATAAATCCCGATCTGTTCGTTAATCACGCCACATAACTCAATTTTATTGATTTAATTTATTTTCGGCCATACTAATACGGTTTCTACTATCGTCAAACAAGAATTTTTACAAGTCTTTTTTCCTTGACATTTGTCTCTTGACCAAAAAAAAAACCAACTTAACTCGAGCTTTATATACTCAATGCCCCGACCCTCATCGTTTTTCCCCAAATCATCATTCTTCTTCACAACAATTCACCATATGCCCATCTCATTTTACAGTCCAATTTATTCCTATTACACCGTACTGCATAAGACAGTAACACAATTGAACCATAATTGACTTATGCATTATTAGGGTGCTTTGAGTAAAAGCTAAGTCTGGACGAAAACGACGAATTTATTTGGCCGATATCAACACCAAACAATTTAGATGACAACAAACTAAAATATTAAATAATTTAATTAGCAAAGAGTAAAACCCCAAAACATAATTATTCTGATCGTTGGACCTGGTCGGTACTATAATTAGCCAACCGTTACAATACATGAACTCAACTACAGCTAACTTTAATTCAACTGTCAATTGAACAGAAAAAAAAAATATTCACAGCTGAACTTCTCACTAAACCTTTATCCAACATACTGTTAAAGTTAGCCGAAAGTTGCCAGCTGAAAGTGAAAAGTCGATAATGCAGATTGCGATAGTCCAAAAGTCGATAAAGCAGATTATGTTATTAACATTCCAGCCGAAAATAAACAATTTGGTGGTTGACAGCCGGAAGTAAATAGGACACATGGATTGCAATTAAAACTTTTGTAAATAGTCTTACGTGGAAAACTTTGTTTAACCTAGTCGTGGGAAATATCGGAAAATCAGAAGAATTCACAAAATTGGAATAAAATCAGCCTCTAGAGTGTATATCTGAAGTTGAATCGTTTTTAGGTGATTTGTCAATAGCTATCGAATGAAAAAATTCTGTTCAAGTTTCCCGTGGAAAATCTCGGAAAATTCGATTTTCCAAAAATCATTAGAAAATTTGTATAAAATCAGCCTCTAGAGTGTTATGACTGGAGATGGATTGCATTGATGTGACTTGTCAATAGCTATCACAGAAAAAAAATTTCAGTGGCTGATTATATACAAATTTTCCAATGATTTTTGGAAAATCGAATTTTCCGGGATTTTCCACGACTAGGTTAAACAAATTTTTCCACGTAAGACTATTTTCAAAAGTTTTTATTGAAATCCATGTATCCTATTTACTTTTGGCTGTCAACCACCAAATTTTTTATTTTCGGTTGGTACGTTAATAACATAATCTGCATTATCGACTTTTTCTTTCGGCTGGAAGCTTTCGGCAAAATTTAACAGGGTTTATCGAGCCCCCATCTTAAATCCATTTGAACTCCAACTCAATTATTCAACACGCAAATCTAACATAGCTCAACCCTCAAGTCAACCGCAAACATCCCGCCCAACTAAATTCTCAAACCAACAAAAATGAAAAATTTTACAACATGGTTATATCGTTCTTGTCGTACCTTAGAAATAGATTGGCAGAAAAAATCCAAATTAACAAGCCATTCTCGAGATACCTTTGGTACAAATAGAAATCCATAAATCCAAACATTCAGACATCGATTGGCATTATTTGAGGCGTCCAGATGTTCAGGTAGACGGACAGATATTGTTGTTGCTTTTTCGGACTGAGGACTTTTAAAACGTCGATAGAAATGGTTTCGGACTAACAACATGTTTGGTTATTTTTGACTGGATTTTAATACTTTGGTCCCTTTGGATCGAAGTAATCGAATGCCTTTTATGACAAAGACCATCTTCAGCAGTGGTTACCCGTCTCCTTTGTTTTCGCAATATTCTCGCATCGAAAAACAATCACATCGAAGCCACGTTTGACAATGTATGGCAGTGTATGTATACATTGGTTTATAATAAGATGAGCAGTGGGAGTTTATTTTGTACCCATAGATTTTAAGGAGAGATTAGGAAGACAATACCAAAGAAATAAAAACGACACAAAAAAATCTAACTCGACTTTACATTTATTTCCAGAATCTGCAATACGCCTATCTCACTCACTCATTCCATTGCTGTGCATTTAAATTTCCATCACGACACGATCCGACATTGCACGAGCAACGCATGCAATACATATCCCAATTGCATGAGCAATGCATTAACAAAGGCTATAACGTTGCACCAGTATTAACATCAACGCTCCTACCACCAACGGACAATGAAAACGGTGATTTTGAAAATCATTTTGAATCGTTTCACGGTGAAATGAAAATTGTTCCGTTAAAAAAGAGGCGACGGCGACGGCGATCCGTTGAAAATTTAAAAATGCACACGCAACAATTATCGCAACATCATCGCGTCGATGCAAATAAATTTTTCAATGTAACAGATGATTTATCGTTACCAATTACGGGCGCACCATTACCCGTGATCGAAGGTGGTGGCCATCATCATCATGAAGGAGAAAGTGATTTTGTAATGTCATCGAATATGTTCGATGATCTTGGTGTTTTTCATGCGACAGCCGCCGAAATTACACCAATATCAGCGTTGTGCGGCAATTTGACACGATAGTAAGTAAACCGCAACGTTTTTTTTTTGTCGAAAGTTATTTTATCGTGTTTTTTTTCACAGTCTTATCGATGTAAAATGTTATCCAACGCCGGATGCGTTAACACCGTGCGAAGATGTAATGGGATCGGATTGGCTGCGTGGTTCGGTTTGGGTGGTCGTACTACTCGCAGTCTTTGGAAATATTGCAGTATTAATAGTATTATTCTCAAATCGGTCGGATGTGACCGTACCAAAATTTTTAATGAGTAATTTAGCGTTTGCCGATTTTTGTATGGGTCTGTATCTGCTACTAATCGCATCGATTGATGCCCACTCGATTGGGGAATATTTTAATGTGGCATACGATTGGCAGTATGGTGCGGGATGTAAAGCAGCCGGTTTTTTAACAGTATTCGCCAGTCACCTTTCAGTATTTACACTTACGATTATTACGCTTGAACGATGGTTTGCGATAACGTACGCCATATATTTAAACAAGCGTTTAAAATTACGGTCCGCAGCACATATTATGCTGTTCGGATGGATATATGCGATTTTAATGGCGGGCTTGCCGCTATTTGGTATTAGTAATTATTCGTCGACAAGGTATAACATTATTGTGAATGATTTAATTAATTATTTTAATATTTTGCTTTTTTACTTACCCAGCATATGCCTTCCAATGGAGGCACGAGATTCATTTGATATCGCGTATTTAATAACAGTATTAGGTGTAAATGGGTTGGCATTCTTCGTCATTTTAATCTGTTACGGTCAAATTTATTTTTCGTTAGGTAAGGAAACGCGACAAGCGGCACGGCATGCATCGCGCGGTGAAATGACAGTTGCGAAAAAAATGGCGCTACTGGTAACAGAGTCATTCATAAATGGGTAATAAAGTATTTTGAGTGTTTTACCGTTTTCGTTTTTTTCGTTTTTTTTGCGATGCAGGTTTTCACCAATTTTGCGTGTTGGGCTCCAATCGCATTTTTTGGATTAACAGCACTAGCCGGTTACCCGCTAATTGATGTGGCCAAATCAAAAATACTTCTTGTATTTTTTTATCCATTAAATTCGTGCGCAAATCCATATCTGTACGCTATACTGACGGCACAGTATCGACGAGACCTATTTATCCTGCTGTCAAAGTAAGCAGACGTCGCGAGCTTTTTATGCTTATAAAATAATATTTATTTTTACCCATTTCTAGATACGGGTTCTGTGTGCGACGTGCGCAGCAATTTAAAATGACATATTCGCTGCCTGTGACAAACCACACGTATCCAGTGCCGTTGATCGACCGAAACTCAATATCTGGCGGTCGCCGATCATCATCCTTAAATCGTGGTAATAATAAAAACAGAGATGAAGCATATGTGTGATGTTAGAGATTAAGCTTTTTTTTATGATTATTATGATTAATACGTTGCAAGTACATAACTGATATTATTATTACATATAGACATATTGTTATTGTTTTTCATTATTTAATAATTGTTACTAGACATAAATGTTTTGTTCGAACAAATTCCAATTCATATGTACTCTTATATTTTTCTAACTCTAATCATATTATCTAGGCTAGACCAAATAGAAATTAGTATATACATATATTAACTTATAATCGTCGTTCATAATTTGTTTGTATAATTATTTGTAGTGATTTGTTGGCAGCATTCTCGTTAATAATTGGTTTTAAAAAAATATGTTAATGACAGTTGTGTTTACCAGTTGGTTACTAATTTTGTTAAATGCATGGCTTTAAACTATTATAGTGTTCGCTTTATCTAAATCATATAATGAAAAAAAAAAATAAATATTTGACCCTATGTATAATACACTTTACACTCTTTGGGGAGGTAACCGGTTTCGGTATGGGTTGTGTACAAGTCATAAGTTTTTATTTAAAATTTAAGATGGCGCAATGATTAAGAGCTCGAGACCTGATGTTAAAGACAGCAACAAACACCACCTATCACTAGTAAGGTTTTTAAAGTTTTATATTAAATTTACAGCAATAAGTAGGACGACCTATGATTGCAGTTACCGCAACAATTAGGGGTCCAAGGATTTTATTTTTTTCCTCAAAACTTCTGAACCAAGATTTTTTCTGATGGGCAGTTAACAAAAAATGTTCATCGCGAAAAGACTTTTTTTTCAAAATATGTGTCTCAGCTAAAATTTAACTTTGACTTTTAATTACATCCAGATTACATTCGTGGTAAGCCCCATGTGATATGTAATGTTAGCCAAAAATCTGGAAATGAGGACTCAATCAAGTTGAACTATGAACCACGATTCATAACGTTTGATATTGGTAAATAAAAATCCCAGGTCGTGTGATTTATTTGTACAGACGCATTGCATTGCAGACTATGGAACAGCGTGCTTACATGCTGTGTACGCGTAATCCCGAACTTCCTTGACATTCGCTGCCAGAAGAAATATCTCCGCAAGGGCTCTAAAGTTTTGTGGATTCCCATATGACTGATTGTTAGAGGATTGGAAAGAGGTTAGAATCATTGAAACAACTAGTTTCCACGGAGAGGTATCAGTTTCTATGTACCGCTTACCATTTGTTCTGCAAATCAGCAGCTTACCATCATCTACCCGAAGGTTAGATTTAATATTTGTGTTCTATTCGAATTGTCGAATTTTTAAGACATATTCTTCATCACGAAAAGCAAGTAAGCTTAGATCTATAGACATCGTATCATTATCGTGTGATCAAGGTCGCAGAAAGCACGTGAAAGCACATCAGGTATAGCATTCAATGTCTCCTTGCGATAAAATTGAATCCCTGTAGTTTTAGATTCTACCTTGTCAGGCTGCCGTACAGGTGTGAAAGTCTATCAACAAGCGGAGACAAGCGTGCTCCGTAATAACAGTAAACTTAAACCATTCGACGTAATGCCGAAAGGCTTTTACACACAAAACTGCTGCATAGCATTTCAAATCCGTTGTACAGTAGTTTCGCTGGCACGGATTTAGCTTCTTATAGTAGAAATAGTAAGCACCCTACCAACTCGCATCAAACTGTATGAAGAATGGAAAGTCGTAGTCCGGATGAATTAATAAGGGAACAGTACTTAGAAGTCTTTCTACTTCATCCATGCTCTGCTGAACTTTTTCGGAACAAACTGGCGGTTTTTTCTTCTTCAGCAGGTCTGTTAAAGGAGTGGTGACTGAAACGTAATTGGGAATAAGCAACCGATACCAGCCGCTCATACTTAGAAATCTCAATTCATTCATTGTTCTTGGTATTGCAAAAATTATTAAAAATTATAATTAGTACACCCGTTGCCAATCAAATGTCCCAAATATCGTAGTTCTTTGAGAAGAAACTCACTTTTTTCGACGTTAATCGTTAGATTGGCCTCTCGCAACACCCAAAACTCACGAGCTTCAGAAGCCCAAAGTGTTCCTCTACCGTACTGGCCACGATTAATAAATTGTCCAACTAAACAAAAATTTTGGAATTATATACGGTTGCAGGTGTGTTGCATAGCCCAAATGACATGACTTTGAATCGGTAAAAAAGCCTTCCCGCTACCGCAAATGCAGTTTTATGTTAAGTGGAATCTGCCAAAATGAATCTTTCAGATCAATGTTGGAGATACATCTGGTGTTTTCCAAACGACCCGAAATACGTCCTTCTCCGTTACGTCGTTTACAAACAATTTAACATTTCCGTTCCAACTCTCTACGACGTGTCCTCACTATTTTTCATGATTCCAAGATCCGGCATATTTGGTGCCAAACCTCAGGATCTGTATTTATTTTGCCAACTTGCATTTGGATTGCTCGAATATTTCTAAACATTTCATAGAAAACTCGATTTTATTGAAAATCAACTGTGCTATAGCCCACAAATTTTGAACGGCAAAAATCTAAAATGCTCCGATTACGTTGGTCAATAGCTCTATCAATAGGCTTCAGGATCTGTATTTATTTTACCAATTTGCATTTGGATTGCTCGAATATTTCTAAACATTTCATAGAAAATTCGATTTTATTGAAAATCAACTGTGCTATAGCCCACAAATTTTGAACGGCAAAAATCTAAAATGCTCCGATTACGTTGGTCAATAGCTCTATCAATAGGCTTTAGGATCTGTATTTATTTTGCCAACTTGCATTTGGATTGCTCGAATATTTCTAAACATTTCATAGAAAATTCGATTTTATTGAAAATCAACTGTGCTATAGCCCACAAATTTTGAACGGCAAAAATCTAAAATGCTCCGATTACGTTGGTCAATAGCTCTATCAATAGGCTTTAGGATCTGTATTTATTTTGCCAATTTGCATTTGGATTGCTCGAATATTTCTAAACATTTCATAGAAAATTCGATTTTATTGAAAATCAACTGTGCTATAGCCCACAAATTTTGAACGGTAAAAATCTAAGATGCTCCGATTACGTTGGTCAATAGCTCTATCAATAGGCTTCAGGATCTGTATTTATTTTGCCAATTTGCATTTGGATTGCTCGAATATTTCTAAACATTTCATAGAAAATTCGATTTTATTGAAAATCAACTGTGCTATAGCCCACAAATTTTGAACGGCAAAAATCTAAAATGCTCCGATTACGTTGGTCAATAGCTCTATCAATAGGCTTCAGGATCTGTATTTATTTTGCCAATTTGCATTTGGATTGCTCGAATATTTCTAAACATTTCATAGAAAATTCGATTTTATTGAAAATCAACTGTGCTATAGCCCACAAATTTTGAACGGTAAAAATCTAAGATGCTCCGATTACGTTGGTCAATAGCTCTATCAATAGGCTTCAGGATCTGTATTTATTTTGCCAATTTGCATTTGGATTGCTCGAATATTTCTAAACATTTCATAGAAAATTCGATTTTATTGAAAATCAACTGTGCTATAGCCCACAAATTTTGAACGGCAAAAATCTAAAATGCTCCGATTACGTTGGTCAATAGCTCTATCAATAGGCTTTAGGATCTGTATTTATTTTGCCAATTTGCATTTGGATTGCTCGAATATTTCTAAACATTTCATAGAAAATTCGATTTTATTGAAAATCAACTGTGCTATAGCCCACAAATTTTGAACGGCAAAAATCTAAAATGCTCCGATTACGTTGGTCAATAGCTCTATCAATAGGCTTTAGGATCTGTATTTATTTTGCCAATTTGCATTTGGATTGCTCGAATATTTCTAAACATTTCATAGAAAATTCGATTTTATTGAAAATCAACTGTGCTATAGCCCACAAATTTTGAACGGAAAAAATCTAAAATACTCCGATTACGTTGATCAATAGCTCTATCAATAGGCTTCAGGATCTGTATTTATTTTGCCAATTTGCATTTGGATTGCTCGAATATTTCTAAACATTTCATAGAAAATTCGATTTTATTGAAAATCAACTGTGCTATAGCCCACAAATTTTGAACGGTAAAAATCTAAGATGCTCCGATTACGTTGGTCAATAGCTCTATCAATAGGCTTCAGGATCTGTATTTATTTTGCCAATTTGCATTTGGATTGCTCGAATATTTCTAAACATTTCATAGAAAATTCGATTTTATTGAAAATCAACTGTGCTATAGCCCACAAATTTTGAACGGCAAAAATCTAAAATGCTCCGATTACGTTGGTCAATAGCTCTATCAATAGGCTTTAGGATCTGTATTTATTTTGCCAATTTGCATTTGGATTGCTCGAATATTTCTAAACATTTCATAGAAAATTCGATTTTATTGAAAATCAACTGTGCTATAGCCCACAAATTTTGAACGGTAAAAATCTAAGATGCTCCGATTACGTTGGTCAATAGCTCTATCAATAGGCTTCAGGATCTGTATTTATTTTGCCAATTTGCATTTGGATTGCTCGAATATTTCTAAACATTTCATAGAAAATTCGATTTTATTGAAAATCAACTGTGCTATAGCCCACAAATTTTGAACGGCAAAAATCTAAAATGCTCCGATTACGTTGGTCAATAGCTCTATCAATAGGCTTTAGGATCTGTATTTATTTTGCCAATTTGCATTTGGATTGCTCGAATATTTCTAAACATTTCATAGAAAATTCGATTTTATTGAAAATCAACTGTGCTATAGCCCACAAATTTTGAACGGCAAAAATCTAAAATGCTCCGATTACGTTGGTCAATAGCTCTATCAATAGGCTTTAGGATCTGTATTTATTTTGCCAATTTGCATTTGGATTGCTCGAATATTTCTAAACATTTCATAGAAAATTCGATTTTATTGAAAATCAACTGTGCTATAGCCCACAAATTTTGAACGGAAAAAATCTAAAATACTCCGATTACGTTGATCAATAGCTCTATCAATAGGCTTCAGGATCTGTATTTATTTTGCCAATTTGCATTTGGATTGCTCGAATATTTCTAAACATTTCATAGAAAATTCGATTTTATTGAAAATCAACTGTGCTATAGCCCACAAATTTTGAACGGCAAAAATCTAAAATGCTCCGATTACGTTGGTCAATAGCTCTATCAATAGGCTTTAGGATCTGTATTTATTTTGCCAACTTGCATTTGGATTGCTCGAATATTTCTAAACATTTCATAGAAAATTCGATTTTATTGAAAATCAACTGTGCTATAGCCCACAAATTTTGAACGGCTAAAATCTAAAATGCTCCGATTACGTTGGTCAATAGCTCTATCAATAGGCTTCAGGATCTGTATTTATTTTGCCAATTTGCATTTGGATTGCTCGAATATTTCTAAACATTTCATAGAAAATTCGATTTTATTGAAAATCAACTGTGCTATAGCCCACAAATTTTGAACGGCAAAAATCTAAAATGCTCCGATTACGTTGGTCAATAGCTCTATCAATAGGCTTCAGGATCTGTATTTATTTTGCCAACTTGCATTTGGATTGCTTGAATATTTCTAAACATTTCATAGAAAATTCGATTTTATTGAAAATCAACTGTGCTATAGCCCACAAATTTTGAACGGCAAAAATCTAAAATGCTCCGATTACGTTGGTCAATAGCTCTATCAATAGGCTTTAGGATCTGTATTTATTTTGCCAATTTGCATTTGGATTGCTCGAATATTTCTAAACATTTCATAGAAAATTCGATTTTATTGAAAATCAACTGTGCTATAGCCCACAAATTTTGAACGGTAAAAATCTAAGATGCTCCGATTACGTTGGTCAATAGCTCTATCAATAGGCTTCAGGATCTGTATTTATTTTGCCAATTTGCATTTGGATTGCTCGAATATTTCTAAACATTTCATAGAAAATTCGATTTTATTGAAAATCAACTGTGCTATAGCCCACAAATTTTGAACGGCAAAAATCTAAAATGCTCCGATTACGTTGGTCAATAGCTCTATCAATAGGCTTTAGGATCTGTATTTATTTTGCCAATTTGCATTTGGATTGCTCGAATATTTCTAAACATTTCATAGAAAATTCGATTTTATTGAAAATCAACTGTGCTATAGCCCACAAATTTTGAACGGCAAAAATCTAAAATGCTCCGATTACGTTGGTCAATAGCTCTATCAATAGGCTTTAGGATCTGTATTTATTTTGCCAACTTGCATTTGGATTGCTCGAATATTTCTAAACATTTCATAGAAAATTCGATTTTATTGAAAATCAACTGTGCTATAGCCCACAAATTTTGAACGGTAAAAATCTAAGATGCTCCGATTACGTTGGTCAATAGCTCTATCAATAGGCTTCAGGATCTGTATTTATTTTGCCAATTTGCATTTGGATTGCTCGAATATTTCTAAACATTTCATAGAAAATTCGATTTTATTGAAAATCAACTGTGCTATAGCCCACAAATTTTGAACGGCAAAAATCTAAAATGCTCCGATTACGTTGGTCAATAGCTCTATCAATAGGCTTCAGGATCTGTATTTATTTTGCCAATTTGCATTTGGATTGCTCGAATATTTCTAAACATTTCATAGAAAATTCGATTTTATTGAAAATCAACTGTGCTATAGCCCACAAATTTTGAACGGCAAAAATCTAAAATGCTCCGATTACGTTGGTCAATAGCTCTATCAATAGGCTCTAGGATCTGTATTTATTTTGCCAATTTGCATTTGGATTGCTCGAATATTTCTAAACATTTCATAGAAAATTCGATTTTATTGAAAATCAACTGTGCTATAGCCCACAAATTTTGAACGGTAAAAATCTAAAATGCTCCGATTACGTTGGTCAATAGCTCTATCAATAGGCTTTAGGATCTGTATTTATTTTGCCAACTAGCATTTGGATTGCTCGAATATTTCTAAACATTTCATAGAAAATTCGATTTTATTGAAAATCAACTGTGCTATAGCCCACAAATTTTGAACGGCAAAAATCTAAAATGCTCCGATTACGTTGGTCAATAGCTCTATCAATAGGCTTTAGGATCTGTATTTATTTTGCCAACTAGCATTTGGATTGCTCGAATATTTCTAAACATTTCATAGAAAATTCGATTTTATTGAAAATCAACTGTGCTATAGCCCACAAATTTTGAACGGCAAAAATCTAAGATGCTCCGATTACGTTGGTCAATAGCTCTATCAATAGGCTTTAGGATCTGTATTTATTTTGCCAACTTGCATTTGGATTGCTCGAATATTTCTAAACATTTCATAGAAAATTCGATTTTATTGAAAATCAACTGTGCTATAGCCCACAAATTTTGAACGGCAAAAATCTAAAATGCTCCGATTACGTTGGTCAATAGCTCTATCAATAGGCATCAGGATCTGTATTTGTTTTGCCAACTTGCATTTGGATTGCTCGAATATTTCTAAACATTTCATAGAAAATTCGATTTTATTGAAAATCAACTGTGCTATAGCCCACAAATTTTGAACGGCAAAAATCTAAAATGCTCCGATTACGTTGGTCAATATCTCTATCAATAGGCTTCAGGCTCTGTATTTATTTTGCCAATTTGCATTTGGATTGCTCGAATATTTCTAAACATTTCATAGAAAATTCGATTTTATTGAAAATCAACTGTGCTATAGCCCACAAATTTTGAACGGCAAAAATCTAAAATGCTCCGATTACGTTGGTCAATAGCTCTGATTACGTTGGTCAATAGCTCTATCAATAGGCTTTAGGATCTGTATTTATTTTGCCAACTTGCATTTGGATTGCTCGAATATTTCTAAACATTTTATAGAAAATTCGATTTTATTGAAAATCAACTGTGCTATAGCCCACAAATTTTGAACGGCAAAAATCTAAAATGCTCTGATTACGTTGGTCAATAGCTCTATCAATAGGCTTCAGGATCTGTATTTATTTTGCCAATTTGCATTTGGATTGCTCGAATATTTCTAAACATTTCATAGAAAATTCGATTTTATTGAAAATCAACTGCTGTGCGCCCACAAATTTTGAACGGCAAAAATCTATAATGCTCCGATTACGTTGGTTAATAGCTCTATCAATAGGCTTCAGGATCTGTATTTATTTAGCCAACTAGCATTTGGATTGCTTGAATATTTGGATTGCTCAAATCTTCCGTCTTAATGCTGGGGTATATTATATGTGAACGGCTCAATCCTAACTTGGTAGACGAAGGAAAGGTATCTAGTATTGATTGAAGATCCTTATGCTGGTCTTCGATAACCGAGTCTATTTTGATAGAATTATGTTTTCCTAAACATTCTGTGCCTGCATCAATGAGGACTCTTATTTCCTTATCAAACTATTCGATAGTGGCATACGGTCTACCACCATCCCCACTGCGTAGTAATGAAGATAAGATTGGTTTGCGAATTAACTTTTAATTTTTAAAATAACAAAAACTTCTACAGAAACGGCTTGCTTGACATTGACTATGTAACTTGTTATTATCTTGGCACGCCGATGTAATTGGTAGTGTTCTCAATCCGTGTTAAAAGCTCTGTTTGTAAGGACTGTCTCCCGAACTACCAATATCTTCCTTTATGTTTCCCATGTCTGAATTTTTAGTCTGACAATGATTACAATCACAAAAGTAAATGTCATCTCGGCCACATCCGTAACAGAATATACTCCTCGAAGTATTTTACAATCCCAAGATGATGCAACTTGAACAGACAAGAGCCAGTATATTATGTGATTGGCGGTGCTACTTCTAGTAATGAATTAGTTCCATCTAGTTCATTTGTTCGACTCAACTTGGATATCTTAAACATATGGCCATCAGGAACATATCACATTTTGGCCCACTGTTTTTATAATTGGTGGCATTCATGTAACAATTCGAATACTGAACGGAAGTCTCTGGTTAACAAATAAATTTTTAACCCATCTGACATGTTATCCTTTAACGTTTCTAGTATTTTGGAGTCGAGAATTGAACTCAGTCCTGTTTGCGTGCCTGTAAGTCCTTTTTTAATATCTTTATCGGAACGTACAAAACTAAACCGCTCTGGGTGGTTGGGTTGGGTTCTGACGTTCGATATAGGTCTAGTACCAATCCGATGCTTTACCCATAGTATTATTATTATTGGAGGGGCATGCGGGCGATCAGCCACCCCGCACTGCGACCTAAAAGATCTATTGTGCTAGACCCTGCTTAATTATCCGTCCAGTCAATATTCAGGTTCTAAATGAACCTGACAATACTGCCTCCCGGTACATACTATCTGAGCTTATTGCTCTCCCTCCTAGATGTTTACTACAGCATGTAGTTCCGCTAGAAAGACGGTAGCATTGGAGCCCAAGTACTTCGAGAGGGCTGTCCCACTCCCGTATATTCCTACTCCTCCCCCTGATTAACCTATCAGCCATTCATCCATCGGCATATGCTGTTCCACCGTAGATTAAGGTTTTTTGTCAAGGTTTTCTCCTTTAGCGCCGTACTTAAGCCTGTGCCAAATGGCCAAAAATGTGCAAAATGGCCTTAGTTACCAGCGGTTGCCACGAGGAGGCAGCACGTACACTTGCGAATTGTGAACAGCTTAACCCTTACACAATTTTACCTATCACGCAGCTGCCTAATGACATGACCAGAACAGCTCACGTGATGCGCACCCTACTGGAAGGTTACGGAACTGGTAGATTAATCTACTCAACTTTGGTCCCCCCTAACCACCATGCTTTGCCCATAAGAAGTGTATCTGGATGGTTTACTAATGCATCTAAGAGAAGATTCGCGGCTCTAGCCAAATATTCAATTCTAAAAATGAATCGATCTATTGGTAAATCCCTGATGAACCCATCGATCGTTTGTTTCCAAGCGTAAACAATTCGTGACGTACATTTCTGTGAATCGCTGATACCCTGATTATTAATTACATGTGGTAATTCTCTCAGATCAATTTGGTAGCTTGACGGCTGATTTCAGATTTGGTTAGTTCAGGAATCCAAATAGGATTTGACTCCGACTTCCTTTAATTTATTACGGTTCGGCGTAGCAATCAACCTTTAAAATGTTATATTTTGGTTAGTTTTTATTTCGTATCCTAGGAAGAGCCCTAGTTTCAGCATGCCTAATTGTTTGTGTATTTTTCCGAATTGGACCTGTATGATCTAGTCTTGAACTAAAAGCACTAACTTTCTGGCTTAGTTGATGTTCCTAATTGTTCGACCTAAATTAAGCAGAAGTCGCGTCCTGTGTTTAGATTCGTATACTCGATAATGACGTGAATCCACAGCATCCGTTATATTAGGAATACCGAATGTTCGGGTTTCGTAAATTTTCTTAGAAATTGCTCCTAAAGAGAGATATTCCTCCATGAGGGTGGACGTTTTCATATCCTGAACTCAGTTGTCTTTTAGAGAACTTTGAACTGGTTTGCATTGCATTATCAATTCATTAACCTTTTCTTGAGTTTCAAAATCCAGATTATTGAATTCTTTTAGGCGCTCTATAATACGAATAGTTCTGGATTCCAAGACGTCAACTTCTTGCGAATTTAAGGATCGTGAGCTGTCCGATATAAGTGAATTAACTCACTTAGTTTTTAAGATTAGCAACTTTAATACGTGATTTGGGTTTTTCAATGCTAATGTAAGAGGGACCGCATAGGCATCAATATAAGGAATTGATTTTCGGATAATTATCTGGCTTTTAAAATATTTATGGAAAGATTTACAAATACCATAAATATTAAGATTAATTTAATGACGAATATTACTTTGATTATGGTTTCCATCCTTCTGGGCATAATTCTGCAATTGCCAGCTGTGCAACCAGTCCACATTCATCCAGAAACAAATCGCCAGAAAATCCACACCTCCTTCCCAACCGATATATTGTTGATAATTTCGAATAAATTCAATGCACGATGCCCAGCCACTTAACATTATGCAAATCCAGATTAACCCAAAATTCTCTAAACCTCGGATTTCGGTCCTAATTTGGCAACACATTTGGCATATTACCTAATTTGGCTTCAATTGAATAGTGGGCCATCCAAATATTCGAGTACAGTCGTCGGCAGAAAATTAGGGAAAAATAGGGATAATTTAATAATTGAACCACAATAAAGTCCTATTAATGCTAAAAATGTTTAAAAGCTTTAACAAAATCTCCAAATATTGGTTCAGTTTAACCGGACTTTTTAAGCAAAAATACAGTAAAGCTTACTAGCTTACTAGCTTTGAATATTCCAAATACTAGTTTACATTAACCGCTTTTATGACTAGTAAAAATATTTGCGAACCATTTGAGGAGCTTTTACTCAACTAAGTTCTACAAAACAATTTGGAAATTTTTACTGACATTTTCCCTATTGAAGATATTACTGAAAATGTTCATAAATCCTTAAGTAACTATTTAAAAGCTTTAAACTATTATAAGCCAACACAAATTAGGAATAAAAATCTGTTAAATCGAATAATATTTTAACTGCAATTCGTCAGCAGTAGCTTTTATATATATGGTTTCACAAAAGGTACAATTGAAAGCATCAAGAAGTTTACGTAATTAGTCTAGACAAACCATTTTAGTTTTCAAAAACTTTGAATGCTTTAACGAAAGCCACAAACACAGATATATTTTACCAACTTGTTTAAGCTTAAAATGTGCTGTTGAATATTTTAGCCGATTTTATGATTAGTAAATGTTTTTGCTAACCATTTGGTGAGCTTTCAACCAACAAAGCTACATAAAATATTTTGTTAATTTCTTCTGATCGTTTTCACCTCTAAATATGTAAAAGCTCTAAAAATTGTAAAACTCAACTATTCAGATACTATAAGTTACATTTTTTGAAGCAGTTCTAATAAAACTAGGATTGTTCCTGATAGAAAACATTTGACAAGCTTTAAAATGTTATTGTTAGTGGTTTATACCTAAGAGATATTCGAAAGGAGCAAAATCCTTACGATAAGACTTATTATGGAAAGCTTTTGGGGACTCTAATACTTCATCTGTATTAGTATGATTCGCTAGTACTTAACGCACAGCACATTCTGTATATATATAATTTAAATTGTGGTATAATCAGTCTAGTCGCCGCGGCCTGATGAGAGGATTGATTTTTTCATAATCATAAGCTCATCAGTTCGAAATTGGATTGAATTCTCTTACAATCTTCGGAACATATTAAAATCATATAATTAAATAAATAGAATTCTGTCTATTAGTCGGTTTCGTTGAATTACTGTTCGTAAATACTACTAATATACTTCTCGTGTTAATCGAAACACAATTAAAATGGTCTAACCACCGGTAGCATATTAGAAATTACATGAATTAATTAACATTCAACAAAAAAATTAATAAAGTATAAATATTATTTAAGGTACTTTTTAGAAAAGTCATAACTACCAACTCAACCGAATGTTCGAGAATCTTTATCGCGTTAAGATAGTTTGAACATAAAGTATATTTTCAATCTCTAAATTTATTTGAATCTCTCCATTTAAGCAATTCACTAATTGGTTTCTCTAAAATTTGAATACCTAAACTCAGAAAGGTCAATAGTCCTAATAAATGGTCTGATCCTAATATTCTCGACCGGTTAAAATACGTAACACAATTAACTAAAGCTGAGGGTTGACACAATTGCTTCGAGCCGGCACTGTGCTACATCTTATATAACATTCCACCCCGGAACAAATTAAAAGTAGTGACTGGCTTCCTGAATTTTATTCAACACTAAACCGAACGATTGGTATCTTTTATTGACTTTATTACAATTCGTTTAGCTTAGATAACAAAAATTATGTCCAAAAATCTTCGGCTCTTTTTTGTGCACTTTCCAGAATGCTATGAGAGTGCGGAAGTATGATAAACACTCTGCTTTTCAGATCGCCCCATAAAAAAAAGTTTGCTGATATCAAATCGATCGACCTGGATGGCCACATGGCATCGCCGAGTTTTGATATTTCACGTTCACGAAACATTTGACATAAAGTGATTATTATTTGACCGGCTCTGTGGTATACGGCACCATCCTTTTGAAAGTGAAGTCTCAAAAAGTGGTGCTCGAAAAAGTGGTGCAGCGTAGCTCTGTAGCGATTACCATTGACAGTAACTGCTCTGCCCTCATTGTCTTCAAAAAAGTACGGTCGAATAATGATTCGTTTCGAGCAAATTCGACATAATGCGGTCACTTTTTACTGTTTTCACACACAACGTCATTATCAATATTCTTTTTATAGTTTAAGCATTTTTGTAAGCCTTATTTCTGCACCTCACTAAAAAATCAAACAGGACTGCGAAATTTCAAGAAATAAGAAAATGAGGCCACCTTTTGATCGTTCACTTAATAAGGGCCATTAAGTTAAGGGTTTTAAGTCGAACATCATTAAGATTTAGTCAATACATTTTTCTTACAGATATATACGATAGTATACTAATCTTTGGAATTAGGTGCCTTGACCTTGAGCCAGTTGAAATTCCTGTAAAACCTATCTATTAATTTGAAAGTGTTTCGATGTGGACTGTATTAGTTTGTTAAAAACTGTTTTTGAAAGTACTTTTCAAAAGGTAACAGTTATAGCACACTTTAATAAAAAACACGATTAATTTTTACACACTTTATTTTTAACCTTTCTGTATGAGGTACAAATCACGAATGACGTTTTTTCGTTTTTCTTTTTTCTCTTACATTTTATATTCTTCAAAACTAGGCTAATTCTAATATAAGTAAATAAAATGGAATGCATTTAAACAAGTGGAATGCATTTAAATAAGGCTAATTCAAATATAAGTAAATACATGGAATGCGTTCAAACATGCCGGGGCCCTTGAAAGATTCCATTTTTCAATTAACGGAATACCGTCATAACTAGATAATATAGTTTAATTCTAAACATATTAAATAAATTATAAAGTAATAATTAATTCATAATAACAGTATAATAATAGTAAATGGCAATGACAAATAAAATTATTATAGACTACAGTTTCTAACCATTTAAAAAATTTAATTATTATTTTTTTTTTTTTTCAACTAATAAGTTTTACTTTAGTAGGCTACAGTTTATTTCTTGTTTGTTTCAAATTTAAATTAATATTAATAAAAAAATGACCGATAAAAGTTAAAAAAAAAAAAAAAAAAAACGCTTTATGAAATCAGTCACAGATCATTCAATAGGAAGTCTGCAAATTTTTGATATAGCTCGCTTGTAAACTCCACTTTTGGTTTTAATTTCAGCCACGCGAACTCTACCGTCGGAATCTGGACACACTGCTACGACCAAACCCATGATCCAATTCGTAACCAATGGGCTATCTTCTACAAGAAGAACAATATCGCCTAACTTCAAATCTGGTTGTGTATCTTTCCACTTAGTACGACATTGTAAGGTGTGGAGATATTCAACGGAATATCGCTTCCAAAAACTCTGGACAGCGCATGTTACCTTTCTCCATCTAGCTAGTGCAGATTGAGAATTGTCCAAGAATGGTTCAACAATGGCTTTCATGGAACCGCCTGTCAGAAAATGGCCAGGGGTAAGCGGAAGTGGATCGTTAGGATCAGCGGATAATATTGACAATGGTCTGGAATTTAATATTCCCTCAATTTGCACAATGAGTGTGTAAAACTCTTCATACGTATAGTGCGTTCCAGTGGTAACGCGTTTCAAGTGAGATTTAAAAGATTTAACTGCGGACTCCCACAGACCACCAAAATTGGGTGCCCGTGGAGGTATGAATTTCCATTCAATTCCTTCCATGCTGCAGAAGTTCATAATAGTGTCATCATGTAATTGTGCGTTAAATTCTTTCAAACGTTTTCGTAATTCATTATCAGCACCAACAAATGTTTTGGCATTGTCGGAATACAGAGACCTTAGCTTCCCTCTGCGAGAAATGAATCGTTTGAGACATGATATAAAAGCCTCTGATGAAAGGTCACTGACGATGTCCAGGTGAATCGCTTTAGTTGCAAAGCATACGAACAATGCTACAAAAACCTTTGAAGCATTGGACTTTCTCATGTATTTATTTTTAATTAGGAAGGGACCGCAAAAGTCAACACCAGTTACATTAAAAGGTCGTGATGGTGTTATCCTTTCCGGTGGTAAGTCACCCATGATTTGTTGTAATTGAATTGGTTTTGCCTTGATACATGTTATGCAACCACGAACGACTTTTTTTGCTATTGATTTGCCATTTATTGGCCAATACCTTTGTCGAACCAACGACAGTAGCAGTTGCGATACAGCGTGAAAGTTGCGTTCATGTTCATGTCTAAGCACCAACAACGTAAAATGGCATTTATTTGGTAAGAGAACCTGATGTTTGACGTCATATGCCAATTCTGATTTAGATAATCGGCCACCTACTCTTATCAACGAATCCTGATCGAGAAATGGATTTAATTGATTTAGTTTACTGCTCTTGTGAAGTGCTTTTCCTTGTGTAAGACATTTAGTTTCTGTGATAAATTTTAATTGACTGATCTTGCACAATTCTATTAGAGCACGTTCTGTTTCTGACACTGTTAGTGGACCAGAGATTCTAACTTTCTTTTTATTAAGATTATTAATATATCGCAAGCAAAACGTTGTAGCTCGAACTAGTCTTTGAAATGAACTAAACCTTGATATCAAATCGAACGGTAACGTTTTGATAGCAACTAAATTGACGGTTACTGGTTTTAATTCGAAATCCTGAGACGTGTCTAACTCATAGCTAGATGTGATATATTCATTCGTAGAATATAAGTTGTCAGGACCAAGCCACCACAAATTTGTTACTGGTAGCTCAAGAGGAGATATTCCCCTAGTTAGCAGGTCTGCGGGGTTGGATTCAGAGGAAATGTGTCGCCAAGTATATTCAGACGTTATTTCTTGAATATCGTTAACACGGTTAGCGATGAAAGTTTTCAGTTTGTACGGTGGTGTGTTGATCCAACACAATGTAATGGTGGAGTCTGACCATAAGTTTACAGTGTTGAAGTTCAAAGACATTGATTCGATTACTGTTTTTACTAGATTTGAGAGCAATAGTGCTCCGCAAAGCTCTAGTCTTGGAAGTGTTAGCGGTTTTAGAGGCGCTACCCTTGACTTGCTACAAAGTAAATTAACATAAATGTTATCTTGTTCATCTATGACTTTAATGTACACACAGGCACCGTATGCCTTTTCTGACGCATCAGAAAATCCATGTAGTTCTGTGCGTATTGAGCGTGATGGAATGACACATCTGCTCAGCTTTATTTCGTTTACCATAAACAGTTGAGTTCGAAACTGTTCCCATGCAATGCTCTCGGTTGCGGGAAGTTCTTCATCCCAACCAGTTTGAGATTTCCAAAGCATCTGTATTTGAAGTTTTGCAACAATAATAATATGTCCTAGCAAGCCTAAGGGATCGTAAAGTTTTGCGATTTCGGAAAGCATAATCCGCTTTGTTAAAATTGGATGATGCGTTAGAGTCGGACTCTCAAATACAAAAATATCATCATCGGGTCTCCAGGTAAGACCTAACGTTTTAATAGATTCGGAACCGTTAAATTCATTTTTTTTAAGTTTTTCGCGATTTTCCAATGGTATATTATCCAACAGTCTGACATCATTGGCACACCATTTGTGAAGCTCGAAACCACCCGATTTTAACATATCAATCAATTCGGTCTGGATTTGCAATGCTTCATCTAACGTGTCGGAACCTGACAGTACGTCGTCCACGTAAAAGTCTGTTTTTGTGATTTTAGATGCATTTGGAAATTTATGGTTTTCATCTTCCGCTAATTGTAACAACACGCGTGTAGCCAAGTATGGCGCCGACGCGGTACCATAAGTTACTGTGAGCAATTCGTAAGTCTTTATAGGATCGGCACAATTTGCACGCCAAAGTATTGTCTGCAGCTTTGTCTGCTTAGGATTAACAAGCACCTGTCTATACATTTTCGAAATGTCAGCAGTGAAAGCAAACCGATATTTTCTAAATCTAAGCACTATTGAAAACAAATCCTGTTGGACTGTAGGACCTGTTAGTAAAGTTTCATTTAATGAATAATTATTTGAGGTCTTCGCAGAAGCGTCGAAGACGACTCGTAATTTTGTGCTAGTACTTGAAGGTTTAAAAACGGCGTGGTGTGGCAAAAAATATGAATCTAGCTTTGAACAGTTAGTAGTTTCTCTCATATGGCCTAAGCATAAATATTCATTAATAAATTCTGTATATTCCTTTTTCAGATCGCTATTGGAATTTAACTTCCTTTCTAAATAATGAAATCGTTTTAACGCAGATATTTTAGATTCTCCGAGTGTTGTGTTAGGTTTTAGTGGAAGTGAAACGATATATCTACCGGAAAGTGTTCTAGTATGAGTTTTTAAAACTATTTCCTCACATTGATTTTCCTCATCTGAAAGGAATCTTTTTGATGGAACCTTTTCAATCTCCCAAAACATTTTAATAGACTGTATTAGCTCATCGGAGAGTTCGGACTCAATATGTGCAAGAAAGGTATGTTGGTTGCAAGTAACCGGATTCACTGACCGTCCACCAATTATCCAGCCAAACAAGGACTCCTGAATGGTGGGCATATCCTTATTAAGCTTAATATGATTTACTCCGAGTATGTCAAAAAATATTTCTGCTCCCAACAGAGCTTCAACTGGTCTTGAAATATAGAAAGTGGGATCAGCCAAGTTTAACTTTGATGGTATAGACCATGAAGAAATATTTAAGTTCGTTTGGGGCAGTGAACCGGAAATTTGTGGAACGACTAAGAACTTTAAATGTTTGCTGTACCTGCTGTACTTAGATTTGATTTTTGTGGAAATGCTTTTAGATATTGTAGTTTTGGTTTTATTTATACCACTAACAGTTAAGTTCGCTATCGTAACTGGATTGATGCCAATTTTATTTGCCAAAGATGAAACTATAAAATTTGACTGGCTTCCAGAATCCAATAAAACTCTGCAATCGTGATATTTTCCTGATTTGTCTTGGATTTGAATAATTGCTGTAGAGAGTAAAACCTCTGTACTTGTTGAAGCATGCATATTTTGAGAAACTTGTTTATCACCAGCACCTAATTCGACTGGATTATTTCGTAATGAGTCGTGCAATAACGTATGATGTTTGGAATTGCACACCCTGCAGCCACTTGACTTACAATTATCAATTGAGTGTGATGATCCCAAACAGTTAGTGCAAACCTTTAGTTCCTTGGCCTTAGCTAAACGATCATTAGACGATAATTTAAAAAATGATTGACAAATAAACAGAGGGTGGCATGTAGCTTGACAAATCCGACACAAATTTCGATGATTGTCTGTATATTGTATGCCATGTGAAGGCTGACCTTTTATATTTTTTGACTCATTTGACAAAACGAATGAGTTACCTTTATTATAGGTTTTGTTAAAGTTATTTTGTGCCTTAAAGTTAGGTTTATTTGGACCTTGATTACCAGTATCTGTTTGTTTTTTAGAATGTTCAACAGATTCAAGCACCCTACATTTTACATGCAAAAATTCTTTTAATTGTGACCAAGTAGGCATTTCTGTAGTAGTTAGTTTGTCTTCCCATTCTTTTCGTAATTGAACGTCAAATTTTTTAGAAATAATGTGAATGAGAATTTGTTCACCTAAACCAGATATGTCTAGCTTACAAGCTTCTAGTGAGGAAATATGATTGCGACAGGCGTTAGAAAGTATTCGCAGATCCTGTGCATTATCCTTTTTGATTTGTGAAAGTGAACATAATGCCTCAATGTGCATATCGACAATAAGCCGAGGATTGTCGTAAGTTTGCGTTAAATCCGTCCACGCCCTATCGTAACCAACTGAAGTTAGAGTAATGTGACCTATTGTTTCACGTGCGTCACCTTTTAGTTTATCAAGAAGATAAATGAACTTCACAATATTAGAAATTTTGCTATTATTGTGAATAACAGGGGAGCGCCCCGAAATCTTGCATTACAAAATCATGCAAGTACAAAATCTTGCATTTAATAAAAATCTTGCATTACAAAATCTTGCAAATCCAAAATCTTGCAAATCCAAAATCTTGCAAATCCAAAATCTTGCTTTACAAAATCTTGCAGTTTTAATTATTAATTTCAACATAATCTTGCTTTTCCTAAAAGTTTTATTCATTTAAATACACACTTAAGTGATTTTCGAGTATTTATTTATTTTAATTTCATCAATTAAAAACACATCATGGCTATTAAAAATAAAATAAAATTATAAATTAATAGGCAACATTAAAAATAAAGAAACATAACATAAAATAAATTATATGGCAATTTAAAAAAGTATCATGTTGTGCGCGATTCTCTTTAAAAAATCAGTCTTACAGATTTTTTCCCTTTTTTTAAGAATCCGTTTAATTTTTCTATTTTTAATTATTGTTTTTCTTTTCTTTGGAAGGCGTTCTCCGGATGTACGTGTAGCTTTTGACCCACTTTTGTTTTTATATATGTTTATGAGGTGGAAAATGCAACTTTGATTAGATTAAATTATATTCATATCATAACACAGTGTAGTTTTAAATCTTGCATATAAGAATTTCCCGTACATTTATAGAATCGCGCGCGCGATTCTATAAATGTACGGGAAATTCTTATATGCAAGATTTTTGGTGCAAGATTATGTAATGCAAGATTTTGTAATGCATGATTTTGTAATGCAAGATTTTATAATGCAAGATTTTGTAATGTAAGATTTTGTATTGCAAGATTATGTATTGCAAGATTATGGGGCTAACCCGAATAACAGCAGTATAAGTATCCTTAAATGTTAACCACTGGGTAGGATTACCATTGAATGTAGGCACCTGAACCTGAGGAAGTCTGGCCGCTTCCGCTTTCATAGACTCTAAGTGAATTTCGGATGATTCAGAGGAATTCAGTAACTGAGACTGGCATCGTGAAAGCACCAGTTCATTTACCTGTCCCTGAGCCTGTTCAAAGCCCTGTAATTTAGTTTGGAGAGCAGTAAGAAGTAGTAAGTAGGTTTCATCAAATTCGGCAAATGGCTCGATAAATTCGGTGAAATCCTGCTCCTCCACAATTTCTGTCAGAGTATCGACAACCGATTCAAAATCACTATATATCTTCTTTAAAGAGTCAAGACGCGCATTGTTTTCGATGCAAGTTGTGTCTTCCGTTGCTTGGTCTATAAACTTTTTGACATTAGTTAGCTTTGCCTTCAATGTGGCAAATTTTTTTTTATTTAATTTAATTTGAGCGTCCATGACTGTAAATGGTTTCACTTGCCTTTTTTTTTTTTTACAATAATATATTATAATAATAAATTATTTAAAGAAAAAAGTAATATATAAACAAGAAAAATTGAAATTAAATAAATATACGTAGTATAAATTTAATGTAATATGTAATTCCGCTATGAAATTAAATGGTATAAAAATTAGTTTCGATACCTTGCACCAGATGACACGGCGTATGCTGAATGCTGATGTATTGTAGTTGTATGCGTTTCCAAATATGGTTGAATTACCAATACAGTTGAAAATAATTGTATTTACCGTTGTAATATATATCCGTTAATGTATAATGTTACCGTTAATGCAACAAGTACTGGACGATTAACGTGTAATGATGTGCAGCTTGTAGAAATGTGCAGCCGCTATTTCCTCAATTTTAGGTTAGAAATCCGTGATTCCGAGGATATAATTGTTGTAGTTATTACGTAGATTGTGTTCCAACAACAAAAAAGGTAACTGTGCAGACAAGCTGGGTCTCACAGTTAAAGTGCAGTTTGTTTGTTAATACAAATTGTATTGTATTTGTTGTACGATAAAAACTGCGTGTGTTTCACCAAATTGTACTGGATGAATGTGGTATTGCGTTGCATCAAGTCTTTGATGATTTTTGTCCGATATTATCTGGCTCGGTGGACCAAAATGTTTCGATGTGGACTGTATTTGTTTGTTAAAAACTGTTTTTGAAAGTACTTTTCAAAAGGTAACAGTTATAGCACACTTTAATAAAAAACACGATTAATTTTTACACACTTTATTTTTAACCTTTCTGTATGAGGTACAAATCACGAATGACGTTTTGTCTTTTTTCTTTTTTCTCTTACATTTTATATTCTTCCAAACTAGGCTAATTCTAATATAAGTAAATAAAATGGAATGCATTTAAACAAGTGGAATGCATTTAAATAAGGCTAATTCAAATATAAGTAAATACATGGAATGCGTTCAAACAGAAAGCAACATAAATTTTCAGATACTCTAGTGTCTAGTGCGAATATACAAAAACCATGAAGAAGTCCAAAAAGATACAAAATTTCTGCGTTTAAGATCTCCCCAACTATCATCTTCAGCAATATCGTTTCGATCTTGACTGCAGCAATAAATCATTTCCTTCGTATTTTCCGGTTAATATTGTCGCGTCAATCAAATTATTGTTCAACTTGTTCACTATAAGTCGAATGCCATTGCACAGGAATTGTGGATCGATGTTTCTCAGCAAAATAATCGGGACGCCAAATTTTTATTTGTAATCGGTGTGGTAGGAAGGCTGGCACATCGATTAATTTCAAAAATTCAAATGGATAGCTGACGGCATCATCGGCATTCGTGACAGGAACAATGGAGTTGAATGCCATTGTGTTTCCATCAATTCGATTTAAAATTATGTTGTTTATCGAGTCGACTTCGCACAACCATTGCTGATTTTTGTAATTTCGTTGTATTTGTGGAAATAGGTAATTGATTAGTTCTTCGACGTTCGACGGTAATGTACAGAAATCATCTTTAAGCAAAACCAATAGTTGTTTCGAAAAACGATCTGCCGTTTTGTTGCATTGCAGTTGAACACGCATATTTGTCGCTAATTTCAATACTTTTACATGGCGCTAAATTGATGAAAATTTGAAGCAAGCATGCAATTTATCGCTCTGCTGTCGCTCGCGGATTGACTGGCAATGTTTGACGACAATCTCCTGCCAAAAAAAAATCAGAGGGCCGCCGAATGGTTTCCATCAGAGACTTTAATTTTTGCTTTAATATTCTGGCATTTAAATCATGACGATGTATTTGTGTTTGTCCTGGTGCCAATGCAGTACCAATTTCCGTCCATGTTATGTTGGGTTGCATGTAAATGTAACGAAAAAGTCTGGTAGTCCATATGCACGTAAGATATCAGCTGATATAAGGTTAATAATTGATCAGGGTCATGATGTCCTGGCAGAACTACATCTGGTGGCATGTGCTGTGTTTTTATTTGTTGATTGCTTCTAGTAATTGTGGTGGCGTTACAATGTCAGTACCTTATCGTGAGTATCCAGAACCTCTTCAACTAAATTTTGTTGAACCTCTTTAAAGTTCAACATTGATATCAAGGCCCGAATTGCTCTGCTCGTGAAACTGTTGATGTCTTTTCTTGCTGGTTAAACATCTTCCAATGCTAAATCATTTCTGCCTTCTTTTTCTTAAGTAGGCTGATTTTTTATGAGCTTTAGTAAATCCTCGTGATTCTACTTGCTTTTTTCTATTTCCTGTTCATAATGTTCTGCATCGCGGTTGTCTAGTGTACCAAATAGCTCGCTTGCTACATTTCCTATTACACACTGATAGCAACCTCTTTTTCGCCTGATTGATAGTTGTTAACATATTTTGCAGTTGGCTTGTTATTACTAAGCATGTGTGAATGATAGACCTATTTAAACAAAGCTGTTTCAACTTTTTAAAGCAATCTTAATACGAGCTGTTACACAATGATCTTCTATTGGTTATTTGTAATCTGCACGTTTCCAGGGTGTTCAAAATAGAGTCCGGGCTGTTGGGAAAACCTGGTCAGGTTATATGGAAGTTTATTGGCTGAAGTTTCTGGACAAACGCTGCACATTGCTAGTAATCTAAATACAAACAAGGGTATTAGTTTGATACTAGCGCTAGCTCATATATGTCTAGTGCGGGTTTCGCTCCTAATCTCTCCGAAATGTATGTATCTTTGATAGGAAGCATGCTTATTTTCGCCACTTAGTTGTTGACAGTCTTGTTGTTTGCAATTCAAGTTTACCCGCTGTTGAAGGTTTGATAGGTAATCTGTCAACCATCGTTTCCTAAATTGTACAACCATCCCTTGTAACAATTCCCAACACTGTCTTAAGGTTAAATTTGGTACAAATCTGGTTCTTGAATGGCGAGTAGTGAATCACCTGTTAAGAAGGACCTGGTGTTAATGCTACTTCATACGAATCTGCTGATACGGTTATCAGTGGCCTGGAATTGAGTAATGCCTCGATTTGGGGAATTAATGTCGAAAGTTCTTCGTATGCCAGTGTACTCCCTATTGTTCACTTTAAGCGATGCTTCATTATTTCAGCCCTCCAAAATGTGGTGCTGATGGTGGTATAAAATGCTATTCCGTGTCATTCCTAGCTAGTACTTTTTGAAGATCTGGGGTAGCTTGTTTTAAACACTCACACTTTTTCTTGTCGTACAAATTTCGTACCATTATCAGAATAAATATGTTACCATATACCTCTCTATTGCCATATACCTCTCTGAAACACTTGTATCATGAGTTTGGTGGGCAATAGTGCGCCGCATAACTTTAGTGATGGAAGCGACAATATGGTTTTCTATGGCGCCACATTGGTCTTGGTTAAAACCAGCATCGCGATGCTATCTCCATTATTGTCTTTCCCGATTAGCTCAGCTATTATAGTAACAGCTCTAGAGGGTCGAAGATTTTTGAGCTCCCTGAAAGTAGGCTACTTTTGTCTGGGTAGGATTCTAAACAAGGCCGAGTATTTTTTATTATATCATCAAGCTTACATTTCTAAATTCCATTATTCCGTAGATCAGTTGTTACGGCATTTAGTAGGGTTTCTGTGCTAATAATGCGTTGTTGAGTATGTTTTTTCCAAATATGAAGTCGTGAAAGTGGAAAACGCTAATTTGGTAAGAAAGCAAAGAAATATAGCAAGCGAGCTATTTGGTACACTAGACAACCCTATGCGGAACATTATGAGCAGGAAATAGAAAAAAGCAGCAGTACAATGTCACGGTATCATTTCCAGGAAATTTCAAAATATTTCTAGCCAAACAGATTATTTTCTTATCAAGATTACTGAAGATTCAGGTTTTACCGTTAGCTAAAATTTTTGAGTTGTACATCTTGGCTTCCACGTGATTTGAGATATTCCACTTTGAGTTTTAGAATTAAAATCGCTACATTATCTCTTATAACTTTGGAGCTGTTAAAATAACTGGCATTCCATTACACGTGATTATTTAGTGTTGATTTGCTAATAGGAATATAAGTTGTGCGTTGCTACATATTTACGTATTATTGACAACTTTCCGGGCATATGACTCATTTGTGCCAAAGGTATTCCCACGACCTTCGGCTTATGATTTGTCGACTAAACGAAATTATTTAAATTGATTCTGAAGCATATTTCCTGTTTTTGTCTTAAAAGGTTCATGAATTTCAAAAATTTAAGAGTTAAAATTAAAAAGGATTTATTCCAACTCAAGTGCTTGCTAAATATATTTTTTTTGCTCTAAATTCCCAAAAAAGTTTGGTAAATCGCCTGCTAGGTGGTACGGAAAATTGACCTGAACAAATTCCAAATCAAAAATTAGCTTAATATTTACTATCCTTAATTTTCTAAAGACCATTGTCTCCAAATCATTCAATTTCCAGGAACCTTAAATTAGCAATCTGGAATGCCAACGGCTTGTCACAATATAGACAAGAAGGTTAAAGTTTCTTGATAGAATATGAAATTGATGTCTTGCTAATATCCGAAACCCATAACGCCAGCAAAAGCTTTCTAAAAATACCCAGATACACCATCTATGACACAAATCATCCTGATGGTACATCTCTTAATGGCATTGTAGTTATAATCAAAAACATAATTAAACACCATGAAATAGAAAAGTATAAGAAGGAGCATTTACAAGCAGCTGCTGTAGTAAGTAAAAGAAGATTAGCTAGGTCCAATAACCATTTCGGTCATATAGTGCCCACCTAGGAACCTGCCCTACAGGAACAATTTGGATCAACAATTTTTTTCTATGGCTTTTCGCTTTTTAGCAGGGGTTGATTCTAATGCAAAATACCAATAGTGGTGATCAAGTTTAGTGACAATGAGAGGGAATTATTAAAATCAATTTAAAAAAATAATCTTCATCATGTCTCAACCAGTGAACCTGTCATCGGATCACTCGCCTACCTTAATCACTTTTGGGAACAAAGATAGTGAATACACAGAAACAACCAATGTTACATAATAATAAAACTGACTGGAACTACTTCAGATATAAGGTAACAGAGAATCTAACCACAAACATCAAGTTAAAGACGAAAAGTGATTTAGATCAAGCAGTGGAACATCTCAATAAATGTATTCAGTCGGCGGCAGCTTGGAAGTCCACACCACTATAAAATGTGAAAGAAATGAAAGGGAAATGTTCGAATGTTGTCAAGAAAATAAATAAAAAGGAAAGAAAGTTAAGACAGTAATGGCAACGATATCGTTAAAAAATCGCTATCGTTAAAAATATTGCATTTAGGTTCGATGAGTTCCATCAACATATTGAGCAACTTATTCCAACCAACTCAATACGATATGCTCGAAGATCTTTTGTTGAGTTAAAGTGATGTTTCTATATCATTAAATATTGAGCAATATAAAATTGTGACGAAGAATATTTAAGCATTACTTAGAAATTGTATGTTTACATCATAACTATTAAAAAACGATAACTTTAGTCTGAAATTTTGTGAAGTGTTCAAATATTGAACGATTCTGACAACAGTCCAAGAAAGTGAAAAAAAAAATTAAATCAAGGTTATGAATATTGAGCAACTTTATCTTACCTGACTTTTTCGACCAGCCAAATGAGGTATAATGTGAATTCTTGATCTCCCAAAACGTTAATGACGAAGTCATACAACAACCGGTTTTTAAAAGTTCTCGATTATTAAGTTAAAGCATTACTTCCTTGTTCTTCGATATCAATTTCGGCAAATTTATTACTAACTTAATTTTGAGCTGTAATAATTGCTACAGAAACTTAAATGTGTGGTAAGTAGGGAGTAACCTAAAACATAATCTAAAGCACACCTCTATTTTTGGTTACTTTACTGAAATTATCCGAACTTCTTAAATATTGAGCAACACTTATTTGTGTCACTAGTAGAGTATAATAGGGTATTAATTTACTGCTGACAGCATATCTAAAGGCAAAGGTACAAAAAATTATATTAAGGTTGTTTGAACACCATTATAATATTGAGCAACTTTATTCAATCTATTAATTTCGTCTCCTTAAATCTTTGCAAATGTCTATTTTCTACTTAATTAGAACATAAAGTTAACAACTTAATATACAATTTACATTGTATCATATGAGACCCCTTAAGAAACTTTCCATGGGAAAAAATATAACCAGCGATGGATCCTAATATAAGTCTTAAACTAAGAATTTCTCTTGATAAATTAAAATTGCTCAAAATTCCGATGGTATATAAATGCATGACGTTAAACCTTTTCTTGCAGAAACTGTTACAAATTAGATCGAGGGAGACCTCAATTATTCAGTGTTTAAGTTGTAAATACTTTATCAAATTGTGCATATTAATATAAGCAAAATTGTTTGTCTTACTTCTAAACTATTGTGAAAAAGAATTGCATCTTGGTGTGTACTAAAAGATATAGAAAATTTATTAGTAGCTTAACAGGTAACATGTATATTAGTTTGGAATTTTGCGAACCGTTAAAATATTTAGCAACACTGATTTATATCACGCAAAGGGTATAATGGAAAAATATTGAGCAAATTTGTCTAACTCATTTACTTCGACAATCACAGTATGTTAGCTGTTTCACAGGAGATGTAGCCACTACACGTGATCTCTTAACTTTGAGCTATTTTTTGTATTTGGCTTCCTAATTACCTAGTGACAATCGACGTTATCGAACTAATACGATACGATTATTTGTTAGTTACCTAGCAAACAAACAATTTTTTTTTATTGGAATAACATTTGACCGTAGTAGAATCTAGGATTTTTTACTTGTATTCATGTTGCATGCGCGCGTTCAATTCTCACACATAAAACGAAAAACGATGAATTCGTCTCTGATAAGCGCAAGTAAAATAAAATCAACGGATAAACATTTTTTGAGCAACTTATCCGACATGACATTTTCGACCAGCCAAATGAGGTTTAATCTGAATTCTTGATCTCCGAAAACGTTGTCATACAATAACCAGTTTTTAAAAGTTCTCGATTATTAAGTTAAAGCATTACTTCCAAATTTTTTTTTTTTAACTATTACAAAATAATAATTTTGTTTTCAATGTTCTTCGACATCAATTTCGGCAAATTTATTACTAACTTAATTTTGAGCTGTAATAATTGCTACAGAAACTTAACTGTGTGGTATGTAGGGAGTAACCAAAAACATAACCTAAAGCACACCTCTACTTTTGGTTACTTTACTGAAATTATCCGAACTTCGTAAATATTGAGCAACACTTATTTGTGTCACTAGTAGAGTACAATAGGGTATTAATTTACTGCTGACAGCATATCTAAAGGCAAAGGTACAAAAAAATTATATTAAGGTGGTTTGACCACCATTATAATATTGAGAAACTTTATTCAACCTATTAATTTTGTCTCCTTAAATATTTGAAAATGTCTATTTTTTAACGTTTTTTACTTAGGTCCAATAACCATTTCGGTCATATACTGCCCACCAAAAAAATGCAAAAAAAGGAACAATTTGGGTCAACAATTTTTTCTTTGGGTTTTCACTTTTTAGCAGGGGTTGATTCTAATGCAAAATACCAATAGTGGAGATCAAGTTTAGTGACAATGAGAGGGAATTATTAAAATAAATTTAAAAAAATAATCTTCATCATGTATCAACCAGTGAACCTGTCATCGGATCACTCGCCTACCTTAATCACTTTGGGAACAAAGATAGTGAATACACAGAAACAACCAATGTTAAATAATAATAAAACTGACTGGGACTACTTCAGATATAAGGTAACAGAGAATCTAAACACAAACATCAAGTTAAAGACGAAAAGTGATTTAAATCAAGCAGTGGAACATCTTAATAAATGTATTCAGTCGGCGGCAGCTTGGAAGTCCACACCACTACAAAATGTGAAAGAAATGAAAGGGAAATGTTCGAATGTTGTCAAGAAAATAAATAAATCGGAAAGAAAGTTAAGACAGTAATGGCAAAGATATCGTTAAAAAATCGCTATCGTTAAAAATATTGCATTTCGGTTCTATGAGTTCCATCAAAATATTGAGCAACTTATTCCAACCAACTCTCGTCTTAGGAGTTCTGACTTTGTGGTCTATAGGTCATGTGATTTTTAATAAAATAGAATTTTCTCCAAAATGTGTAGAAATATTCGAACGATCCAAATGCCCGTTGGCGCAATAATTACATGGCTCAATGCCTATTAATACAAGTATCAATCATCGGAATCGTAGCACAATTGCCGGAGCTCGCTCCTTGGATCCCTAACTTTGTGGTCTATAGTTCAAGTGATTTTCAATGAAATTGAATTTTTTTCAAAATGTGTAGAGATATTCGAACGATCCAAATGCTCGTTGGCACGATAATTACAGCGCTCAACGCCTATAGATAGAGGTATCAATCATCGGAATCGGAGCACAATTGCCGGAGCTCGCTCTTTGGAGCTCTGACTTTTTGGTCTATAGTTCAGGTGATTTTCAATAAATTTGAATTTTCTCCAAAATGTGTAGAAATATTCGAACGATCCAAATGTCCGTTGGCACGATAATTACAGGGCTCAACGCCTATTGATAGAGGTATCAATCATCGGAATCGGAGCACAATTGCCGGAGTTCGCTCTTTGGAGCTCTGACTTTTTGGTCTATAGTTCAGGTGATTTTCAATAAATTTAAATTTTCTCCAAAATGTGTAGAAATATTCGAACGATAAAAATGTCCGTTGGCACGATAATTACAGGGCTCAACGCCTATTGATAAAGGTATCAATCATTGGAATCGGAGCACAATTGCCGGAGTTCGCTTTTTGGACCTCTGACTTTTTGGTCTATAGTTCAGGTGATTTTCAATAAATTTGAATTTTCTCCAAAATGTGTAGAAATATTCGAACGATCCAAATGTCCGTTGGCACGATAATTACAGGGCTCAATGCCTATTGATAGAGGTATCAATCATCGGAATCGGAGCACAATTGCCGGAGTTCGCTCTTTGGACCTTTGACGTTTTGGTCTATAGTTCAGGTGATTTTCAATAAATTTGAATTTTCTCCAAAATGTGAAGAAATATTCGAACGATCCAAATGTCCGTTGGCACGATAATTACAGGGCTCAACGTCTATTGATAGAGATATCAATCATCGGAATCGGAGCACAATTGCGGAAGCACTCAACTCTCGTATGCTAGAAGATCTTTTATTGAGTTAAAGTGATGTTTCTATATAATTAAATATTGAGCAATATGAAATTGTGCCGAAGAATATTTAAGCATTACTTAGAAATTGTATGTTTACATCATAACTATTAAAAAACGATAACTTTAGTCTGAAATTTTGTGAAGTGTTCAAATATTGAACGATTCTGACAACAGTCCAAGAAAGTGAAAAAAAAATAAAATTAAATCAAGGTTATGAATATTGAGCAACTTTATCCTACTTGACTTTTTCGACCAGCCAAATGAGGTTTAATGTGAATTCTTGATCTCCCAAAACATTAATGACGAAGTCATACAACAACCGGTTTTTGAAAGTTCTCGATTATTAAGTTAAAACATTACTTCCTTGTTTTTCGATATCAATTTCGGCAAATTTATTACTAACTTAATTTTAAGCTGTAATAATTGCTATAGAAACTTAACTGTGTGGTAAGTAGGGAGTAACTTAAAACATAATCTAAAGCACACCTCTACTTTTGGTTACTTTACTGAAATTATCCGAACTTCGTAAATATTGAGCAACACTTATTTGTGTCACTAGTAGTGTATAATAGGGTATTAATTTACTGCTGACACCATATCTAAAGGCAAAGGTACAAAAAACTATATTAAGATGGTTTGAACACCATTATAATATTGAGCAACTTTATTCAATCTATTAATTTCGTCTCCTTAAATCTTTGCAAATGTCTATTTTCTACTTAATTAGAACATAAAGTTAACAACTTAATATACAATTTACATTGTATCATATGAGACCCTTTAAGAAACTTTCCATGGGAAAAATTATAACCAGCGATGGATCCTAATATAAGTCTTAAACTAAGAATTTCTCTTGATAAATTAAAATTGCTCAAAATTCCGATGGTATATAAATGCATGACGTTAAACCTTTTCTTGCAGAAACTGTTACAAATTAGATCGAGGGAGACCTCAATTATTCAGTGTTTAAGTTGTAAATACTTTATCAAATTGTGCATATTAATATAAGCAAAATTGTTTGTCTTACTTCTAAACTATTGTGAAAAAGAATTGCATCTTGGTGTGTACTAAAAGATATAGTAAATTTATTAGTAGGTTAACAGGTAACATGTATATTAGTTTGGAATTTTGCGAACCGTTAAAATATTAAGCAACACTGATTTATATCACGCAAAGGGTATAATGGAAAAATATTGAGCAAATTTATCCAACTCATTTACTTCGACAATCACAGTATGTTAGCTGTTTCACAGAAGATGTAGCCACTACACGTGATCTCTTAACTTTGAGCTGTTTTTTGTATTTGGCTTCCTAATTACCTAGTGACAATCGACGTTATCGAACTAATACGATACGATTATTTGTTAGTTACCTAACAAACAAACAATTTTTTTTTATTGGAATAACATATGACCGTAGTAGAATCTAGTATTTTTTACTTGTATTCATGTTGCATGCGCGCGATCATTTCTCACACATAAAACGAAAAACGATGAATTCGTCTCTTATAAGCGCAAGTAAAAAAAAATCAACGGATAAACATTTTTTGAGCAACTTATCCGACCTGACATTTTCGACCAGCCAAATGAGGTTTAATCGGAATTCTTGATCTCCCAAAACGTTAATGACGAAGTCATACAATAACCGGTTTTTAAAAGTTCTCGATTATTAAGTTAAAGCATTACTTCCAATTTTTTTTTTTTTTTAACTATTACAAAATAATAATTTTGTTTTCAATGCTCTTCGACATCAATTTTGGCAAATTTATTACTAACTTAATTTTGAGCTGTAATAATTGCTACAGAAACTTAACTGTGTGGTATGTAGGGAGTAACCAAAAACATAACCTAAAGCACAGCTCTACTTTTGGTTACTTTACTGAAATTATCCGAACTTCGTAAATATTGAGCAACACTTATTTGTGTCACTAGTAGAGTACAATAGGGTATTAATTTACTGCTGACAGCATATCTAAAGGCAAAGGTACAAAAAAATTATATTAAGGTGGTTTGAACACCATTATAATATTGAGCAACTTTATTCAACCTCCCTAAATCTTTGAAAATGTCTATTTTTTAACGTTTTTTACTTAATTAATTTACATTGTATCATATGAGACCCTTTAAGGAACTTTCCATGGAAAAAAATAAAACCAGCGATGGATCCTGGGTCCCCAAAATATCGTTTAATATAAGTCTTAAAATAAGAATTTCTCCTGATAAATTAAAATTGCTCAAATATATTTGCAAAACTGTTACAAATTAAATCCAGGAAGACCTTAATTATTCAGTTGTTTAAGTTGTAAATACTTTATCAAATTGTGCATATTAATATAAGCAAAATTGTTTGTCTTACTTCTAAACTATTGTGAAAAAGAATTACATCTTGGTGTGTACTAAAAGATACAGCAAATTTATTGGCATAAATCATCCTGATGGTACATCTCTTAATGGCATTGTAGTTATAATCAAAAACATAATTAAACACCATGAAATAGAAAAGTATAAGAAGGAGCATTTACAAGCAGCTACTGTAGTAAGTAATAGAAGATTAGCTAGGTCCAATAACCATTTCGGTCATATAATGCCCACCAAAAAAATGCAAAAAAAGGAACAATTTGGGTCAACAATTTTTTCTTTGGGTTTTCGCTTTTTAGCAGGGGTTGATTCTAATGCAAAATACCAATAGTGGGGATCAAGTTTAGTGACAATGAGAGGGAATTATTAAAATCAATTTAAAAAAATAATCTTCATCATGTCTCAACCAGTGAACCTGTCATCGGATCACTCGCCTACCTTAATCATTTTGGGAACAAAGATAGTGAATACACAGAAACAACCAATGTTAAATAATAATAAAACTGACTGGGACTACTTCAGATATAAGGTAACAGAAAATCTAAACACAAACATCAAGTTAAAGACGAAAAGTGATTTAAATCAAGCAGTGGAACATCTTAATAAATGTATTCAGTCGGCGGCAGCTTGGAAGTCCACACCACTACAAAATGTGAAAGAAATGAAAGGGAAATGTTCGAATGTTGTCAAGAAAATAAATAAAAAGGAAAGAATGTTAAGACAGCAATGGCAACGATATCGACTTGCGTGATAACATGAAATTTTCTATGTTAGAAGTAAGAACTGTGATCAAGAGAGGCTTAAATAATAAAAAGGCGCCACGATATGATTTGATCTTAGGAAAAATTTTGCAAGAGTTGCCAGATAAAGGCATTCGATTTATAACCTGCTCATTCTCCGCAATATTTAGAACAGGATATTTTTTTTAGGTTACACAAGTAATATTAACACCAAAACCACGGAAACCCCCGAAAGAAGATACGTTGTACAGACCTATAAGGTTACTACCAATTACGACCAATAACAATTCAGTAATTGAAGAAGTTCTGGAGGAAAAAATATATTGGTGTGTTACAGAATATTAACATCACATCTACTGGACAAATATTTTATATTAAAACATCAGGATGCGTATACAAGAGCAGCATGCTTGGTATGATATTATATCTGCTATGTACCGCAGATAAAACTTCTATCAGTTTGTCCGATGTAGAATTTGGAGCAATCATTGCATGTTTTCTTGTAGATTCCGGTCTCTACGGATGTATTTATGAAACGTTATTTGAGTCGGTTCTTTAATTTGTGGTTTGTTTTAAATGCCATCATGTATTCGTGTTTTTAAAAACCTTCGCTATATTCTTGTTGATGTTGTGATTATACTCTGTAGTGATGTATTTTTCCGTTTGTTTGTTTTGCTTGCTTAACGTCGTCATGATATTCTGCTGTTTCTTCCAAACGTACCCGTTGTTCATTTTCTTGATCAAGTCCATATTATATCCGTGTTTTATTGCTATGTGCTTAATGATATTCAATTTTTCCGAATAGTCCTGATCGTTTATCGGGATCGTCCTTTTCTTATATAAATGACAATAAAAAAATGGAATAGAGGGGAAAGAAGATTTATAAGTTACGTAGGCACAAAAAATAGGACATAAAGTAGTTTTAAAATATAATTTTAATTTAGAATTTGTTAGAAATTTGATAAAGGAGTAAAAGTGACCAAACCAAGAATAATTTTGTTTTATGATATTAAACATATGCCAGATGAATGGGGTTCGGAGATTCCAATTAAAGAAATTCGTATTAATTTGGTTTAGTCTTCTTCTTACAGGGTTGTAAATTCGAAAGAGCGAAGCGAAAGAGAGCGAGGTAATAAAATACTTTTTTGTTGAATGGCGTACTCCGAGCATAGAAGACATAATTTTTTCTCTCCTAATGAAAACGTAAATTCTTATACACTGTGGGTTACTTTTCTAACTAGGGATAAATGTTGCTTAAGGAAATACAAAATATTCTAAAATTGCCCGAAATTCAAAATTAATTCGAACTTTAACAAAATATGGTTAGTCTAACCGAATTAACCACTAAACCCACTGAAAAACGAAAAGGAAGCCCTCCCAAAATGTTGAAATAATTTGGATGAATTGGAATTTTTGCGGATTGTGATTTACTAGAATATCGAGTATTTACATCTGTAAGAGTATAGAGATAATAATTTAAGCTGAATTTATTCAAGAAGATTTAGAATAGTTTTCGGATCGTTGACAAATTTTGGTTAGCTGTATCAAATAAGTTTAATTTTAAGATTTGTTTTTTTATCAAATTTAAATCATCAATCACTGTCATTTTGCATTGCACCTTGCACTAAATGCCGTGATTTACTGTCAAATAATTTTGATATTTTTAAAAACAAAAACAAAAAAAAAAAAATCGTAGCTCGATACCATTGGAACCATCAGACTCGTGCGCACCATCTAAACCCACAACAACAACAAACACAATTTTAGACAAAACTAAGACTGGATTAATTGGGATATTTGATTTCGCAGCATTCTAAAATTACAGACGGGTAATCTGGTAATATAATTTTATATTCAACTATGATAATTTAGCGTGTGCCTTTTCTCTGTAAGCAATATTGTGCTTTTAATAAAATAAAAATGTGTTCTAAACTCTGCAAAAATAAAAACTTTATTATCTTTGTATATAAAAGAAAAACATTACACTGCACTGCCACACACTCAGTATAAAACTAACAATAACACCAATTATTATAACAATCCACTTTTTATTAATTTTTCTGTTAAAATTGTGCTCGTGACATGTTTACCTTTTTCAAAAATAAAAAAAAATATTTAAGTAGTTTTACAGTAAAATATCATACATTAATAAGTATAAGAAATTATAATATTTCGTTCTAGACACAACAAACACAACTTCAATCTCATAAAATGGATTTAAATAATTGCAAAAAATATTATTATGCATACATGATTTGTTCGAACAATTACAAAAACCCAAATCGCACTCATCTTACCATTTTAAGTTAAGAAAAACAAATAAACAAACAAATTAAGAAAATGTATTTACAAAAGGAAAAAATTGAAAAGCTCTAAATAAAAAGAAAATTCAGAATTATACAAAAAAACAGTCGTTTTTGTTTTTGTCCAAGGAAAACTGACAAACAATTATGAAATCTTACTTGTACCGATCGCCTATTTATCAATTTTGTAAGTATAACCCACCGACATCTATGTGCTTCCATAAAAACAATATTTTACCCAATAAACAATGAATGTTAGCACCGACAATCTTAAATTATAACATACATGAACACTAATACTAACTTTGATGAGAAGATATTTCACGTAGTGTAATAACCCCTATAAAATGTATTACGACGCCATTTTGTATTTATTTCGAATAATAAACAATACGAATAAGTGCATCGCACCCGAAGAAGTCACGACTTTTAGATTGTAAACCATCGATTTTCCATTGAATTCATTCCCACAAGGAGTGGCGAAGGAGCTACAACCTCGGTACAACGATTTATTTCATACTACTGGCATTAATTCTATTTAAAGAAAATTTTAAGAAAATCAATGCAAATGATTTTAAAATGATCAAGTTACCCTCGCGTTTATTTTGTTTGTCTTGTCAAAATAAATTAATAAACAAAATAAACTAGGGTAACTTGATAATTTTAAAATCATTTGGGTTTCTTGAAGATCAGTCTTTCTTTTATTTTATCAGTTATGAAAACATTGACTTTATTATACAGAATAGTTGACCATGTCCGAGCGGCAACCCCCGGCAAGAGAAGAGTGTGGAACGAGATTATTGGTATTGTTTTTTTTTATTGTTGTCGTTTGTGTGTTTGTATATAACTTTTATTTAATTTTATTTTTAGATAAACGGTCCAACAGACGCGTTAAACATGCCAGTATGACAGAAAATGGAAGGGCTGGAGGTATGTATGAAAAAAAATTAAAGATCATAAATAATAGTGCTAACTTTAATAAAAAATAGTAATAATTCGAATTCCCTGTAACCTGTTCCAGCGATGAATGTAGTGTCGGAAAAAGTACTAACCTTTTATATTTAAAAATGTACATATTCTACAAGAAATATCCTTTACTTCGAATTAGTGTACCCGTAAAACCAGCTTGATATTAAAAATTCCGATTGTTTTTGTAATGTCATATTCAAACACAGTTCGCGAAATGTCATGTTCAAACACGTTTCGAAGTGGATATATTTTGTAATTGTTTTGTATAAATACTCAATTGTATACACACATACTCGATTGTTTACAAATATTACAACAATATATGGTGGTTATTGTTGAGTATTTTTCATGTGAAATATTGCCTAATTAGGTTTGCCTAAAAAATGACAAAAACAAAACCTATTGGAAAAGCTACTACAAAATCCAAGAAAATGAAAGCCACAAGAATTCACAAAGCCTTGGTTTGCAAAGCCATAAATAACGAGCGGTTGAATTACTTAATCAACGTGAAATTCATGTTAAAGTGTATCATTCAAAAAGTCGTGAGTTAAGAGCAGCTGAAATAGCTGACCAACATAAACTGCCCATTCAGCAACTTCAAAACAGAGTTTCTATTTCACGAGCTGCTAAAATAATTGAATTGCTTGTCACACAGCATGAAAAGAATCGTTTCCGATATGTTCGATCAAGGGAAAGACTCAGAGCCGATTAAGAGTCGACAGCATGTAACAGAACGGTTTCAATTAGGTTGAATTTTCAACCGATACTGACGATCTCATCAAAATAAAGGAAAATCTACAATTGTGGTCCTATAAATAGGTGTTGAGACCTGTAATTTTCATACCAACAGGCATTTAGATCGCTAGAATATTTATACACATTTCGTAGAAAATACAATTTTATCGAAAAGACCATAAGGTCTAGGGCCTTGTAATTGCTATGGCATACATTTAATAGAAAATTCGAATTGAAGAAAATCACCTTACTATAGCTCAGCCGATTCAGAGCTATAAAAATCCAAAATCTGTAATTGTGCTCCGATTGCGGTTTTTGATACCTCTAATGATAGGCTACCACATCATATAAAATTTAAATATATGTAAATTTGTTTGTTTTATGCAATCGTGCGTTTTTTGTATTTTTATAATTTACAATGGTTACAGGATTAACATCCTTACCATTATACAGGAGAATTTAATGCGGTATCGAAAAGAAAATGGTAGGCACATTTGAGGTAAGAATATATTTCGAAAACCAACATAGTTGCGTAATAGTAGTTGCATAGTTCTATAACAAGAAAAATGTATAAGAAACACTTTGTACTAAATGTTGTACGTATGCCCTAACAGAGACATTTATTTTGCTCTGCACGATTGCATAAAACAAACTAATTTATATTTACTTGTATATGATGTGGTAGCGGAGGTAGTAAGGAGTCAAAGTTGTACCTTCATGGTGTAAACATCGAGTTCTATCCTTGACTAAATCGCTAAACATTTTTTCATTTAATTAAAGTGTTTCTAATAAAAAATTAAAAATGTGATAATAAAACAGAGAGTGTTGTGCTAAAAATTATAAAGACAATAGTTATAATTTAGTTAAAAGTGGTTGAATTATAAACAAATCCAAACATTAAGTGATTTTAAATTATTAAAGAAAAAGTTAGTGCTCTGGTGGTACCAAAAAAAAAAAAAAAAATACAATAGAATACGTAAAAAACGATACTCTGGATACAGTGTCAAAATACGGTATTCAAGTCAAATTGAAAATAACGGAACATGTCGAGACATGCTAGGGACATCGTCTAATATTAATACAACATCCGAAACACAGCCACATGCGGCACATAGTGATACCATCATATCAGAAGAACAAGAGAACGCAAAAAGACTCAAAATGTCGTCGGATACAAGTATAATAATAAATACAAATCAAAATGTTATTACTCCAGAACAAAGACTAACCAAAGTAAAAAAACTGGAAATAGAAAACGGTCTATTACGAGAACGTATCGCTAATATGGAAAAATTATTAAGATACAAAAATAATAATAATAGAGATAACGAAGAACGAGCTATACAAGATAATCGTTTCAATACACTCGTCGACATTGATGAAGAAATTGAAATAGATATAGATGAAGCGGACAACGACGATACTTCAAATGTAACACCATTTGAAACAGTTAAAAGAGCGATAAAACGGAAAAACACAACAATCAAAAGTAATAAAACCATCACAGAGAAAAGAGATGAACCCATTCAAAACAAAGGCAACAACGTCGTAACCAGGGATGCAAAACAAGGCAAACCACCTCCATTACACATACATAGCCAAAAAATTAAAGACACCAGAGATCTGGCAAAAGGTCCAGAAATAGAAAATTTTGAAATTCGAAGAGTGAACAACAACAAACATTCACTTATCGTTAATACTATGGAAAATTATGATAAAATGCAATCCATATTTAAAGAAGTCAACACCAAATACTTCACATTCACCCCAAAAGGATTGAAACCAAAAACAATCGTTCTCAAAGGGTTAAATGAAGACGAGGATACGGACGAGCTCAAATTATGTTTAGAAAAGCATGAAAATGTAAAAATACTAAAAATATCGCAACTTAAAACCAGACGATCAATTGAGAGCAAGTCGAAACTACCATTGTATATAGTACAGTGTATACGGCAGATACGGACATATCCCGAATATATGAAATAAAAACAATTAACTACCAAAAAGTGACTTGGGAAAACCTAAAAAAAAAAAAACAATGAAATCATGCAATGCCGCAAATGCCAGAGGCTGGGTCATGCAGCGGCAAACTGTCAATTAGATTATCGATGTGTAAAATGTTCAACACAACACAAGCCAGGTGAATGTCAAATCCCACAAAGCACAGAAAAAACCAACATATACTGTGCAAACTGCAAAAATAATGGACACCCTGCTTCATTCAAAGGTTGCCCAACTTACCAAAATGCGTTAGAAAGATTAAAAAGTAAAATTAATGAACGGCGCTATCACGTAACAGTACCAAACACGTTTGAACCAACAAAAGTAAATGCACAACAAGGTTCATTTGCTGACGTATTGAAACAAACAAATAGGGATCAATTGACGATACAAAAACTAGCAACTAGAGTTGACAAAATGGCAGCAGTTATCCAACAACAAAGTGAGCAAATAGCTCAACTATTAAGTATGTTAAATAAACTATGAGGAAAGTAAAAATTATCGCGCTAAATGTTAACTCAATCGTCAGCATTGCCAGACGAATGAATTTATTAAACTTCCTCAACCAACACAAGGCAGATATCTTGATGATAAATGAAACAAAACTAAATGCAAAGCACCACCTGGAGTTCAAACATTACGACATCATTAGACAAGATCGACCTGAAATAAAACAAGGTGGAGGAACAGCCATTTTGTTGAAAACTATTTTTAAATACAAACAAATAAAAATTAACAAACTACAAAATAGCATAGGAATAGAAACAACAATAATTAAAATGTACATAAAGAAAGAACAACACTTATTCATCATATCAATGTACGGTTCGGCATCTAATGTAGTATTAAAAGACAGCCAATTTGAAACAGAATGGAAGCAGATATTTGAAGAGCTGGATCTTGCAAATGTAAATAACTACTACATTATAGCCGGGGATTTAAACGCGAGACATACAACATGGGGTAACATTACCAACAATAATAAAGGAATAATACTAAATCGATGGCTTGACAACAACAGCCTTTTGTATAGAGCACAAATATATAAAACCGACGCACCGACGTATCCAGCGGCTAACAGCTATTTAGACATAGCAGTAGTAGATTATCGCTTATCAATTACCACCAACAACAGTGGAGAAATTCCAACGCATCATTACGATAGTGATCATCAAGCAATCGAAATAGAAATTGGGGCAATCGAACCAGAGAATACAAATTTCACTATAAAACAGCATCTATTTAATTTCCAAAATGCGGATTGGGCTACTTGGAAGAGGCGCCTGACAAATAGATACAAAAGGCAATTGCGAAGCATAAACCAAACACAGATAACACCCAACGATAGAAACCTGACGAACACAGAAACAGAAAACTGTATATTAAACATTACAGAGTTAATACAGCAAAATATAAAACTAAATATGCCCAAAAAAAGACGTAGAAACAACATGGAATGCTTCACGAACAGCACAATCGAAATGCTATATAAACATAAAAGTCGATTAGTAACCCACATCAAAAATTTGAAAAGAAGCGGAAGGAGCAGTGATCGTCAAATAAACGTATTAAAAACTGAGATCAAAAGGACAAATGAACTCATAACCCAAAATGTAACACTTCAGATAAATAAACACTGGAGAAAAAAAATGGAAGCAGTCAGACCCGGAACACGAATGTTTAAGGACATCCAGTCACTTAGAAGAAAAGCAGAGAGTAACAAAGAAATCCACAGGCTAGAAATCGACGAATCCGAAACAAATACATTAACAAATATAAATATTAACTGGAACAAAATGCCAAAAGACGGATCAAAATATTTTAGCTACAACGTACATGATAATCTGAATATTCTAGGAAAATACGTCGAAAAGAACACATATCGTAACGCAACGCTAGGCAAGAAAAGGCATTAAGAAATTATTACACAAACAATACAGAGCATTAAGCTTCAACAAGCATACGACAAAGCTAAGGGCATCACTAAAGGTAGCTTTCACAATAACAACAAAGCGAACGAGCAACAAACGGGGAATCAGTGCAATTTCATCACAATAGAAGAATTAAAAACCATTCTAGCCAGTGCAAACAATAAAAAATCATACGGTACAGACAATATACCAAGTATCATATTGAAACACCTACCAGAGCAAATAATGCTAGAACTATGTACCATATTCAATAATTTGTTAAATAACAGAACTTTCCCCAAGTGCTGGAAACAGGCAAAAATAGTTCCAATAAAAAAAAAAGACAAAAATCTTCCAACCCGCTAAGCTACAGACCGATAAGCTTACTATCAAACTTGGGCAAAATATATGAAATTATCATATACAATAAGATTTACACGCATACAATAGAAAATGGTTTGATGCCGGACAACCAGTTCGGATTCAGAAATAATTGCACAACCACACACGCTATAGCTAATTTAACATCACATGTGTGTCACAAATTAAATTATAACATATGTACGGGAGCGACACTACTAGACATGGAAAAAGCATTAGAATCGGTGTGGCTAGACGGTCTAATATATAAATTGAACAAAATGAAATTCAACAAGGACATAGTCTTGATACTTATGGACATGCTTTACAACAGAGAATTCATCATCTCTAATGGAGGAATTTCTACCACAAAAATATTTACGGTCCACAATGGCTTGCAACAAGGATCCATTACCGCGCCAATACTGTTCAATCTATATACAAAAGATTTAATTAGCAACGAAAAAATGAACACACATAACATCCAGATGATTGCCTATGCAGATGATATTGTAGTGTTTAGCTCAGACCGGAAAATATGCAACATCCAAGAAAACCTGCAAAAGGCTATAGATTTCACGGTCAATTATCTACACACTTGGAAGATCCGAATCAACGAAGGAAAATGTGAAACGATACTATTCAGAAGATCGTACAAGTTAGCAAATAATGACACACGGATAAACAAGAACAATTTGAAGATACAAATTAACAACACAACTATCGAACAAAAAGCGGCAGTGAAGTATCTGGGAGTTAATATTGACCAATTCTGTTATTTAAACAAACACATAACGACACAACTCAATAAAGCGAGAAATGCTTTCTTCTTAAACAAAGCAATTTTTTGTTCAAAATTCATCGTTCCAGAGGTCAAAAGAATATGTTATAAAACACTAATAAGGCCAATAATAACGTACGGATGCCCCATTTGGTTTAACTGCAATGCCAGCTACATGGAACGTATCCGACTCTTTGAGAGAAAATGTATTCGATATTGTATGGGACAACATCGTAAAGCTGAAACAGCCTTCAAACACTACATTTCCAACCGAGTGCAATACAAGAATTTCAAAACGGATCGAATAGATCTACATATCATTAAACTGATCAGAAATCATATAAATAGAACCACAATAAACTGTGAAAATTCACTTACATACGGAAAATATTACACGGAAGACTGTATAATAAAAAAGAGTGTAATGCCACACAACATACCGGGGCCAGAAGCGTTCATCTATTTGGACAAAATAGGGTACATTCAAGATGAGCAACAGCTACCGTTAATATATCATATAAAAAGACAGCCAAACGAAAAAGGGTTCGAGCCAACAATATTCAGGAATGTAAACTTAGATCATTTGAGGTTTAGCACTGAGTTCAACAAAATAAGCGACGATAAATTCATTGCACAAATGAACAAATACTGGTGGTTGCAAAGAAGTTAGCCACATAGCTTAGGTATATAGTTTTAAGTAGTCAATTTTTCATTTCAAATTGATTAATGGCAGTTTTATAATGAAGCTATTTTCTGCCTACATTATATATATATACATAATTCTAAATAAGTTGTTACAAACTTAATACAAAAAAATGTTAAAGCGTCAAACAAAAGAAGAATTAATATTAAACAAAATTACTTCAGCTTCTCATGGAACAGTAGTATCAAACAAAGATAACGACCATTGGATTTTTTGTAATATTCTTTACCAATCATTATTTGTAAAATATTAATAGCTTAAATAAAGAAAAGTTTTATAAAAAAAAAAAAAAAAGGAGGTAGTAAGGTCATAGGTTGGAGTGACGAAGGTCTGGAGTTCGAGTCCAATCAAAAGACCAAAGTAAAATTTATTTTTAGATGAAAAAATTGAAGATAATTCGAGAGATTATCGCTGCAAAAGAAAATTGGTTAAATTCGAATAAATTCGAGTAAATAAAAAAAAAATCAAATTTTTGCTTATAAAAAAAAAAAATAAAGTCGCAAGGTTCAAGAATCGAAATCCAAACCTTTCACACATCACTCCTTCATCTTACCACATAACCACTCATCTCTAATAATTCAAACTCATTTTTTCGTGTAAAATACTGATAAATTCAGACTTGGTGAAATATCGCATAAAATTTTTTGTTATTTTACCAGGCGAACAGAATTTAAAAAACAACATAATTGTCAGCAACGTGACATTATTTTGTATCAAAGCGTGCCACTTCAAGTTATGTGACACTTGAACATACAAAATAAAGTCATTTTGCTGACAATTCTACCTTCTTGTAATTTCTGTTCGCCTGTTAAAATGACAAAAATTTTTTGCGATTTTTGATGAAAAAAAAAAAAATTTTCTTTTTAAATTTCTGCTCATTTGGTAAATAAAAATTAACTTTTTTTAATTAAAAAGGCCTAATAGCAACCACCCAAACAGAAAATTTGGGGATTTTTATTACAAAAACCAATATTCCTTCAGGTGCGGGGATCGAACTCGAGACCTCTATGGTTTTAATCTGCTCTCTATTCAGGGCTATAAATATCCAAAATCTGCAATGGTGCTCCGATTGCGGTTCCTGATACTTCTAATGATAGGTCTAGGCCTTGTTATTGCTATGGCATACATTTAATAGAAAATTCGATTTGAAGAAAATCACCTTACAATAGCTCAGCCGATTCAGAGCTGTAAAAATCCAAAATCTGTAATTGTGCTCCGATTGCGGTTTTTGATACCTCTAATGATAGGTCTTGGGACCTGTAATTGCTATGCCAAACCGCATTTAAATTGGTTGATCATTTCCATACAGTTCACAGAAAATTCGATTTGAAGAAAATCACCTTACTATAGCTCAGCCGATTCAGAGCTGTAAAAATCCAAAATCTGTAATTGTGCTCCGATTGCGGTTTTTGATACCTGTAATGATAGGTCTCGGGACCTGTAATTGCTATGCCAAACCCCATTTAAATTGGTTGATTATTTCCATACAGTTCACAGAAAATTCGATTTGAAGAAAATCACCTTACTATAGCTCAGCCGATTCAGGGCTATAAAAATCCAAAATCTGCAATGGTGCTCCGATTGCGGTTCCTGATACTTATTATGATAGGTCTAGGCCTTGTTATTGCTATGGCATACATTTAATAGAAAATTCGATTTGAAGAAAATCACCTTACTATAGCTCAGCCGATTCAGAGCTGTAAAAATCCAAAATCTGTAATTGTGCTCCGATTGCGGTTTTTGATACCTGTAATGATAGGTCTCGGGACCTGTAATTGCTATGCCAAACCGCATTTAAATTGGTTGCTTATTTCCATACAGTTCACAGAAAATTCGATTTGAAGAAAATCACCTTACTATAGCTCAGCCGATTCAGGGCTGTAAAAATCCAAAATCTGTAATTGTGCTCCGATTGCGGTTTTTGATACCTCTAATGATAGGTCTTGGAACCTGTAATTGCTATGCCAAACCGCATTTAAATTGGTTGATCATTTCCATACATTTCACAGATAGTTCGATTTGAAGAAAATCACCTTACTATAGCTCAGCCGATTCAGAGCTGTAAAAATCCAAAATCTGTAATTGTGCTCCGATTGCGGTTTTTGATACCTCTAATGATAGGTCTTGGGACCTGTAATTGCTATGCCAAACCGCATTTAAATTGGTTGATCATTTCCATACATTTCACAGATAGTTCGATTTGAAGAAAATCACCTTACTATAGCTCAGCCGATTCAGGGCTATAAAAATCCAAAATCTGCAATGGTGCTCCGATTTCGGTTCCTGATACTTCTAATGGTTGGTCTAGGCCTTGTTATTGCTATGGCATATATTTAATAGAAAATTCGATTTGAAGAAAATCACCTTACTATAGCTCAGCCGATTCAGAGCTGTAAAAATCCAAAATCTGTAATTGTGCTCCGATTGCGGTTTTTGATACCTGTAATGATAGGTCTCGGGACCTGTAATTGCTATGCCAAACCCCATTTAAATTGGTTGATTATTTCCATACAGTTCACAGAAAATTCGATTTGAAGAAAATCACCTTACTATAGCTCAGCCGATTCAGGGCTATAAAAATCCAAAATCTGCAATGGTGCTCCGATTGCGGTTTTTGATACCTCTAATGATAGGTCTTGGGACCTGTAATTGCTATGCCAAACCGCATTTAAATTGGTTGATCATTTCCATACATTTCACAGATAGTTCGATTTGAAGAAAATCACCTTACTATAGCTCAGCCGATTCAGGGCTATAAAAATCCAAAATCTGCAATGGTGCTCCGATTTCGGTTCCTGATACTTCTAATGGTTGGTCTAGGCCTTGTTATTGCTATGGCATATATTTAATAGAAAATTCGATTTGAAGAAAATCACCTTACTATAGCTCAGCCGATTCAGAGCTGTAAAAATCCAAAATCTGTAATTGTGCTCCGATTGCGGTTTTTGATACCTGTAATGATAGGTCTCGGGACCTGTAATTGCTATGCCAAACCCCATTTAAATTGGTTGATTATTTCCATACAGTTCACAGAAAATTCGATTTGAAGAAAATCACCTTACTATAGCTCAGCCGATTCAGGGCTATAAAAATCCAAAATCTGCAATGGTGCTCCGATTGCGGTTCCTGATACTTCTAATGGTTGGTCTAGGCCTTGTTATTGCTATGGCATATATTTAATAGAAAATTAGATTTGAAGAAAATCACCTTACTATAGCTCAGCCGATTCAGGGCTGTAAAAATCCAAAATCTGTAATTGTGCTCCGATTGCGGTTTTTGATACCTCTAATGATAGGTCTTGGGACCTGTAATTGCTATGCCAAACCGCATTTAAATTGGTTGATCATTTCCATACATTTCACAGATAGTTCGATTTGAAGAAAATCACCTTACTATAGCTCAGCCGATTCAGAGCTGTAAAAATCCAAAATCTGTAATTGTGCTCCGATTGCGGTTTTTGATACCTCTAATGATAGGTCTTGGGACCTGTAATTGCTATGCCAAACCGCATTTAAATTGGTTGATCATTTCCATACATTTCACAGATAGTTCGATTTGAAGAAAATCACCTTACTATAGCTCAGCCGATTCAGGGCTGTAAAAATCCAAAATCTGTAATTGTGCTCCGATTGCGGTTTTTGATACCTCTAATGATAGGTCTTGGGACCTGTAATTGCTATGCCAAACCGCATTTAAATTGGTTGATCATTTCCATACATTTCACAGATAGTTCGATTTGAAGAAAATCACCTTACTATAGCTCAGCCGATTCAGGGCTATAAAAATCCAAAATCTGCAATGGTGCTCCGATTGCGGTTCCTGATACTTCTAATGATAGGTCTAGGCCTTGTTATTGCTATGGCATACATTTAATAGAAAATTCGATTTGAAGAAAATCACCTTACTTTAGCTCAGCCGATTCAGAGCTGTAAAAATCCAAAATCTGTAATTGTGCTCCGATTGCGGTTTTTGATACCTCTAATGATAGGTCTTGGGACCTATAATTGCTATGCCAAACCGCATTTAAATTGGTTGATTATTTCCATACAGTTCACAGAAAATTCGATTTGAAGAAAATCACCTTACTATAGCTCAGCCGATTCAGGGCTATAAAAATCCAAAATCTGCAATGGTGCTCCGATTGCGGTTCCTGATACTTCTAATGGTTGGTCTAGGCCTTGTTATTGCTATGGCATATATTTAATAGAAAATTCGATTTGAAGAAAATCACCTTACTATAGCTCAGCCGATTCAGGGCTGTAAAAATCCAAAATCTGTAATTGTGCTCCGATTGCGGTTTTTGATACCTGTAATGATAGGTCTCGGGACCTGTAATTGCTATGCCAAACCGCATTTAAATTGGTTGATCATTTCCATACATTTCACAGATAGTTCGATTTGAAGAAAATCACCTTACTATAGCTCAGCCGATTCAGGGCTATAAAAATCCAAAATCTGCAATGGTGCTCCGATTGCGGTTCCTGATACTTCTTATGATAGGTCTAGGCCTTGTTATTGCTATGGCATACATTTAATAGAAAATTCGATTTGAAGAAAATCACCTTACTATAACTCAGCCGATTCAGAGCTGTAAAAATCCAAAATCTGTAATTGTGCTCCGATTGCGGTTTTTGATACCTCTAATGATAGGTCTTGGGACCTGTAATTGCTATGCCAAACCGCATTTAAATTGGTTGATCATTTCCATACATTTCACAGATAGTTCGATTTGAAGAAAATCACCTTACTATAGCTCAGCCGATTCAGGGCTATAAAAATCCAAAATCTGCAATGGTGCTCCGATTGCGGTTCCTGATACTTCTAATGATAGGTCTGGGCCTTGTTATTGCTATGGCATACATTTAATAGAAAATTCGATTTGAAGAAAATCACCTTACTTTAGTTCAGCCGATTCAGAGCTGTAAAAATCCAAAATCTGTAATTGTGCTCCGATTGCGGTTTTTGATACCTCTAATGATAGGTCTTGGGACCTGTAATTGCTATGCCAAACCGCATTTAAATTGGTTGATCATTTCCATATATTTCACAGATAGTTCGATTTGAAGAAAATCACCTTAATATAGCTCAGCCGATTCAGGGCTATAAAAATCCAAAATCTGCAATGGTGCTCCGATTTCGGTTCCTGATACTTCTAATGGTTGGTCTAGGCCTTGTTATTGCTATGGCATATATTTAATAGAAAATTCGATTTGAAGAAAATCACCTTACTATAGCTCAGCCGATTCAGAGCTGTAAAAATCCAAAATCTGTAATTGTGCTCCGATTGCGGTTTTTGATACCTGTAATGATAGGTCTCGGGACCTGTAATTGCTATGCCAAACCGCATTTAAATTGGTTGATTATTTCCATACAGTTCACAGAAAATTCGATTTGAAGAAAATCACCTTACTATAGCTCAGCCGATTCAGGGCTATAAAAATCCAAAATCTGCAATGGTGCTCCGATTGCGGTTCCTGATACTTCTTATGATAGGTCTAGGCCTTGTTATTGCTATGGCATATATTTAATAGAAAATTCGATTTGAAGAAAATCACCTTACTATAGCTCAGCCGATTCAGAGCTGTAAAAATCCAAAATCTGTAATTGTGCTCCGATTGCGGTTTTTGATACCTGTAATGATAGGTCTCGGGACCTGTAATTGCTATGCCAAACCGCATTTAAATTGGTTGCTTATTTCCATACAGTTCACAGAAAATTCTATTTGAAGAAAATCACCTTACTATAGCTCAGCCGATTCAGGGCTGTAAAAATCCAAAATCTGTAATTGTGCTCCGATTGCGGTTTTTGATACCTCTAATGATAGGTCTTGGGACCTGTAATTGCTATGCCAAACCGCATTTAAATTGGTTGATCATTTCCATACATTTCACAGATAGTTCGATTTGAAGAAAATCACCTTGCTATAGCTCAGCCGATTCAGGGCTATAAAAATCCAAAATCTGCAATGGTGCTCCGATTGCGGTTCCTGATACTTCTAATGATAGGTCTAGGCCTTGTTATTGCTATGGCATACATTTAATAGAAAATTCGATTTGAAGAAAATCACCTTACTTACTATTTCAGCCGATTCAGAGCTGTAAAAATCCAAAATCTGTAATTGTGCATTGCAGTTTTTGATACCTCTAATGATAGGTCTTGGGACCTGTAATTGCTATGCCAAACCGCATTTAAATTGGTTGATCATTTCCATACATTTCACAGATAGTTCGATTTGAAGAAAATCACCTTACTATAGCTCAGCCGATTCAGGGCTATAAAAATCCAAAATCTGCAATGGTGCTCCGATTTCGGTTCCTGATACTTCTAATGGTTGGTCTAGGCCTTGTTATTGCTATGGCATATATTTAATAGAAAATTCGATTTGAAGAAAATCACCTTACTATAGCTCAGCCGATTCAGAGCTGTAAAAATCCAAAATCTGTAATTGTGCTCCGATTGCGGTTTTTGATACCTCTAATGATAGGTCTCGGGACCTGTAATTGCTATGCCAAACCGCATTTAAATTGGTTGCTTATTTCCATACAGTTCACAGAAAATTCGATTTGAAGAAAATCACCTTACTATAGCTCAGCCGATTCAGAGCTGTAAAAATCCAAAATCTGTAATTGTGCTCCGATTGCGGTTTTTGATACCTCTAATGATAGGTCTTGGGACCTGTAATTGCTATGCCAAACCGCATTTAAATTGGTTGATCATTTCCATACATTTCACAGATAGTTCGATTTGAAGAAAATCACCTTACTATAGCTCAGCCGATTCAGGGCTATAAAAATCCAAAATCTGCAATGGTGCTCCGATTTCGGTTCCTGATACTTCTAATGGTTGGTCTAGGCCTTGTTATTGCTATGGCATATATTTAATAGAAAATTCGATTTGAAGAAAATCACCTTACTATAGCTCAGCCGATTCAGAGCTGTAAAAATCCAAAATCTGTAATTGTGCTCCGATTGCGGTTTTTGATACCTGTAATGATAGGTCTCGGGACCTGTAATTGCTATGCCAAACCGCATTTAAATTGGTTTATTATTTCCATACAGTTCACAGAAAATTCGATTTGAAGAAAATCACCTTACTATAGCTCAGCCGATTCAGGGCTATAAAAATCCAAAATCTGCAATGGTGCTCCGATTGCGGTTCCTGATACTTCTTATGATAGGTCTAGGCCTTGTTATTGCTATGGCATACATTTAATAGAAAATTCGATTTGAAGAAAATCACCTTACTATAGCTCAGCCGATTCAGGGCTGTAAAAATCCAAAATCTGTAATTGTGCTCCGATTGCGGTTTTTGATACCTGTAATGATAGGTCTCGGGACCTGTAATTGCTATGCCAAACCGCATTTAAATTGGTTGATCATTTCCATACATTTCACAGATAGTTCGATTTGAAGAAAATCACCTTACTATAGCTCAGCCGATTCAGGGCTATAAAAATCCAAAATCTGCAATGGTGCTCCGATTGCGGTTCCTGATACTTCTATTGATAGGTCTAGGCCTTGTTATTGCTATGGCATACATTTAATAGAAAATTCGATTTGAAGAAAATCACCTTACTATAGCTCAGCCGATTCAGAGCTGTAAAAATCCAAAATCTGTAATTGTGCTCCGATTGCGGTTTTTGATACCTCTAATGATAGGTCTTGGGACCTGTAATTGCTATGCCAAACCGCATTTAAATTGGTTGATCATTTCCATACATTTCACAGATAGTTCGATTTGAAGAAAATCACCTTACTATAGCTCAGCCGATTCAGGGCTATAAAAATCCAAAATCTGCAATGGTGCTCCGATTGCGGTTCCTGATACTTCTTATGATAGGTCTAGGCCTTGTTATTGCTATGGCATACATTTAATAGAAAATTCGATTTGAAGAAAATCACCTTACTATAGCTCAGCCGATTCAGAGCTGTAAAAATCCAAAATCTGTAATTGTGCTCCGATTGCGGTTTTTGATACCTGTAATGATAGGTCTCGGGACCTGTAATTGCTATGCCAAACCGCATTTAAATTGGTTGCTTATTTCCATACAGTTCACAGAAAATTCGATTTGAAGAAAATCACCTTACTATAGCTCAGCCGATTCAGGGCTGTAAAAATCCAAAATCTGTAATTGTGCTCCGATTGCGATTTTTGATACCTGTAATGATAGGTCTCGGGACCTGTAATTGCTATGCCAAACCGCATTTAAATTGGTTGATCATTTCCATACATTTCACAGATAGTTCGATTTGAAGAAAATCACCTTACTATAGCTCGATTCAGGGCTATAAAAATCCAAAATCTGCAATGGTGCTCCGATTGCGGTTCCTGATACTTCTAATGATAGGTCTCGGGACCTGTTATTGCTATGGCATACATTTAATAGAAAATTCGATTTGAAGAAAATCACCTTAATATAGCTCAGCCGATTCAGAGCTGTAAAAATCCAAAATCTGTAATTGTGCTCCGATTGCGGTTTTTGATACCTGTAATGATAGGTCTCGGGACCTGTAATTGCTATGCCAAACCGCATTTAAATTGGTTGCTTATTTCCATACAGTTCACAGAAAATTCGATTTGAAGAAAATCACCTTACTATAGCTCAGCCGATTCAGGGCTGTAAAAATCCAAAATCTGTAATTGTGCTCCGATTGCGGTTTTTGATACCTGTAATGATAGGTCTCGGGACCTGTAATTGCTATGCCAAACCGCATTTAAATTGGTTGATCATTTCCATACATTTCACAGATAGTTCGATTTGAAGAAAATCACCTTACTATAGCTCAGCCGATTCAGGGCTATAAAAATCCAAAATCTGCAATGGTACTCCGATTGCGGTTCCTGATACTTCTAATGATAGGTCTAGGCCTTGTTATTGCTATGGCATACATTTAATAGAAAATTCGATTTGAAGAAAATCACCTTACTATAGCTCAGCCGATTCAGAGCTGTAAAAATCCAAAATCTGTAATTGTGCTCCGATTGCGGTTTTTGATACCTCTAATGATAGGTCTTGGGACCTGTAATTGCTATGCCAAACCGCATTTAAATTGGTTGATCATTTCCATACATTTCACAGATAGTTCGATTTGAAGAAAATCACCTTACTATAGCTCAGCCGATTCAGGGCTATAAAAATCCAAAATCTGCAATGGTGCTCCGATTGCGGTTCCTGATACTTCTTATGATAGGTCTAGGCCTTGTTATTGCTATGGCATACATTTAATAGAAAATTCGATTTGAAGAAAATCACCTTACTATAGCTCAGCCGATTCAGAGCTGTAAAAATCCAAAATCTGTAATTGTGCTCCGATTGCGGTTTTTGATACCTGTAATGATAGGTCTCTGGACCTGTAATTGCTATGCCAAACCGCATTTAAATTGGTTGCTTATTTCCATACAGTTCACAGAAAATTCGATTTGAAGAAAATCACCTTACTATAGCTCAGCCGATTCAGGGCTGTAAAAATCCAAAATCTGTAATTGTGCTCCGATTGCGGTTTTTGATACCTGTAATGATAGGTCTCGGGACCCGTAATTGCTATGCCAAACCGCATTTAAATTGGTTGATCATTTCCATACATTTCACAGATAGTTCGATTTGAAGAAAATCACCTTACAATAGCTCAGCCGATTCAGGGCTATAAAAATCCAAAATCTGCAATGGTGCTCCGATTGCGGTTCCTGATACTTCTTATGATAGGTCTAGGCCTTGTTATTGATATGGCATACATTTAATAGAAAATTCGATTTGAAGAAAATCACCTTACTATAGCTCAGCCGATTCAGAGCTGTAAAAATCCAAAATCTGTAATTGTGCTCCGATTGCGGTTTTTGATACCTGTAATGATAGGTCTCGGGACCTGTAATTGCTATGCCAAACCGCATTTAAATTGGTTGCTTATTTCCATACAGTTCACAGAAAATTCGATTTGAAGAAAATCACCTTACTATAGCTCAGCCGATTCAGGGCTGTAAAAATCCAAAATCTGTAATTGTGCTCCGATTGCGGTTTTTGATACCTGTAATGATAGGTCTCGGGACCTGTAATTGCTATGCCAAACCGCATTTAAATTGGTTGATCATTTCCATACATTTCACAGATAGTTCGATTTGAAGAAAATCACCTTACTATAGCTCAGCCGATTCAGGGCTATAAAAATCCAAAATCTGCAATGGTGCTCCGATTGCGGTTCCTGATACTTCTAATGATAGGTCTAGGCCTTGTTATTGCTATGGCATACATTTAATAGAAAATTCGATTTGAAGAAAATCACCTTACTATAGCTCAGCCGATTCAGAGCTGTAAAAATCCAAAATCTGTAATTGTGCTCCGATTGCGGTTTTTGATACCTGTAATGATAGGTCTCGGGACTTGTAATTGCTATGCCAAACCGCATTTAAATTGGTTGCTTATTTCCATACAGTTCACAGAAAATTCGATTTGAAGAAAATCACCTTACTACATCTCAGCCGATTCAGGGCTGTAAAAATCCAAAATCTGTAATTGTGCTCCGATTGCGGTTTTTGATACCTGTAATGATAGGTCTCGGGACCTGTAATTGCTATGCCAAACCGCATTTAAATTGGTTGATCATTTCCATACATTTCACAGAAAATTCGATTTGAAGAAAATCACCTTACTATAGCTCAGCCGATTCAGGGCTATAAAAATCCAAAATCTGCAATGGTGCTCCGATTGCGGTTCCTGATACTTCTTATGATAGGTCTAGGCCTTGTTATTGCTATGGCATACATTTAATAGAAAATTCGATTTGAAGAAAATCACCTTACTATAGCTCAGCCGATTCAGGGCTGTAAAAATCCAAAATCTGTAATTGTGCTCCGATTGCGGTTTTTGATACCTGTAATGATAGGTCTCGGGACCTGTAATTGCTATGCCAAACCGCATTTAAATTGGTTGATCATTTCCATACATTTCACAGATAGTTCGATTTGAAGAAAATCACCTTACTATAGCTCAGCCGATTCAGGGCTATAAAAATCCAAAATCTGCAATGGTGCTCCGATTGCGGTTCCTGATACTTCTATTGATAGGTCTAGGCCTTGTTATTGCTATGGCATACATTTAATAGAAAATTCGATTTGAAGAAAATCACCTTACTATAGCTCAGCCGATTCAGAGCTGTAAAAATCCAAAATCTGTAATTGTGCTCCGATTGCGGTTTTTGATACCTCTAATGATAGGTCTTGGGACCTGTAATTGCTATGCCAAACCGCATTTAAATTGGTTGATCATTTCCATACATTTCACAGATAGTTCGATTTGAAGAAAATCACCTTACTATAGCTCAGCCGATTCAGGGCTATAAAAATCCAAAATCTGCAATGGTGCTCCGATTGCGGTTCCTGATACTTCTTATGATAGGTCTAGGCCTTGTTATTGCTATGGCATACATTTAATAGAAAATTCGATTTGAAGAAAATCACCTTACTATAGCTCAGCCGATTCAGAGCTGTAAAAATCCAAAATCTGTAATTGTGCTCCGATTGCGGTTTTTGATACCTGTAATGATAGGTCTCGGGACCTGTAATTGCTATGCCAAACCGCATTTAAATTGGTTGCTTATTTCCATACAGTTCACAGAAAATTCGATTTGAAGAAAATCACCTTACTATAGCTCAGCCGATTCAGGGCTGTAAAAATCCAAAATCTGTAATTGTGCTCCGATTGCGGTTTTTGATACCTGTAATGATAGGTCTCGGGACCTGTAATTGCTATGCCAAACCGCATTTAAATTGGTTGATCATTTCCATACATTTCACAGATAGTTCGATTTGAAGAAAATCACCTTACTATAGCTCGATTCAGGGCTATAAAAATCCAAAATCTGCAATGGTGCTCCGATTGCGGTTCCTGATACTTCTAATGATAGGTCTCGGGACCTGTTATTGCTATGGCATACATTTAATAGAAAATTCGATTTGAAGAAAATCACCTTAATATAGCTCAGCCGATTCAGAGCTGTAAAAATCCAAAATCTGTAATTGTGCTCCGATTGCGGTTTTTGATACCTGTAATGATAGGTCTCGGGACCTGTAATTGCTATGCCAAACCGCATTTAAATTGGTTGCTTATTTCCATACAGTTCACAGAAAATTCGATTTGAAGAAAATCACCTTACTATAGCTCAGCCGATTCAGGGCTGTAAAAATCCAAAATCTGTAATTGTGCTCCGATTGCGGTTTTTGATACCTGTAATGATAGGTCTCGGGACCTGTAATTGCTATGCCAAACCGCATTTAAATTGGTTGATCATTTCCATACATTTCACAGATAGTTCGATTTGAAGAAAATCACCTTACTATAGCTCAGCCGATTCAGGGCTATAAAAATCCAAAATCTGCAATGGTACTCCGATTGCGGTTCCTGATACTTCTAATGATAGGTCTAGGCCTTGTTATTGCTATGGCATACATTTAATAGAAAATTCGATTTGAAGAAAATCACCTTACTATAGCTCAGCCGATTCAGAGCTGTAAAAATCCAAAATCTGTAATTGTGCTCCGATTGCGGTTTTTGATACCTCTAATGATAGGTCTTGGGACCTGTAATTGCTATGCCAAACCGCATTTAAATTGGTTGATCATTTCCATACATTTCACAGATAGTTCGATTTGAAGAAAATCACCTTACTATAGCTCAGCCGATTCAGGGCTATAAAAATCCAAAATCTGCAATGGTGCTCCGATTGCGGTTCCTGATACTTCTTATGATAGGTCTAGGCCTTGTTATTGCTATGGCATACATTTAATAGAAAATTCGATTTGAAGAAAATCACCTTACTATAGCTCAGCCGATTCAGAGCTGTAAAAATCCAAAATCTGTAATTGTGCTCCGATTGCGGTTTTTGATACCTGTAATGATAGGTCTCTGGACCTGTAATTGCTATGCCAAACCGCATTTAAATTGGTTGCTTATTTCCATACAGTTCACAGAAAATTCGATTTGAAGAAAATCACCTTACTATAGCTCAGCCGATTCAGGGCTGTAAAAATCCAAAATCTGTAATTGTGCTCCGATTGCGGTTTTTGATACCTGTAATGATAGGTCTCGGGACCCGTAATTGCTATGCCAAACCGCATTTAAATTGGTTGATCATTTCCATACATTTCACAGATAGTTCGATTTGAAGAAAATCACCTTACAATAGCTCAGCCGATTCAGGGCTATAAAAATCCAAAATCTGCAATGGTGCTCCGATTGCGGTTCCTGATACTTCTTATGATAGGTCTAGGCCTTGTTATTGATATGGCATACATTTAATAGAAAATTCGATTTGAAGAAAATCACCTTACTATAGCTCAGCCGATTCAGAGCTGTAAAAATCCAAAATCTGTAATTGTGCTCCGATTGCGGTTTTTGATACCTGTAATGATAGGTCTCGGGACCTGTAATTGCTATGCCAAACCGCATTTAAATTGGTTGCTTATTTCCATACAGTTCACAGAAAATTCGATTTGAAGAAAATCACCTTACTATAGCTCAGCCGATTCAGGGCTGTAAAAATCCAAAATCTGTAATTGTGCTCCGATTGCGGTTTTTGATACCTGTAATGATAGGTCTCGGGACCTGTAATTGCTATGCCAAACCGCATTTAAATTGGTTGATCATTTCCATACATTTCACAGATAGTTCGATTTGAAGAAAATCACCTTACTATAGCTCAGCCGATTCAGGGCTATAAAAATCCAAAATCTGCAATGGTGCTCCGATTGCGGTTCCTGATACTTCTAATGATAGGTCTAGGCCTTGTTATTGCTATGGCATACATTTAATAGAAAATTCGATTTGAAGAAAATCACCTTACTATAGCTCAGCCGATTCAGAGCTGTAAAAATCCAAAATCTGTAATTGTGCTCCGATTGCGGTTTTTGATACCTGTAATGATAGGTCTCGGGACTTGTAATTGCTATGCCAAACCGCATTTAAATTGGTTGCTTATTTCCATACAGTTCACAGAAAATTCGATTTGAAGAAAATCACCTTACTACATCTCAGCCGATTCAGGGCTGTAAAAATCCAAAATCTGTAATTGTGCTCCGATTGCGGTTTTTGATACCTGTAATGATAGGTCTCGGGACCTGTAATTGCTATGCCAAACCGCATTTAAATTGGTTGATCATTTCCATACATTTCACAGATAGTTCGATTTGAAGAAAATCACCTTACTATAGCTCAGCCGATTCAGGGCTATAAAAATCCAAAATCTGCAATGGTGCTCCGATTGCGGTTCCTGATACTTCTTATGATAGGTCTAGGCCTTGTTATTGCTATGGCATACATTTAATAGAAAATTCGATTTGAAGAAAATCACCTTACTATAGCTCAGCCGATTCAGAGCTGTAAAAATCCAAAATCTGTAATTGTGCTCCGATTGCGGTTTTTGATACCTCTAATGATAGGTCTTGGGACCTGTAATTGCTATGCCAAACCGCATTTAAATTGGTTGCTTATTTCCATACATTTCACAGATAGTTCGATTTGAAGAAAATCACCTTACTATAGCTCAGCCGATTCAGGGCTATAAAAATCCAAAATCTGCAATGGTGCTCCGATCGCGGTTCCTGATACTTCTTATGATAGGTCTAGGCCTTGTTATTGCTATGGCATACATTTAATAGAAAATTCGATTTGAAGAAAATCACCTTACTATAGCTCAGCCGATTCAGAGCTGTAAAAATCCAAAATCTGTAATTGTGCTCCGATTGCGGTTTTTGATACCTGTAATGATAGGTCTCGGGACCTGTAATTGCTATGCCAAACCGCATTTAAATTGGTTGCTTATTTCCATACAGTTCACAGAAAATTCGATTTGAAGAAAATCACCTTACTATAGCTCAGCCGCTTCAGGGCTGTAAAAATCCAAAATCTGTAATTGTGCTCCGATTGCGGTTTTTGATACCTGTAATGATAGGTCTCGGGACCCGTAATTGCTATGCCAAACCGCATTTAAATTGGTTGATCATTTCCATACATTTCACAGATAGTTCGATTTGAAGAAAATCACCTTACTATAGCTCAGCCGATTCAGGGCTATAAAAATCCAAAATCTGCAATGGTGCTCCGATTGCGGTTCCTGATACTTCTTATGATAGGTCTAGGCCTTGTTATTGCTATGGCATACATTTAATAGAAAATTCGATTTGAAGAAAATCACCTTACTATAGCTCAGCCGATTCAGAGCTGTAAAAATCCAAAATCTGTAATTGTGCTCCGATTGCGGTTTTTGATACCTGTAATGATAGGTCTCGGGACCTGTAATTGCTATGCCAAACCGCATTTAAATTGGTTGCTTATTTCCATACAGTTCACAGAAAATTCGATTTGAAGAAAATCACCTTACTATAGCTCAGCCGATTCAGGGCTGTAAAAATCCAAAATCTGTAATTGTGCTCCGATTGCGGTTTTTGATACCTGTAATGATAGGTCTCGGGACCTGTAATTGCTATGCCAAACCGCATTTAAATTGGTTGATCATTTCCATACATTTCACAGATAGTTCGATTTGAAGAAAATCACCTTACTATAGCTCAGCCGATTCAGGGCTATAAAAATCCAAAATCTGCAATGGTGCTCCGATTGCGGTTCCTGATACTTCTAATGATAGGTCTAGGCCTTGTTATTGCTATGGCATACATTTAATAGAAAATTCGATTTGAAGAAAATCACCTTACTATAGCTCAGCCGATTCAGAGCTGTAAAAATCCAAAATCTGTAATTGTGCTCCGATTGCGGTTTTTGATACCTCTAATGATAGGTCTTGGGACCTGTAATTGCTATGCCAAACCGCATTTAAATTGGTTGATCATTTCCATACATTTCACAGATAGTTCGATTTGAAGAAAATCACCTTACTATAGCTCAGCCGATTCAGGGCTATAAAAATCCAAAATCTGCAATGGTGCTCCGATTGCGGTTCCTGATACTTCTTATGATAGGTCTAGGCCTTGTTATTGCTATGGCATACATTTAATAGAAAATTCGATTTGAAGAAAATCACCTTACTATAATAGCTCAGCCGATTCAGAGCTGTAAAAATCCAAAATCTGTAATTGTGCTCCGATTGCGGTTTTTGATACCTGTAATGATAGGTCTCGGAACCTGTAATTGCTATGCCAAACCGCATTTAAATTGGTTGCTTATTTCCATACAGTTCACAGAAAATTCGATTTGAAGAAAATCACCTTACTACAGCTCAGCCGATTCAGGGCTATAAAAATCCAAAATCTGCAATGGTGCTCCGATTGCGGTTCCTGATACTTCTAATGATAGGTCTAGGCCTTGTTATTGCTATGGCATACATTTAATAGAAAATTCGATTTGAAGAAAATCACCTTACTATAGCTCAGCCGATTCAGAGCTGTAAAAATCCAAAATCTGTAATTGTGCTCCGATTGCGGTTTTTGATACCTGTAATGATAGGTCTCGGGACCTGTAATTGCTATGCCAAACCGCATTTAAATTGGTTGCTTATTTCCATACAGTTCACAGAAAATTCGATTTGAAGAAAATCACCTTACTATAGCTCAGCCGATTCAGGGCTGTAAAAATCCAAAATCTGCAATGGTGCTCCGATTGCGGTTTTTGATACCTGTAATGATAGGTCTCGGGACCTGTAATTGCTATGCCAAACCGCATTTAAATTGGTTGCTTATTTCCATACAGTTCACAGAAAATTCGATTTGAAGAAAATCACCTTACTACAGCTCAGCCGATTCAGGGCTGTAAAAATCCAAAATCTGTAATTGTGCTCCGATTGCGGTTTTTGATACCTGTAATGATAGGTCTCGGGACCTGTAATTGCTATGCCAAACCGCATTTAAATTGGTTGATCATTTCCATACATTTCACAGATAGTTCGATTTGAAGAAAATCACCTTACTATAGCTCAGCCGATTCAGGGCTATAAAATTCCAAAATCTGCAATGGTGCTCCGATTGCGGTTCCTGATACTTCTTATGATAGGTCTAGGCCTTGTTATTGCTATGGCATACATTTAATAGAAAATTCGATTTGAAGAAAATCACCTTACTATAATAGCTCAGCCGATTCAGAGCTGTAAAAATCCAAAATCTGTAATTGTGCTCCGATTGCGGTTTTTGATACCTGTAATGATAGGTCTCGGAACCTGTAATTGCTATGCCAAACCGCATTTAAATTGGTTGCTTATTTCCATACAGTTCACAGAAAATTCGATTTGAAGAAAATCACCTTACTACAGCTCAGCCGATTCAGGGCTGTAAAAATCCAAAATCTGTAATTGTGCTCCGATTGCGGTTTTTGATACCTGTAATGATAGGTCTCGGGACCTGTAATTGCTATGCCAAACCGCATTTAAATTGGTTGATCATTTCCATACATTTCACAGATAGTTCGATTTGAAGAAAATCACCTTACTATAGCTCAGCCGATTCAGGGCTATAAAAATCCAAAATCTGCAATGGTGCTCCGATTGCGGTTCCTGATACTTCTAATGATAGGTCTAGGCCTTGTTATTGCTATGGCATACATTTAATAGAAAATTCGATTTGAAGAAAATCACCTTACTATAGCTCAGCCGATTCAGAGCTGTAAAAATCCAAAATCTGTAATTGTGCTCCGATTGCGGTTTTTGATACCTGTAATGATAGGTCTCGGGACCTGTAATTGCTATGCCAAACCGCATTTAAATTGGTTGCTTATTTCCATACAGTTCACAGAAAATTCGATTTGAAGAAAATCACCTTACTATAGCTCAGCCGATTCAGGGCTGTAAAAATCCAAAATCTGTAATTGTGCTCCGATTGCGGTTTTTGATACCTGTAATGATAGGTCTCGGGACCTGTAATTGCTATGCCAAACCGCATTTAAATTGGTTGCTTATTTCCATACAGTTCACAGAAAATTCGATTTGAAGAAAATCACCTTACTACAGCTCAGCCGATTCAGAGCTGTAAAAATCCAAAATCTGTAATTGTGCTCCGATTGCGGTTTTTGATACCTGTAATGATAGGTCTCGGGACCTGTAATTGCTATGCCAAACCGCATTTAAATTGGTTGCTTATTTCCATACAGTTCACAGAAAATTCGATTTGAAGAAAATCACCTTACTATAGCTCAGCCGATTCAGGGCTGTAAAAATCCAAAATCTGTAATTGTGCTCCGATTGCGGTTTTTGATACCTGTAATGATAGGTCTCGGGACCCGTAATTGCTATGCCAAACCGCATTTAAATTGGTTGATCATTTCCATACATTTCACAGATAGTTCGATTTGAAGAAAATCACCTTACTATAGCTCAGCCGATTCAGGGCTATAAAAATCCAAAATCTGCAATGGTGCTCCGATTGCGGTTCCTGATACTTCTTATGATAGGTCTAGGCCTTGTTATTGCTATGGCATACATTTAATAGAAAATTCGATTTGAAGAAAATCACCTTACTATAGCTCAGCCGATTCAGAGCTGTAAAAATCCAAAATCTGTAATTGTGCTCCGATTGCGGTTTTTGATACCTGTAATGATAGGTCTCGGGACCTGTAATTGCTATGCCAAACCGCATTTAAATTGGTTGCTTATTTCCATACAGTTCACAGAAAATTCGATTTGAAGAAAATCACCTTACTATAGCTCAGCCGATTCAGGGCTATAAAAATCCAAAATCTGTAATTGTGCTCCGATTGCGGTTTTTGATACCTGTAATGATAGGTCTCGGGACCTGTAATTGCTATGCCAAACCGCATTTAAATTGGTTGATCATTTCCATACATTTCACAGATAGTTCGATTTGAAGAAAATCACCTTACTATAGCTCAGCCGATTCAGGGCTATAAAAATCCAAAATCTGCAATGGTGCTCCGATTTCGGTTCCTGATACTTCTTATGATAGGTCTAGGCCTTGTTATTGCTATGGCATACATTTAATAGAAAATTCGATTTGAAGAAAATCACCTTACTATAGCTCAGCCGATTCAGAGCTGTAAAAATCCAAAATCTGTAATTGTGCTCCGATTGCGGTTTTTGATACCTGTAATGATAGGTCTCGGGACCTGTAATTGCTATGCCAAACCGCATTTAAATTGGTTGCTTATTTCCATACAGTTCACAGAAAATTCGATTTGAAGAAAATCACCTTACTATAGCTCAGCCGATTCAGGGCTATAAAAATCCAAAATCTGCAATGGTGCTCCGATTGCGGTTCCTGATACTTCTTATGATAGGTCTAGGCCTTGTTATTGCTATGGCATACATTTAATAGAAAATTCGATTTGAAGAAAATCACCTTACTATAGCTCAGCCGATTCAGAGCTGTAAAAATCCAAAATCTGTAATTGTGCTCCGATTGCGGTTTTTGATACCTGTAATGATAGGTCTCGGGACCTGTAATTGCTATGCCAAACCGCATTTAAATTGGTTGCTTATTTCCATACAGTTCACAGAAAATTCGATTTGAAGAAAATCACCTTACTATAGCTCAGCCGATTCAGGGCTGTAAAAATCCAAAATCTGTAATTGTGCTCCGATTGCGGTTTTTGATACCTGTAATGATAGGTCTCGGCACCCGTAATTGCTATGCCAAACCGCATTTAAATTGGTTGATCATTTCCATACATTTCACAGATAGTTCGATTTGAAGAAAATCACCTTACTATAGCTCAGCCGATTCAGGGCTATAAAAATCCAAAATCTGCAATGGTGCTCCGATTGCGGTTCCTGATACTTCTTATGATAGGTCTAGGCCTTGTTATTGCTATGGCATACATTTAATAGAAAATTCGATTTGAAGAAAATCACCTTACTATAGCTCAGCCGATTCAGAGCTGTAAAAATCCAAAATCTGTAATTGTGCTCCGATTGCGGTTTTTGATACCTGTAATGATAGGTCTCGGGACCTGTAATTGCTATGCCAAACCGCATTTAAATTGGTTGCTTATTTCTATACAGTTCACAGAAAATTCGATTTGAAGAAAATCACCTTACTATAGCTCAGCCGATTCAGGGCTGTAAAAATCCAAAATCTGTAATTGTGCTCCGATTGCGGTTTTTGATACCTGTAATGATAGGTCTCGGGACCTGTAATTGCTATGCCAAACCGCATTTAAATTGGTTGATCATTTCCATACATTTCACAGATAGTTCGATTTGAAGAAAATCACCTTACTATAGCTCAGCCGATTCAGGGCTATAAAAATCCAAAATCTGCAATGGTGCTCCGATTGCGGTTCCTGATACTTCTAATGATAGGTCTAGGCCTTGTTATTGCTATGGCATACATTTAATAGAAAATTCGATTTGAAGAAAATCACCTTACTATAGCTCAGCCGATTCAGACATGTAAAAATCCAAAATCTGTAATTGTGCTCCGATTGCGGTTTTTGATACCTCTAATGATAGGTCTTGGGACCTGTAATTGCTATGCCAAACCGCATTTAAATTGGTTGATCATTTCCATACATTTCACAGATAGTTCGATTTGAAGAAAATCACCTTACTATAGCTCAGCCGATTCAGGGCTATAAAAATCCAAAATCTGCAATGGTGCTCCGATTGCGGTTCCTGATACTTCTTATGATAGGTCTAGGCCTTGTTATTGCTATGGCATACATTTAATAGAAAATTCGATTTGAAGAAAATCACCTTACTATAGCTCAGCCGATTCAGAGCTGTAAAAATCCAAAATCTGTAATTGTGCTCCGATTGCGGTTTTTGATACCTGTAATGATAGGTCTCGGGACCTGTAATTGCTATGCCAAACCGCATTTAAATTGGTTGCTTATTTCCATACAGTTCACAGAAAATTCGATTTGAAGAAAATCACCTTACTATAGCTCAGCCGATTCAGGGCTGTAAAAATCCAAAATCTGTAATTGTGCTCCGATTGCGGTTTTTAATACCTGTAATGATAGGTCTCGGCACCCGTAATTGCTATGCCAAACCGCATTTAAATTGGTTGATCATTTCCATACATTTCACAGATAGTTCGATTTGAAGAAAATCACCTTACTATAGCTCAGCCGATTCAGGGCTATAAAAATCCAAAATCTGCAATGGTGCTCCGATTGCGGTTCCTGATACTTCTTATGATAGGTCTAGGCCTTGTTATTGCTATGGCATACATTTAATAGAAAATTCGATTTGAAGAAAATCACCTTACTATAGCTCAGCCGATTCAGAGCTGTAAAAATCCAAAATCTGTAATTGTGCTCCGATTGCGGTTTTTGATACCTGTAATGATAGGTCTCGGGACCTGTAATTGCTATGCCAAACCGCATTTAAATTGGTTGCTTATTTCCATACAGTTCACAGAAAATTCGATTTGAAGAAAATCACCTTACTATAGCTCAGCCGATTCAGGGCTGTAAAAATCCAAAATCTGTAATTGTGCTCCGATTGCGGTTTTTGATACCTGTAATGATAGGTCTCGGGACCTGTAATTGCTATGCCAAACCGCATTTAAATTGGTTGATCATTTCCATACATTTCACAGATAGTTCGATTTGAAGAAAATCACCTTACTATAGCTCAGCCGATTCAGGGCTATAAAAATCCAAAATCTGCAATGGTGCTCCGATTGCGGTTCCTGATACTTCTAATGATAGGTCTAGGCCTTGTTATTGCTATGGCATACATTTAATAGAAAATTCGATTTGAAGAAAATCACCTTACTATAGCTCAGCCGATTCAGGGCTATAAAAATCCAAAATCTGCAATGGTGCTCCGATTGCGGTTCCTGATACTTCTAATGATAGGTCTAGGCCTTGTTATTGCTATGGCATACATTTAATAGAAAATTCGATTTGAAGAAAATCACCTTACTCAGCCGATTCAGAGCTGTAAAAATCCAAAATCTGTAATTGTGCTCCGATTGCGGTTTTTGATACCTCTAATGATAGGTCTTGGGACCTGTAATTGCTATGCCAAACCGCATTTAAATTGGTTGATCATTTCCATACATTTCACAGATAGTTCGATTTGAAGAAAATCACCTTACTATAGCTCAGCCGATTCAGGGCTATAAAAATCCAAAATCTGCAATGGTGCTCCGATTGCGGTTCCTGATACTTCTTATGATAGGTCTAGGCCTTGTTATTGCTATGGCATACATTTAATAGAAAATTCGATTTGAAGAAAATCACCTTACTATAGCTCAGCCGATTCAGAGCTGTAAAAATCCAAAATCTGTAATTGTGCTCCGATTGCGGTTTTTGATACCTGTAATGATAGGTCTCGGAACCTGTAATTGCTATGCCAAACCGCATTTAAATTGGTTGCTTATTTCCATACAGTTCACAGAAAATTCGATTTGAAGAAAATCACCTTACTATAGCTCAGCCGATTCAGGGCTGTAAAAATCCAAAATCTGTAATTGTGCTCCGATTGCGGTTTTTGATACCTGTAATGATAGGTCTCGGGACCTGTAATTGCTATGCCAAACCGCATTTAAATTGGTTGATCATTTCCATACATTTCACAGATAGTTCGATTTGAAGAAAATCACCTTACTATAGCTCAGCCGATTCAGGGCTATAAAAATCCAAAATCTGCAATGGTGCTCCGATTGCGGTTCCTGATACTTCTTATGATAGGTCTAGGCCTTGTTATTGCTATGGCATACATTTAATAGAAAATTCGATTTGAAGAAAATCACCTTACTATAGCTCAGCCGATTCAGAGCTGTAAAAATCCAAAATCTGTAATTGTGCTCCGATTGCGGTTTTTGATACCTGTAATGATAGGTCTCGGGACCTGTAATTGCTATGCCAAACCGCATTTAAATTGGTTGATCATTTCCATACATTTCACAGATAGTTCGATTTGAAGAAAATCACCTTACTATAGCTCAGCCGATTCAGGGCTATAAAAATCCAAAATCTGCAATGGTGCTCCGATTGCGGTTCCTGATACTTCTAATGATAGGTCTAGGCCTTGTTATTGCTATGGCATACATTTAATAGAAAATTCGATTTGAAGAAAATCACCTTACTATAGCTCAGCCGATTCAGAGCTGTAAAAATCCAAAATCTGTAATTGTGCTCCGATTGCGGTTTTTGATACCTGTAATGATAGGTCTCGGGACCTGTAATTGCTATGCCAAACCGCATTTAAATTGGTTGCTTATTTCCATACAGTTCACAGAAAATTCGATTTGAAGAAAATCACCTTACTATAGCTCAGCCGATTCAGGGCTGTAAAAATCCAAAATCTGTAATTGTGCTCCGATTGCGGTTTTTGATACCTGTAATGATAGGTCTCGGGACCTGTAATTGCTATGCCAAACCGCATTTAAATTGGTTGCTTATTTCCATACAGTTCACAGAAAATTCGATTTGAAGAAAATCACCTTACTACAGCTCAGCCGATTCAGGGCTGTAAAAATCCAAAATCTGTAATTGTGCTCCGATTGCGGTTTTTGATACCTGTAATGATAGGTCTCGGGACCTGTAATTGCTATGCCAAACCGCATTTAAATTGGTTGATCATTTCCATACATTTCACAGATAGTTCGATTTGAAGAAAATCACCTTACTATAGCTCAGCCGATTCAGGGCTATAAAAATCCAAAATCTGCAATGGTGCTCCGATTGCGGTTCCTGATACTTCTTATGATAGGTCTAGGCCTTGTTATTGCTATGGCATACATTTAATAGAAAATTCGATTTGAAGAAAATCACCTTACTATAATAGCTCAGCCGATTCAGAGCTGTAAAAATCCAAAATCTGTAATTGTGCTCCGATTGCGGTTTTTGATACCTGTAATGATAGGTCTCGGAACCTGTAATTGCTATGCCAAACCGCATTTAAATTGGTTGCTTATTTCCATACAGTTCACAGAAAATTCGATTTGAAGAAAATCACCTTACTACAGCTCAGCCGATTCAGGGCTGTAAAAATCCAAAATCTGTAATTGTGCTCCGATTGCGGTTTTTGATACCTGTAATGATAGGTCTCGGGACCTGTAATTGCTATGCCAAACCGCATTTAAATTGGTTGATCATTTCCATACATTTCACAGATAGTTCGATTTGAAGAAAATCACCTTACTATAGCTCAGCCGATTCAGGGCTATAAAAATCCAAAATCTGCAATGGTGCTCCGATTGCGGTTCCTGATACTTCTAATGATAGGTCTAGGCCTTATTATTGCTATGGCATACATTTAATAGAAAATTCGATTTGAAGAAAATCACCTTACTATAGCTCAGCCGATTCAGAGCTGTAAAAATCCAAAATCTGTAATTGTGCTCCGATTGCGGTTTTTGATACCTGTAATGATAGGTCTCGGGACCTGTAATTGCTATGCCAAACCGCATTTAAATTGGTTGCTTATTTCCATACAGTTCACAGAAAATTCGATTTGAAGAAAATCACCTTACTATAGCTCAGCCGATTCAGGGCTGTAAAAATCCAAAATCTGTAATTATGCTCCGATTGCGGTTTTTGATACCTGTAATGATAGGTCTCGGGACCTGTAATTGCTATGCCAAACCGCATTTAAATTGGTTGCTTATTTCCATACAGTTCACAGAAAATTCGATTTGAAGAAAATCACCTTACTACAGCTCAGCCGATTCAGAGCTGTAAAAATCCAAAATCTGTAATTGTGCTCCGATTGCGGTTTTTGATACCTGTAATGATAGGTCTCGGGACCTGTAATTGCTATGCCAAACCGCATTTAAATTGGTTGCTTATTTCCATACAGTTCACAGAAAATTCGATTTGAAGAAAATCACCTTACTATAGCTCAGCCGATTCAGGGCTGTAAAAATCCAAAATCTGTAATTGTGCTCCGATTGCGGTTTTTGATACCTGTAATGATAGGTCTCGGGACCCGTAATTGCTATGCCAAACCGCATTTAAATTGGTTGATCATTTCCATACATTTCACAGATAGTTCGATTTGAAGAAAATCACCTTACTATAGCTCAGCCGATTCAGGGCTATAAAAATCCAAAATCTGCAATGGTGCTCCGATTGCGGTTCCTGATACTTCTTATGATAGGTCTAGGCCTTGTTATTGCTATGGCATACATTTAATAGAAAATTCGATTTGAAGAAAATCACCTTACTATAGCTCAGCCGATTCAGAGCTGTAAAAATCCAAAATCTGTAATTGTGCTCCGATTGCGGTTTTTGATACCTGTAATGATAGGTCTCGGGACCTGTAATTGCTATGCCAAACCGCATTTAAATTGGTTGCTTATTTCCATACAGTTCACAGAAAATTCGATTTGAAGAAAATCACCTTACTATAGCTCAGCCGATTCAGGGCTGTAAAAATCCAAAATCTGTAATTGTGCTCCGATTGCGGTTTTTAATACCTGTAATGATAGGTCTCGGGACCTGTAATTGCTATGCCAAACCGCATTTAAATTGGTTGATCATTTCCATACATTTCACAGATAGTTCGATTTGAAGAAAATCACCTTACTATAGCTCAGCCGATTCAGGGCTATAAAAATCCAAAATCTGCAATGGTGCTCCGATTGCGGTTCCTGATACTTCTTATGATAGGTCTAGGCCTTGTTATTGCTATGGCATACATTTAATAGAAAATTCGATTTGAAGAAAATCACCTTACTATAGCTCAGCCGATTCAGAGCTGTAAAAATCCAAAATCTGTAATTGTGCTCCGATTGCGGTTTTTGATACCTGTAATGATAGGTCTCGGGACCTGTAATTGCTATGCCAAACCGCATTTAAATTGGTTGCTTATTTCCATACAGTTCACAGAAAATTCGATTTGAAGAAAATCACCTTACTATAGCTCAGCCGATTCAGGGCTGTAAAAATCCAAAATCTGTAATTGTGCTCCGATTGCGGTTTTTGATACCTGTAATGATAGGTCTCGGGACCTGTAATTGCTATGCCAAACCGCATTTAAATTGGTTGATCATTTCCATACATTTCACAGATAGTTCGATTTGAAGAAAATCACCTTACTATAGCTCAGCCGATTCAGGGCTATAAAAATCCAAAATCTGCAATGGTGCTCCGATTGCGGTTTTTGATACCTGTAATGATAGGTCTCGGCACCCGTAATTGCTATGCCAAACCGCATTTAAATTGGTTGATCATTTCCATACATTTCACAGATAGTTCGATTTGAAGAAAATCACCTTACTATAGCTCAGCCGATTCAGGGCTATAAAAATCCAAAATCTGCAATGGTGCTCCGATTGCGGTTCCTGATACTTCTTATGATAGGTCTAGGCCTTGTTATTGCTATGGCATACATTTAATAGAAAATTCGATTTGAAGAAAATCACCTTACTATAGCTCAGCCGATTCAGAGCTGTAAAAATCCAAAATCTGTAATTGTGCTCCGATTGCGGTTTTTGATACCTGTAATGATAGGTCTCGGGACCTGTAATTGCTATGCCAAACCGCATTTAAATTGGTTGCTTATTTCCATACAGTTCACAGAAAATTCGATTTGAAGAAAATCACCTTACTATAGCTCAGCCGATTCAGGGCTGTAAAAATCCAAAATCTGTAATTGTGCTCCGATTGCGGTTTTTGATACCTGTAATGATAGGTCTCGGCACCCGTAATTGCTATGCCAAACCGCATTTAAATTGGTTGATCATTTCCATACATTTCACAGATAGTTCGATTTGAAGAAAATCACCTTACTATAGCTCAGCCGATTCAGGGCTATAAAAATCCAAAATCTGCAATGGTGCTCCGATTGCGGTTCCTGATACTTCTTATGATAGGTCTAGGCCTTGTTATTGCTATGGCATACATTTAATAGAAAATTCGATTTGAAGAAAATCACCTTACTATAGCTCAGCCGATTCAGAGCTGTAAAAATCCAAAATCTGTAATTGTGCTCCGATTGCGGTTTTTGATACCTGTAATGATAGGTCTCGGGACCTGTAATTGCTATGCCAAACCGCATTTAAATTGGTTGCTTATTTCCATACAGTTCACAGAAAATTCGATTTGAAGAAAATCACCTTACTATAGCTCAGCCGATTCAGAGCTGTAAAAATCCAAAATCTGTAATTGTGCTCCGATTGCGGTTTTTGATACCTGTAATGATAGGTCTCGGGACCTGTAATTGCTATGCCAAACCGCATTTAAATTGGTTGCTTATTTCCATACAGTTCACAGAAAATTCGATTTGAAGAAAATCACCTTACTATAGCTCAGCCGATTCAGGGCTGTAAAAATCCAAAATCTGTAATTGTGCTCCGATTGCGGTTTTTGATACCTGTAATGATAGGTCTCGGGACCTGTAATTGCTATGCCAAACCGCATTTAAATTGGTTGATCATTTCCATACATTTCACAGATAGTTCGATTTGAAGAAAATCACCTTACTATAGCTCAGCCGATTCAGGGCTATAAAAATCCAAAATCTGCAATGGTGCTCCGATTGCGGTTCCTGATACTTCTTATGATAGGTCTAGGCCTTGTTATTGCTATGGCATACATTTAATAGAAAATTCGATTTGAAGAAAATCACCTTACTATAGCTCAGCCGATTCAGAGCTGTAAAAATCCAAAATCTGTAATTGTGCTCCGATTGCGGTTTTTGATACCTCTAATGATAGGTCTTGGGACCTGTAATTGCTATGCCAAACCGCATTTAAATTGGTTGATCATTTCCATACATTTCACAGATAGTTCGATTTGAAGAAAATCGCCTTACTATAGCTCAGCCAATTCAGGGCTATAAAAATCCAAAATCTGCAATGGTGCTCCGATTGCGGTTCCTGATACTTCTTATGATAGGTCTAGGCCTTGTTATTGCTATGGCATACATTTAATAGAAAATTCGATTTGAAGAAAATCACCTTACTATAGCTCAGCCGATTCAGAGCTGTAAAAATCCAAAATCTGTAATTGTGCTCCGATTGCGGTTTTTGATACCTGTAATGATAGGTCTCGGGACCTGTAATTGCTATGCCAAACCGCATTTAAATTGGTTGCTTATTTCCATACAGTTCACAGAAAATTCGGTTTGAAGAAAATCACCTTACTATAGCTCAGCCGATTCAGGGCTGTAAAAATCCAAAATCTGTAATTGTGCTCCGATTGCGGTTTTTGATACCTGTAATGATAGGTCTCGGGACCTGTAATTGCTATGCCAAACCGCATTTAAATTGGTTGATCATTTCCATACATTTCACAGATAGTTCGATTTGAAGAAAATCACCTTACTATAGCTCAGCCGATTCAGGGCTATAAAAATCCAAAATCTGCAATGGTGCTCCGATTGCGGTTCCTGATACTTCTTATGATAGGTCTAGGCCTTGTTATTGCTATGGCATACATTTAATAGAAAATTCGATTTGAAGAAAATCACCTTACTATAGCTCAGCCGATTCAGAGCTGTAAAAATCCAAAATCTGTAATTGTGCTCCGATTGCGGTTTTTGATACCTGTAATGATAGGTCTCGGGACCTGTAATTGCTATGCCAAACCGCATTTAAATTGGTTGCTTATTTCCATACAGTTCACAGAAAATTCGATTTGAAGAAAATCACCTTACTATAGCTCAGCCGATTCAGGGCTGTAAAAATCCAAAATCTGTAATTGTGCTCCGATTGCGGTTTTTGATACCTGTAATGATAGGTCTCGGGACCCGTAATTGCTATGCCAAACCGCATTTAAATTGGTTGATCATTTCCATACATTTCACAGATAGTTCGATTTGAAGAAAATCACCTTACTATAGCTCAGCCGATTCAGGGCTATAAAAATCCAAAATCTGCAATGGTGCTCCGATTGCGGTTCCTGATACTTCTTATGATAGGTCTAGGCCTTGTTATTGCTATGGCATACATTTAATAGAAAATTCGATTTGAAGAAAATCACCTTACTATAGCTCAGCCGATTCAGAGCTGTAAAAATCCAAAATCTGTAATTGTGCTCCGATTGCGGTTTTTGATACCTGTAATGATAGGTCTCGGGACCTGTAATTGCTATGCCAAACCGCATTTAAATTGGTTGCTTATTTCCATACAGTTCACAGAAAATTCGATTTGAAGAAAATCACCTTACTATAGCTCAGCCGATTCAGGGCTGTAAAAATCCAAAATCTGTAATTGTGCTCCGATTGCGGTTTTTGATACCTGTGATGATAGGTCTCGGGACCCGTAATTGCTATGCCAAACCGCATTTAAATTGGTTGATCATTTCCATACATTTCACAGATAGTTCGATTTGAAGAAAATCACCTTACTATAGCTCAGCCGATTCAGGGCTATAAAAATCCAAAATCTGCAATGGTGCTCCGATTGCGGTTCCTGATACTTCTTATGATAGGTCTAGGCCTTGTTATTGCTATGGCATACATTTAATAGAAAATTCGATTTGAAGAAAATCACCTTACTATAGCTCAGCCGATTCAGAGCTGTAAAAATCCAAAATCTGTAATTGTGCTCCGATTGCGGTTTTTGATACCTGTAATGATAGGTCTCGGGACCTGTAATTGCTATGCCAAACCGCATTTAAATTGGTTGCTTATTTCCATACAGTTCACAGAAAATTCGATTTGAAGAAAATCACCTTACTATAGCTCAGCCGATTCAGGGCTGTAAAAATCCAAAATCTGTAATTGTGCTCCGATTGCGGTTTTTGCTACCTGTAATGATAGGTCTCGGGACCCGTAATTGCTATGCCAAACCGCATTTAAATTGGTTGATCATTTCCATACATTTCACAGATAGTTCGATTTGAAGAAAATCACCTTACTATAGCTCAGCCGATTCAGGGCTATAAAAATCCAAAATCTGCAATGGTGCTCCGATTGCGGTTCCTGATACTTCTTATGATAGGTCTAGGCCTTGTTATTGCTATGGCATACATTTAATAGAAAATTCGATTTGAAGAAAATCACCTTACTATAGCTCAGCCGATTCAGAGCTGTAAAAATCCAAAATCTGTAATTGTGCTCCGATTGCGGTTTTTGATACCTGTAATGATAGGTCTCGGGACCTGTAATTGCTATGCCAAACCGCATTTAAATTGGTTGCTTATTTCCATACAGTTCACAGAAAATTCGGTTTGAAGAAAATCACCTTACTATAGCTCAGCCGATTCAGGGCTATAAAAATCCAAAATCTGTAATTGTGCTCCGATTGCGGTTTTTGATACCTGTAATGATAGGTCTCGGGACCCGTAATTGCTATGCCAAACCGCATTTAAATTGGTTGATCATTTCCATACATTTCACAGATAGTTCGATTTGAAGAAAATCACCTTACTATAGCTCAGCCGATTCAGGGCTATAAAAATCCAAAATCTGCAATGGTGCTCCGATTGCGGTTCCTGATACTTCTTATGATAGGTCTAGGCCTTGTTATTGCTATGGCATACATTTAATAGAAAATTCGATTTGAAGAAAATCACCTTACTATAGCTCAGGCGATTCAGAGCTGTAAAAATCCAAAATCTGTAATTGTGCTCCGATTGCGGTTTTTGATACCTGTAATGATAGGTCTCGGGACCTGTAATTGCTATGCCAAACCGCATTTAAATTGGTTGCTTATTTCCATACAGTTCACAGAAAATTCGATTTGAAGAAAATCACCTTACTATAGCTCAGCCGATTCAGGGCTGTAAAAATCCAAAATCTGTAATTGTGCTCCGATTGCGGTTTTTGATACCTGTAATGATAGGTCTCGGGACCTGTAATTGCTATGCCAAACCGCATTTAAATTGGTTGATCATTTCCATACATTTCACAGATAGTTCGATTTGAAGAAAATCACCTTACTATAGCTCAGCCGATTCAGGGCTATAAAAATCCAAAATCTGCAATGGTGCTCCGATTGCGGTTCCTGATACTTCTTATGATAGGTCTAGGCCTTGTTATTGCTATGGCATACATTTAATAGAAAATTCGATTTGAAGAAAATCACCTTACTATAGCTCAGCCGATTCAGAGCTGTAAAAATCCAAAATCTGTAATTGTGCTCCGATTGCGGTTTTTGATACCTGTAATGATAGGTCTCGGGACCTGTAATTGCTATGCCAAACCGCATTTAAATTGGTTGCTTATTTCCATACAGTTCACAGAAAATTCGGTTTGAAGAAAATCACCTTACTATAGCTCAGCCGATTCAGGGCTGTAAAAATCCAAAATCTGTAATTGTGCTCCGATTGCGGTTTTTGATACCTGTAATGATAGGTCTTGGGACCTGTAATTGCTATGCCAAACCGCATTTAAATTGGTTGATCATTTCCATACATTTCACAGATAGTTCGATTTGAAGAAAATCACCTTACTATAGCTCAGCCGATTCAGGGCTATAAAAATCCAAAATCTGCAATGGTGCTCCGATTGCGGTTCCTGATACTTCTAATGATAGGTCTAGGCCTTGTTATTGCTATGGCATACATTTAATAGAAAATTCGATTTGAAGAAAATCACCTTACTATAGCTCAGCCGATTCAGAGCTGTAAAAATCCAAAATCTGTAATTGTGCTCCGATTGCGGTTTTTGATACCTGTAATGATAGGTCTCGGGACCTGTAATTGCTATGCCAAACCGCATTTAAATTGGTTGATCATTTCCATACATTTCACAGATAGTTCGATTTGAAGAAAATCACCTTACTATAGCTCAGCCGATTCAGGGCTATAAAAATCCAAAATCTGCAATGGTGCTCCGATTGCGGTTCCTGATACTTCTTATGATAGGTCTAGGCCTTGTTATTGCTATGGCATACATTTAATAGAAAATTCGATTTGAAGAAAATCACCTTACTATAGCTCAGCCGATTCAGAGCTGTAAAAATCCAAAATCTGTAATTGTGCTCCGATTGCGGTTTTTGATACCTGTAATGATAGGTCTCGGGACCTGTAATTGCTATGCCAAACCGCATTTAAATTGGTTGATCATTTCCATACATTTCACAGATAGTTCGATTTGAAGAAAATCACCTTACTATAGCTCAGCCGATTCAGGGCTATAAAAATCCAAAATCTGCAATGGTGCTCCGATTGCGGTTCCTGATACTTCTTATGATAGGTCTAGGCCTTGTTATTGCTATGGCATACATTTAATAGAAAATTCGATTTGAAGAAAATCACCTTACTATAGCTCAGCCGATTCAGAGCTGTAAAAATCCAAAATCTGTAATTGTGCTCCGATTGCGGTTTTTGATACCTGTAATGATAGGTCTCGGGACCTGTAATTGCTATGCCAAACCGCATTTAAATTGGTTGATCATTTCCATACATTTCACAGATAGTTCGATTTGAAGAAAATCACCTTACTATAGCTCAGCCGATTCAGGGCTATAAAAATCCAAAATCTGCAATGGTGCTCCGATTGCGGTTCCTGATACTTCTTATGATAGGTCTAGGCCTTGTTATTGCTATGGCATACATTTAATAGAAAATTCGATTTGAAGAAAATCACCTTACTATAGCTCAGCCGATTCAGAGCTGTAAAAATCCAAAATCTGTAATTGTGCTCCGATTGCGGTTTTTGATACCTGTAATGATAGGTCTCGGGACCTGTAATTGCTATGCCAAACCGCATTTAAATTGGTTGATCATTTCCATACATTTCACAGATAGTTCGATTTGAAGAAAATCACCTTACTATAGCTCAGCCGATTCAGGGCTATAAAAATCCAAAATCTGCAATGGTGCTCCGATTGCGGTTCCTGATACTTCTTATGATAGGTCTAGGCCTTGTTATTGCTATGGCATACATTTAATAGAAAATTCGATTTGAAGAAAATCACCTTACTATAGCTCAGCCGATTCAGAGCTGTAAAAATCCAAAATCTGTAATTGTGCTCCGATTGCGGTTTTTGATACCTGTAATGATAGGTCTCGGGACCTGTAATTGCTATGCCAAACCGCATTTAAATTGGTTGCTCATTTCCATACATTTCACAGATAGTTCGATTTGAAGAAAATCACCTTACTATAGCTCAGCCGATTCAGGGCTATAAAAATCCAAAATCTGCAATGGTGCTCCGATTGCGGTTCCTGATACTTCTAATGATAGGACTAGGCCTTGTTATTGCTATGGCATACATTTAATAGAAAATTTGATTTGAAGAAAATCACCTTACTATAGCTCAGCCGATTCAGAGCTGTAAAAATCCAAAATCTGTAATTGTGCTCCGATTGCGGTTTTTGATACCTGTAATGATAGGTCTCGGGACCTGTAATTGCTATGCCAAACCGCATTTAAATTGGTTGATCATTTCCATACATTTCACAGATAGTTCGATTTGAAGAAAATCACCTTACTATAGCTCAGCCGATTCAGGGCTATAAAAATCCAAAATCTGCAATGGTGCTCCGATTGCGGTTCCTGATACTTCTTATGATAGGTCTAGGCCTTGTTATTGCTATGGCATACATTTAATAGAAAATTCGATTTGAAGAAAATCACCTTACTATAGCTCAGCCGATTCAGAGCTGTAAAAATCCAAAATCTGTAATTGTGCTCCGATTGCGGTTTTTGATACCTGTAATGATAGGTCTCGGGACCTGTAATTGCTATGCCAAACCGCATTTAAATTGGTTGATCATTTCCATACATTTCACAGATAGTTCGATTTGAAGAAAATCACCTTACTATAGCTCAGCCGATTCAGGGCTATAAAAATCCAAAATCTGCAATGGTGCTCCGATTGCGGTTCCTGATACTTCTTATGATAGGTCTAGGCCTTGTTATTGCTATGGCATACATTTAATAGAAAATTCGATTTGAAGAAAATCACCTTACTATAGCTCAGCCGATTCAGAGCTGTAAAAATCCAAAATCTGTAATTGTGCTCCGATTGCGGTTTTTGATACCTGTAATGATAGGTCTCGGGACCTGTAATTGCTATGCCAAACCGCATTTAAATTGGTTGATCATTTCCATACATTTCACAGATAGTTCGATTTGAAGAAAATCACCTTACTATAGCTCAGCCGATTCAGGGCTATAAAAATCCAAAATCTGCAATGGTGCTCCGATTGCGGTTCCTGATACTTCTTATGATAGGTCTAGGCCTTGTTATTGCTATGGCATACATTTAATAGAAAATTCGATTTGAAGAAAATCACCTTACTATAGCTCAGCCGATTCAGAGCTGTAAAAATCCAAAATCTGTAATTGTGCTCCGATTGCGGTTTTTGATACCTGTAATGATAGGTCTCGGGACCTGTAATTGCTATGCCAAACCGCATTTAAATTGGTTGATCATTTCCATACATTTCACAGATAGTTCGATTTGAAGAAAATCACCTTACTATAGCTCAGCCGATTCAGGGCTATAAAAATCCAAAATCTGCAATGGTGCTCCGATTGCGGTTCCTGATACTTCTTATGATAGGTCTAGGCCTTGTTATTGCTATGGCATACATTTAATAGAAAATTCGATTTGAAGAAAATCACCTTACTATAGCTCAGCCGATTCAGAGCTGTAAAAATCCAAAATCTGTAATTGTGCTCCGATTGCGGTTTTTGATACCTGTAATGATAGGTCTCGGGACCTGTAATTGCTATGCCAAACCGCATTTAAATTGGTTGATCATTTCCATACATTTCACAGATAGTTCGATTTGAAGAAAATCACCTTACTATAGCTCAGCCGATTCAGGGCTATAAAAATCCAAAATCTGCAATGGTGCTCCGATTGCGGTTCCTGATACTTCTAATGATAGGACTAGGCCTTGTTATTGCTATGGCATACATTTAATAGAAAATTTGATTTGAAGAAAATCACCTTACTATAGCTCAGCCGATTCAGAGCTGTAAAAATCCAAAATCTGTAATTGTGCTCCGATTGCGGTTTTTGATACCTGTAATGATAGGTCTCGGGACCTGTAATTGCTATGCCAAACCGCATTTAAATTGGTTGCTTATTTCCATACAGTTCACAGAAAACTCGATTTGAAGAAAATCACCTTACTATAGCTCAGCCGATTCAGGGCTGTAAAAATCCAAAATCTGTAATTGTGCTCCGATTGCGGTTTTTGATACCTGTAATGATAGGTCTCGGGACCTGTAATTGCTATGCCAAGCCGCATTTAAATTGGTTGCTTATTTCCATACAGTTCACAGAAAATTCGATTTGAAGAAAATCACCTTACTATAGCTCAGCCGATTCAGGGCTGTAAAAATCCAAAATCTGTAATTGTGCTCCGATTGCGGTTTTTGATACCTGTAATGATAGGTCTCGGGACCTGTAATTGCTATACCAAACCGCATTTAAATTGGTTGCTTATTTCCATACAGTTCACAGAAAATTCGATTTGAAGAAAATCACCTTACTATAGCTCAGCCGATTCAGGGCTGTAAAAATCCAAAATCTGTAATTGTGCTCCGATTGCGGTTTTTGATACCTGTAATGATAGGTCTCGGGACCTGTAATTGCTATGCCAAACCGCATTTAAATTGGTTGATCATTTCCATACATTTCACAGATAGTTCGATTTGAAGAAAATCACCTTACTATAGCTCAGCCGATTCAGGGCTATAAAAATCCAAAATCTGCAATGGTGCTCCGATTGCGGTTCCTGATACTTCTAATGATAGGTCTAGGCCTTGTTATTGCTATGGCATACATTTAATAGAAAATTCGATTTGAAGAAAATCACCTTACTATAGCTCAGCCGATTCAGAGCTGTAAAAATCCAAAATCTGTAATTGTGCTCCGATTGCGGTTTTGATACCTGTAATGATAGGTCTCGGGACCTGTAATTGCTATGCCAAACCGCATTTAAATTGGTTGCTTATTTCCATATAGTTCACAGAAAATTCGATTTGAAGAAAATCACCTTACTATAGCTCAGCCGATTCAGGGCTGTAAAAATCCAAAATCTGTAATTGTGCTCCGATTGCGGTTTTTGATACCTGTAATGATAGGTCTCGGGACCTGTAATTGCTATGCCAAACCGCATTTAAATTGGTTGATCATTTCCATACATTTCACAGATAGTTCGATTTGAAGAAAATCACCTTACTATAGCTCAGCCGATTCAGGGCTATAAAAATCCAAAATCTGCAATGGTGCTCCGATTGCGGTTCCTGATACTTCTAATGATAGGTCTAGGCCTTGTTATTGCTATGGCATACATTTAATAGAAAATTCGATTTGAAGAAAATCACCTTACTATAGCTCAGCCGATTCAGAGCTGTAAAAATCCAAAATCTGTAATTGTGCTCCGATTGCGGTTTTTGATACCTGTAATGATAGGTCTCGGGACCTGTAATTGCTATGCCAAACCGCATTTAAATTGGTTGATCATTTCCATACATTTCACAGATAGTTCGATTTGAAGAAAATCACCTTACTATAGCTCAGCCGATTCAGGGCTATAAAAATCCAAAATCTGCAATGGTGCTCCGATTGCGGTTCCTGATACTTCTAATGATAGGTCTAGGCCTTGTTATTGCTATGGCATACATTTAATAGAAAATTCGATTTGAAGAAAATCACCTTACTATAGCTCAGCCGATTCAGAGCTGTAAAAATCCAAAATCTGTAATTGTGCTCCGATTGCGGTTTTTGATACCTCTAATGATAGGTCTTGGGACCTGTAATTGCTATGCCAAACCGCATTTAAATTGGTTGATCATTTCCATACATTTCACAGATAGTTCGATTTGAAGAAAATCACCTTACTATAGCTCAGCCGATTCAGGGCTATAAAAATCCAAAATCTGCAATGGTGCTCCGATTTCGGTTCCTGATACTTCTTATGATAGGTCTAGGCCTTGTTATTGCTATGGCATACATTTAATAGAAAATTCGATTTGAAGAAAATCACCTTACTATAGCTCAGCCGATTCAGAGCTGTAAAAATCCAAAATCTGTAATTGTGCTCCGATTGCGGTTTTTGATACCTGTAATGATAGGTCTCGGGACCTGTAATTGCTATGCCAAACCGCATTTAAATTGGTTGCTTATTTCCATACAGTTCACAGAAAATTCGATTTGAAGAAAATCACCTTACTATAGCTCAGCCGATTCAGGGCTATAAAAATCCAAAATCTGCAATGGTGCTCCGATTGCGGTTCCTGATACTTCTAATGATAGGTCTAGGCCTTGTTATTGATATGGCATACATTTAATAGAAAATTCGATTTGAAGAAAATCACCTTACTATAGCTCAGCCGATTCAGAGCTGTAAAAATCCAAAATCTGTAATTGTGCTCCGATTGCGGTTTTTGATACCTGTAATGATAGGTCTTGGGACCTGTAATTGCTATGCCAAACCGCATTTAAATTGGTTGATCATTTCCATACATTTCACAGATAGTTCGATTTGAAGAAAATCACCTTACTATAGCTCAGCCGATTCAGGGCTATAAAAATCCAAAATCTGCAATGGTGCTCCGATTTCGGTTCCTGATACTTCTTATGATAGGTCTAGGCCTTGTTATTGCTATGGCATACATTTAATAGAAAATTCGATTTGAAGAAAATCACCTTACTATAGCTCAGCCGATTCAGAGCTGTAAAAATCCAAAATCTGTAATTGTGCTCCGATTGCGGTTTTTGATACCTGTAATGATAGGTCTCGGGACCTGTAATTGCTATGCCAAACCGCATTTAAATTGGTTGCTTATTTCCATACAGTTCACAGAAAATTCGATTTGAAGAAAATCACCTTACTATAGCTCAGCCGATTCAGGGCTGTAAAAATCCAAAATCTGTAATTGTGCTCCGATTGCGGTTTTTGATACCTGTAATGATAGGTCTCGGGACCTGTAATTGCTATGCCAAACCGCATTTAAATTGGTTGATCATTTCCATACATTTCACAGATAGTTCGATTTGAAGAAAATCACCTTACTATAGCTCAGCCGATTCAGGGGTATAAAAATCCAAAATCTGCAATGGTGCTCCGATTGCGGTTCCTGATACTTCTTATGATAGGTCTAGGCCTTGTTATTGCTATGGCATACATTTAATAGAAAATTCGATTTGAAGAAAATCACCTTACAGCTCAGCCGATTCAGAGCTGTAAAAATCCAAAATCTGTAATTGTGCTCCGATTGCGGTTTTTGATACCTGTAATGATAGGTCTCGGGACCTGTAATTGCTATGCCAAACCGCATTTAAATTGGTTGCTTATTTCCATACAGTTCACAGAAAATTCGATTTGAAGAAAATCACCTTCCTATAGCTCAGCCGATTCAGGGCTGTAAAAATCCAAAATCTGTAATTGTGCTCCGATTGCGGTTTTTGATACCTGTAATGATAGGTCTCGGGACCTGTAATTGCTATGCCAAACCGCATTTAAATTGGTTGATCATTTCCATACATTTCACAGATAGTTCGATTTGAAGAAAATCACCTTACTATAGCTCAGCCGATTCAGGGCTATAAAAATCCAAAATCTGCAATGGTGCTCCGATTGCGGTTCCTGATACTTCTAATGATAGGTCTAGGCCTTGTTATTGCTATGGCATACATTTAATAGAAATTCGATTTGAAGAAAATCACCTTATATAGCTCAGCCGATTCAGAGCTGTAAAAATCCAAAATCTGTAATTGTGCTCCGATTGCGGTTTTTGATACCTGTAATGATAGGTCTCGGGACCTGTAATTGCTATGCCAAACCGCATTTAAATTGGTTGATCATTTCCATACATTTCACAGATAGTTCGATTTGAAGAAAATCACCTTACTATAGCTCAGCCGATTCAGGGCTATAAAAATCCAAAATCTGCAATGGTGCTCCGATTGCGGTTTTTGATACCTGTAATGATAGGTCTCGGGACCTGTAATTGCTATGCCAAACCGCATTTAAATTGGTTGCTTATTTCCATACAGTTCACAGAAAATTCGATTTGAAGAAAATCACCTTACTATAGCTCAGCCGATTCAGAGCTGTAAAAATCCAAAATCTGTAATTGTACTCCGATTGCGGTTTTTGATACCTGTAATGATAGGTCTCGGGACCTGTAATTGCTATGCCAAACCGCATTTAAATTGGTTGATCATTTCCATACATTTCACAGATAGTTCGATTTGAAGAAAATCACCTTACTATAGCTCAGCCGATTCAGGGCTATAAAAATCCAAAATCTGCAATGGTGCTCCGATTGCGGTTCCTGATACTTCTAATGATAGGTCTAGGCCTTGTTATTGCTATGGCATACATTTAATAGAAAATTCGATTTGAAGAAAATCACCTTACTATAGCTCAGCCGATTCAGAGCTGTAAAAATCCAAAATTTGTAATTGTGCTCCGATTGCGGTTTTTGATACCTGTAATGATAGGTCTCGGGACCTGTAATTGCTATGCCAAACCGCATTTAAATTGGTTGCTTATTTCCATACAGTTCACAGAAAATTCGATTTGAAGAAAATCACCTTACTATAGCTCAGCCGATTCAGGGCTGTAAAAATCCAAAATCTGTAATTGTGCTCCGATTGCGGTTTTTGATACCTGTAATGATAGGTCTCGGGACCTGTAATTGCTATGCCAAACCGCATTTAAATTGGTTGATCATTTCCATACATTTCACAGATAGTTCGATTTGAAGAAAATCACCTTACTATAGCTCAGCCGATTCAGGGCTATAAAAATCCAAAATCTGCAATGGTGCTCCGATTGCGGTTCCTGATACTTCTAATGATAGGTCTAGGCCTTGTTATTGCTACGGCATACATTTAATAGAAAATTCGATTTGAAGAAAATCACCTTACTATAGCTCAGCCGATTCAGAGCTGTAAAAATCCAAAATCTGTAATTGTGCTCCGATTGCGGTTTTTGATACCTGTAATGATAGGTCTCGGGACCTGTAATTGCTATGCCAAACCGCATTTAAATTGGTTGCTTATTTCCATACAGTTCACAGAAAATTCGATTTGAAGAAAATCACCTTACTATAGCTCAGCCGATTCAGAGCTGTAAAAATCCAAAATCTGTAATTGTGCTCCGATTGCGGTTTTTGATACCTCTAATGATAGATCTTGGGACCTGTAATTGCTATGCCAAACCGCATTTAAATTGGTTGATCATTTCCATACATTTCGCAGATAGTTCGATTTGAAGAAAATCACCTTACTATAGCTCAGCCGATTCAGGGCTATAAAAATCCAAAATCTGCAATGGTGCTCCGATTGCGGTTCCTGATACTTCTAATGATAGGTCTAGGCCTTGTTATTGCTATGGCATACATTTAATAGAAATTCGATTTGAAGAAAATCACCTTACTATAGCTCAGCCGATTCAGAGCTGTAAAAATCCAAAATCTGTAATTGTGCTCCGATTGCGGTTTTTGATACCTGTAATGATAGGTCTCGGGACCTGTAATTGCTATGCCAAACCGCATTTAAATTGGTTGATCATTTCCATACATTTCACAGATAGTTCGATTTGAAGAAAATCACCTTACTATAGCTCAGCCGATTCAGGGCTATAAAAATCCAAAATCTGCAATGGTGCTCCGATTGCGGTTCCTGATACTTCTAATGATAGGTCTAGGCCTTGTTATTGCTATGGCATACATTTAATAGAAAATTCGATTTGAAGAAAATCACCTTACTATAGCTCAGCCGATTCAGAGCTGTAAAAATCCAAAATCTGTAATTGTGCTCCGATTGCGGTTTTTGATACCTCTAATGATAGGTCTTGGGCCCTGTAATTGCTATGCCAAACCGCATTTAAATTGGTTGATCATTTCCAAACATTTCACAGATAGTTCGATTTGAAGAAAATCACCTTACTATAGCTCAGCCGATTCAGGGCTATAAAAATCCAAAATCTGCAATGGTGCTCCGATTGCGGTTCCTGATACTTCTTATGATAGGTCTAGGCCTTGTTATTGCTATGGCATACATTTAATAGAAAATTCGATTTGAAGAAAATCACCTTACTATAGCTCAGCCGATTCAGAGCTGTAAAAATCCAAAATCTGTAATTGTGCTCCGATTGCGGTTTTTGATACCTGTAATGATAGGTCTCGGGACCTGTAATTGCTATGCCAAACCGCATTTAAATTGGTTGCTTATTTCCATACAGTTCACAGAAAATTCGATTTGAAGAAAATCACCTTACTATAGCTCAGCCGATTCAGAGCTGTAAAAATCCAAAATCTGTAATTGTGCTCCGATTGCGGTTTTTGATACCTGTAATGATAGGTCTCGGGACCTGTAATTGCTATGCCAAACCGCATTTAAATTGGTTGATCATTTCCATACATTTCACAGATAGTTCGATTTGAAGAAAATCACCTTACTATAGCTCAGCCGATTCAGGGCTATAAAAATCCAAAATCTGCAATGGTGCTCCGATTGCGGTTCCTGATACTTCTAATGATAGGTCTAGGCCTTGTTATTGCTATGGCATACATTTAATAGAAAATTCGATTTGAAGAAAATCACCTTACTATAGCTCAGCCGATTCAGAGCTGTAAAAATCCAAAATCTGTAATTGTGCTCCGATTGCGGTTTTTGATACCTGTAATGATAGGTCTCGGGACCTGTAATTGCTATGCCAAACGGCATTTAAATTGGTTGCTTATTTCCATACAGTTCACAGAAAATTCGATTTGAAGAAAATCACCTTACTATAGCTCAGCCGATTCAGAGCTGTAAAAATCCAAAATCTGTAATTGTGCTCCGATTGCGGTTTTTGATACCTCTAATGATAGGTCTTGGGACCTGTAATTGCTATGCCAAACCGCATTTAAATTGGTTGATCATTTCCATACATTTCACAGATAGTTCGATTTGAAGAAAATCACCTTACTATAGCTCAGCCGATTCAGAGCTGTAAAAATCCAAAATCTGTAATTGTGCTCCGATTGCGGTTTTTGATACCTCTAATGATAGGTCTTGGGACCTGTAATTGCTATGCCAAACCGCATTTAAATTGGTTGATCATTTCCATACATTTCACAGATAGTTCGATTTGAAGAAAATCACCTTACTATAGCTCAGCCGATTCAGGGCTATAAAAATCCAAAATCTGCAATGGTGCTCCGATTGCGGTTCCTGATACTTCTTATGATAGGTCTAGGCCTTGTTATTGCTATGGCATACATTTAATAGAAAATTCGATTTGAAGAAAATCACCTTACTATAGCTCAGCCGATTCAGAGCTGTAAAAATCCAAAATCTGTAATTGTGCTCCGATTGCGGTTTTTGATACCTGTAATGATAGGTCTCGGGACCTGTAATTGCTATGCCAAACCGCATTTAAATTGGTTGATCATTTCCATACATTTCGCAGATAGTTCGATTTGAAGAAAATCACCTTACTATAGCTCAGCCGATTCAGGGCTATAAAAATCCAAAATCTGCAATGGTGCTCCGATTGCGGTTCCTGATACTTCTAATGATAGGTCTAGGCCTTGTTATTGCTATGGCATACATTTAATAGAAAATTCGATTTGAAGAAAATCACCTTACTATAGCTCAGCCGATTCAGAGCTGTAAAAATCCAAAATCTGTAATTGTGCTCCGATTGCGGTTTTTGATACCTCTAATGATAGGTCTTGGGACCTGTAATTGCTATGCCAAACCGCATTTAAATTGGTTGATCATTTCCATACATTTCACAGATAGTTCGATTTGAAGAAAATCACCTTACTATAGCTCAGCCGATTCAGGGCTATAAAAATCCAAAATCTGCAATGGTGCTCCGATTGCGGTTCCTGATACTTCTAATGATAGGTCTAGGCCTTGTTATTGCTATGGCATACATTTAATAGAAAATTCGATTTAAAGAAAATCGCCTTACTATAGCTCAGCCGATTCAGAGCTGTAAAAATCCAAAATCTGTAATTGTGCTCCGATTGCGGTTTTTGATACCTGTAATGATAGGTCTCGGGACCTGTAATTGCTATGCCAAACCGCATTTAAATTGGTTGATCATTTCCATACATTTCACAGATAGTTCGATTTGAAGAAAATCACCTTACTATAGCTCAGCCGATTCAGGGCTATAAAAATCCAAAATCTGCAATGGTGCTCCGATTGCGGTTCCTGATACTTCTAATGATAGGTCTAGGCCTTGTTATTGCTATGGCATACATTTAATAGAAAATTCGATTTGAAGAAAATCACCTTACTATAGCTCAGCCGATTCAGAGCTGTAAAAATCCAAAATCTGTAATTGTGCTCCGATTGCGGTTTTTGATACCTCTAATGATAGGTCTTGGGACCTGTAATTGCTATGCCAAACCGCATTTAAATTGGTTGATCATTTCCATACATTTCACAGATAGTTCGATTTGAAGAAAATCACCTTACTATAGCTCAGCCGATTCAGGGCTGTAAAAATCCAAAATCTGTAATTGTGCTCCGATTGCGGTTTTTGATACCTGTAATGATAGGTCTCGGGACCTGTAATTGCTATTCCAAACCGCATTTAAATTGATTGATCATTTCCATACATTTCACAGATAGTTCGATTTGAAGAAAATCACCTTACTATAGCTCAGCCGATTCAGGGCTATAAAAATCCAAAATCTGCAATGGTGCTCCGATTGCGGTTCCTGATACTTCTAATGATAGGTCTAGGCCTTGTTATTGCTATGGCATACATTTAATAGAAAATTCGATTTGAAGAAAATCACCTTACTATAGCTCAGCCGATTCAGAGCTGTAAAAATCCAAAATCTGTAATTGTGCTCCGATTGCGGTTTTTGATACCTGTAATGATAGGTCTCGGGACCTGTAATTGCTATGCCAAACCGCATTTAAATTGGTTGCTTATTTCCATACAGTTCACAGAAATTCGATTTGAAGAAAATCACCTTACTATAGCTCAGCCGATTCAGAGCTGTAAAAATCCAAAATCTGTAATTGTGCTCCGATTGCGGTTTTTGATACCTCTAATGATAGGTCTTGGGACCTGTAATTGCTATGCCAAACCGCATTTAAATTGGTTGATCATTTCCATACATTTCACAGATAGTTCGATTTGAAGAAAATCACCTTACTATAGCTCAGCCGATTCAGGGCTATAAAAATCCAAAATCTGCAATGGTGCTCCGATTGCGGTTCCTGATACTTCTTATGATAGGTCTAGGCCTTGTTATTGCTATGGCATACATTTAATAGAAAATTCGATTTGAAGAAAATCACCTTACAGCTCAGCCGATTCAGAGCTGTAAAAATCCAAAATCTGTAATTGTGCTCCGATTGCGGTTTTTGATACCTCTAATGATAGGTCTTGGGACCTGTAATTGCTATGCCAAACCGCATTTAAATTGGTTGATCATTTCCATACATTTCACAGATAGTTCGATTTGAAGAAAATCACCTTACTATAGCTCAGCCGATTCAGGGCTGTAAAAATCCAAAATCTGCAATGGTGCTCCGATTGCGGTTCCTGATACTTCTAATGATAGGTCTAGGCCTTGTTATTGCTATGGCATACATTTAATAGAAAATTCGATTTGAAGAAAATCACCTTACTATAGCTCAGCCGATTCAGAGCTGTAAAAATCCAAAATCTGTAATTGTGCTCCGATTGCGGTTTTTGATACCTGTAATGATAGGTCTCGGGACCTGTAATTGCTATGCCAAACCGCATTTAAATTGGTTGATCATTTCCATACATTTCACAGATAGTTCGATTTGAAGAAAATCACCTTACTATAGCTCAGCCGATTCAGGGCTATAAAAATCCAAAATCTGCAATGGTGCTCCGATTGCGGTTCCTGATACTTCTAATGATAGGTCTAGGCCTTGTTATTGCTATGGCATACATTTAATAGAAAATTCGATTTGAAGAAAATCACCTTACTATAGCTCAGCCGATTCAGAGCTGTAAAAATCCAAAATCTGTAATTGTGCTCCGATTGCGGTTTTTGATACCTGTAATGATAGGTCTCGGGACCTGTAATTGCTATGCCAAACCGCATTTAAATTGGTTGATCATTTCCATACATTTCACAGATAGTTCGATTTGAAGAAAATCACCTTACTATAGCTCAGCCGATTCAGGGCTATAAAAATCCAAAATCTGTAATTGTGCTCCGATTGCGGTTTTTGATACCTGTAATGATAGGTCTCGGGACCTGTAATTGCTATGCCAAACCGCATTTAAATTGGTTGATCATTTCCATACATTTCACAGATAGTTCGATTTGAAGAAAATCACCTTACTATAGCTCAGCCGATTCAGGGCTATAAAAATCCAAAATCTGCAATGGTGCTCCGATTGCGGTTCCTGATACTTCTAATGATAGGTCTAGGCCTTGTTATTGCTATGGCATACATTTAATAGAAAATTCGATTTGAAGAAAATCACCTTACTATAGCTCAGCCGATTCAGAGCTGTAAAAATCCAAAATCTGTAATTGTGCTCCGATTGCGGTTTTTGATACCTGTAATGATAGGTCTCGGGACCTGTAATTGCTATGCCAAACCGCATTTAAATTGGTTGATCATTTCCATACATTTCACAGATAGTTCGATTTGAAGAAAATCACCTTACTATAGCTCAGCCGATTCAGGGCTATAAAAATCCAAAATCTGTAATTGTGCTCCGATTGCGGTTTTTGATACCTGTAATGATAGGTCTCGGGACCTGTAATTGCTATGCCAAACCGCATTTAAATTGGTTGATCATTTCCATACATTTCACAGATAGTTCGATTTGAAGAAAATCACCTTACTATAGCTCAGCCGATTCAGGGCTATAAAAATCCAAAATCTGTAATTGTGCTCCGATTGCGGTTTTTGATACCTGTAATGATAGGTCTCGGGACCTGTAATTGCTATGCCAAACCGCATTTAAATTGGTTGATCATTTCCATACATTTCACAGATAGTTCGATTTGAAGAAAATCACCTTACTATAGCTCAGCCGATTCAGGGCTATAAAAATCCAAAATCTGTAATTGTGCTCCGATTGCGGTTTTTGATACCTGTAATGATAGGTCTCGGGACCTGTAATTGCTATGCCAAACCGCATTTAAATTGGTTGATCATTTCCATACATTTCACAGATAGTTCGATTTGAAGAAAATCACCTTACTATAGCTCAGCCGATTCAGGGCTATAAAAATCCAAAATCTGCAATGGTGCTCCGATTGCGGTTCCTGATACTTCTAATGATAGGTCTAGGCCTTGTTATTGCTATGGCATACATTTAATAGAAAATTCGATTTGAAGAAAATCACCTTACTATAGCTCAGCCGATTCAGAGCTGTAAAAATCCAAAATCTGTAATTGTGCTCCGATTGCGGTTTTTGATACCTGTAATGATAGGTCTCGGGACCTGTAATTGCTATGCCAAACCGCATTTAAATTGGTTGATCATTTCCATACATTTCACAGATAGTTCGATTTGAAGAAAATCACCTTACTATAGCTCAGCCGATTCAGGGCTATAAAAATCCAAAATCTGTAATTGTGCTCCGATTGCGGTTTTTGATACCTGTAATGATAGGTCTCGGGACCTGTAATTGCTATGCCAAACCGCATTTAAATTGGTTGATCATTTCCATACATTTCACAGATAGTTCGATTTGAAGAAAATCACCTTACTATAGCTCAGCCGATTCAGGGCTGTAAAAATCCAAAATCTGTAATTGTGCTCCGATTGCGGTTTTTGATACCTGTAATGATAGGTCTCGGGACCTGTAATTGCTATGCCAAACCGCATTTAAATTGGTTGATCATTTCCATACATTTCACAGATAGTTCGATTTGAAGAAAATCACCTTACTATAGCTCAGCCGATTCAGGGCTATAAAAATCCAAAATCTGCAATGGTGCTCCGATTGCGGTTCCTGATACTTCTAATGATAGGTCTAGGCCTTGTTATTGCTATGGCATACATTTAATAGAAAATTCGATTTGAAGAAAATCACCTTACTATAGCTCAGCCGATTCAGAGCTGTAAAAATCCAAAATCTGTAATTGTGCTCCGATTGCGGTTTTTGATACCTGTAATGATAGGTCTCGGGACCTGTAATTGCTATGCCAAACCGCATTTAAATTGGTTGATCATTTCCATACATTTCACAGATAGTTCGATTTGAAGAAAATCACCTTACTATAGCTCAGCCGATTCAGGGCTATAAAAATCCAAAATCTGCAATGGTGCTCCGATTGCGGTTCCTGATACTTCTAATGATAGGTCTAGGCCTTGTTATTGCTATGGCATACATTTAATAGAAAATTCGATTTGAAGAAAATCACCTTACTATAGCTCAGCCGATTCAGGGCTATAAAAATCCAAAATCTGCAATGGTGCTCCGATTGCGGTTCCTGATACTTCTAATGATAGGTCTAGGCCTTGTTATTGCTATGGCATACATTTAATAGAAAATTCGATTTGAAGAAAATCACCTTACTCAGCCGATTCAGAGCTGTAAAAATCCAAAATCTGTAATTGTGCTCCGATTGCGGTTTTTGATACCTCTAATGATAGGTCTTGGGACCTGTAATTGCTATGCCAAACCGCATTTAAATTGGTTGATCATTTCCATACATTTCACAGATAGTTCGATTTGAAGAAAATCACCTTACTATAGCTCAGCCGATTCAGGGCTATAAAAATCCAAAATCTGCAATGGTGCTCCGATTGCGGTTCCTGATACTTCTTATGATAGGTCTAGGCCTTGTTATTGCTATGGCATACATTTAATAGAAATTCGATTTGAAGAAAATCACCTTACTATAGCTCAGCCGATTCAGAGCTGTAAAAATCCAAAATCTGTAATTGTGCTCCGATTGCGGTTTTTGATACCTGTAATGATAGGTCTCGGGACCTGTAATTGCTATGCCAAACCGCATTTAAATTGGTTGCTTATTTCCATACAGTTCACAGAAAATTCGATTTGAAGAAAATCACCTTACTATAGCTCAGCCGATTCAGAGCTGTAAAAATCCAAAATCTGTAATTGTGCTCCGATTGCGGTTTTTGATACCTGTAATGATAGGTCTCGGGACCTGTAATTGCTATGCCAAACCGCATTTAAATTGGTTGATCATTTCCATACATTTCGCAGATAGTTCGATTTGAAGAAAATCACCTTACTATAGCTCAGCCGATTCAGGGCTATAAAAATCCAAAATCTGCAATGGTGCTCCGATTGCGGTTCCTGATACTTCTAATGATAGGTCTAGGCCTTGTTATTGCTATGGCATACATTTAATAGAAATTCGATTTGAAGAAAATCACCTTACTATAGCTCAGCCGATTCAGAGCTGTAAAAATCCAAAATCTGTAATTGTGCTCCGATTGCGGTTTTTGATACCTGTAATGATAGGTCTCGGGACCTGTAATTGCTATGCCAAACCGCATTTAAATTGGTTGATCATTTCCATACATTTCACAGATAGTTCGATTTGAAGAAAATCACCTTACTATAGCTCAGCCGATTCAGGGCTATAAAAATCCAAAATCTGCAATGGTGCTCCGATTGCGGTTCCTGATACTTCTAATGATAGGTCTAGGCCTTGTTATTGCTATGGCATACATTTAATAGAAAATTCGATTTGAAGAAAATCACCTTACTATAGCTCAGCCGATTCAGGGCTATAAAAATCCAAAATCTGCAATGGTGCTCCGATTGCGGTTCCTGATACTTCTAATGATAGGTCTAGGCCTTGTTATTGCTATGGCATACATTTAATAGAAAATTCGATTTGAAGAAAATCACCTTACTCAGCCGATTCAGAGCTGTAAAAATCCAAAATCTGTAATTGTGCTCCGATTGCGGTTTTTGATACCTCTAATGATAGGTCTTGGGACCTGTAATTGCTATGCCAAACCGCATTTAAATTGGTTGATCATTTCCATACATTTCACAGATAGTTCGATTTGAAGAAAATCACCTTACTATAGCTCAGCCGATTCAGAGCTGTAAAAATCCAAAATCTGTAATTGTGCTCCGATTGCGGTTTTTGATACTTCTAATGATAGGTCTTGGGACCTGTAATTGCTATGCCAAACCGCATTTAAATTGGTTGATCATTTCCATACATTTCACAGATAGTTCGATTTGAAGAAAATCACCTTACTATAGCTCAGCCGATTCAGGGCTATAAAAATCCAAAATCTGCAATGGTGCTCCGATTGCGGTTCCTGATACTTCTTATGATAGGTCTAGGCCTTGTTATTGCTATGGCATACATTTAATAGAAAATTCGATTTGAAGAAAATCACCTTACTATAGCTCAGCCGATTCAGAGCTGTAAAAATCCAAAATCTGTAATTGTGCTCCGATTGCGGTTTTTGATACCTGTAATGATAGGTCTCGGGACCTGTAATTGCTATGCCAAACCGCATTTAAATTGGTTGCTTATTTCCATACAGTTCACAGAAAATTCGATTTGAAGAAAATCACCTTACTATAGCTCAGCCGATTCAGAGCTGTAAAAATCCAAAATCTGTAATTGTGCTCCGATTGCGGTTTTTGATACCTGTAATGATAGGTCTCGGGACCTGTAATTGCTATGCCAAACCGCATTTAAATTGGTTGATCATTTCCATACATTTCGCAGATAGTTCGATTTGAAGAAAATCACCTTACTATAGCTCAGCCGATTCAGGGCTATAAAAATCCAAAATCTGCAATGGTGCTCCGATTGCGGTTCCTGATACTTCTAATGATAGGTCTAGGCCTTGTTATTGCTATGGCATACATTTAATAGAAATTCGATTTGAAGAAAATCACCTTACTATAGCTCAGCCGATTCAGAGCTGTAAAAATCCAAAATCTGTAATTGTGCTCCGATTGCGGTTTTCGATACCTCTAATGATAGGTCTTGGGACCTGTAATTGCTATGCCAAACCGCATTTAAATTGGTTGATCATTTCCATACATTTCACAGATAGTTCGATTTGAAGAAAATCACCTTACTATAGCTCAGCCGATTCAGGGCTATAAAAATCCAAAATCTGCAATGGTGCTCCGATTGCGGTTCCTGATACTTCTTATGATAGGTCTAGGCCTTGTTATTGCTATGGCATACATTTAATAGAAAATTCGATTTGAAGAAAATCACCTTACTATAGCTCAGCCGATTCAGAGCTGTAAAAATCCAAAATCTGTAATTGTGCTCCGATTGCGGTTTTTGATACCTGTAATGATAGGTCTCGGGACCTGTAATTGCTATGCCAAACCGCATTTAAATTGGTTGATCATTTCCATACATTTCACAGATAGTTCGATTTGAAGAAAATCACCTTACTATAGCTCAGCCGATTCAGGGCTATAAAAATCCAAAATCTGCAATGGTGCTCCGATTGCGGTTCCTGATACTTCTAATGATAGGTCTAGGCCTTGTTATTGCTATGGCATACATTTAATAGAAAATTCGATTTGAAGAAAATCACCTTACTATAGCTCAGCCGATTCAGAGCTGTAAAAATCCAAAATCTGTAATTGTGCTCCGATTGCGGTTTTTGATACCTCTAATGATAGGTCTTGGGACCTGTAATTGCTATGCCAAACCGCATTTAAATTGGTTGATCATTTCCATACATTTCACAGATAGTTCGATTTGAAGAAAATCACCTTACTATAGCTCAGCCGATTCAGGGCTGTAAAAATCCAAAATCTGTAATTGTGCTCCGATTGCGGTTTTTGATACCTGTAATGATAGGTCTCGGGACCTGTAATTGCTATGCCAAACCGCATTTAAATTGGTTGATCATTTCCATACATTTCACAGATAGTTCGATTTGAAGAAAATCACCTTACTATAGCTCAGCCGATTCAGGGCTATAAAAATCCAAAATCTGCAATGGTGCTCCGATTGCGGTTCCTGATACTTCTAATGATAGGTCTAGGCCTTGTTATTGCTATGGCATACATTTAATAGAAAATTCGATTTGAAGAAAATCACCTTACTATAGCTCAGCCGATTCAGAGCTGTAAAAATCCAAAATCTGTAATTGTGCTCCGATTGCGGTTTTTGATACCTCTAATGATAGGTCTTGGGACCTGTAATTGCTATGCCAAACCGCATTTAAATTGGTTGATCATTTCCATACATTTCACAGATAGTTCGATTTGAAGTAAATCACCTTACTATAGCTCAGCCGATTCAGGGCTATAAAAATCCAAAATCTGCAATTGTGCTCCGATTGCGGTTCCTGATACTTCTAATGATAGGTCTAGGCCTTGTTATTGCTATGGCATACATTTAATAGAAAATTCGATTTGAAGAAAATCACCTTACTATAGCTCAGCCGATTCAGAGCTGTAAAAATCCAAAATCTGTAATTGTGCTCCGATTGCGGTTTTTGATACCTCTAATGATAGGTCTTGGGACCTGTAATTGCTATGCCAAACCGCATTTAAATTGGTTGATCATTTCCATACATTTCACAGATAGTTCGATTTGAAGAAAATCACCTTACTATAGCTCAGCCGATTCAGGGCTATAAAAATCCAAAATCTGCAATGGTGCTCCGATTGCGGTTCCTGATACTTCTTATGATAGGTCTAGGCCTTGTTATTGCTATGGCATACATTTAATAGAAAATTCGATTTGAAGAAAATCACCTTACTATAGCTCAGCCGATTCAGAGCTGTAAAAATCCAAAATCTGTAATTGTGCTCCGATTGCGGTTTTTGATACCTGTAATGATAGGTCTCGGGACCTGTAATTGCTATGCCAAACCGCATTTAAATTGGTTGCTTATTTCCATACAGTTCACAGAAAATTCGATTTGAAGAAAATCACCTTACTATAGCTCAGCCGATTCAGAGCTGTAAAAATCCAAAATCTGTAATTGTGCTCCGATTGCGGTTTTTGATACCTGTAATGATAGGTCTCGGGACCTGTAATTGCTATGCCAAACCGCATTTAAATTGGTTGATCATTTCCATACATTTCGCAGATAGTTCGATTTGAAGAAAATCACCTTACTATAGCTCAGCCGATTCAGGGCTATAAAAATCCAAAATCTGCAATGGTGCTCCGATTGCGGTTCCTGATACTTCTAATGATAGGTCTAGGCCTTGTTATTGCTATGGCATACATTTAATAGAAATTCGATTTGAAGAAAATCACCTTACTATAGCTCAGCCGATTCAGAGCTGTAAAAATCCAAAATCTGTAATTGTGCTCCGATTGCGGTTTTTGATACCTGTAATGATAGGTCTCGGGACCTGTAATTGCTATGCCAAACCGCATTTAAATTGGTTGATCATTTCCATACATTTCACAGATAGTTCGATTTGAAGAAAATCACCTTACTATAGCTCAGCCGATTCAGGGCTATAAAAATCCAAAATCTGCAATGGTGCTCCGATTGCGGTTCCTGATACTTCTAATGATAGGTCTAGGCCTTGTTATTGCTATGGCATACATTTAATAGAAAATTCGATTTGAAGAAAATCACCTTACTATAGCTCAGCCGATTCAGAGCTGTAAAAATCCAAAATCTGTAATTGTGCTCCGATTGCGGTTTTTGATACCTGTAATGATAGGTCTCGGGACCTGTAATTGCTATGCCAAACCGCATTTAAATTGGTTGATCATTTCCATACATTTCACAGATAGTTCGATTTGAAGAAAATCACCTTACTATAGCTCAGCCGATTCAGGGCTATAAAAATCCAAAATCTGCAATGGTGCTCCGATTGCGGTTCCTGATACTTCTAATGATAGGTCTAGGCCTTGTTATTGCTATGGCATACATTTAATAGAAAATTCGATTTGAAGAAAATCACCTTACTATAGCTCAGCCGATTCAGGGCTATAAAAATCCAAAATCTGCAATGGTGCTCCGATTGCGGTTCCTGATACTTCTAATGATAGGTCTAGGCCTTGTTATTGCTATGGCATACATTTAATAGAAAATTCGATTTGAAGAAAATCACCTTACTCAGCCGATTCAGAGCTGTAAAAATCCAAAATCTGTAATTGTGCTCCGATTGCGGTTTTTGATACCTCTAATGATAGGTCTTGGGACCTGTAATTGCTATGCCAAACCGCATTTAAATTGGTTGATCATTTCCATACATTTCACAGATAGTTCGATTTGAAGAAAATCACCTTACTATAGCTCAGCCGATTCAGAGCTGTAAAAATCCAAAATCTGTAATTGTGCTCCGATTGCGGTTTTTGATACCTCTAATGATAGGTCTTGGGACCTGTAATTGCTATGCCAAACCGCATTTAAATTGGTTGATCATTTCCATACATTTCACAGATAGTTCGATTTGAAGAAAATCACCTTACTATAGCTCAGCCGATTCAGGGCTATAAAAATCCAAAATCTGCAATGGTGCTCCGATTGCGGTTCCTGATACTTCTTATGATAGGTCTAGGCCTTGTTATTGCTATGGCATACATTTAATAGAAAATTCGATTTGAAGAAAATCACCTTACTATAGCTCAGCCGATTCAGAGCTGTAAAAATCCAAAATCTGTAATTGTGCTCCGATTGCGGTTTTTGATACCTGTAATGATAGGTCTCGGGACCTGTAATTGCTATGCCAAACCGCATTTAAATTGGTTGCTTATTTCCATACAGTTCAAAGAAAATTCGATTTGAAGAAAATCACCTTACTATAGCTCAGCCGATTCAGAGCTGTAAAAATCCAAAATCTGTAATTGTGCTCCGATTGCGGTTTTTGATACCTGTAATGATAGGTCTCGGGACCTGTAATTGCTATGCCAAACCGCATTTAAATTGGTTGATCATTTCCATACATTTCGCAGATAGTTCGATTTGAAGAAAATCACCTTACTATAGCTCAGCCGATTCAGGGCTATAAAAATCCAAAATCTGCAATGGTGCTCCGATTGCGGTTCCTGATACTTCTAATGATAGGTCTAGGCCTTGTTATTGCTATGGCATACATTTAATAGAAATTCGATTTGAAGAAAATCACCTTACTATAGCTCAGCCGATTCAGAGCTGTAAAAATCCAAAATCTGTAATTGTGCTCCGATTGCGGTTTTTGATACCTCTAATGATAGGTCTTGGGACCTGTAATTGCTATGCCAAACCGCATTTAAATTGGTTGATCATTTCCATACATTTCACAGATAGTTCGATTTGAAGAAAATCACCTTACTATAGCTCAGCCGATTCAGGGCTATAAAAATCCAAAATCTGCAATGGTGCTCCGATTGCGGTTCCTGATACTTCTTATGATAGGTCTAGGCCTTGTTATTGCTATGGCATACATTTAATAGAAAATTCGATTTGAAGAAAATCACCTTACTATAGCTCAGCCGATTCAGAGCTGTAAAAATCCAAAATCTGTAATTGTGCTCCGATTGCGGTTTTTGATACCTGTAATGATAGGTCTCGGGACCTGTAATTGCTATTCCAAACCGCATTTAAATTGGTTGATCATTTCCATACATTTCACAGATAGTTCGATTTGAAGAAAATCACCTTACTATAGCTCAGCCGATTCAGGGCTATAAAAATCCAAAATCTGCAATGGTGCTCCGATTGCGGTTCCTGATACTTCTAATGATAGGTCTAGGCCTTGTTATTGCTATGGCATACATTTAATAGAAAATTCGATTTGAAGAAAATCACCTTACTATAGCTCAGCCGATTCAGAGCTGTAAAAATCCAAAATCTGTAATTGTGCTCCGATTGCGGTTTTTGATACCTGTAATGATAGGTCTCGGGACCTGTAATTGCTATGCCAAACCGCATTTAAATTGGTTGATCATTTCCATACATTTCACAGATAGTTCGATTTGAAGAAAATCACCTTACTATAGCTCAGCCGATTCAGGGCTATAAAAATCCAAAATCTGCAATGGTGCTCCGATTGCGGTTCCTGATACTTCTAATGATAGGTCTAGGCCTTGTTATTGCTATGGCATACATTTAATAGAAAATTCGATTTGAAGAAAATCACCTTACTATAGCTCAGCCGATTCAGGGCTATAAAAATCCAAAATCTGCAATGGTGCTCCGATTGCGGTTCCTGATACTTCTAATGATAGGTCTAGGCCTTGTTATTGCTATGGCATACATTTAATAGAAAATTCGATTTGAAGAAAATCACCTTACTCAGCCGATTCAGAGCTGTAAAAATCCAAAATCTGTAATTGTGCTCCGATTGCGGTTTTTGATACCTCTAATGATAGGTCTTGGGACCTGTAATTGCTATGCCAAACCGCATTTAAATTGGTTGATCATTTCCATACATTTCACAGATAGTTCGATTTGAAGAAAATCACCTTACTATAGCTCAGCCGATTCAGAGCTGTAAAAATCCAAAATCTGTAATTGTGCTCCGATTGCGGTTTTTGATACCTCTAATGATAGGTCTTGGGACCTGTAATTGCTATGCCAAACCGCATTTAAATTGGTTGATCATTTCCATACATTTCACAGATAGTTCGATTTGAAGAAAATCACCTTACTATAGCTCAGCCGATTCAGGGCTATAAAAATCCAAAATCTGCAATGGTGCTCCGATTGCGGTTCCTGATACTTCTTATGATAGGTCTAGGCCTTGTTATTGCTATGGCATACATTTAATAGAAAATTCGATTTGAAGAAAATCACCTTACTATAGCTCAGCCGATTCAGAGCTGTAAAAATCCAAAATCTGTAATTGTGCTCCGATTGCGGTTTTTGATACCTGTAATGATAGGTCTCGGGACCTGTAATTGCTATGCCAAACCGCATTTAAATTGGTTGCTTATTTCCATACAGTTCACAGAAAATTCGATTTGAAGAAAATCACCTTACTATAGCTCAGCCGATTCAGAGCTGTAAAAATCCAAAATCTGTAATTGTGCTCCGATTGCGGTTTTTGATACCTGTAATGATAGGTCTCGGGACCTGTAATTGCTATGCCAAACCGCATTTAAATTGGTTGATCATTTCCATACATTTCGCAGATAGTTCGATTTGAAGAAAATCACCTTACTATAGCTCAGCCGATTCAGGGCTATAAAAATCCAAAATCTGCAATGGTGCTCCGATTGCGGTTCCTGATACTTCTAATGATAGGTCTAGGCCTTGTTATTGCTATGGCATACATTTAATAGAAATTCGATTTGAAGAAAATCACCTTACTATAGCTCAGCCGATTCAGAGCTGTAAAAATCCAAAATCTGTAATTGTGCTCCGATTGCGGTTTTTGATACCTGTAATGATAGGTCTCGGGACCTGTAATTGCTATGCCAAACCGCATTTAAATTGGTTGATCATTTCCATACATTTCACAGATAGTTCGATTTGAAGAAAATCACCTTACTATAGCTCAGCCGATTCAGGGCTATAAAAATCCAAAATCTGCAATGGTGCTCCGATTGCGGTTCCTGATACTTCTAATGATAGGCCTAGGCCTTGTTATTGCTATGGCATACATTTAATAGAAAATTCGATTTGAAGAAAATCACCTTACTATAGCTCAGCCGATTCAGAGCTGTAAAAATCCAAAATCTGTAATTGTTCTCCGATTGCGGTTTTTGATACCTGTAATGATAGGTCTCGGGACCTGTAATTGCTATGCCAAACCGCATTTAAATTGGTTGATCATTTCCATACATTTCACAGATAGTTCGATTTGAAGAAAATCACCTTACTATAGCTCAGCCGATTCAGGGCTATAAAAATCCAAAATCTGCAATGGTGCTCCGATTGCGGTTCCTGATACTTCTAATGATAGGTCTAGGCCTTGTTATTGCTATGGCATACATTTAATAGAAAATTCGATTTGAAGAAAATCACCTTACTATAGCTCAGCCGATTCAGAGCTGTAAAAATCCAAAATCTGTAATTGTGCTCCGATTGCGGTTTTTGATACCTCTAATGATAGGTCTTGGGACCTGTAATTGCTATGCCAAACCGCATTTAAATTGGTTGATCATTTCCATACATTTCACAGATAGTTCGATTTGAAGAAAATCACCTTACTATAGCTGAGCCGATTCAGGGCTGTAAAAATCCAAAATCTGTAATTGTGCTCCGATTGCGGTTTTTGATACCTGTAATGATAGGTCTCGGGACCTGTAATTGCTATGCCAAACCGCATTTAAATTGGTTGATCATTTCCATACATTTCACAGATAGTTCGATTTGAAGAAAATCACCTTACTATAGCTCAGCCGATTCAGGGCTATAAAAATCCAAAATCTGCAATGGTGCTCCGATTGCGGTTCCTGATACTTCTAATGATAGGTCTAGGCCTTGTTATTGCTATGGCATACATTTAATAGAAAATTCGATTTGAAGAAAATCACCTTACTATAGCTCAGCCGATTCAGAGCTGTAAAAATCCAAAATCTGTAATTGTGCTCCGATTGCGGTTTTTGATACCTGTAATGATAGGTCTCGGGACCTGTAATTGCTATGCCAAACCGCATTTAAATTGGTTGCTTATTTCCATACAGTTCACAGAAATTCGATTTGAAGAAAATCACCTTACTATAGCTCAGCCGATTCAGAGCTGTAAAAATCCAAAATCTGTAATTGTGCTCCGATTGCGGTTTTTGATACCTCTAATGATAGGTCTTGGGACCTGTAATTGCTATGCCAAACCGCATTTAAATTGGTTGATCATTTCCATACATTTCACAGATAGTTCGATTTGAAGTAAATCACCTTACTATAGCTCAGCCGATTCAGGGCTATAAAAATCCAAAATCTGCAATGGTGCTCCGATTGCGGTTCCTGATACTTCTTATGATAGGTCTAGGCCTTGTTATTGCTATGGCATACATTTAATAGAAAATTCGATTTGAAGAAAATCACCTTACTATAGCTCAGCCGATTCAGAGCTGTAAAAATCCAAAATCTGTAATTGTGCTCCGATTGCGGTTTTTGATACCTGTAATGATAGGTCTCGGGACCTGTAATTGCTATGCCAAACCGCATTTAAATTGGTTGCTTATTTCCATACAGTTCACAGAAAATTCGATTTGAAGAAAATCACCTTACTATAGCTCAGCCGATTCAGAGCTGTAAAAATCCAAAATCTGTAATTGTGCTCCGATTGCGGTTTTTGATACCTGTAATGATAGGTCTCGGGACCTGTAATTGCTATGCCAAACCGCATTTAAATTGGTTGATCATTTCCATACATTTCGCAGATAGTTCGATTTGAAGAAAATCACCTTACTATAGCTCAGCCGATTCAGGGCTATAAAAATCCAAAATCTGCAATGGTGCTCCGATTGCGGTTCCTGATACTTCTAATGATAGGTCTAGGCCTTGTTATTGCTATGGCATACATTTAATAGAAATTCGATTTGAAGAAAATCACCTTACTATAGCTCAGCCGATTCAGAGCTGTAAAAATCCAAAATCTGTAATTGTGCTCCGATTGCGGTTTTTGATACCTGTAATGATAGGTCTCGGGACCTGTAATTGCTATGCCAAACCGCATTTAAATTGGTTGATCATTTCCATACATTTCGCAGATAGTTCGATTTGAAGAAAATCACCTTACTATAGCTCAGCCGATTCAGGGCTATAAAAATCCAAAATCTGCAATGGTGCTCCGATTGCGGTTCCTGATACTTCTAATGATAGGTCTAGGCCTTGTTATTGCTATGGCATACATTTAATAGAAATTCGATTTGAAGAAAATCACCTTACTATAGCTCAGCCGATTCAGAGCTGTAAAAATCCAAAATCTGTAATTGTGCTCCGATTGCGGTTTTTGATACCTGTAATGATAGGTCTCGGGACCTGTAATTGCTATGCCAAACCGCATTTAAATTGGTTGATCATTTCCATACATTTCGCAGATAGTTCGATTTGAAGAAAATCACCTTACTATAGCTCAGCCGATTCAGGGCTATAAAAATCCAAAATCTGCAATGGTGCTCCGATTGCGGTTCCTGATACTTCTAATGATAGGTCTAGGCCTTGTTATTGCTATGGCATACATTTAATAGAAATTCGATTTGAAGAAAATCACCTTACTATAGCTCAGCCGATTCAGAGCTGTAAAAATCCAAAATCTGTAATTGTGCTCCGATTGCGGTTTTTGATACCTGTAATGATAGGTCTCGGGACCTGTAATTGCTATGCCAAACCGCATTTAAATTGGTTGATCATTTCCATACATTTCACAGATAGTTCGATTTGAAGAAAATCACCTTACTATAGCTCAGCCGATTCAGGGCTATAAAAATCCAAAATCTGCAATGGTGCTCCGATTGCGGTTCCTGATACTTCTAATGATAGGTCTAGGCCTTGTTATTGCTATGGCATACATTTAATAGAAAATTCGATTTGAAGAAAATCACCTTACTATAGCTCAGCCGATTCAGAGCTGTAAAAATCCAAAATCTGTAATTGTGCTCCGATTGCGGTTTTTGATACCTGTAATGATAGGTCTCGGGACCTGTAATTGCTATGCCAAACCGCATTTAAATTGGTTGATCATTTCCATACATTTCACAGATAGTTCGATTTGAAGAAAATCACCTTACTATAGCTCAGCCGATTCAGGGCTATAAAAATCCAAAATCTGCAATGGTGCTCCGATTGCGGTTCCTGATACTTCTAATGATAGGTCTAGGCCTTGTTATTGCTATGGCATACATTTAATAGAAAATTCGATTTGAAGAAAATCACCTTACTATAGCTCAGCCGATTCAGGGCTATAAAAATCCAAAATCTGCAATGGTGCTCCGATTGCGGTTCCTGATACTTCTAATGATAGGTCTAGGCCTTGTTATTGCTATGGCATACATTTAATAGAAAATTCGATTTGAAGAAAATCACCTTACTCAGCCGATTCAGAGCTGTAAAAATCCAAAATCTGTAATTGTGCTCCGATTGCGGTTTTTGATACCTCTAATGATAGGTCTTGGGACCTGTAATTGCTATGCCAAACCGCATTTAAATTGGTTGATCATTTCCATACATTTCACAGATAGTTCGATTTGAAGAAAATCACCTTACTATAGCTCAGCCGATTCAGAGCTGTAAAAATCCAAAATCTGTAATTGTGCTCCGATTGCGGTTTTTGATACCTCTAATGATAGGTCTTGGGACCTGTAATTGCTATGCCAAACCGCATTTAAATTGGTTGATCATTTCCATACATTTCACAGATAGTTCGATTTGAAGAAAATCACCTTACTATAGCTCAGCCGATTCAGGGCTATAAAAATCCAAAATCTGTAATTGTGCTCCGATTGCGGTTCCTGATACTTCTTATGATAGGTCTAGGCCTTGTTATTGCTATGGCATACATTTAATAGAAAATTCGATTTGAAGAAAATCACCTTACTATAGCTCAGCCGATTCAGAGCTGTAAAAATCCAAAATCTGTAATTGTGCTCCGATTGCGGTTTTTGATACCTGTAATGATAGGTCTCGGGACCTGTAATTGCTATGCCAAACCGCATTTAAATTGGTTGCTTATTTCCATACAGTTCACAGAAAATTCGATTTGAAGAAAATCACCTTACTATAGCTCAGCCGATTCAGAGCTGTAAAAATCCAAAATCTGTAATTGTGCTCCGATTGCGGTTTTTGATACCTGTAATGATAGGTCTCGGGACCTGTAATTGCTATGCCAAACCGCATTTAAATTGGTTGATCATTTCCATACATTTCGCAGATAGTTCGATTTGAAGAAAATCACCTTACTATAGCTCAGCCGATTCAGGGCTATAAAAATCCAAAATCTGCAATGGTGCTCCGATTGCGGTTCCTGATACTTCTAATGATAGGTCTAGGCCTTGTTATTGCTATGGCATACATTTAATAGAAATTCGATTTGAAGAAAATCACCTTACTATAGCTCAGCCGATTCAGAGCTGTAAAAATCCAAAATCTGTAATTGTGCTCCGATTGCGGTTTTTGATACCTCTAATGATAGGTCTTGGGACCTGTAATTGCTATGCCAAACCGCATTTAAATTGGTTGATCATTTCCATACATTTCACAGATAGTTCGATTTGAAGAAAATCACCTTACTATAGCTCAGCCGATTCAGGGCTATAAAAATCCAAAATCTGCAATGGTGCTCCGATTGCGGTTCCTGATACTTCTTATGATAGGTCTAGGCCTTGTTATTGCTATGGCATACATTTAATAGAAAATTCGATTTGAAGAAAATCACCTTACTATAGCTCAGCCGATTCAGAGCTGTAAAAATCCAAAATCTGTAATTGTGCTCCGATTGCGGTTTTTGATACCTGTAATGATAGGTCTCGGGACCTGTAATTGCTATGCCAAACCGCATTTAAATTGGTTGATCATTTCCATACATTTCACAGATAGTTCGATTTGAAGAAAATCACCTTACTATAGCTCAGCCGATTCAGGGCTATAAAAATCCAAAATCTGCAATGGTGCTCCGATTGCGGTTCCTGATACTTCTAATGATAGGTCTAGGCCTTGTTATTGCTATGGCATACATTTAATAGAAAATTCGATTTGAAGAAAATCACCTTACTATAGCTCAGCCGATTCAGAGCTGTAAAAATCCAAAATCTGTAATTGTGCTCCGATTGCGGTTTTTGATACCTCTAATGATAGGTCTTGGGACCTGTAATTGCTATGCCAAACCGCATTTAAATTGGTTGATCATTTCCATACATTTCACAGATAGTTCGATTTGAAGAAAATCACCTTACTATAGCTCAGCCGATTCAGAGCTGTAAAAATCCAAAATCTGTAATTGTGCTCCGATTGCGGTTTTTGATACCTGTAATGATAGGTCTCGGGACCTGTAATTGCTATGCCAAACCGCATTTAAATTGGTTGATCATTTCCATACATTTCACAGATAGTTCGATTTGAAGAAAATCACCTTACTATAGCTCAGCCGATTCAGGGCTATAAAAATCCAAAATCTGCAATGGTGCTCCGATTGCGGTTCCTGATACTTCTAATGATAGGTCTAGGCCTTGTTATTGCTATGGCATACATTTAATAGAAAATTCGATTTGAAGAAAATCACCTTACTATAGCTCAGCCGATTCAGAGCTGTAAAAATCCAAAATCTGTAATTGTGCTCCGATTGCGGTTTTTGATACCTGTAATGATAGGTCTCGGGACCTGTAATTGCTATGCCAAACCGCATTTAAATTGGTTGCTTATTTCCATACAGTTCACAGAAATTCGATTTGAAGAAAATCACCTTACTATAGCTCAGCCGATTCAGAGCTGTAAAAATCCAAAATCTGTAATTGTGCTCCGATTGCGGTTTTTGATACCTCTAATGATAGGTCTTGGGACCTGTAATTGCTATGCCAAACCGCATTTAAATTGGTTGATCATTTCCATACATTTCACAGATAGTTCGATTTGAAGTAAATCACCTTACTATAGCTCAGCCGATTCAGGGCTATAAAAATCCAAAATCTGCAATTGTGCTCCGATTGCGGTTCCTGATACTTCTAATGATAGGTCTAGGCCTTGTTATTGCTATGGCATACATTTAATAGAAAATTCGATTTGAAGAAAATCACCTTACTATAGCTCAGCCGATTCAGAGCTGTAAAAATCCAAAATCTGTAATTGTGCTCCGATTGCGGTTTTTGATACCTCTAATGATAGGTCTTGGGACCTGTAATTGCTATGCCAAACCGCATTTAAATTGGTTGATCATTTCCATACATTTCACAGATAGTTCGATTTGAAGAAAATCACCTTACTATAGCTCAGCCGATTCAGGGCTATAAAAATCCAAAATCTGCAATGGTGCTCCGATTGCGGTTCCTGATACTTCTTATGATAGGTCTAGGCCTTGTTATTGCTATGGCATACATTTAATAGAAAATTCGATTTGAAGAAAATCACCTTACAGCTCAGCCGATTCAGAGCTGTAAAAATCCAAAATCTGTAATTGTGCTCCGATTGCGGTTTTTGATACCTGTAATGATAGGTCTCGGGACCTGTAATTGCTATGCCAAACCGCATTTAAATTGGTTGCTTATTTCCATACAGTTCACAGAAAATTCGATTTGAAGAAAATCACCTTACTATAGCTCAGCCGATTCAGGGCTGTAAAAATCCAAAATCTGTAATTGTGCTCCGATTGCGGTTTTTGATACCTGTAATGATAGGTCTCGGGACCTGTAATTGCTATGCCAAACCGCATTTAAATTGGTTGATCATTTCCATACATTTCACAGATAGTTCGATTTGAAGAAAATCACCTTACTATAGCTCAGCCGATTCAGGGCTATAAAAATCCAAAATCTGCAATGGTGCTCCGATTGCGGTTCCTGATACTTCTAATGATAGGTCTAGGCCTTGTTATTGCTATGGCATACATTTAATAGAAAATTCGATTTGAAGAAAATCACCTTACTATAGCTCAGCCGATTCAGAGCTGTAAAAATCCAAAATCTGTAATTGTGCTCCGATTGCGGTTTTTGATACCTCTAATGATAGGTCTCGGGACCTGTAATTGCTATGCCAAACCGCATTTAAATTGGTTGATCATTTCCATACATTTCACAGATAGTTCGATTTGAAGAAAATCACCTTACTATAGCTCAGCCGATTCAGGGCTGAAAAAATCCAAAATCTGTAATTGTGCTCCGATTGCGGTTTTTGATACCTGTAATGATAGGTCTCTGGACCTGTAATTGCTATGCCAAACCGCATTTAAATTGGTTGATCATTTCCATACATTTCACAGATAGTTCGATTTGAAGAAAATCACCTTACTATAGCTCAGCCGATTCAGGGCTATAAAAATCCAAAATCTGCAATGGTGCTCCGATTGCGGTTCCTGATACTTCTAATGATAGGTCTAGGCCTTGTTATTGCTATGGCATACATTTAATAGAAAATTCGATTTGAAGAAAATCACCTTACTATAGCTCAGCCGATTCAGAGCTGTAAAAATCCAAAATCTGTAATTGTGCTCCGATTGCGGTTTTTGATACCTGTAATGATAGGTCTCGGGACCTGTAATTGCTATGCCAAACCGCATTTAAATTGGTTGATCATTTCCATACATTTCACAGATAGTTCGATTTGAAGAAAATCACCTTACTATAGCTCAGCCGATTCAGGGCTATAAAAATCCAAAATCTGCAATGGTGCTCCGATTGCGGTTCCTGATACTTCTAATGATAGGTCTAGGCCTTGTTATTACTATGGCATACATTTAATAGAAAATTCGATTTGAAGAAAATCACCTTACTATAGCTCAGCCGATTCAGAGCTGTAAAAATCCAAAATCTGTAATTGTGCTCCGATTGCGGTTTTTGATACCTCTAATGATAGGTCTTGGGACCTGTAATTGCTATGCCAAACCGCATTTAAATTGGTTGATCATTTCCATACATTTCACAGATAGTTCGATTTGAAGAAAATCACCTTATAGCTCAGCCGATTCAGGGCTGTAAAAATCCAAAATCTGTAATTGTGCTCCGATTGCGGTTTTTGATACCTGTAATGATAGGTCTCGGGACCTGTAATTGCTATGCCAAACCGCATTTAAATTGGTTGATCATTTCCATACATTTCACAGATAGTTCGATTTGAAGAAAATCACCTTACTATAGCTCAGCCGATTCAGGGCTATAAAAATCCAAAATCTGCAATGGTGCTCCGATTGCGGTTCCTGATACTTCTAATGATAGGTCTAGGCCTTGTTATTGCTATGGCATACATTTAATAGAAAATTCGATTTGAAGAAAATCACCTTACTATAGCTCAGCCGATTCAGAGCTGTAAAAATCCAAAATCTGTAATTGTGCTCCGATTGCGGTTTTTGATACCTGTAATGATAGGTCTCGGGACCTGTAATTGCTATGCCAAACCGCATTTAAATTGGTTGCTTATTTCCATACAGTTCACAGAAATTCGATTTGAAGAAAATCACCTTACTATAGCTCAGCCGATTCAGAGCTGTAAAAATCCAAAATCTGTAATTGTGCTCCGATTGCGGTTTTTGATACCTCTAATGATAGGTCTTGGGACCTGTAATTGCTATGCCAAACCGCATTTAAATTGGTTGATCATTTCCATACATTTCACAGATAGTTCGATTTGAAGTAAATCACCTTACTATAGCTCAGCCGATTCAGGGCTATAAAAATCCAAAATCTGCAATTGTGCTCCGATTGCGGTTCCTGATACTTCTAATGATAGGTCTAGGCCTTGTTATTGCTATGGCATACATTTAATAGAAAATTCGATTTGAAGAAAATCACCTTACTATAGCTCAGCCGATTCAGAGCTGTAAAAATCCAAAATCTGTAATTGTGCTCCGATTGCGGTTTTTGATACCTCTAATGATAGGTCTTGGGACCTGTAATTGCTATGCCAAACCGCATTTAAATTGGTTGATCATTTCCATACATTTCACAGATAGTTCGATTTGAAGAAAATCACCTTACTATAGCTCAGCCGATTCAGGGCTATAAAAATCCAAAATCTGCAATGGTGCTCCGATTGCGGTTCCTGATACTTCTAATGATAGGTCTAGGCCTTGTTATTGCTATGGCATACATTTAATAGAAAATTCGATTTGAAGAAAATCACCTTACTATAGCTCAGCCGATTCAGAGCTGTAAAAATCCAAAATCTGTAATTGTGCTCCGATTGCGGTTTTTGATACCTCTAATGATAGGTCTTGGGACCTGTAATTGCTATGCCAAACCGCATTTAAATTGGTTGATCATTTCCATACATTTCACAGATAGTTCGATTTGAAGAAAATCACCTTATAGCTCAGCCGATTCAGGGCTGTAAAAATCCAAAATCTGTAATTGTGCTCCGATTGCGGTTTTTGATACCTGTAATGATAGGTCTCAGGACCTGTAATTGCTATGCCAAACCGCATTTAAATTGGTTGATCATTTCCATACATTTCACAGATAGTTCGATTTGAATAAAATCACCTTACTATAGCTCAGCCGATTCAGGGCTATAAAAATCCAAAATCTGCAATGGTGCTCCGATTGCGGTTCCTGATACTTCTAATGATAGGTCTAGGCCTTGTTATTGCTATGGCATACATTTAATAGAAAATTCGATTTGAAGAAAATCACCTTACTATAGCTCAGCCGATTCAGGGCTATAAAAATCCAAAATCTGCAATGGTGCTCCGATTGCGGTTCCTGATACTTCTAATGATAGGTCTAGGCCTTGTTATTGCTATGGCATACATTTAATAGAAAATTCGATTTGAAGAAAATCACCTTACTATAGCTCAGCCGATTCAGAGCTGTAAAAATCCAAAATCTGTAATTGTGCTCCGATTGCGGTTTTTGATACCTCTAATGATAGGTCTTGGGACCTGTAATTGCTATGCCAAACCGCATTTAAATTGGTTGATCATTTCCATACATTTCACAGATAGTTCGATTTGAAGAAAATCACCTTACTATAGCTCAGCCGATTCAGGGCTATAAAAATCCAAAATCTGCAATGGTGCTCCGATTGCGGTTCCTGATACTTCTAATGATAGGTCTAGGCCTTGTTATTGCTATGGCATACATTTAATAGAAAATTCGATTTGAAGAAAATCACCTTACTATAGCTCAGCCGATTCAGAGCTGTAAAAATCCAAAATCTGTAATTGTGCTCCGATTGCGGTTTTTGATACCTGTAATGATAGGTCTCGGGACCTGTAATTGCTATGCCAAACCGCATTTAAATTGGTTGCTTATTTCCATACAGTTCACAGAAAATTCGATTTGAAGAAAATCACCTTACTATAGCTCAGCCGATTCAGAGCTGTAAAAATCCAAAATCTGTAATTGTGCTCCGATTGCGGTTTTTGATACCTCTAATGATAGGTCTTGGGACCTGTAATTGCTATGCCAAACCGCATTTAAATTGGTTGATCATTTCCATACATTTCACAGATAGTTCGATTTGAAGAAAATCACCTTACTATAGCTCAGCCGATTCAGGGCTGTAAAAATCCAAAATCTGTAATTGTGCTCCGATTGCGGTTTTTGATACCTGTAATGATAGGTCTCGGGACCTGTAATTGCTATGCCAAACCGCATTTAAATTGGTTGCTTATTTCCATACAGTTCACAGAAAATTCGATTTGAAGAAAATCACCTTACTATAGCTCAGCCGATTCAGAGCTGTAAAAATCCAAAATCTGCAATGGTGCTCCGATTGCGGTTCCTGATACTTCTAATGATAGGTCTAGGCCTTGTTATTGCTATGGCATACATTTAATAGAAAATTCGATTTGAAGAAAATCACCTTACTACAGCTCAGCCGATTCAGAGCTGTAAAAATCCAAAATCTGTAATTGTGCTCCGATTGCGGTTTTTGATACCTGTAATGATAGGTCTCGGGACCTGTAATTGCTATGCCAAACCGCATTTAAATTGGTTGATCATTTCCATACATTTCACAGATAGTTCGATTTGAAGAAAATCACCTTACTATATCTCAGCCGATTCAGGGCTATAAAAATCCAAAATCTGCAATGGTGCTCCGATTGCGGTTCCTGATACTTCTAATGATAGGTCTAGGCCTTGTTATTGCTATGGCATACATTTAATAGAAAATTCGATTTGAAGAAAATCACCTTACTATAGCTCAGCCGATTCAGAGCTGTAAAAATCCAAAATCTGTAATTGTGCTCCGATTGCGGTTTTTGATACCTGTAATGATAGGTCTCGGGACCTGTAATTGCTATGCCAAACCGCATTTAAATTGGTTGCTTATTTCCATACAGTTCACAGAAAATTCGATTTGAAGAAAATCACCTTACTATAGGTCAGCCGATTCAGGGCTATAAAAATCCAAAATCTGCAATGGTGCTCCGATTGCGGTTCCTGATACTTCTAATGATAGGTCTAGGCCTTGTTATTGCTATGGCATACATTTAATAGAAAATTCGATTTGAAGAAAATCACCTTAATCACCTTACTATAGCTCAGCCGATTCAGGGCTGTAAAAATCCAAAATCTGTAATTGTGCTCCGATTGCGGTTTTTGATACCTGTAATGATAGGTCTCGGGACCTGTAATTGCTAGGCCAAACCGCATTTAAATTGGTTGATCATTTCCATACATTTCACAGATAGTTCGATTTGAAGAAAATCACCTTACTATAGCTCAGCCGATTCAGGGCTATAAAAATCCAAAATCTGCAATGGTGCTCCGATTGCGGTTCCTGATACTTCTAATGATAGGTCTAGGCCTTGTTATTGCTATGGCATACATTTAATAGAAAATTCGATTTGAAGAAAATCACCTTACTATAGCTCAGCCGATTCAGAGCTGTAAAAATCCAAAATCTGTAATTGTGCTCCGATTACGGTTTTTGATACCTGTAATGATAGGTCTCGGGACCTGTAATTGCTATGCCAAACCGCATTTAAATTGGTTGCTTATTTCCATACAGTTCACAGAAAATTCGATTTGAAGAAAATCACCTTACTATAGCTCAGCCGATTCAGGGCTGTAAAAATCCAAAATCTGTAATTGTGCTCCGATTGCGGTTTTTGATACCTGTAATGATAGGTCTCGGGACCTGTAATTGCTATGCCAAACCGCATTTAAATTGGTTGATCATTTCCATACATTTCACAGATAGTTCGATTTGAAGAAAATCACCTTACTATAGCTCAGCCGATTCAGAGCTGTAAAAATCCAAAATCTGTAATTGTGCTCCGATTGCGGTTTTTGATACCTGTAATGATAGGTCTCGGGACCTGTAATTGCTATGCCAAACCGCATTTAAATTGGTTGCTTATTTCCATACAGTTCACAGAAAATTCGATTTGAAGAAAATCACCTTACTATAGGTCAGCCGATTCAGGGCTATAAAAATCCAAAATCTGCAATGGTGCTCCGATTGCGGTTCCTGATACTTCTAATGATAGGTCTAGGCCTTGTTATTGCTATGGCATACATTTAATAGAAAATTCGATTTGAAGAAAATCACCTTAATCACCTTACTATAGCTCAGCCGATTCAGGGCTGTAAAAATCCAAAATCTGTAATTGTGCTCCGATTGCGGTTTTTGATACCTGTAATGATAGGTCTCGGGACCTGTAATTGCTAGGCCAAACCGCATTTAAATTGGTTGATCATTTCCATACATTTCACAGATAGTTCGATTTGAAGAAAATCACCTTACTATAGCTCAGCCGATTCAGGGCTATAAAAATCCAAAATCTGCAATGGTGCTCCGATTGCGGTTCCTGATACTTCTAATGATAGGTCTAGGCCTTGTTATTGCTATGGCATACATTTAATAGAAAATTCGATTTGAAGAAAATCACCTTACTATAGCTCAGCCGATTCAGAGCTGTAAAAATCCAAAATCTGTAATTGTGCTCCGATTGCGGTTTTTGATACCTGTAATGATAGGTCTCGGGACCTGTAATTGCTATGCCAAACCGCATTTAAATTGGTTGCTTATTTCCATACAGTTCACAGAAAATTCGATTTGAAGAAAATCACCTTACTATAGCTCAGCCGATTCAGGGCTGTAAAAATCCAAAATCTGTAATTGTGCTCCGATTGCGGTTTTTGATACCTGTAATGATAGGTCTCGGGACCTGTAATTGCTATGCCAAACCGCATTTAAATTGGTTGATCATTTCCATACATTTCACAGATAGTTCGATTTGAAGAAAATCACCTTACTATAGCTCAGCCGATTCAGGGCTGTAAAAATCCAAAATCTGTAATTGTGCTCCGATTGCGGTTTTTGATACCTGTAATGATAGGTCTCGGGACCTGTAATTGCTATGCCAAACCGCATTTAAATTGGTTGATCATTTCCATACATTTCACAGATAGTTCGATTTGAAGAAAATCACCTTACTATAGCTCAGCCGATTCAGGGCTATAAAAGTCCAAAATCTGCAATGGTGCTCCGATTGCGGTTCCTGATACTTCTAATGATAGGTCTAGGCCTTGTTATTGCTATGGCATACATTTAATAGAAAATTCGATTTGAAGAAAATCACCTTACTATAGCTCAGCCGATTCAGAGCTGTAAAAATCCAAAATCTGTAATTGTGCTCCGATTGCGGTTTTTGATACCTGTAATGATAGGTCTCGGGACCTGTAATTGCTATGCCAAACCGCATTTAAATTGGTTGCTTATTTCCATACAGTTCACAGAAAATTCGATTTGAAGAAAATCACCTTACTATAGCTCAGCCGATTCAGGGCTGTAAAAATCCAAAATCTGTAATTGTGCTCCGATTGCGGTTTTTGATACCTCTAATGATAGGTCTTGGGACCTGTAATTGCTATGCCAAACCGCATTTAAATTGGTTGATCATTTCCATACATTTCACAGATAGTTCGATTTGAAGAAAATCACCTTACTATAGCTCAGCCGATTCAGGGCTGTAAAAATCCAAAATCTGTAATTGTGCTCCGATTGCGGTTTTTGATACCTGTAATGATAGGTCTCGGGACCTGTAATTGCTATGCCAAACCGCATTTAAATTGGTTGATCATTTCCATACATTTCACAGATAGTTCGATTTGAAGAAAATCACCTTACTATAGCTCAGCCGATTCAGGGCTATAAAAATCCAAAATCTGCAATGGTGCTCCGATTGCGGTTCCTGATACTTCTAATGATAGGTCTAGGCCTTGTTATTGCTATGGCATACATTTAATAGAAAATTCGATTTGAAGAAAATCACCTTACTATAGCTCAGCCGATTCAGAGCTGTAAAAATTAAATAATCTGTAATTGTGCTCCGATTGCGGTTTTTGATACCTGTAATGATAGGTCTCGGGACCTGTAATTGCTATGCCAAACCGCATTTAAATTGGTTGCTTATTTCCATACAGTTCACAGAAAATTCGATTTGAAGAAAATCACCTTACTATAGCTCAGCCGATTCAGGGCTGTAAAAATCCAAAATCTGTAATTGTGCTCCGATTGCGGTTTTTGATACCTGTAATGATAGGTCTCGGGACCTGTAATTGCTATGCCAAACCGCATTTAAATTGGTTGATCATTTCCATACATTTCACAGATAGTTCGATTTGAAGAAAATCACCTTACTATAGCTCAGCCGATTCAGGGCTATAAAAATCCAAAATCTGCAATGGTGCTCCGATTGCGGTTCCTGATACTTCTAATGATAGGTCTAGGCCTTGTTATTGCTATGGCATACATTTAATAGAAAATTCGATTTGAAGAAAATCACCTTACTATAGCTCAGCCGATTCAGGGCTGTAAAAATCCAAAATCTGTAATTGTGCTCCGATTGCGGTTTTTGATACCTGTAATGATAGGTCTCGGGACCTGTAATTGCTATGCCAAACCGCATTTAAATTGGTTGATCATTTCCATACATTTCACAGATAGTTCGATTTGAAGAAAATCACCTTACTATAGCTCAGCCGATTCAGGGCTATAAAAATCCAAAATCTGCAATGGTGCTCCGATTTCGGTTCCTGATACTTCTAATGGTTGGTCTAGGCCTTGTTATTGCTATGGCATATATTTAATAGAAAATTCGATTTGAAGAAAATCACCTTACTATAGCTCAGCCGATTCAGAGCTGTAAAAATCCAAAATCTGTAATTGTGCTCCGATTGCGGTTTTTGATACCTCTAATGATAGGCCTCGGGACCTGTAATTGCTATGCCAAACCGCATTTAAATTGGTTGATCATTTCCATACAGTTCACAGAAAATTCGATTTGAAGAAAATCACCTTACTATAGCTCAGCCGATTCAGGGCTGTAAAAATCCAAAATCTGTAATTGTGCTCCGATTGCGGTTTTTGATACCTCTAATGATAGGTCTCGGGACCTGTAATTGCTATGCCAAACCGCATTTAAATTGGTTGATTATTTCCATACAGTTCACAGAAAATTCGATTTGAAGAAAATCACCTTACTAGCTCAGCCGATTCAGGGCTATAAAAATCCAAAATCTGCAATGGTGCTCCGATTGCGGTTCCTGATACTTCTAATGATAGGTCTAGGCCTTGTTATTGCTATGGCATACATTTCACAGAAAGTTCGATTTGAAGAAAATCACCTTACTATAGCTCAGCCGATTCAGAGCTGTAAAAATCCAAAATCTGTAATTGTGCTCCGATTGCGGTTTTTGATACCTCTAATGATAGGTCTTGGGACCTGTAATTGCTATGCCAAACCGCATTTAAATTGGTTGATTATTTCCATACAATTTACAGAAAATTCGATTTGAAGAAAATCACCTTACTATAGCTCAGCCGATTCAGGGCTATAAAAATCCAAAATCTGCAATGGTGCTCCGATTGCGGTTCCTGATACTTCTAATGATAGGTCTAGGCCTTGTTATTGCTATGGCATACATTTAATAGAAAATTCGATTTGAAGAAAATCACCTTACTATAGCTCAGCCGATTCAGAGCTGTAAAAATCCAAAATCTGTAATTGTGCTCCGATTGCGGTTTTTGATACCTCTAATGATAGGTCTCGGGACCTGTAATTGCTATGCCAAATCGCATTTAAATTGGTTGATTATTTCCCTACATTTCACAGAAAATTCGATTTGAAGAAAATCACCTTACTATAGCTCAGCCGATTCAGGGCTATAAAAATCCAAAATCTGCAATGGTGCTCCAATTGCGGTTCCTGATACTTCTAATGATAGGTCTAGGCCTTGTTATTGCTATGGCATACATTTAATAGAAAATTCGATTTGAAGAAAATCACCTTACTATAGCTCAGCCGATTCAGAGCTGTAAAAATCCAAAATCTGTAATTGTGCTCCGATTGCGGTTTTTGATACCTCTAATGATAGGTCTCGGCACCTGTAATTGCTATGCCAAACCGCATTTAAATTGGTTGATCATTTCCATACATTTCACAGAAAGTTCGATTTGAAGAAAATCACCTTACTATAGCTCAGCCGATTCAGGGCTATAAAAATCCAAAATCTGCAATGGTGCTCCGATTGCGGTTCCTGATACTTCTAATGATAGGTCTAGGCCTTGTTATTGCTATGGCATACATTTAATAGAAAATTCGATTTGAAGAAAATCACCTTACTATAAGCTCAGCCGATTCAGAGCTGTAAAAATTCAAAATCTGTAATTGTGCTCCGATTGCGGTTTTTGATACCTCTAATGATAGGTCTTGGGACCTGTAATTGCTATGCCAAACCGCATTTAAATTGGTTGCTTATTTCCATACAGTTCACAGAAAATTCGATTTGAAGAAAATCACCTTACTATAGCTCAGCCGATTCAGGGCTGTAAAAATCCAAAATCTGTAATTGTGCTCCGATTGCGGTTTTTGATACCTGTAATGATAGGTCTCGGGACCTGTAATTGCTATGCCAAACCGCATTTAAATTGGTTGATCATTTCCATACATTTCACAGATAGTTCGATTTGAAGAAAATCACCTTACTATAGCTCAGCCGATTCAGGGCTATAAAAATCCAAAATCTGCAATGGTGCTCCGATTGCGGTTCCTGATACTTCTAATGATAGGTCTAGGCCTTGTTATTGCTATGGCATACATTTAATAGAAAATTCGATTTGAAGAAAATCACCTTACTATAGCTCAGCCGATTCAGGGCTGTAAAAATCCAAAATCTGTAATTGTGCTCCGATTGCGGTTTTTGATACCTGTAATGATAGGTCTCGGGACCTGTAATTGCTATGCCAAACCGCATTTAAATTGGTTGATCATTTCCATACATTTCACAGATAGTTCGATTTGAAGAAAATCACCTTACTATAGCTCAGCCGATTCAGGGCTATAAAAATCCAAAATCTGCAATGGTGCTCCGATTTCGGTTCCTGATACTTCTAATGGTTGGTCTAGGCCTTGTTATTGCTATGGCATATATTTAATAGAAAATTCGATTTGAAGAAAATCACCTTACTATAGCTCAGCCGATTCAGAGCTGTAAAAATCCAAAATCTGTAATTGTGCTCCGATTGCGGTTTTTGATACCTCTAATGATAGGCCTCGGGACCTGTAATTGCTATGCCAAACCGCATTTAAATTGGTTGATCATTTCCATACAGTTCACAGAAAATTCGATTTGAAGAAAATCACCTTACTATAGCTCAGCCGATTCAGGGCTGTAAAAATCCAAAATCTGTAATTGTGCTCCGATTGCGGTTTTTGATACCTCTAATGATAGGTCTCGGGACCTGTAATTGCTATGCCAAACCGCATTTAAATTGGTTGATTATTTCCATACAGTTCACAGAAAATTCGATTTGAAGAAAATCACCTTACTAGCTCAGCCGATTCAGGGCTATAAAAATCCAAAATCTGCAATGGTGCTCCGATTGCGGTTCCTGATACTTCTAATGATAGGTCTAGGCCTTGTTATTGCTATGGCATACATTTCACAGAAAGTTCGATTTGAAGAAAATCACCTTACTATAGCTCAGCCGATTCAGAGCTGTAAAAATCCAAAATCTGTAATTGTGCTCCGATTGCGGTTTTTGATACCTCTAATGATAGGTCTTGGGACCTGTAATTGCTATGCCAAACCGCATTTAAATTGGTTGATTATTTCCATACAATTTACAGAAAATTCGATTTGAAGAAAATCACCTTACTATAGCTCAGCCGATTCAGGGCTATAAAAATCCAAAATCTGCAATGGTGCTCCGATTGCGGTTCCTGATACTTCTAATGATAGGTCTAGGCCTTGTTATTGCTATGGCATACATTTAATAGAAAATTCGATTTGAAGAAAATCACCTTACTATAGCTCAGCCGATTCAGAGCTGTAAAAATCCAAAATCTGTAATTGTGCTCCGATTGCGGTTTTTGATACCTCTAATGATAGGTCTCGGGACCTGTAATTGCTATGCCAAACCACATTTAAATTGGTTGATCATTTCCATACATTTCACAAAAAGTTCGATTTGAAGAAAATCACCTTACTATAGCTCAGCCGATTCAGGGCTATAAAAATCCAAAATCTGCAATGGTGCTCCGATTGCGGTTCCTGATACTTCTAATGATAGGTCTAGGCCTTGTTATTGCTATGGCATACATTTAATAGAAAATTCGATTTGAAGAAAATCACCTTACTATAGCTCAGCCGATTCAGTGCTGTAAAAACCCAAAATCTGTAATTGTGCTCCGATTGCGGTTTTTGATACCTCTAATGATAGGCCTTAAGACCTGTATTTGCTATGCCAAACCGCATTTAAATTGGTTGATCATTTCCATACATTTCACAAAAAGTTCGATTTGAAGAAAATCACCTTACTATAGCTCAGCCGATTCAGGGCTATAAAAATCCAAAATCTGCAATGGTGCTCCGATTGCGGTTCCTGATACTTCTAATGATAGGTCTAGGCCTTGTTATTGCTATGGCATACATTTAATAGAAAATTCGATTTGAAGAAAATCACCTTACTATAGCTCAGCCGATTCAGAGCTGTAAAAATCCAAAATCTGTAATTGTGCTCCGATTGCGGTTTTTGATACCTCTAATGATAGGCCTTGGGACCTGTAATTGCTATGCCAAACCGCATTTAAATTGGTTGATTATTTCCATACAGTTCACAGAAAATTCGATTTGAACAATATCACCTTACTATAGCTCAGCCGATTCAGAGCAGAATCTCAGCAGAATTTTCTGTGAAATGTATGAAAATTACCAACCAATTTAAATGGGTTTTGGCATAGAAATTACAGGTCCCGAGACCTATCATTAGAGGTATCAAAAACCCGCAATCGGAGCACAAATACAGATTTTGGATTTTTACAGCTCTGAATCGGCTGAACTATAGTCTCAATACCTATTGATAGAGGCATCAATCATCGAAATCGGAGCACAATTGCAGATTTTCGTTTTTTTATTATGAATTTATGGTCTATGGTTCAGGTGATTTTCCATAAAATTGAATTTTCTACGAAATGTGTAGAAATATTTGAGAGTAAATTTATTGCATAAAGTAAATTTGTCATTGTAGTTAAAATTTGAACTAAAAATTTATTTTTGTTTTGTAACAGTGTTTTAATTTAATTTAATGTAAACTTTAATTTTTAACAATTTTATTAAAAATGGCCATGTTGTATGTATAAAGTTAAATAGATGTCATTTATGGTATGTCGCGTGTACATATTGTAATACTATTTATGTAAAATATAAATATATAAAATAAGACAGATACATGAAGATGTACCAAGTAAAAACACATGTCTTTTAATTATAATTCTATATAATCTGTAAACATTCATATTATAAAATATAATATAATACAATACGGTTGCTTGCAAGTTTTAAAATAAGAAAAACTAAATAACGCTCATATTTTTGCTCAACTCAAATTGTAATTAAAACTCAATTTTTAATTAATTTCAAGGAATATCAAACTTACACTTCTCAAATTGAGTTAAATGGAGTTTGGAACCTAGCCTACTTGTATTCAAAATATCATAAAATTTCGATCTAATTGCAACCAAAATTTTGGAATTCAAAAACAACTTTTCCTCAGAATTTTGCCCCCACTAAACATAAAATTTTGCTCAAGCCTATTTTATAATTGTAACTTAATCTTAAATTTTTCTCTTGTCAGTCCAATTCGTAATACAAACTTAATTTGTAAACTCAAATTACACTACAAGTCCAAATTACTATTCAAATTTAATTTTTACTGAACTGCTTAAAATGCAAATACTTCGATACTTACTCAGATTTCTATTCAAAATTGTGATACAAATTTAACAAACCTTTTGACACAAACTAGAGTTTTAAATACTACTCTAACTCAGCATTTCTAATAATACTCGAATTGTTGCTTAAATGCACTTACGACCAAAGCTGAAGTTATACTCCAAATTTCTAATCAAGCACATTTAGACAAATCTAGGTTGGAATTTTTATTTAATTTGTAAACAAAATATCATAAAATTTCTAGCTTAATTGCAACCAGAATTTTGTGTTAATTAAATTTGAAATTCAAACTGAATTTTTAAAAATTTCTATTTCTTTCGTTCTAAATAAAAATTTTGCTCGAATAATTTTAACTAATTTTTTTAAAATTCACTGAAACTGTTATTAAAGGCAGTCCGGATTCCATACTCAAGTTTTAAGCTAATCAAAGCTCATGTATTTGCTTAAATCAAATTGTAATTTATACTTAAGTTAAGTAAGTACCTACTTAAGATTTTATTCAATTACGGTTTAAAATTGAAATGCTTCTATTATCAAACAAAAAGCATTCAGATTTTTGAACGATTCCTGATTTTCTAGTTGAACTAAAAAGTTTGAAATTTATCTCATACTCATTATATCGAGTTTAGAATGCAAGCCAATGTTCTTTTTTTTTCATCATTTGGTTCAACTACGAAAACAGCTTGGAACTAAATTTCTGACTAAAAATCTTAATTTTTGAAGAGTTACTAGTCTGAATACTACTCACATATTAAAAGCAACATTACAAAAATCAATTAGTAGAATACTTAAATATTTGTGAAAACTTTGTTAAAACTTTAAATTTCACACAAGTTTTTATTTCAATTTAGTTTAATGAGCGTGATCAAAATTACAATCAACATTCAAGTACAGTTTGGAAGTTTAACTTAATTTCGGATTAAAATATCACTCAAAATTTATTCAAATCCAGATGTAATCTAATTTTATTCCGGATGCATCCAAGATTTTACTCGAATCCATTAAAACTATTTTCTTTTCCTGTCTAATTTTTGATGCATTGGTTTCAATATATGTATTTTGGTTTTTCCTTGATATACATATGTGTTTATTCTTTGCTCCACTTACTTTGCTCTCATTTTTTTGTTTTCTAATTAAAAACCCCTCTAATTGGTGAAATCAAAATTAAAGTTGTAATTCAATTCCTATAAATAATTTATATCAAAGATTTTATTTGGTTTGGAATGCCAAAACCATTTTTTTTAATTTAAATTCCTAATTCAAATTTCACTCAAAATTTCCCATTCAAATTTCTAAACTAAATTCAAAGGAAATTTGGTTGGTTGTTTGAGATCAAATCTCGTATTGCAACTCAATTCTTACAAAAATTATGTTTAAAATTAGTTTGGAACAACAAATTTACACTCAAATTTTTGCTCAAAACCAAGCACAATGGCTAATCAATTTCTTACCTAAATTTCCAAATCAATTTTTCAGCCAAGTAACATGCACAACAATATGTACTATTTAAATTCCGTGCAAAATGTAGTTATGTACTTTCTATTTTAAACTTCACTCAAATTGTTTTTGGCGTCGTAGTTCGAAGTGTAACTCAATTAAAATTGTATCTATTTAATTTCAAACTGAAAATTTATGGATTTAAAACTTAAGGTTTTTTTTTTAAATTCACTCAATATTTCGTAATGCGCTGGTTGAAATTTTTATTAAAAGATTGGAATTCAAACTCTGTAACTAGATTTCTGCTGAGCACTACGAATAGCTTTTGATTCATATTAAACACAAAATGTTGTAGTGAAACAGTAGATGTGGTTCAAATTTAGTTTGTAATTCTAATTAAATTTTTAAATGTTTTAAATCCAATTTAAGTTCCTACTCAAGAATTTATTCAATTTCATTTGGGAATTCAAATTCTCGGGTCGGGTAATAATACCTTTTATGCAGAACTTAGGATAAGTGTTAGTAAAGCACTTACCAATGCTTATTTTTTTCATGTAATGAATATTTTGTTTTGCACAACTCTTTGTAAGCAACCTTCAGGTTGTTTTGGCATATCGTAGATCTCTGTCTTGCTCTTCGTCATAAAAAAGCAATCCAGATACGCGAATGCATTTCCTGGTGCAATAACTGAATTTTAAATGAGAAAAGAACCCAGATGTTTTATTTCTTTATTAGAAAATTGTTCGAGGTCTTTAAGGTGTTTTCTTTACGTTATATAGTATAGAACAAGCAGAATTTTGAACGGAAATTCTTTCCAATCGTTCAGTCTTATCGTAACACTCTTAATGTTTGTTGCAATTTTTCTAACAAATTTTAACGATTTAACGGTTCGCTTAATTACTTTATTTAAAATCGATTTTGAAAACTACGAGAGTGATTATGACGTGTTCGCCGATAATTTATCAGCACATTCGGGTGAAGAAGATTTTCCAGAATTTGATAGTGAAAGTGATTTCAGTGACGACGAAATATTTGTACGCACAAGAAATCGGGTGCTTCCGTTACAATTTAGCGACTCTGAAAGTGAAGATGAAGAAATAGCAGAATGGTCTGAAACTGATAATCCACCTAATATTGAGCCGTTTATGGGCAATTCTGGTGTTCGTGTATAGGGGATAATCTGTTTCAATACATGGTAGAAGAAACGAATCGTCACCATGCGCAAAATGAATCTTGTGTTAAAGACAGGGTTAAGTTTGTAAAGTGGAAGGACGCGACAGTGAAAGAGGTAAAAAAATATGTAGGACTGATTCTGCTCATGGGGAAAGTTCGTAAAGAAAATAGAGACGAATATTGGTCAACGGATCCGACAATACAAACGCCGATATTTTCTCAAGTGCTGAGTCGCAATCGTGTAATGAACATTATTTATAATTCTTTAGGACAATATTATTATCAAACTATAGTGTTATCTACATATTTATTTTTATTTATTTATAAATTTATTATTTTATTGATTTTTTCACAACTGCATTTTTAAAAAAATGCCTTTACAATTTTTATTATTTATATTTTATGAACCTGTCCGCTTGAAGTCTCGAGCAAAAGAGAGTTTTTATCTTTCTTAAAATTATTTTGATTTTCTGATTTTTAATTGATTTATTATCTCGGCTTGGAAGGGAGAACAAGTTCATGAAATATACAAAAATTATGTATGTGTATTAATATTAATATTTAAAATAAAGGGTGTTCATTACACCACCCACCTTAATGAGAACAATTGCAAATTGTTCACAAAGAAGGAGCAATAAGAAATATTTCCGAAATTTATATAATGCAAGTTTACTTAAAACTAGAAATTCAATTTAAAAATTTTTTATTATTATTTAATTTGTTTTTTTTTGTTTATTTATTTATTATGTAATTATTAAAAAAAATTAATGGCTGACTATATACTAAATTAATTATATAAAATATAATTTTCAAAATTATAATACATATTGACTTTTTTTATTTATTTTTTATTTTTCTATTTTTAGTTTTCTTTGTTAATTAAATATTTTTAATCGATTATTATGTACCATGCGTAAGGAATTTCCAATTTTAATGGTAGAATTAACATCAGAGTTAATTGAAATAACTCTATATGGGCCCAGCCAAAATGGCGATAATTTTGATTTTCGAGTCTCATTTTTCAACCAAACGAGATCATCTATTTTAAAAACGGCTGGATTTGCGCGAACGTCGTAATTGATTTTCGATTTTCCCTTTGATTTTAAAATATTTTGTCGTGCGATTTCGTAGGAATTTTGCAACTGGAATCTAACATCGGAAACATAGTCATCATAGTTATATTGTACATCAACTTGATTATAAATTGAATTTGGTATATTGGGTTTACGTTCAAAGATTAGCTCAAATGGCATGTATCCAGTAGTGCAATGAGGGGTTGTATTGTATGTGAACATAGCATATGGAATCCATGAATCCCAATTACTTTTGTCTTTGTCACAGAAATTTCTTAAATAACCGCCAATCGTCTTGTGAGATCTTTCAAGAGTTCCATTTGTCTCTGGGTGGTAGGCGGTAGTATTAAACTTTTTTATTTTAAATAATTTACAGATTTTCTTAAAAATTTCACCCATAAAGTTTGATCCTTGATCGGTCAAGATCGAAATCGGTGCTCCGTAAATGCAAATAAAGGAATGGACCATAGCTTTAGCTATCGTTTCTGCTTCAGCATTTTCGATTGCAATCCCTAGAGAATATTTGGTTAGATCATCTTGGATCGTCAGTATGAATTTATTATTGGAAAAGGTAACTGGAAAAATCGGCCCTACAATGTCTAAAAATATTTTTTCAAATGGGACTTAAGACGTAGTAGTGATTTTCATCGGCATTTTTGTGAATCTAGAATGCTTATTTTTTTGACAAAACTCACAATTTTTTATAAAGTTTTTAATTATAGATAGCATTTTATCAAAATAAAAATATAATTTTATTCGACGATAAGTGCGTGTAAAACCTTGATGACCCCCAAGAGGACATGTGTGAAATTCGTGTAAAATTTGATTAATTTCAGTTTTATCAGTGACATGTTTAATAGTTGGCGTTATTTGTTCTAAACGCGTTGGATTTGTTTGACTAATTACGGAATCATTGGCACTGTATGCTATTGATGTATTTACAATATTATTTGTAGAATCAGGACTGGACAGAAAGTGGTGTGGGTTAGAGATTGGCGTATAAGAATCTATTACAGAATTATCAAGAAAATTATCAGAATTATTTGTAGTAGAAGGATTTTGATTTTGTATCTTTGATTTAGATCGAGTAACTACATTCACCTGTGGTTTTGGGTCACCCGTATCATCTATTTTGATTCTACTAAGAGTGTCTGCATTTTTGTTTAATTTACCAGGCTTGTGAATTATAGAATACTCATACTCGGCTAATTTAAATTTCCATCGCATAAGACGAGATGAGGGATTTTTCATGTTTTTTATCCATATCAACGGTTTATGATCCGTTACAAGGGTAAACGTTTTCCCATAAATATACGGTCGAAATTGATCAACTGCAAATACGATGGCTAAAAGTTCTTTTTCGATGGTAGGATATTTATTTTTTCCAGTGGACTTCAGAGTTCTACTTGCGTAAGCAATCGGCAGATCGGATTCTTCAACTTTTTGGGATAGTATGGCACCAAGGGCAACGTCAGATGCATCGCATGCTATGATAAATTCTTTTTCAAAGTTGGGATATTGAAGGATCGGAGGATTCATAAGAGCAGATTTAAGTATACTAAAAGCCTCGTCACAAAACTCATCCCAATGGAAAATTACATTTTTCTTTAGAAGTTCGGTTAGGGGCTTTGCAATCTCAACGAAATTTTGAATAAATTTCCTATAATAACCTGATAGGCCAAGGAAGGATTTGATATCTTTAACATTTTGAGGAACTGGGAAATGATTGATAGCATGAATCTTTTTAGAATCAGGGGTGCTATTCTTGAACCATTACGAAAACTTTCGTATTGCGAGTTAGTGTCAAAGTATTACAAAAACACTAAAATCGTATTCTTGAAATAGGATTACGAAAATTTTCGCAACGGAACGTTACTAAAATTTTCGTAATGGTTTTTTCGTTTCCCATTGCATTTCGTAATGAAATCATTTGGATTTTTGTGTTAATTATATTGATAAGTATGTTCATAAAACTCAATATTTTGTATTCTCAATATTTTATAAAAAAGTGAAAACAAAATCATACCTTTTTTTCTTTGTTTCACGTGTTCTTAAAAATATGTATTATTTATTTCGAGATAACGATGTACATAACTATATGCATTCGGTTTTGTTTACTACCTAACTAGACAAAAGGATATTTTGTATTTACATGCCGTCCTAAACCTTGAGATACTTTTTTTAATACTTGACCACCTTTTAATTTTAAACAATACGTGTAAGGGTATGAGATTTTTTGCATATTGATTGATTGATTGATTGATTGTGAGTGTACGGCCAAGCATTATAGCAAGTCTCCCGGACTCCCAGGCACACACCGTACACCCGTTTACACACAACAAAACCGAAGGATTGGATAGGATTATTAGTAGGGACAGACTCGACCCGGTTACAGACACCAATGCGATCGATAGTTAGTAAATAGACGGCACAAAAGACAACACAATCTAACTACATTTTTAGATGATCATCTCTCTGGAATCCAGGGCCGGATACTCAGGACTCCCTAAACCTAAATTAAGAATTATTAATGTTGTAATATCCCCTGTTCGCCTGTCATTAATTTACCTGATAAAATATTTCAGAAAATCACAAAAAATTACTAAGCTAAAATTATAATTATAATTACAATTACAGTAGAATTCGCTTATAGCGAACACTCAAGGGACACAATCCTGTTCACTATAGCTGGCTGTTCATTTTAATCAAATATTCATTTACGTTTATAAACGTAGTACTTTGTTTGTAGTGTATAAGAAAAAATAAGTGTTCGGGCAAATTCAAGGCACACAACTATATGACAAAACTGTATGATCATTATAAGCGTTTGTTCATTATATACATGATTTGGTATAAACGGATTCTACTGTATTATAAAAAACATCATTATAACAAAACAAAGATAAAATTAAATAAAATAAAGTTGAAATTAAACTTTAAATATAATAATAATATAAAAATAGTTATAAGTATAAATGTGGACCTTAACTAAGTATTCATATATAAAATTTATTGATTATGATTGATTATGAGTGTACGACCAAGCATTATAGCAGGATCTCCCGGACTCCCGGGCACACACAGTACACCCGCACACATATAACCAAACCGAAGGATTGGATAGGAATATTAGTTGGGACAGACTCGACCCGGTTACAGACACCAATGCGATTGATAGTTAGTAAATTATTAGTACAATATATAATAAATAGGTTAGCACAAGACAGCACAATCTAACTACATTATTAGATGATCATTTCTCTGGAATCCAGGGCCGGATACTCAGGACTCCCTAAATCCTAAATCTAAAACAGGGCTTAAAAAATTATTAATGTTGTAATTTAATCCTTAACCGTCTTTTATTAATTTACCTGATAAAATAATTAATAAAAATTTAAAATAACACCGCTTATTCGCTTATTAATGGTCCTTTTATATCCAATTAAAAATTATTACTTACTGCAGCAAGAATTAACATAAACATTAAACCGTTTAAACATAAAATTTTACTTAAAACTAATCATCAATTTCCTACCAATCCAGAAAAGAAAATATATAGTTATGAATTCAATTATTTTATAAAATTTATATAAAATGATTTAAATGATAATATTACAGCACCACAATATCTAGATTTATTAATAATTCAATAATTCAATTAGGTACTATAAGTATATTAAGAATCAACAAATAAAATCAATATATAATTTCCCAGGCAGCTCTGAAAACTAATTTTAATTAATAAATCACCATAAAATCAAATTTTATTACTTAAATGAATAATTATTATAACCGGATCTTCAGTATTCCCGAGCACACATCGTACACCCATTTATCCATCCCCAGCCGAAGGATAAGAGTAAATTGTTAGTAATTATATAGTATATAGTAAAAATAGTTAGCACAGGACAGCACAATTTCTAAACTACAGCTTATTCACTACTTGTTAATCCTGGAGGGTTGATTAAACCTAAAATTTAAATTTGAAATTCGGGATTAATTTTGATCCCTATAATAATGATTAATTCTAGAACTATGTTTATTATGAAAATTGGATTATTTATTAGTAAATTAAAAAGAAATCCATTTAAGTATTTTAAAACTAAATTAATTAAAATATATTAATGGACAAAACAGAATATATTACACATTACAAAAAATTAACATTTTATTGATTGATTGATTGATTGACGGAGAGTGTACGGCCAAGCATTATAGCAGGATCTCCCGGACTCCCGGGCACACACAGTACGCCCACATACATATAACAAAACCGAAGGATAGGATAGGATTATTAGTTGGGCCAGACTCGACCCGGTTACAGACATCAATGTGATCGATAGTTAGTAAATTATTAGTACAATATATAACTTCATTATTAGATGATCATTTCTCTAGAATCCAGGGCCGGATACTCAAGACTGCCTAAATTTAAATTAGGACTTAAAAAATTATTAATGTTGTAATTTCCTCCTGTCCGCCTTTCATTAATTTACCTGATAAAATATTTAAGAAAAATTAAAATTACTAAGCTAAGATTACAAAAACAGCGCTTATTTCATTTTTCATGGTCCTTCTATATCTAATTAATTAATTATTACGTACTGCAACATGAATTAAAATAAACGTTAAAAGCCATTTAAACATAAAATTTTACTTAAAACTAATCAGAAATTTCCTGCCGATTCAAAACAAGAAAATCATTAATTATAGATTAAATTATTTTATAGAGTTTATATAAAATAATTTAAAATGTAATTTTCCGGTGCCATAACATCCTAGATTCATCAATAATTCAGTTAGGTACTACCGAACGAAGTATATCAGGAATCAACAAATAAAATTAATATAAAAATTCCCAGGCAATTCTGAAAACTAAATTTAATTAATAAATCACCATAATACCAAATTTTATTACTTAAATTGTGTTACAAGAATTAATATAACCATACAAACCATTTAAACATAAAATTTTACTAAACTAATCATATATTTCTACCGATCTAGAAAATGAAAATGAAAATATATAGTTATACATTCAATTCGTTTATAAAATTATATATGTACAATGATTTAAATGATAATGCTACAGCACCACAAAACCTAGACTTAACAATAATTCAATTAGGTACTATAAGCGTAACAAGAATCAACAAATAAATTTTACCTAAAAATTAATATAAATGTTTCCAGACTACTCTGAAAATTAAGTTTAATTAATAAGACACCATAATACTAAATTTTATTACTTAAATGAATAATTTTTTTAATAACCGTTTCTTCAGTATTCACCGCCACACATCTTACACTTAATTACACACACCAAAACCAATGAATATAATATGATTATAAATTGGGACCGATTCAAATCCTAGATTGAATACCACATTATTGATTGATTGATTAGGATTAGGATATACGGCCCAGCATTAAAGCGGATCTCCCGGACTCCCGGGCACACCGTACACCCGTTTACACATAACAAAACCAAAGGATAGGATAGGATTATTAGTTAGGGCATACTCAACCCTGTTACAGACACCTAAGCGATTAATAGTTAGTACATTATTAGTACAATATATAATAAATAGGTTAGCACAAGACAGCACAATCTTACTACATTATTAGATGATCATTTCTCTGGAATCCAGGACCGGTTATTCAGGACTCCCTAAATCTATATCAGGACTTACAAATTATTAATTTTGTACTTTCACCCCTGTCCGCCTTTCATTAATTAACCTGATAAAATATTTAAGAAATTTTAAAATAACAGCGCTTAGCCCTTCTATATTTAATTAATTAATTATTACCTACTGCAACAATATTTAAACTAAACGTTAAAAACCATTTAAACAACAAATTTAACTTAAAACTAATTATCAATTTCCTACCGCTCCAGAACAAGAAAATAGATAATTATAAATTCCATTATTTTGTAAAATTTATATCAAATAGTTTGAAAATGTTAATGTTACCGCGACACAACATCTTAGACTTATCAATAATTCAGTTAGGTACTATAAGTTTATCAAGAATCAACAAATAAAAATTCCCAGCCAGCTCTGAAAACTAAATTTAATTAATAAATCACCATACTACCAAATTATTTATACCATTAAAATCAATTTAGTACATTTAATAAATTTTAATGTAGTTAATCGAGATAATTTAAATAAATTATATAATTAAAATAAACTTTGATATCCCCCATTAATATTATTTCTACCTAAATAAGTAACCTTGTATGTATCATATATTGAGTTACCCATTCAATTCAAATTTCCTCGATTATACGAAGTTTGTATTACAATCCCACTTGAATTGAGTCTATGAGAATTTGTGTTGTATTTGTGTAGCTCATTGATATCAAGAGCTCCACCAAAACCAACAAACATTCTCATAAAAAATGTCCTTAATATTTGCTTAAGTATTGTTATGTTTCATACGATCTTAAACAATACACAAAAATAAAACTGATTGGTTCGGATTGTGCATTTGTGTATAGCCACAAAAATGTACACCTGTCCCTCGATTAACACGGTACTTGATTAACACGGATTTGATTTAACACGGTCAACGAATTGAGACAAAGTCTTGATTAACACGCACAGAAGTTTCGCCGCGTTAATCAAGTACCGTGTTAATCGAGGGACGACTGTATTAGTCGCGATTAACACGGTTTTGAGTTACACGGTAATTTGGCGGAACGTAATTACCGTGTTAATCGAGGGACAGGTGTATTTCTCTATATCTACAGTACTACAGTGTTTGAACCGTATGGCTTATATGTATATAAATTTTCCAGTTTTGGTATAACATAAATGACTTATGTAACTTAGCCATAGAGAGCGAGAACAACATCAGATAAAAATAATGGAATCGTACTACAATACTAAACCACAACCACATAAAAGAAAATTTATATTTACATATAATCTCTTATGCTCCTTGTCGGTCGGCCATATATTTTACTGATCTGTATTTGTTCTCACTAAATACACACACATAATACACTAATAGTAAACAAAATCCAAATAAAATATAAGATACACACATTTAACTATTAAAAACTATGCCTATGTATAAAAATCAATCCCTTTTATCTAATTTTCAATAAACATTTGAGAGAATTATACACAAAGGACGTGTCCGAATTCCAGAAGAATTAATATTTTTGTGATAAATATGGCAGTAGCTCAATAATTTTCGCTTCCATATTTTAAGCAAGTTCATTGACTGTCCGAATATTGAAATAATTTTGGCGTAATAAATTTGACAACAAATATTTGTTTTGGTTAGAATAGTGTATATTTTTGTGTTGAAGATTTGCTTTTAAGAAGATAAACAACTAACTTTTTGTAAAAGTTTTTGTATTAAAGAAGTTTTTTTGAGTAGACAATGGTAATATAATCATGGAAGACGCGGAATCTGATTCAAATACGATTGTGCTCATATTAATACCGGGATATTTGTACTTAATTCGAAGGCAACGGAATACCATGCCAATATTAATGGAAATTTTAAATTCACAGGTAAATTTTAGCATATCAAATTATTGAAACGCTTACAAACATTTAAGTGCTATAAAATGTTTTACTTTTAGCGACCAATAATGTATACTCCGGCATCCAATAATACAATGGTAAATGCTATTCTTTCTTATGATGACGCTACGACTAGGATGCACTTGAGAATTTCCTCAAATACCTTCATTGCAATAGCGAAATTTTTACCAAATAAAAATCATGGCTGGGGACCAGAAATGGAGCTTATGCTTTTTTTATTATGGCTGGCAAGCGGCACCAGTTATCGAATAACTGGAGCGGCAATGGATATTCCGAGGTCCACTATATGCGACATAATCCATAAATTATTGGATTTCTCTGTAAATGAGATAATGCCACGTGTGATCAAATTACCTACTCAAAGTGAACTTCGTAGTATTGGTCGTAAATTTAACACAAGGGCTAGAACAACTATTTTCGACAAAGCTGCCGGTGCCATTGATGGAACACATGTAGAGATCGTATGCCCAGTAAAACTCCATGACCAATACCTTAATCGAAAGCTGAAATGTAGCATACAGTGCCAAGCGATTTGTGATACAAGTTATAAATTTTTAGATGTATTTATTGGTTATCCCGGGTCTGTACATGACTCTCGAGTATTATATAATAGCCCGGTTTTTAAAGAAAAGTTTTATCCACCTCAAGGATTCTTTTTGATGGGAGATAGTGGGTATCCATGTCGAATGGAACCAATTGCCATAATTACTCCGTTTAAAGAACCAATAAATGACAATAAAAAAAAATTTAATGAGGTGTTTAGCAGTGCACGCATCGTTGTTGAATGCGCATTCGGAAAATTAAAGGTACGATGGCGATCTATTTTCAGACGGCCATTAGAATTAAAAATAGAAAACATCGTCAAAACCGTTGCAACATGCTTTACGTTTCACAACATATGTATGGCCAATAATGACGACATTAACTTATTACTGGAGAATGATATACAAAATACCAATGAGCCTGCCGAAGATGAAATTGTTAGTGCTTCACATGGTGACCAACGAACTGGTGTTCAGTACAGAGACGAACTTCTCAATATGTTCTTAAATAATATACAATAGAAATATTTTTTTTATATTTTATTAAAAAATTAAATAAAAAATTATTAACAAAAAATATTATTTCATTTCAGTCTTAAATATTCATATTTTGGCCATTTATTGTTCTTCATAAAACAATTTAAAAAAACAATCATACCTATACATATATACGTATTAAATAAATATAATTCACTTGAATTTAATTCATGCTTTAAATAATAAATAAAATTTAGCTGGTGGCTTTTATTCGGAATCCGAAGAATCAGAATGTGCCGGGCTCTCATATTGCATCCCTATATGCTTCGCGAAACCCTCTAAAAAATGGAAAAACCGCTTGGTATCTTTTTTATTCCTCTGACATTCGTCTTCATATTTCGCGAACATCTCTTCTACAGTTTTCCGTTTTTTCGATCTCGGCTTCGGTGCTGACTCCTTTCTGAAATTTCTGGCAAATTGTCGGTCGTTGGTATTTGCCTTGGAAGTAGAACCTGATGTACTTGGTTGAGAATCGGGTCCTGTGAATGTATTGTTGGGGTTTTGTACATATACGCCCCGTCGGCTACTCATCAGAAGAGGTGGGTTTACTGTATGTAAACTCGCACCGTAAGAGTGCATCAGTTCAAAAAATGGCCAGTTGGCAGCAGTGAGTTCCCCGTTCTCAGTTTGTTCTCCACTGGGTGGACTTAGTAGTTCCTAAAATTAATAAAACTTCAATTATTACACATCTAACAAAAACGTTATAATCATTCTACTTACTTTATATTGCTTTATTAAGTAATTCCATTTAATTCTTAATTGGTCTACAGTAAAATGTGGTAAGTCCGCTGTATTTCGTATAATTCTGAAATTTTATGGTTATAACATAATTAAATTTCAATTATGAGTTGTTAAAAACTTACGCCCAATTCTCATCCCGTCTATAAAACTTTGTCTCAAATAAGCCTTCGTGTTCAATTCTCGCTTGTATGAGTCTCTTAATTTCCTCTTCAGTCACTAAAAAAATTTGTTATTAAAAAAAAATAACCTATAAATATATGATTCTTACTTCTTCTATATTTCTCAGCCATTTTCATATAATTGTAATATGTAGGTATATATTAATAATACATAAATTAACTAATTTTATTAATACTCATTTATCGATTTTATTAAATTATTATCACTATTATTTACTTATAGTTTATCATAACAAGGCATCACACACTAACAAAATGCGCAGAAAAGAAACAGATTATAACACAAATGTCAGAATTATAACATACGACTGCTGTGAGAATTTGGTTGCGTACAGTATAACGCAATATTTATTACAGAAGAATTATTTCTTCTGGAAATCGGACACGTCCAAAATAAAACATCAAAATATGCTTTTGTATTGGTGAAAATCCAATAAAACATGCATATTAAATACGCAACTTAAATTGCGTCAATTTTAATTCAATCTAAACTCACAAATTAACTATTTTAATATTTAGATTTTGTGCACAATTGTACCCATATTAAAAAAAAAATCAAAATGATATCATGCAATTATTTAATAAATCAAGAATTTTGATTCCTTTTATGATAAATTCAAAACATTGCCTGCTAAATGCATCCCGGTGGATTACATTTTCCAAAATAATTTGCACTACACTCATTTTTATGTTTATTTTATTTATAATAATTAATTAAATAATTTTAATTATAATTTATTCACTAACACAAAACACAATACATAAACATAACACTAAAACTTAAACAGAAGAAACTAAATTAATATAAATAAAATTAAATTAAAATTACATTACATTACAATAAATTTACAAAGAGGACGACAAAAACACGTCTATCCTCTTTGAGCGTCAACGACCGACCAAGGGTATGAGATTTTTTGCATATGAAATAAAAATATGTTATTTAAAGCCATATTGCCTATTTAACTTTTATATTTATTTGTTAAAATTGTAATGATTGGAAATTAATTAATGCAATGTGTAATTTAAAGTGTCATTTTTATCATTCATTAAGTTCATTTGGAACAATTTTGTTTTATCAGTTTAAATTACCGGTCTTCAAACATTACGACAATTTTCGTAATGCACAATATTTTCGTAATAGTAATGGTGAAATCATAAATTGGTATTCTTGAAACCATTACGAAAATTACGAAGAGAGGAATAAAAAACTAAGAAGATTTCGAAAGAGATTATTAAAAATGTTAGTATAACTGAGGATATTAAGCGAAGCGGACGCTTTCTTTACTTAAAATTAATTATTATTGTGAATTTTTGTCAATATAGCTTATTTATTTAATATTAAATTAAATATATTAAAAATGATTGTGTATGCTACTTTTTCTTTTAAAGGGAAAATTAATTCGGTCTAAATAGACCAATGTATTGAAATCTTGTCAAAAATGGCCAAAAATTTGTTTGATCCAAAACCACTTTTCTCGTCGTTTTGGAAGTTCTTGAGTCCGAAAAAGAAAAAAATAATAATAATATGTCTGTCCGTCTTTCTGGACGTCTAGATGTCTGTACCCATGATATCTCGAGAATCGCTTATCCGATTTAGAATTTTTTTTTCCACCAATCGGCTTTTATGGTACGACGGTACATATGATTGTATGATTGTATGATGGTTATGTCGTGTATGATGGCATGATGGTTTGATGGTATGGTAGTACGATAATATGATCCTGTGCAATGCCACTACATAAAAAGCCATGAAAAAAACTTGTAATGGTGTTAAGGGAATAAAGATTTTTATTTTCCTATGGAACGTAAACACAATCATATGGGATTTTGTGTTGCCTTTATTTTCAATTTAAATGAAAATTTTAATTGATAAATAGAAATAATTTTAAATTAAATACAATCTGTTTCGTCGGCAACGGACCCCTTGTGTGTTGGTGATAGCTTTTCACATTTTTCTTCATATCTTCCAAGTTATGGGCTCGATTTTAATTCTGTTTGCGGTTTTTGAAAGCTTATGAGTCACTTTATTGGTTAATTTGCACAATAAGCCAGGTTTTTGTAAAGAATGTAACAAATTATGGGAAAATCACATTTTTTTACTTAAACGATTTTTTTATTTAAAAAAACTTCTACTTTTTAAAAAAATGAACTGTAAGTCGAAAAAATGTCCCATGACATGGTTATTTTATTTATAATTATTAAAACATTGTTACTACCTAACTCATAAAATATACGAACACCAATTTGTCGAAAAAATGTCGTTTGTAGCCGTTTAGGTATAGTGATGTTATCTAACCAAATCTTTTAAATCGATCATTTTCACTCAAATTGGTAAGTAATAATAAATAGTTCAGTTGTTCGCTAACCGATAGTGTGAAACTATGTACTCTCAGTGTTTTGTGTTTTAACAATTTTAAGTTTATGTGATAATGAAAAGGACAGTTTGTGTTAAGTTAAAAATTTGATCAAACAAATATACAGCGTGAATATTAACATACACGTTGGAAGAGGATTTATTACGATTAATACGCGCTGACCCTACGACAAGTATCAGTCGCCTGTCGATAATGCTAGGCATATCGAGGTCAAGAAGGCCTTAATCCTTATCACTTCCGTCGTGCTCAACATCTAGGAGATGTGAACCATCGTGCCAGATCAGTTTTTTGTAACTGGATAATTTCACAGCAAAGAAGTGATGTCAATTTTATAAGGAGAATATTGTGGACAGATGAAGCTACTTTCACCAGGGCGGGTATAATAAATTATAAAAACCTCCATGTTTGCGCCGTCGAAAATCCACACGTCGTAAAGGAGACAGCTTTCCAGAGCCAATTTTCTATAAATGTATGGGCGGGAATGATCTACGATTAATTTATCGGACCTTACGTGCTACCAAACAGGCTTGATTAACACGTATTATTAGAATTTTCAGGAATCACGTTGTCCTTGCTCATGGAAAAAGTGCCATTGTTGAGCGGAAGGCGAATGCAGCTGCAATTAGATGGAGCTCCAGCACATTTTGCAAAGATGAGACGTGATCATTTGAATAAAAATTATCCACGGTGGATCGGTAGAAGAGGTGCTGTACCCTGGCCGCCAAGGTCCCTTGATCTTATGCCCCTAGATTTTTATTTCTGAGAGCAAGAATTTTCGCTGCTGCAGCAGAAACAAGAGGCAACCCCTAACAATTGCGTTGGACAACAACTAGTGTGATCAGGAGAGCCTTGTTTGATTACAAGAGGGTGGAAAGCATTTCGAACATGTCATTTAATTAAAAATGTTTAATAATTTGTAATAGAAATTTTTATTTATTATTAATAAAACAGTATTATTTTATTTCTTTGACTTTAATTTAAACATCTTTCCTTGTTTAATTTCCCTACTTTCTCTAGGTGATTTTTGCGCGGTATTTTTAAGAGTTAGCTAGTAACAAAGTTTTGTCAATTTGTAGATTTTATGCTGTAGATTAATAATAATAATTAAAATAATTAACTTAATGGGATATTTTCTCGACTTACAGTTCAGTTTTTTTAAAAAGTAGAAGTTTTCTTAAGTAAAAAAAATGTTATTTTCCCGTAATTTTTTACATTCTTGAAATAAACCTGGCTAAGTGCACAAACTATCAAATAAAATGACTCATAAACTTTCAAAAACCGCAAACAGAATTAAAATCGAGCCCATAACTTGAAAAAGAGACTCCCACTTTAAAGGATTTTTTGTGATAATTTTAATTAAGTATTCCGAATTTTCCGGCCGGCCACTTGCCGACGAAACACATTATATATCTTGCAGCTTGTACAGAATTTTAATTGAAATTAATAAAATTTTAATTAACAATTTTGCATTTTAGTAAATTGATATTTAGGGAAATTTAGAGAAATCGTTAGGCTTCGTGTTTTTTTTAAATTTCTTTTCGTATATTACTAGATTAGTTTTATTATAAATCATGGCTGTTTATGTAGTAGCATTGGTAAAGTAATAAAACTAATCTAGTAATCTACGAAATGAAATTGTAAAAAAAAGCACGGAGCCTCACGATGTTTGAGAATAAAAATCCATTTACTAAAACGCAAAATTGTGAATTAAAATTTTATGAATTTTAATTAAAATTGTGGACAAGCTGCAATTCGATATATTTAATTTAAAATTATTTATATTTATCAATAAAAACGCTCATTTAAATTGAAAATAAAGGCAACACAAAATAATTCCCATATGATTTTGTTTACGTTTCATAGGAAAATAAAAATCTTTATTCGCCTGGGGATTTGACTTTTTAGACTGATGTCACGGCTGTTTATGTAGTGGCATTGTCCTATGATTCTATGACGATATGAATTTCGATCGTATTGTCTACGATACTATTATGGTATGATGGTATGATTGAATGACTTTACGTACCATTAGTATTAGCCACCTGTGACATTATATGAATCCAATTCCAATTACAGCATGCGTCATTTAAAAATACATCCCAAATTGTCAATTAGTATTGTAGCTATTAAGGTGGATTTATATTATCAGTTCCTTTCAGTTCCTACTCGTACCGTGTCAGACATCATCAATTTATATTATCCGTACTTTTCAATTCAGGCATTTTCTTCGTATCTTTTGGTTACATATAGAGTAAAGATAACACACAAAAATACAAAAATGTTTTAGTAGCAATTTTACAATTTTTGTTTGTTTCGTTATTCTTTCGTAATTTTTCGCCTTCGGATATCAGACAAAACATTCTTTTCAACAATATGTGTCTGTGTCGGTACGAGTAGGAACGGATAGGAAAGGATAATATAAATACTCCTATAGAAAATATATGTAACAATGTTTTTTTTGTCTGACACGATACGAGTAGGAACTGAAAGGAACTGATAATATAAATCGACCTTTACCCTTATTTTTAAGAAAATAATAAACATACCACAAGCAAATAGGTACCCTTTTTTGGTGGTAATAAAATAATAAATATTTAGCGAAATGTAAATACATATTATTTTTAACCATCAACAGAAATTATTGAGTTTTATAAACATCCTTATATGAATATAATTAAAACAAAAACCTAAATGATTTCATTACGAAATGCAATAAGGAACAAAAAAACCATCCGAAAATTTTAGTAACGTTCCGTTGCGAAAATTTTCGTAATCCGGATTTCAAGAATACCATTTTAGTAACTTACATTTTCATCTTCTCTCTCGAAATTTTATTATTTCTTTTTTCCTCTCTTCGCTGTATTCGTAATGGTTTCAAGAATACTAAATTATGATTTCACCATTACTATTACGAAAATTTTCGGTTACGAAAATTTTCGTAATGTTTCAAGAATAGCACCCCAGGTTTTATACCTGATGACGTGATGACATGGCCAAGATAGTTTAATTCTCGGCGGAGGAACTGGCATTTTGCTGCATCCAATTTAAGATTATTTTGCCGGAAACACTTAAAAAACGTCAATCAACTTTTCATTATGGTATTTTAAATTACGACCGTACACGACTATATCGTCTAAATAAACCAGACATTTTATATCGGTTAAGCCACTTAAGACAGAGTTCATAAGCCTTTGGAATGTAGCTGGTGCTCCTTTTAATCCGAAAGGCATGCATGTGAAATGATAGTGGCCTCTGTCAGTGCTGAAAGCGGTTTTTTCTTTGTCAGGGGGATTTAAAGGAACTTGTGATAACCACTTTTTAAATCAATTGTACTGTAATATACAGAACGACCTAATTGATCAAAAATTTCCGCTATATTAGGAAGAGGGTATACATCACTGATAGTAATATCATTAAGTCTGCGATAATCTACCACGACTCTCCATTTTTTTGTATTATCGGCAGACTTCTTCGGCACAACAAGAAGTGGAAAATTTCATGGGCTTTTGCTATTTTCTATTACCCCATCTTGTAGCATCTCCTCAACTTGTGTATTTATTTCTTCTTTTGTTGTATAAGGCAAACGATACTGTTTGATTGATGTAAGTAGGAGGACAATTGGAAGGAGTGCGAATGTGATGTTCAGCGGCGTTTGTGACCGATAATTTATCACCGTCTAAATAGAAAATATCATTGAATGTTCTACAAATTTTAAGTATAGATTCTTGTTCTTCAGGATTTAGATGTTCGGTTGAGATATTAGATTCAAGTCTCTTGAGTCTTTCGTTAATTTGGTTGGACCAAGAATTCTTGAGATAAAATAATTCATAATTTGAAAGAGGATCTATATTCAGACTAATGTTTTCATCTACTTCTACAGGTTTTTCATTAGTGTTCGCAATACTAACTACGGCTTTATTATTCTGTATTTTAATTATTGAACTTGCTATGAATACACCGGGTAAAACTTCTTTAGAAGAACATATCAATTCTGAATTATTTGAAGAATTAGCTGTGATTTGAACCATAGCTTCTGATCTAGGCGGAACAGTTGTTTTAGAACACCTTGAACAAAGTGGTAAAAATATTGAACTTGAAGGAAAAGGTATTTCTAATGTTTGTTTAGAAAAGTCTAATTTACATTTATTATTGGTAAAAAAATCTTTGCCAATTATGCCTGAACACGGAATAGGAAATTTATCGGGAACTATCTGAAAGTTATGATTAATGATGGATGATGGAGACAATTTTATATTTCCATTACAGAGAGCTAACGTTTCAATTAGTTCTGAAGAAATCCCTTTGATGGTACACTTTAAGTCTATATCACAATTTATTTCACCTTTTATTACACCAACTTTTAAAATACTGATATCGGATCCAGTATCAATTAGGAATAGGGTCGTGTCAGGAATGATAATATCTAACGCAAGTTTGACAAACCGTTTATCAAGAAAATTATTTGTAATAAATATGTGATTTTCATTTTGATAAGTTAGGTTATGTGGATTAACAGGAAATTTTTCAGTTGATTCGAAAAATGTTGACTTATTATGATTTGGATAGATTTGCTGTTCCTCAGATTCGATTAAATTGTTTGAAACTTCTGACTGTAAAGACTTCGTTGAAGTATCAGAGTTATGATTGACAATAGAATCATGCAAATCATATAAATTTGTTTGACAAGTTTCTAAAGTGTTCTCCGATTGTAAATATTCTGTAGGAGTAACAGAACCTCGTTCTAACACTGTGAGATTAGGAGAACTATGACAAGAGAAATCATCATTTTGTGAAAATAAAATATTGAGATCATAAGAAACCGATTTATTTGTATTGTTTGAACACTCTATTGTTTGAACTGCTGGACTCGCGACCTCGTGTTCAAATTTGGGTTGAGTCCATTGGCGTTTCCCAAAGTGTCTGAATTCTCACATGGTTTTTTAGCTAACCATTCATCAGCGGCTTTCTTTTTACGACACTCTTGAATATGAAGGCCCCGACATTTACAATAGGCGCATGTCAGTGTTTATTGTTCCTATGTTGATATGCGGTTAACTGATTCGAGGTTGAGGTAGAATTGTGAAAAGGAACATTTGATATTAAGTTTGAATTTGTGTTGGGTTTAGTTAAAGAATGGATGGAATGATTTTGAGACCTTTGACGAGCAAAACAATTTTCGAAAAAATGACCAACTTTATGACAATAACGACATTTAAAATTTTGATTATGCTTATTCTGACGTAAACTAGGGGATGTTAAAGAAGAAGATAAAAAGTTGCTTTGTTTAACGGCGACTTCTTCTTCAAGTGCTTTCGATATAGCGTCATTTAAGTTTGTATATCTACAAGCTTTAATTATTAACTTGAAAGGATCAGAGAGACCTTCTTGGAAAGCTTTAAGGGCGGTCTTCGAGTTTATATTTTTAATATATTTTGCTGCTGCTGCGCCTTCACTTCGGATACATCCTTCATTTAGTAGCATGAGTAGTTTTTCTACTCTAGAAGCAAAAGCTTGTACGTCCTCGTTATGTCTTTGCTTTATATTTACTAATTCCACTTGGAGAATTCTACAGATCTAGTTTCAGAGCATTTTGTTTGAATTTCGACTTTTAAATCTTCCCAAGAATCCCAATCTTGGTACTGTACAATTTCATAAGCCTTACCCGAAAGTTTAACTCTTATGAATTTAAGAAATTTTTGTTTTTCGGCTGGTTTTAATGGATCGTGCACTAGTTCACAACAAGATAAAAACTTGTGGTGTAGTAAGGAATCACCATTAAAATCAGGAATAATTTTTAATGCAAGGTTTGTATTGAAATCACTCATTTTTGATAGAATTAAATTTTCAAGTTTTTCAGAAAAAAGTTTTAATTCTTTTGTGTAATTTGTAAAATTTGGTTCGGTTTTATGCACAATTTCGTCTGAATTAACTACAGAAAATGAACCAGAACGACGAATTTTTAAATTGGCAATGTTAGACTCAGGATCGAATTCTAATTTTATATTTGAAATGGATTTCACTTTAATTAAATCCGCGTCGGTAATTGAATTAAATTGTTTTTGTAATTTTTGCTGTGATTCAAGTTCTTGAATTGGAAATTTCTTATTCGGTACACCTCGATTAGGCATGAATGTTATCTTATGATATACTAATTAACTCACATTCAATTTAATTTTTTTGACTTAAATGGATTAAACACGGAATAATTTAATCAATTAACACAAAAATTTAACAAATCAGCCAACTAATTTTATATTTAAATAATCACTTACCATAAATATTTACTTTTATTTATCCAAAAGGCTTACAATACTATGACTATGACGCTTGTTATAGGAACAATTGATGATATAGGAACAATTTGTGTTGTGATGTTAAATTTTATCTAACTATGACAATGGTCCTTTCAGCTTAAAGATGATGAAGATATAAATGGTGTAATTATGCGATACAAAATTGGCTTCTCCCTTATATTTTTTTTTTTTTATTGATGATAAATGTTAAATTTATGTGGATGATTTCGATGAGTGGATGTTACAGTATATAATTTCCGTACACAAAATGATTTGCAGGCCGATGATTGTTTTTATAAGTTTGATGATGATTTTATTGCTTTATGATTATAATACAGCTCCGGTAAAACATTTGGTTTGTTTATGGTGATGATGAAATATATTTTGGATACTATCGATGATTATATAGAGTTTAGTAAGAAAATACTGTACTCAAATTACGATTTTTATAATTTTTATTGCTTTCTCATGATGACGATATGCAGCTACGGTAACTCACTTTTTATAATATGTATGTATGCATTTTGAATTAACCTTCAAATGTTGATTTTTACCAGAAGTTTGTATGCATCTCGAAAAATAAATGTGGTAAAGATATTAAATGCTTGCGGTTTATTGATGAATATTGTACAATTTTACCGCTGTCACCAAATTTGTAATGAACATTATTTATAATTCTTTAGGACAATATTATTATCAAACTATAGTGTTATCCATATATTTATTTTTATTTATTTATAAATTTATTATTTTATTAATTTTTTCACAACTGCATTTTTAAAAAAATGCCTTTACAATTTTTATTATTTATATTTTATGAACCTGTCCGCTTGAAGTCTCGAGCAAAAGAGAGCGAGTTTTTATCTTTCTTAAAATTATTTTGATTTTCTGATTTTTAATTGATTTATTATCTCGGCTTGGAAGGGAGAACAAGTTCATGAAATATACAAAAATTATGTATGTGTATTAATATTAATATTTAAAATAAAGGGTGTTCATTACAATCGTTTCAAACAAATTTGGGCATTCTGGCATTTTTTAAACAATTCAAATATTGTTGATAATAGTGATCGTCTTCAAAAAGTTCGGCCAATTCTTACATACCTTACATCGAAGTTTATGTCCGTATATAGACCTCAGAGGGAACTCTCGCTTGATGAAAGCATAATACCGTGGAGATGCAGGTTAGCGTTCAAGGTGTACAACGCCTCAAAAATTATAAAATATTATATTCTCGTACGAATGGTGTGTTAAGCCACTACGGGTGATATCTGTAATTTGAAAATATATTGCGGACAAGGAATACCATTATTACAAACAATCACAACCCTTCTAGGACATGGATAATTATTATAATAGTGAAGAGAGATGTGAAATACTTCTCAAAAAAAAAAAAATGGTGTTATGGGACGATTAGAATAAATAGAGGATTTCCTGAGAGTTTGAAGAATGTTAGGGTTGCACGAGGTGATTCTTCTTTCCGCAAGAACAAAAAAATGGACAAAGCGGGTTGTCATGTATTTGCTAAACTGTGCACTTTTTAATGCGTTCCAAGTATTTAGAAAATTAAATCCAACAACAACAATTACTGAAAACACCGCTTCCGAAGATCCTTAACCATCTACATCTGGCGTTAAAAGGACTACAGTAAGTAAAGATCCTCCTGGGCGATTGTCATTAGACTTGCGGAAACATTAAGCTATAAAAATTATTACTGGCGGCAAAAAAAAATGTCCACAAAGACAATGTCGTGTTTGTGCAGTGCATAAAAAGAAAAGTTTAACTTCTTATATTTGTAAGTTTTGTCAGAGAGTAAATAAAATTATTACTATATAAGAAACTGAATAATAAAATATTTCTAAACATTATTACGCTTTTCTCTTACTGCATGAACTCTTGGAACTTTCAAAAATTAACAATTATTGTTTGGTCCACGTTATACATTAAATGAAGCAATAGAAAACTAAACTAAAAATTTAATTTTTTTTTAAATTTCATCTACATCTTTGAAATACTATGTGATGCTTATTTTTCAAATTTTATTGAAATCCTACTATTAGTTGTGAAGATATTACATGTTTTCTAAAAAATGCACTTTTTTCATACTTCACTAATTTTCGCCCGTTAGACGTGTGAGTCAAGCTCATGGTGTTACCCGCCGATAGTGTGCTAATATGGCCTAAAGGAAAAAAACAATTATTAATTATTTCAGAACCTATAAGAGATAGGTTAATTTGGATTGAAAAATCTGAAAGAGCGTAGCCGATTATATAAGAATCCATTAATAAGTCATTTTTGGGGGAAATGGTCTATAGGACACTATAGTATTCACGTGACGACTTAATAATCAAATTGACATTCAACATTTCGGATTAAAAACTAGTTTTCGTTCGAGCCCAATCTGAATATGAATAGCAATAAAACTGTTGCTCAAATGCATAAATGGGGTAGAATTGCATTTGCTACGTTTTTATATTTGAGCAATTTTAACGCTTGTTTGATTCATTTAAATTCCGATTAATTCTTTTACATGCATTTCCATATTTTGCCCTAATCACGTAAATGTCACAACGTGAGTTATTTTCATTTTTGATAAAGGCACATACGTTAACGAATAATAACAATAATCACAAAATTTACTTTTCTAGAAGAACTCAGGATCGTCAAATAATGATCAATAAACTATTGAGATATTTAAATTTGACGTTTATTTCTTCTTAATTTATTGATCTAACTTAGCGGAGTTTAGGCCGAAGTAAAACTTTTTTAACTTCCAATAAAACTATTTGTTGACCTAAATTTAAAATTTGGCTTATAAAATATTTTTGATTTATCAAATTTTAAGCTATTGTATATGAAAGTCGAGTTACGTTATTCTTGAAGAAAAATTAAAAATATTTGGAATAAACCATAAATTTGATTGATTGATTGATTGATTGCGATGTACGATCAAGCATTAAGCAAGTCTCCCGTATTTTAAATGCGAATACCACACCACTATACCCATGTTACACAACACGACGCCATTCTTCATGAAGCCAAAAACATAGAAATTATTCACCCCGTAAAGAAAGGCGCCACATCGATAACCCCACAAGTTTAATAGCTGTGATATGCGCCCCTGGCCAGGCCGCCGTCGTACACCTTTTTACATATAACAAGATCGAGGGATGGGAAAGGAATGTTAGTGTGAAGTACGGCTCTACTTTATGCCATAATATTTGCTCACAATTTGAATTCGTAATTTGTACGATCGTCATACCAATGGTAAATAATAAAGTTTATGGTAGTAAAATTGTATAAAAAAGAAAAAAAATATAATTGGGAGTCGAGTTGTGATTTCCGAGATAAAACAATAAATAATATAATAAAAGTATTAATAACCTTTTAGAAAATACGGTGTTTAATTTAAAGGAGAAGCGTAACCGCTCGACATGCACAACACACACACAGTTTAATAGCTGTGATATCCGCCCCTGGCCAGGCCGCCGTCGTACACCTTTTTACATATAACAAGATCGAGGGATGGGAAAGGAATGTTAGCAACAAAGACTCAACCCGGTTCCAGACACCTAAGTAGTTTTGATAGTTAGTAAATTTGTTAGTAATATATTTTTTAGTAATTTGCACAAGACAATACAATTTATAGTTCATCTACTTGCTCCAACCTGTAAGAAGACAAAGACACAATGACAACACAAATTTTTCTGGTGCCGCAAACTCTTTTTTCTGAAAAGCTGTAAACAACTATTATATTATTCCCTCCACCATTTTTTCCATCGGCGGTTGTGAGGGGGGCGAGATTTCGTTCCATCATCATGTTCCTATGCGGTCACCCAAATTTGTACTAACTGTAGGTAGTGTTGCTTCACGTTGTTGTTGAAATCGTTGCGTCTCTGCTGTCCCTGCTACTCGCCCCCTGTATTTGGAATAAACCATAAATATGTGGTAAAACGTAAAATAAGCGGAAATATGTAAAAATTTGTGATTATGCCAAAAATATGCATTCACAGTATTGTTTTCGCTCTGCGTTTCGATCTTGTTTTCAGATTTTAGTTTTTGTTGTTGTTTTTCTTCACGATATTAGCAAAGAAATGCTCCTTTACCATATAAAAAACTTATCGTTCCCGTGGAAAAAATCCAAGTTTTCTACCAATATTATTTAGTGGCACTAACAAAATATAGTGGCTATGGCGGTGAAAACAACATCGAATCCAAAAAAATTTGTCAACCATAGTAATTTTTGGTTGTTTTCGTAATATAAAATTTGAAACTTATCGACACATCGATATTTATTTTTAAAATGAGAACTGTCAATTAATTTTTTTATTGTTTTGTTTGGCAAATTGAAAGCATCATAATGGATGAGCTGGAATATGAAGCAGAATATCTAAATGATACGTTCGAATATGAAATTCTGGAGGCATCTTCTTTAGAGAATGATGAAACACAGATTTTAGAGTGTGAGGCGGTTAGCCCAGTGCCAAGTGTAGTTAAAATCGTCGACCATAAAGTAAAAAAACCTAAAAATAAATTAAAAAAGACTGTCCGTAGTTTGCTTTTAAGCGCCGATCAAAAGGAAGCCTTTGACGAAGAACTGCTCAATTTAGTTTTTGAGAGGCCTCCCCTATTTAATTACTGCTTGCCAGTGCATCAAAGAAGTCCTGGCATTATAAATAAGATGTGGTCAGATATTTTAATCGAACTAACCCCAAAATATGGAAGCCTTTCGATAAACATGCTTAAGGAAGCTTTCAGATACCATAGGGACCAATATACCCGCTACAAAAGCAGTTTAGTTAGAATACCAAGCGGGGCTTCTGCCGCTAAAACTGTTATACCAATACCCAAACATATTAATGTATTGCGTCAATTGGATGACGTATTGGTTAAAAGAATGTAATTAAAATTAAATTACGTTTATTAAGTGTTTTTAATTAATAAAGTATGTTAATTTTGTAGGCAAATAACCAACATAGAAGAGAAGGAACTAACAAGCCCACTGACAACAAGTGCAGGTAAATACAGCTTGTTAATTATAAGTTCGAATATAATTATCTAGTGTTTTTTTACTTTTAGAATACATTCCACCTCAAACAAAAAAAAGGCCTAATTCGAGTTTGTTCAGTAGCAGACCAAGTTCTGCGGTGCCTGATGCCAATGACAGCGTGAGTGGATCTATCGACAAGCTTGTGGGAGCGGTGCAATTTAGTGCTACCCACCAAAGCGATCGCAGACCGAACGACAGGGCACAACATTTCGGAGACATAGTGGCTTGTTTCATGCGTGGCCTTGACGATGTCGAATTTTACGAGGCATCTTTATATATAAATAAGTTCTTTCACGAACAAAGTTTAAAAAAAAAATGAACGTAATATATACAACAAAAACCAAAAACATTTTCTTTAAATTCAACTAAATCTATACTAATGGTTATTCGGAAAATATTTTCCAAATAGCTTTGATAACACATTGGGTTGATTCTTTATTAAAGTAAAATAAAAAAATTAACTCCACAAGAAAGCAATTTACAATGTTTATTGCAATCTCGGCAGCTACAGCTGACTTTGGATTACTCCCACACATTCCTACAATCCATTGACAATCGAAGTTTGTTTACTATAGCTGAATTTAAGATTATGGCCAAGGAAAACTGTAGAAAACCTTGACCATGAGAGAATTACAATTTCAAAGGCTAGCAAAATTATTGATATACTTAATCTAAACAAAAATTTAAAACTAGGATTAATATAAAATAATGTTGTTGGTGACATCTGATGTGGCTCTGAAAAAAATTACATCTATTATTTCAAGAATTATACTGCTTCACCAATAAACTTTCCTTTTAGGGGCATTTAATATGTCCTGAATATGATTACAGCTGCTTACTCCACCATCGACCATTGCCATGGAATTGATCCATCCGTCATGAAATGTTCAGCTAAAGTGTCCCTAGTTTCAATAGCTGAGGCAGTTGCATTATATCCTCCTAATTTCAAAAAAATAATAGGTTTAAAATTTAAATATACATAATTTAAATTAGAAACAAAGTTAATTGAATTAATATAATACCTTGTCTTGCAATTTGCGGTAATCTATCCAAATTTGCTCGCCAACTTCCGTCAATGACCTCTCCAGTATTGTTCTCGCGGTCTACTATTTTTGGAACTAAATACTTTCGTTGGTGTGCGCTTGTCGATTCCTCCTCCATTAAGCAAAAGTTGTGCAAACAAACAACAGCTAGTACAACTTTGTCGGAGTTTTCGGTACTAACAGACAGAGAATTTTTTAAAACTCTCCATTTACTGACAAGTAAGCCAAACGTATTTTCGATCACTCGTCTAGCTCTTGATTGACGGTAATTGAAAATGGATTTAGCGTAACTTAAATTGCCAGTTGATTTACCGGAATAGGGAGTCATTAACCAATTTTTGAGACCTATAAATAAATCCACACATTTTTGTTTAAACGTAAATTTTAAAAAGATGCAATTTATTAACTTACCGAACGCTTCATCTCCTAATCAATAGTAGGGTAACACAGGCCCCCCTTCAACAATTTCTCTTGGATCGGTTAAATGCATTGCAGCATTATAAAATTGTTGACCTATCCTTGAATTTTGAAAGACGCCTCCGTCACTTTGCCGCCCCTGTGCCCCTACATCAATTACCAAGAACCTGTATCGATAATCACATATCGCCAATAAAATGGTTGAAAAATAATTTTTATAATTGAAAAACTCTGAGCCTGAATGAGACGATGCCTAAAAGTAATGAAATATATTACAATTCTGTAAATTAATCAATGGTTAATGGTCTCTTATTTTTATACTTTTTGTAAGCGGCTAGTTATAAACCAGAATAATTTTTATTAAATTTATTTAATAAATATATATAAAGTTGTGCCGAATTTTCGTTTTTAAGGCAAAATATTATCCTAAACTTTCGTCACAACAAAAGTTTTTCTTATTGATATAACAAAAACTTTTGTTGTCACGAGAAATTTAGGAACATTTTTTGCCTTCAAAATGTTTAAAAAAAACGAAAATTCGGCACAATTTTATAAATATTTATTAAACGAAATTTAATAAAAATTAATTTGGCCTATAATTAGCCGCTTACAAAAAGTACAAATTTTAATGTACCCATTTATCATAATTGAGTAGTACTCACAACTATTCGGATATGTTTTCCGTCAATAGCCCCAACACAGTGGGGAAAGTTCCATCGCTGGTTGAATCCTTCAGCCGTTTCTAGCCATGTGGTTTTAGTTGGCGCTGGCAGTGATTTGTCTTTTAAGACGAGCCAAATTGCGTTCAAGGTATCATGAATCGCGATGCATGTGGTTGATTTCCCTAATCTAAACGCAAAGCTGATGGAAGCTTGGCTGTCTCCGCTGGCAAGATATCTGTCAATGAATGAAAAATAATATAACTTTATATTGAATTATAAAAATAACCATTTATGTTTACCTTAACGTTAAAGCTAATTTCGTTGAAGGAGGAATCGATCTTCTTAGTATATTTTGTTTTGTTATATGTGGCCCGACGTAATATAATAATTTATCGAATGTGGCTGGACACATTCGAGTAAAATTAAAAAATGACTCTAGATCATTTAACCGCATCTCGTTTAATAAAGCATCGGCTCCATGATCATATCGGTTATCCTCGGTCAAAATTGGACGTACCCACCATCTTCGAGTCTTTTTTATTTTTGTGGAAAAATTATTTCGCACATTACATCGACTTGGATGACGCTGACTTTGAAGAAGAATACCAGCCGCTGCTATAATGGCTAATATCTCCGTCTTATTATCCATTCTCTTCTGGCGATTAATATTGTTTTAATATAATAATAAACGATTTAATATTAGAATTGAATTTTTAATTAAATTTCTCTCGAAATTGGTATTGTGAACTTTTATTTTCACTTTGTAAATTTTCACAAAACACACTTTGACAGATTCATATAAACAAACGACCAGTTTTCAAAAAAAAAAAATAAAAAATGATTGTTGTTGTTGTATCACGATAAGTCCAAAACAAGATCGAAACGCAGAGCGAAAACAATACTGTGTACTGCAGGTTAAGCCTAGATATGAGTATTTTCCGTCTCCGCTTCTCAATTACACTAATAATTATAGAAATTAAGTTTTCCACCTCTGAACCATAAAATATATATAATATTTCTAAATAACATGAAGTTATCTACAAAAATCACTATAATTATTGGAAAGAAACCATAAAAATATAAAAAAACTATTCGGCGTAACGATAGCAACGCAATGAATGAAACAAAACAAAACAATTCAAAAACACACCAAAATGAATTTTCCATTTACATTTATTTCGCGTTTATCCGTTCATACATCAAAATACACTTGTGCGATAGTTTTTCCGTCATTCATTGAAATTCCATCGTGATGTTTAGTTCGGTATTGTTGTTACTTGTGTAGTATGAATGCTACACTAATTTTGTATTGTGCTATTATTTATTATAAATAATAGTTTTGTTTATAGTTTATAGTGTACTATATATTGATAAATAGTGGATATAAAATACATAGTAATAGTAATTAATTAAATAATGCAATAATTATTTTTTATAATAAAATACGTGAATTGTTTAAAGTGTGTGCATTTTTTGATACAAATCAAACAATTGATCGAAATACATAAATATGATTTAATTAAATTAATATTTATAATTAAATTAATTTAACAATATGGATTTTAATTATAGCTTTTGTACGAGGATTTTTATAATTTTTTTATTAAAAATAAAATGTTTATTGTGCTCGGATTATTATCGAATGCCAGGTAACATTTACTATTATGCATTGTACAATAAGTAATTAATTAACATATTGATGGTCAGGGAATTTTTTTTTTTTTTTTTGTGTTCCAATAATAAAGTTACAATCATTTAAAATCCGATTTGTGTAGATACGAGTATATTGTGGTTTTATTGACATAATTATTTTGACATTGTATAGCCGTGTAATTTGAATGTTTAGCTCAATGTGCTGCAAATGGACATGGAAAATGAATTAATAATTAAATATTCATGGCTCTAAGCGGTGTAACATGCATTAGAAATGATATTTGCTTAGGGTTATTTTTAGAACGATGAGCATGTCATACTCACAGATAAGAAGTTAATTGGTCATTGCTAAAATAATATTTCTGAATTAATTTTGTAATGTTCTAATATTGTTCACTAGTATTGGACGTTTATACTGAATATTAGAGATTTACTTTGAAGTTTAAAATAAATGGAGAAACGGCTAATTTTTAAAATTTTGTGTAAACTATTTTGGAATTTATTACATTTTAATTTTATTCTCTGCAAATTTGTTGGTACAGTCTGCTAAAATAAAATTCAAAACTATTCAATTGTTTTTACTTATAGCAAGTAGCTTCTTCAAATTTGGCTTCCAAAAATTTTTTTTATTTTTTAATAAGTATTGGCAACTATAAGCTTTTCAGATTAAATGAAATGATTTCAAAATTGAATGAAACCTTTTTCAATTGGAATGAAACTATTTAGTTATATAAATTTGATAGCCTTCATAGGTTTCATTCCAATTGAAAAAAGCTTCAATGCAATTGGAAATGGTTTCATGCAATTTCTAAATGGTTAAGTTTTATTTGAAAAAGGTTTCTGTTAATTTGCAAAAAGTTTCGTTCAATTTGGATATACATATAGTAGGTAGTTTCATTTAATCTGAAAAACCTATATGTGTGTGTAATTGTATTGGCCAATTTAATTGCGCGGCCATTTAAATCACATAAATGTATTTTTTTAAAGTCGATTTCACTGAAGTTAAATAATATTTTGTGACTGCGCTTTTCGCTACAAATACTTCTCTGCACCGTGCCTTTTTAATTTTACATCAATAGTTCGGGCCCGGAGGAGGGAGGGATAAGGGGCGCCGGTAAAATTGATCACGCTATGCCAGCCCAAATGACAACCTCACCTGCTCGTTGTGCTCTCTGCTAATTAACAAATGATTCTTTGGCGACCGAGTAACGACGGGATAACCTTCTACCGAGAACTTAGCAAATGATATTCTCATCCAGGACCCACTAGCAACAATAATGAAATAATGAGAATAATACCCCAGGTGATGCGCTGAATTATTCGGTAAATCTACCCTCTGCGGAGGTAGGCTCAATGGATTCAGGGGTGGACCACTCATTGCTACCAGAAAACTTGTTTGGAAGGAGGCCTTAACTTGGTAACTCACCACCACCACCCATAGTTGGCTACTCCTCCCAAGGCAGATAAAGAAAATAAATTGATGATCTTAGAAAGAAATTGAACGAAATTCAGAGTTTTACTACCCAGCTACGCGGCGAAGTTATGAAGCTTAAGATAGAAAACGAAGAGTTGAAAAAGGCTCTCAAACAAAGGTTCCGGAGAAGCCTCTGGCTTTTATAAACAACACTAAAGAACAAGAGTACCATACCGATGAAGAAGAACTTGAAAGAGAAACTGGAAAATACGCCTGGACGTTAGGTTAGGTTTGGAGTGGCTGCTTATGCACACTTAGACCGGTGACGATCCATTGTGATACCACAGAATATCTCCCCTTTTACCCCTATTGGAACCATTTCGAGCTACTTATATAGCCAAAGACGTCCCGCACTTTACTGTTTTCGAGATCCGAGAGGCAGTCCATCCTGAACTTACCCAATTGTTTGTGCTTCTGCAGAAGTCATTTGCCTCCAGACCCAGCCTTCTTGCATGTTCTCCAAAAAGGCAGTGTCCCGTGAGAATTCCTACGACCGTTCTTAATTCACGTCTGCGTAGGGATATTAATGCCCTAGTGCGCCCCAAGTTCAGCTTTAGCCAAACTTGCCTTGCAACTCTACAGGTGAGGGTGTACCACCTTTCCCCCGCTGCGGATAGCGCCTGCTTCCCAAGTGCTTGTCTCAGCGCTGTGATAGGCCTCCCCAGACTTGCCCTTTCCGGTTGCAGCTGGAGAGTCGTACCATGCCTAGCAAGTTCATCCGCACAGCAGTTCCACATGACGCCCGAGTGATCTGGGACCCAGATTACCTGGATATTGAAATGCTCACCCATCTCATTTAGAGATGAGTGACAATTCAACGTCGCCCGTGACGCCAAAGACACCGATTCTAACGACCGGATCGCCGCTTGACTCTCCACATAGGATGTGATATCGTCTGAGGATAACACATTATGCTTCAACCACGTCATGACCTCCTCAATCGCTACGACTTCAGCTTGGTACACGCTGCAGTAATCAGGGAGACGAATAGAAATGTATACATTTAATTTGCCACAGAATACTCCAGCTCCCACTTTGCCGTCTAGCTTGGAGCCATCTGTGAAGAATTGTAACGCTTCGGTTTCCGATAACGGTCTATCCCTCCAGGATTCCCTTGAAGGGAACGAGGTCCGAAATCGCTTCTCGAAGCGTAGAGTAGGTTTAATGTAGTCAAGATTCGCCAGCTCATCCTTCAACGATCTAATAATAGTAGAGTGTCCTATACTAAGACACCTCCACTGAGAGACGGCTGCAAGTCGTACAGCCGTATTTGTTGCCATCTGTTTGCCAAAAATGTCGACCGGAAGATTTGTGCATCATAACCTCTAAGGCACTTGTCGGTGTCGACCTCAATGCCCCGCTAACAAGCATACAGGCCGTTTTTTGCACTCTCTCAATCTTACTTTTATAAGTTACCTTGTCCAGAGCTGGCCGCCAAACACCCACCCCGTACATGAGTACAGGTCTCACTACAGCGGTGTAGAGCCAGTGTACCAGCTCCGGCTGCAGACCCCATCTATGACCAATGGCGTTCCTACAGGAGTACAAAGCAATAGTAGCTTTGTTTAATCTCTCTAACATGTTGGGCTTCCAACTAAGCTTACTGTCCAAGATAATGCCCAGATATCTAGCTCTATCAGTAAAAGCAAGTCTCGTGCCATTTAAGGTAGGAGGGACAACTACCGGGATTTGTGGGACGCCTGGACGTTAAAAACTAATAAAAAATTAAATAAAAAAAGGAAAGCCGAATGCTCGCCTGAAGTTGATTATAGGCAACCATCAACAAGTGGAAACATTAATAATAAACAAAAACACCGCAGCATAACTCGGTACGGATTATGCCCAAAGAAAAGGCGCCTCCGCCAATCAATATTATCGGCATTACGGATTATGGTAAGGTGCAACGGAAGATTAATACGCCAGACTCCGACACCTATAGAGCATTGGCAAACAAGCTCAATGAACAAGGAAACGAATGGCACACGAATTGAAGACATAGTGGTGGATCTAAATCAAAGAGAGCTGCTAATAGCAAATGCAAATAATATTCTTAAAAAAGAACGGAAAGTAAATGCTCAGGGGATCAAAGTAATCAAAAGACGGGCTTCCATTGTGCATGCTCACCATTAATAATAAACAGAAAATTGAAGATATTTTCAATATAAAAGCTATCCTTAACATGAGAGTTAAGATTGAATCACTAAGAAAAATCATCTGTTTAGGTAAAAAAATATTTTGTTTTTGGGAAATCCAAACCAACAATTTGTTGAACAGTTATTCTTCTTAGAACAAACAAAAGCGAATGAGCCCTATATGTTACCACATATTTTTTAAAATTTTGGCATAATCACATATTTTTACATATTTCCAGTTATTTTACGATTTACTCCAATTGATTTTATGGTTTATTCCAAATATTTTTTTTAGAAGTTAAAAATGTTTCACTTTGGCCTAAACTCTGGCTAATTAAAATACATATCTCAATAGTTGACTGCACGTTATTTGACTATCCGGAATTCTTCTAGAAAAGCAGATTTTGTGATCGTTGTTTTTATTCGTTAACGTATGTATGTGCCTTTATCAAAAATTAAATAATCTACGTTCTGACATTTATCTGATTAAGGCAAATTATGGAAATATATGTAACAGAATTCATCGGAATTTAAAAGAATCAAACAAGCGTTAAAATTCCTTAAACGAGAAGTTTCAAGTTATTATATGTTTGAGGGAAATGTTGAATGTAAATTTGATTACAAATTAAACTAAATTAAAATCTAAAGGTAACAAAATTAGCTTCAATTATTCTAAATTGGACGTAATGATTGTGAATAAAATTTGGCAAAATTTTAAATTTAATTTAGAAATGAAATTAACTTAGAATTCAAACAAGAATTTTAGTAAAATATTGAGTGCCATTTACGTGAGAAAAGTTAACATATTTTTTGTCAACATTCGTTTGACAATTTCACCATATTGTATAAAAAATCAGAATGTCGAGCAAAAACCTGAATGAGAATTTGAATTCGCAAATGTAAATGAATAAATTCTTAAGTAGGAACTCAAATTGGATTTAAAAATATAAAAATTGAATTAGAATTGCAAACTATATTTGAACAACATCTTGTGTTTAATATGAATCAAAACTAATCGTAGTTTTCAGTAGAACTTTAAATTGGTAATATATATATATATATATATATATATATATATATATATATATATATATATATATATATATATATATATATATATATATATATATATATATAAACAGAGTTTGAATTCCAATCTTTGAATAAAAATTCCAACTGAGGCATGACTAAATATTGGGTGGATTCAAAAAAAAAACAGCTACGGTTTTAAATCCATAAATTTTCAGTTTGAAATTAAACAGATACAATTTTAATTTAGTTACAATTCGAACCATGAGACATTCCAATATTTTGAGTTAAATTTAAAATAGAAATTACGAAAATGTTTCTGGATTAAACTAGCTACATTTTGCATGGAATTTAAATAATAATTGGTTTAAAAATTGATTTGAAAATTTAGATTAGAAATTGATTAGGACATTCTACTTGGTTGTGAGTAAAAATTTGAGTGTAAATTTAGTTAGTGTATATTTTACATTGCACAATAGATTTTCTGAGTGAATCTTCAATTAGAAAACAAACAAATGAGAGCAAATTAGGTGGAGCAAAGAATAGATATGTCAAGGGAAAACCAATTTACATATTTTGAAACCAATTTGAATTGGATCAAAAAACTAAATTGAAAAAGAAAATAGATTTTATGGATTCAAGTAAAACATTGGATGCAACCAGAATAAAATTAGATTACAATTCCATCTGGATTTCAAGTAACTGTGAGAGACATTTTAATCCGAAATGGAGTTAAACTTCCAAACTGTACTTGATGAATGTTTGTTAATTGTAATTTTGATCACGCTCATTGAATTAAATTGAAATGAAAATTTGAGAAATTTATAGTTTTAACAAAGTTTTAACAAATATTTAGGTATTCTGCTAATTGTTTATTGTAGTTTTCGTTTTAATATGTAAATGGTATTCACTCTAGTAATTTAGTTTAAAATCAAAATGGATTCGAAAAAAATTAAAATTTTTGGTCAGAAATTTAGTTCTAAGCAGTTTTCGAAGTTGACCAAAATGATAAATATAATTTTGAACAAAACTCTAGTCTAAATTGGTCAACTGCATTAGACAGAGAGGAAAGTGATTAAGAGAATGAAGAGACAAAATTAGCTTGAATTCTAAACTAGATATAATGAATTTGAGTGAAATTTTAAGTAGAAATTGTCTTCTTTATTTTGCATTTGGAAAACACATTTTCAAAAACAATTTTAGTAAAATATTTAATGCCGTTTATGTGTACGAGCTTAAATTTTAAGCACGATTTCAACAAATTTTTTAGTTCAACTAGAAAATCCGGAATCCAGCAAAAATCTGAAAAAGTTTTGTTTTATAATAGAAGCGTATCAATTTTAAATCATAATTGAATAAAATCTTAAGTAGGAGAGAAATATAGTTTAACTGACTGCCTTTAATAACAGTTTGAGTGAATTTTAACAATTTAGTCGTAGAACGGGGTAAAACAAGATTTGAACAAAGTTTGGACTAAAAATTCAATTTCAATGCAATCGAGAGTTTGAGCAAAAACTTGGATGCAATTTAATTAAAAAATATTTAAAAAATGAGCTTGATTTCAAAATTTAAATAATGCAAAAATATGGGTGCAATAAGGCTAGAAATTTTGTGATATATTGTTTAGAAATTAAGTAATAACACCAACCTAGATTTGTCTAAATGTGCTTGATGAATACAACGTCAGCTATAGTTGCAAGTGCATTTAAGAAATTGATTGAGAATTTATTTGAGTGTTATTAGAAATTCTGAGTCGTAATAAAGTCGAATTTAAAACTCTGGTTTAAATCAAATGGTTTGTTAAATTTGTATCAGAATTTTGAACAGTAATCTGAGTAAGTATCGAAATATTTGAATTTTAAGCCGTAATTTAACTAAAAATGTTGAGTAGAAATTGAATTTGAATAGTAATTTGGACTTGAACAAAAACATAACTGTAATTTATTTTAAGTTTAAAAATGAGTTTGTATTTCGAATTGAACTGGCAAGAGAAAAATTAAAGATTAAGTTAGAGTTATAAAATCGATTTGAGCAAAATTTTTTTGGTTAGTGGGGTTCAAATTCTGAGAAAAAGTTGTTTTTGAATTCCAAAATTTTGGTTGCAATTAGATAGAAAATTTTTGATATTTTAAATAAAAGTAGGGTAAGTTCCAATCTTGATTTGAAAAGACTTGAAGAATTGATTTTTAATTTTGAGTGAAATTTAAAATACAAAATTTCAATTTTAGCTTTCATTTTAAAATGATTCGAGAAGTGTAAGTTTTATATTCGAAACTTAATTTTAATTGCAATTAGTAAAAATTGCAATACGAAACATGATTGGAATAAAACAATAAAATTAGAAAATGAATTCTAAACTGTAATTAAATATTATTTGGTGGTAACTTAAATTAAAAATTGTGTTCGAATTACAATTTTATTTGAGCAGAAATATGAGCGTAAGTTAGTTTTTCTTAGTTTAAAACTTGGTTTAGTAGCGTGAATCTTGTAGCCTCAACCGTCACGGTGTTCTTATGAAGTAAGTATCGCTTACCAGTCCAAATTTTTAAGGGTATGGACGTGGAACCATTTTTGTACTATTTCTCCAGCACTTTGTAGTCCAGGAAAGTTAGTTTATCCAACTTTGTAATGAGTGAATTGAAATCCTCTTAAGATAAGGTCTAATTTTGGTTTTCTTTCCAAAATATGACTACATATCTTTCAATTTAATCACATATTTTAACACATAATTTGCAATTTTAGTTACATGTTTTCGGAACATATTTTTGATTTTTTAGAATCTAAAAGTCCTAAGCCTAGTTATAACCATTGGGGATCCAGACTTACAACCACTAAAGGGAAAGAGCTATTCAAAAACAAAAAAAAATCCGGTGTCTGGTGTTGTAGCGTGCCAAAATTAAAACAACTAATTACATATTGAAATAAGTAAAATTCAAAAAAAAATTATTAAATTTATTCACCAAAAAAACAAAAATTTAGAATATAAATACAAAAAAAAAAAAAAATAAAGAAAAAAATAAACATAAAAAAATTGAAAAATTAAGATATGTAACTAATTTAAAAATAAAACTTAAAGAATGATTTTTATTTTACAATTTTTATAAAGGATTATATCCGCAGTAAATGTCGCATTTTTCACACCCGCTTACGTCACTTCTTCTATGGTGGTTTCCCCAACACATCCATATGTTTTCAGCTAAGCAAAAAAACAACCATCAGTAATCAAGTTAGTTTTAGTTGGTTTCCAAAACAAATGGAGTAACTAAACTTTCAAGAAAACTACAATCAATTAAATTGGAAAGCCTGTTTTGCCTTATTCTAACTTCAGATATCGATTTTATTAAACAAAACAAAAATATTAATGTTGGGCGCCAGATATCTTAATGTAGCACGCTTTCCCGGCAAAGCTCAGTCCGCAATCCACTCCATCGTGAGTTCGCGGAATTGAAGGAAACAAATCTTTCCAAAAACATAAATAAGAAATAACACGTAGGTAAACCAACCTATGGTCAGCCAAAATAAATAAAATAAAAAGTAACTTACCAGTGACTAATCTCCAATCCCATTTCCATTCTTCGCCATTTTCCCATTAAATAAAAATCATGCGGTTATGGGTTGTATTTTTGCAAATCATTTGCACGTTTTCTCGGAATATTGTAGTTGCTTCAGCATATACTATCTATATTATTAAACGAGCAATAATTGCGGGTATGTATATATGTATGTCCGCACGAAAAACTACTTCGAGACCGATTTCGTTGACGTAAAATGGCTATATGATGTCTTTTTGCATGAAAATGCGATTGAGTCTGGTCTCAAGTCTGGGAAAACTCTGTGAAGCCTTCAAATCTGGAAAAATTATCCAAATTTTACAGCGCCATCTCTAAAATGGTCAATTGTATATCGCTCATTTGCTACCACAATGGCATAACTCAAAATCGGTCGTTTTTGACTTATTTATAGAGAAATATCGGCTTTTTAATATAGTTAAAACTGATATAACGACACACCTAAAGCTATAAAGCTCACTACAAGACAAACGGAAATGTCTCTCAAATTATAACATTTGTTATTTTTAAATTGTGTCATTGTTGCAGCAAATGAGCGATATGTATTGTGTATTTTTTTTTATAGAAAAGAATGTTTGATGATTTTTTTAAATAGTACAGCTGCGTAGTTAGCAGCATACGGAGTTGGGATGTATTTAATTTTTTTTTTTATGATTTTTTTTTCATGGACGTCCATTTTTCAAAAATCACGACAAAAAAAAAAAAATTTAAATTAATGTTGGATGATCAGCATATTTTTTTTAGTCTTTTCCCGACGAATTTTCCGAGTGGAAATTCGCGATTTTCTCGCATTTTCCGTGATTTTTCCGATATGATGTAAAAGGAAATTATTCTTAGAATATTTTTCTTCATCTGTATACCAAATTACAGAAAGATCTGACAAATTTTATCTTTCTCTATGTTGATACGTCACATAATTCACATTGTGTAAATCTATCTACATATTATATAATTTAGTAGAATGCTCAAAACTTTTTATAAAACCAAGTAATTTTTCGGCAAATTCCCATGCCGCAGTAGTCTAGGTGTTAGCGTTGTGGATTTTAAAATTTTAGATCGTAGTTCGAACCTCGAAAATTACATTCTTGAGATAATTTTTTTTTTCGTTTTTTTTTCAAATTTATATGGCATGTATGATTGAATAATAATAAAAGATGAATGTAAAAGTAGTAAGCTACATTTAGGCTATTAATTATTTGTGTTGCAAAGGCACAATTATGACATTTACGTTCACAAAAATCAAGAATTAACTACAAAAACTACATTTACATTTAAGTTACGGTAAATGTATGTATATCAGTACACGTAGGTATAATTTGGGAAACTACATATATATATATGTATTTAGGTGAAGGATCATTAATTCGAGCGAGAATCTTGAAAATTTATATGAAATCGATATTGAAATAATTTTCTGGAAATATTGGATTCAATTTTCAATTGTAGGATTTAATTATTCCAGTGATTTTCTTGACCAAAAAATCACGAAAATGAGTGGAATAGAATAAATATATAAAAATAAAATATCACATAAAAAATCGTTCTTAAATCAAAATAAGGTACGAGTATCAAAACCAACGCGGCATAATCGATGGGATGTAACTCCTCAAATAAAATGCGATACTAATCCTTCGCTTGTGGATGCACAAAATTATGATAAATATCTGTTAGATATTGTGTTATTGAAAATTATAGAAACTATTTATGACCCTGAACTTAAGGAATATAAAGATTACGAGATAATCTCAAAAATAGTAAATTCGACCGGTATAACAGCAATGATTTCTGCAATGCGTCCCGATATCGATAATATAGAGGCGTATATACGAAATACCATTGCACATGCTTTTGTGGTGGTCGCAATTGTTTTTGGCATTCCAACATTATTATCGTTCCTCAAGGTGGTCTGCCAGAGTACCAAATGGCAAGATCGTTATACTGGCATAAAAATCGTACAACAAATCGCTGTTCGAATAAACGCGATTTCATCTTGTATTATCAAGCTATTGATCGAAGTGATAATAAATGGTTTAATTGATGAACACCGAAATGTACGAAGTATTACCGCTTTAGCCATGTTAGCGTTGGCTGAAACAGCAACACGACATGATGATACAATAAATTGATTAATAAAAATAGTTTAAGTTTTGAAAATTATTTTAGTTTTTTCTTTTCAAGTGCCCATTGTCAACAGTATAAATGTTTGGATCAATGACTACCCCATAGGATACGTTGGGTGGTACTTTCACTTTTTTACTAAAGCGTTTTTCACGCAACTATAAAAAGAAGTTTTATTAAAACACCGTTGACTGGTGGATGCTTTTGGTTTCAAGCGTCATCGGTGGTTTAGTAGAGCAAATAAAATAATTGTCGTAATACTTCAAATGGTGGTAGCGTTAGGAGTGATGAAGCTAGCGACAGACTATAAATTTTATTCCTCCACCATCTCCGGTAAACAAGGTAAGAGTAGTAAGCATTGTGCTTTTATTTTAGCGCGCAACAGCACATCTGAATATGCAGGCAGTTTCAAGAATTATCCAATTGTGGCTAAAGAATGCGGTGGTACTGAAACAATATTTGATATTTTATCCGATATTTCCATCAAGGTACCATCAACGTCCTCGTATAAATCATAATTTGGTTCAACTTTAACCAATTCCCCGATTATTGAACTTCCCTTTTGATTTTTCCTATTCTGAATCACCAATAATTATCTTAGCACTCTCGGTATATACTATCGGAAGGAAATGTGCTAATAGAGATAATGCACCTCGACTCGAAAATATCTGTAGCGGGCTAGCGGTCATGATAATAGTACAAAATCATTTGTGAAAAATAATACAAATAAAAAATTTATTTATACAACTACTGTTGTTTATTTAAAAAACACTAGTTTTTTATTTTAATACAAAATCAGATGCTTGGAACGTCATTTCTTCGTTAAGATTGCACCAGGACGTGCAGGAACGGTTAATTGGAAACAGTTAGAAAATTGAGGCATAGTAGTATCTCATCGAGTTTTATACAAAATTTTGATATCATGAATTTTGTCTTAATAGCGGCTTGATTTTTTTAACCTCTTTGAAACGTTTATTTTTAGCCGGAACATCAGTTGCTACGCTTAGAATTTCCATACTGAAACCCATTCCAGCTCATATATCGAGGAGTTCGGAACTTATATCACAATTTGTTTGCCCGTTTGGTAATAAATTATTTGCTATCTATATTATCATATTGAGTGGCGACCGGTAAAATATTCATATAAGCTAAAAAGAAAATTAATTAGGATATAGTATAAATAACATAAAATAATAAAACTTACACGACACACAATTTTCAAGAATAATTTGACATGTAGTACTGTAACATGTTCCACTTCGGATTTTGGTTGTAGCAGCGAATGTTCAACGTTCCATGATTGTTGGGTGGACTCGGTACCAAAACCAGTACCTTTAGCCCAATATGCATGACTTTTATTATCCAATATTTTTTGCTCACTAGTGTTACAAGTGGTAGTTTTTAATTATGATGAAATTTCCGTTTGCAAACCACTCAATTGTGAATGATGCGTTAATACGCTCAAAAATTCAGAACTAATTGTACCGCGTCAACTTCGATCAACAAACGCCATCATCCGTTGTCAGCGATGAACAATCCAATAATTATCGGAATACTTAATAGGGTAGCGTTGGTAAGTGATGAGGTTAGCAACAGACTTAAATTTCACTTCTTCATAATTTCCGGTAACACCAAGTACTAAGCGTAGTAAGCATTGTGCTTTTATTTTAGCGCGCAATAGCACATCTAAATATGCAGACCGTCTCACGAATAATCCAAATGTGGCTAAAGAATGTGGTGGTACTGAAGAAATATTTGATATTTTATCCGATGTTTCTGTCAAGGTATCATTCACGTCCTCGTATCTTTCATAATTTGGTTCAACTTTTTTAGTCAATTTTAGCCAACAAACTTCCCTTTAGATCTTTCCTATTCTGAATTATCAATAATTATCTTAGCACTCTCGGTATATACTATCGGAAGGAAATGCGCTAATAGAGATAATACATCTCGACTAGATATATCTATAGTGGCGGTGATAATGGTACAAAATCAGATGCCTGGAACGTCATTTTTTCGTTAGGTTTGCACCAGTACGTGCAGGAACGGTTGTAGTAAACAGTCAGAAAATTGTGGCATAGTATGTATCTCATCGTGTTTCATACGAAATTTTGATATTATGGCTTTAGTCTTTATAGCGGCTTGATTTGTTAACCTCTTTGAAACGTTTATTTTTAACAACAGCATCAGCTGCTACGCTTAGAAATTCCATGCCGAAACCCTTTCCAACTCATATATCGAGGAGTTCGGAACTTAGATCACGATTTGTTTGCCCGCTTGATAATAAATTACTTGCTACCTATATTATCAGATTGAGTGGCGGCCGGTAAAATATTCATATAAGCTAAAACGAAAACTAATTAGAATATGGAATAAATAACTTAAAATAATAAAACTTACACGACACACAATTTTAAAGAATATTCTGACATATAGTATTGTAACATGTTCTTCTTCGGTTTTTGGTTGTAGCAGCGCCTGTTCAACGTTCCATGATTATTGGGTGGATCCGGTAACAAAACCAGTAAGCCCTTTAGCCCAATATACATGACTTTAATGCACAATATTATTTGCGCACCAGTGCTACAAGTGGTAGTTTTTAATTATGATGAAATTTCCGTTTGCAAACCACTCAATTGTGAATGCGTGAATACGTTCAAATAATTCAGAACTAAATGTACCGCGTCAACTTCAATCAACAACACCATCATCGGTTGTCAGCGATGAACAATCCAATAATTATCGGAATACTTAAAATGGTAGCGTTGGGAGTGATGAGGCTAGCAACAGACTATAAATTTCACTTTTTCGCCATCTCTCAGCATTGTGCTTTTATTTTATTGCGCAATAGCACATCTCAATATGCAGGCAGCCTCAAGAATAATCCAAATGTGCCTAAAGAATGTGGTGGTACTGAAGAAGTATTTAACATTTTACGGAATTTTGATATTAAGTATAACTTTAGTCTTAATGATTTTTAACCTCTTTGAAATGTTTATCTTTAGCCGTAACACCAGCTACTACGCTTAGAAACTCCATACCGAAGTATATTCCAGCACCCATTTCGAGAAGTTCGGAATATGTATCAAAATTTGTTTGCCCGCTTGGTAATAAATCCCTTGCTAATTATGATTGAGTGGCGTATGGTGAAATATAAAATATAAGCTAAAAATAAAACTAATATTATATTATATTCTAATAAATAAACTATAAAAAGTAAAACTTACACAACACAAAATTTTCAAGGATATTCTAACATTTTGTATGAGTTTTCAAATAGAATTCGTTGCTTCTAATATCTACATACATTGTGTAATTGCTAATGTCTGTAAGTACATAACATAAAACGAAGTACTAAACCAAAATCTATTTTAACTGTACACCGTACGGTACAATAAAAAAAAACAATTGAGAGAATGCAAAACAATATATGTATGTATATGTGTTAGTGTTTTGGTTATATGATGATGATGATGATGATAGAACGACAACGATTGACGATTGTAGGGTGTGCTCTAGCGGAGAAAAAATAAATTAACTCACCCACAAACTTTTGAAATTTACTATGGAAAAGCAGAAGAATTTTCATTAAAATATTAATAAAAGTGGTAAAAGACTAATTATTAGAACGAAAATGATGCTTGTTGTTTTAATAAACCTTATTAGTATCTAAAGACGTCACTATAATGGTTTATATTACTATTACATGTTAAAAAAAACTTATATTTAAAATTTTATTACTATTTTTTTTTAATGGTTATATAAAATAAATAATACATGACTATAATAAAATATGGTATTTAAAATAAAAACTTATTTCATATATCAATTTATAGAGAAATTCATTTTTAAACTTGTATTCTGTTACTCTAATTTACAACAAATATATGCAATATTCAGCAATATATTTCCCCTATTTCAAATGACAAAGTATGGGATATTCCGTTCGGTATACAAAAATCATACTTCAAACTATATATTAGATGCGCTATATTATCAAAATATTACGATTTTAATTTAGAAATATTAAATTCAAATCATGAATTTTTCCATATAACGCCATATAAACAAAAATCGGCTTATGGGTGAACAGCTTCATTTTTTTCCGATAGGTAGTGCTTTCTCAACTTATCCAATCGTCAATTGACGATTGGACTGTCATGATTTTGCATGCAGAGCGTAGGGTTCAATTTAATTCCGGTAGTTTCACTCTCCATATGTTTTATATGGAGAGAAATGTCATTTCATGCAGAGCGTAGGGTTTATATCATTCCCGATAGGTATCGCATTTTGCAGTTTTCCAATCGCCAATTGCGGAATAATGTTGATAGAGCAAGGATGTCATAAAACGCACTCTGCTTCGTATTTGATGATTATTTCAAATATTATAATTTCAGATGTTCGTTAGATTTCAAATGTTTTGTCATCGTCAGTTTAATTTTCAATATTCTTTAATATTGAGATGTGTTATTATTATTCTTATTCTTATACAAATATAAATGAAAAAATTTAATTAAATATATTGTTAAATTATAAAATAAAATACAAAACTTTAAATAAATTGAATAATTAATATTTAACATATTATATAATAGTGACAGTGATAGCTAAACATTTTATTTATTAAAAATAAGCTCGCAGTCAGTTTGTGTAAAAGCTTTCATATAGCTATAATAGTGACAATTATATACAAACAATATTTTTAACAGTAGTTCATATTTATTTTATGTGAATTTTTTTATTTATAAAGTGTATTAAAATTAAGTAAGTAAAAGTTTTTTCAAATAAATTTAATTTGTTTGAAGCAATAAGATTATTCATTATGTAGCTATTTTAGTATTAATTTAATTTAAAGATTCTGAAATGTGTAATGTTTATTTATACTTTGCATTAAAACATTATATTTTAATGACACTTTATTAATATGTAAATATAAGTTACGACATGTAACTAACTTTTTATATGGAAAGATTTTGACTAATTTATTTTTGCCTTAAAATTCGACTTTTATAGCGAGAATTATTATAGTGTTAAATCGTTGTGAAACTAGTTAAGAAGTGTATAAATAATTATTTTTAAATTAATTTATATATTTTTTTTCCGCTGGCGCTACATCCCATATATGGATTTGGCCGCCTCAAATGAGGATACGTAATCAGAATTTTCATGCGGATGATAATGATTGATTAATTCATTGACCTTAACCAGCCGTGAACATTTTTCACCCACCGAGAATCGAGCCCGGGACCTCCGGAGGTTAAAACAAGTATGCTAACCACTGTACCACCGGGGCGGCAATGAATTTAAATGTGTAACTGAAAAATGTGTTTATTATTTAAATACATAGATTATCTAAATAATTAATTCTGTTAAACTTGATGATTAACCATACTAAATGGATAATATATGTACAATATAATTATAAACATCACAATTTAATGGATAATTTTGAAATTTGCTCAGTTTTCAATAAATCGCATATTGTGTCGCTCAATCGCATATTGTAAGTTGAATTGTGGTTTTAAAAGTATATTTCTTAAATTATTGGTCAGGAAAATTAAGATATTCAATATCTTTAAAATCCATTAGGTACAAAGAATTTAATTTCCTCCTGTTTTTAAATTCATTTTGTAAATGTACACTTTGACTAAGTCCGTTATATGAAAATTATTACTTCTAATACTATACAATATAATAATATTTAATTATAAATAGCATACTGTTAATATTTAAATACAGCATTACAAACAAACGCCGCCCCGGTGGCACAGTGGTTAGAATGCTTGCATTAAGCTCCGGAGGTCCCGGGTTCGATTCCCGGTGGGTGATACAGCTATACATCCTCCGGATGGTCGAGGTCCATTTTTTAAGTTCAACGATTTTTGTAATAATTGGTGAGCAGGGATTTTCTAGTGTTAGGAAACATTTGCAGTGGACTTTGATTTCGGGAAATGTTGTTTAGTGGGTCCTCTAATAGGCCTTGGGGTTCGTTTTTTTGAATATTTTTTTATTGATCATAATTGGTGAAAGAGAGTTTTCGAGTGCCAAAACGCGATAACACCGGGTATTGATTCTTCAAAAAAACGTTAAGGAAGTTCTCGTCCGGTGAGCCCCTGTTTGCTTGGTTTTATCTTACTTTTTAACTTACTACCGGTTTCTGAAACGGTTATTTGATTTTTATTAATGTTGGTTGGGGTGGTTTTATTTCAGTAAAATTCGTTTAAGAGGATCCTCCTATGGGAATTCATATTTTTATTATTTTCTTTTGTTAATAGTAATTGGTTAGATGGAAATTTTCTGGTGAAAGGAAGCAATTGTAATGGGTTTTGATTTCTTGGAAAAATATTTTAGTAGGCTTTCTGGAGAGGTTCGGGTTTCATTTTTATTTTATTTTCTAACAAAGGAAATCTAATTGTTGTTATTGCTATTGATATTGCATTGTGTTTTGTTTTTTTTATTTGTTCAATTGTGATTTTTGAGAATTATATAGAGATCATAAATTAGTTCCAAATATGGATCGTATAGGTTCTGTAAAATGGCCAATTCCAATGGACCAAAGCCATTTCTCAACCGATTTCGATAGAACTCGGTATGTACCATGAAAATGGGATTGTAAAATGGGAATATGAATATTATTCTAGTTTCAATAGAATTAAACCATTTCCTTTCAATTGGGATGAATTGTATAGAATGGGATTTGTTTAGTATAGAATGGGATTCAAACATGAGTGTCGGAAATTTTTCTGGAAAATCGACAGTCTAAATGGAACTAACATATTGCTCAATTGAATGAGGTGAAACTCAGTGACATGAACGTGTAACAAACGCTAATGTAATTCGGAACGAGCGTAGCTCGGTGCTCCTGGGACTATGTATTTAAGTACTCATAAACAATCGTTCGCCGCAATACATATAACTACTCAAAGTCTAGGTTTTGCATTATATTGCAATATATTATTATTTTAAATCAAACAAAAATGTTGTGTCACTTTTTTTTTTCTTTGGATTATTTCTAAAAACAAACTCGATCCTATTTAAGTGATGGTGAATTCGTCCATGAATGTTGGATTCGAGGTATCGACGTTAATCTTCCTCGAGAGGCAGCAAGTCGAGAATTACGTAACCGGCTTAGGAATGAAGCAAAGGGAGAAGAGGTCACGCCTATGCTTGGCGTCCCTGATGTAACTGAGGAGTTTGATAAATGTAAAATTAAATACCAATCTATACAAGCTATTCCATTGGAAATTCAGAAAACCCTCGGGAAGCAATTCCAAACTCAGGTTCTACATGTGCTGTACCGGTTGCAAAGATTGTCCAATGCGTTACCGAAAGACACGGAAACATCTACAATTGTTGCAATAATGCTAGAAAAACTTCGGGGTATCGCTCGCACTTTAACTTCAATAGATGAAAACTAAGGATCTCCCGTTCAGCCAGTCACCTCTAGACCTGGTGATACAACCGAAACAAATGGGTCGAACCCCAAAGAGGAAGAGCTATTGGGGAATACGTTGGAACAAGCTCTTAGTATTATCCAAGATCACATCACTCGTAGTAATAAGACTGCTTCTGGTGAAGCTTCTCGACAGAATGTCCGATGTTCTTCAAAGAAACCATCCGAGACAAATAGTTTTGCTTCCTCTGATTTAGAAGACGTAGATTTCTCTCATCACATATTGAAGAAAACCAAATCTAGAGGAAACCGAAAGACCACAACTCGTAGATCTTATATTCCAATCCATAAGTGGGGTGTGGTATTCCGAGGGGATGAAAAAACGAATAAAGTAAACGACTTTATTGCTGACGTGGAAATGTTCGCTAAAACCGAAGGAGTCAATGACACTGAACTGCTCGAGAGAGCTATCTATTTATTTGATGGTCCTGCCAGGCTTTGGTATAGGTCTAACGTGCAAACTACCCCGTTTTCAAGTTGGAAAATTCTAATCCAGTCGCTAAGAAAAACCTTCGTACCAGAAGATCACGATTATTGGCTGATGCAGGAAATTTATCAACGTGCACAAGGTCGTGATGAAAATTATGGCATGTATCTTGCACACATGAAAAGCGCATTCCAAAATTTAATCGAACCAATTTCTGAACCAGAGAAATTGAAGACAATTATCAGGAATCTAAGACCATTTTATATCGAAAAACTCCCTATAGTAGATATTACCACAATTGATCAATTGAGTCTTTATTGTAAAAAAATTGAGGATCATAAGTTTAACCTAGACCATCGCTCTTGCAAACCAACACAAAATTTCATTGGTAGCTCGGTTCCAAAAGTTACTTCATCAAGGATTAAAATTCCAGATCGGGTTGTTAGTTGTTCGCAGCCAAGTGCTTGCACTACGTCTAATGGAGCTGAGGTTGAGAAAGATGAAAGTTTAGTAGCTGCCCTAAAATCATCTCATCTGGCCGAAGATAAACCGAAATCTGATAATAAATGTTGGAATTGTCATGAGAAGGGACATCCGTATTACGAATGCGAAAAACCAAAAACTCGAATATTCTGTTACAAATGCGGTAGGGATGGCTCTATCATAAGATATTGTTCAAACTGCAAAGCTAAACGTATCCTATCAAAAAACCCATAAATCAGTTTGGTCTTGGAAGTCAGACCACTCTGTTTCACAGCGAGACTTCCGCGTCACTTACCACTTCGCCTTTTGAGCAATCTAGTTCTTTCACATTTTCATATTATCCTAAAGTCATTACTTTAAATTCAATAATTAATTACGCCGCAGATGGGAGGCCAATGGTGGAGGTTACAATTTTAGATATGCCCGTAATGGGTCTTTTAGATTCTGGTGCTTCTTGTACTATTTTCGGTACCGGTAGTGAAACAATCATTAACCGTTTGGGGCTTACCACATACAATCTTAATACCTCTATTGCTGCAGCCGATGGCACTCCTCATGCAACTAAAGGGTACCTCAACGTCCCCTACACGTACAACGGAAAAACGGTAGTCATACCTACACTTATCATACCTACCTTAACCAACATGCTGATACTTGGTGTTGATTTTTGGAGAAGCTTTAACATTAAACCAGTAGTACATTCCTGTTCGGATTTAATTTCCAATAAAATTACGGATTGTCAACATGATATATCAGTGGATGACTCAAGAGCGTTGGCATCGATTTTAAAACTATTTCTAATTTCAAATGGAGAAAGTATCGGTAGAACTGATGTAATATCTCACTTTATCGATACTGGTGATGCTAGACCAATAAAGCAACGGAATTACTTGGTATCACCTTTCACTCAGGAAAAGCTGGATAAGGAACTTGACCGCATGATAAAGCTTGGCGTTATTGAAAAATCAAATAGTCCATGGAGCAATCCGATAATCTGCGTTAACAAGCCCAACGGTAAAATTCGTTTGTGTATGGACTCGAGGAAATTAAATGCCGTCACCAAGCAAGACGTCTATCCCATTCCACATATCGGGCGTATCTTGGGTCGATTTAAGACAACAAAATATCTGTCCAGCGTCGATCTATCTGACGCTTTTTGGCAAATTCCGCTGGAGGAGACATCTAAAGAAAAAACCGCCTTTTCAATCTCGTCACGGGGTCATTTTCAGTTTGTTGTAATGCCGTTTGGACTCCATAATGCTCCCCAAACGCAGGATAGACTTATGGATTTAGTGTTAGGTGTCGATTTGGAACCATACGTTTTCGTCTATCTCGATGATATTATTATTTCTACAGAGACGATTGAACATCATTTGGAGCTTCTGAAAATCGTTGCTGAAAGGCTGACTAAAGCATGTCTAACTATAAATTTAGAGAAATCTAAATTTCTGCAAAAAAGTATGAAATATTTGGATTACGTTATATCTGCCGAGGGATTGAGGACTGATCCTGAAAAGGTACAAGGAATTTTGGATTATCCTGTTCCCTCTTCGGTTAAAGCGGTCCGGAGACTTTTGGGGATGGCGGGATGGTACCGCAGATTCATCTCAAATTACGCTACTCTCACTGCTCCTATCTCCGATCTTTTACAAAAAAAAAAACGGTTCTGTTGGACCGAAGCGGCCAATTCAGCTTTTTTAGAAATCAAATCTCGATTGATTTCCCCACCAATTTTATCTAATCCGAATTTTTCTTTACCATTTAATATCCAAACTGACGCCTCTGACGTAGGTATTGGTGCAGTATTAACCCAAGGAGAGGGATCCGAAGAACGCGTTATCTCATTTATCTCACAGAAATTAACAGCTCAGCAACAGAAATACCACACGACTGAAAAAGAATGCCTCGCCGTAATTACAGCTATTGAGAAATTTCGGCCTTATACAGAGGGAACCAAATTTACTGTGATCACGGATCATGCCTCTTTAATATGGTTAAATAATATTCATGACCCTAATGGTCGTTTAGGGAGATGGGCGCTTAAGCTTCAACAATATAATTTTGAACTGAAACACAGGAAAGGTAAATTGAATGTAGTACCCGATGCACTTTCCCGTAGCTTAGACATCGAAGTCGTAACATCTGAAACGGATCTATGGTATGATAATTTAAAAGCCGGGTTATTAAACTCCCCGGAGAAATATCCAACTTTTAAATTATTGAATAATAAGCTTTACAAAATTTACCAAAATAAGGTTGAGAAATTGGTTGTACGCTTCGAAGATCGACACAAAGTTTTGCAATTATGCCACGATAGTCTCCTCTCTGCTCATCTGGGGGTGAAAAAAACCTTAAAGCGAGAATTAAAGAAAAATATTATTGGCCAAAAATTTTAAGCACTGTCAAAGACTATCTGCGTAAATGCGATATATGTAAAGCGTCGAAAGAATTTCCTACTGTAAGATCTCCTATGGGAATGGCAAAGATCCCACAAAGTCCTTGGTCGGTTATTGCCGTGGATTTTTTGGGGCCACTTACGAGATCCAAACAAGGGAATTCGTATATATTTGTCGTCTTAGACATTTTCACCAAGTTTGTTCTACTTTTCCCCTTAAGAAACTCCGAAACCTCTAAAATTCTTAAAATCTTGGAGCAAGATGTATTTTTGATTTTTGGAACTCCTCAAACGTTAATCTCTGATAATGGACCACAGTTCATCTCAAATCAATTTCAGAAGTTTTTAGAAGATAACGGAGTCAAACATTATCGAAATGCGCGCTACCATCCGCAAAATAACCCCGCTGAAAGGGTTAACCGGGTTATTATAGCCTCTATTCGTGCATATCTTAAGGATAGTCATAAAGATTGGGATAAAGAACTACATAAAATTGGATGTGCACTTCGAACTGCAAAACATGAGTCGACTGGTTTTACCCCATACTTCCTTAATTTCGGTCGTGAAATGTATCACTACGGATACGATATTGGAGGAGCCTCTGAAAGCCAAGGTCACATAAATTTCGACGAAATAATTCCAGCTAGAGTAAAGAAACTGGAAGATTTTTCTAAACTACGATCGATTGTAAAGCAAAATCTGATAAAAGCCCATCAAAAATCTGCTCAATACTATAATTTGAGAACACGACCGGTTAAATTCTCGATTGGCGATATAGTCTGGAGGAAAAACTTTCAATTGTCCGACGCATCTAAGAATTTTTCATCTAAGCTGGCTAAGCGAATTAAATGCAAAATCAAACAACAAATTGGGAGTAACGTGTATCTCTTAGAAGACATGGATGGTAAGGAATTAGGAGTATTCCACACTAAAGATTTCGCCACAGATTGAACGTTATATAAATTTTTATATAAAGTTGTTATAAATTTGGATTAACTATAATAATACCTTTTTGTTTGGGTTTTATTAGTTATTTTTGTCTATAAGTTAAATATTATTTTTTTTACTTTAAATTATTATTAATATTTTTTTCTGTTGAAAAGCTATGAGTAGACGAGGTTCTACTACAAGATAGTTCATTCGATGAACTCAACTTAATAAATCAGTCAGACGGTTTTTGAAAAGCTATGAGTAGACGAGGTCTACTACAAGATAGTTCATTCGATGAACTCAACTTAAATAATCAGTCAAATAGTTTTTGCCTAACTATGAGTAGATAGATCTACTACAGGTAGTTCAGCCGTTGATCTTAAACAAATAGGTCAGTAAAGTTTAGATCCGGTGGTTAAGTTTCGAATTCGATTTTGTTTGAATTAGTTTCATGTTTTATGTTGGTCTCAGTGGTTCAATGATAATGGTTCAATAATTTGTTTATTCCGTATATTTGCTTTGAGCTTTCGTCAATGCCTGAGTAGTGTATGAGGAGACGGTGACGAAAGATACGTCTTTATTAATTTTTATTTGTTAAAATTTTTTTTTTATTTGAGTTTGGTAAATTGTGTTTTCATCAATACCAGAACCGTAGCTCGGGGAATGAGAGTAACATTCCCTTATATTTTGTTTATTTTCTTTATTTTTTTTTCTCTCTGGATCCATTAATATATTGCAGTTGTTAGTTCCGTATTTCATTGACAAAAGATTTGAAACTTGATATCTCAATTAGTATTTCTGTGTTTCTCTGAGATCGGATTTGATTGTTATATGCAATGGTACAAATTAGTTTTTTTGTTGTGAACCCATTTTTTTTTTACTCCAACAAGTAGTTCTGAGTCTTCATCAGTACCAGATATGAAAGGTGTCTAAGGAATGGTCTCACAATATATTTTTGCATTATTATTATTAATTAATTCTATTTTTTTTTTTGGAACCGTTATTTGAGCTACCGATTGCCAACATTATTTGATTAATTAATTTTCCTCATTTTCGGAAATCTTTCAACATTATTTTTGTTGTCGAATTTGAAATTTAGACGAACTGAAAGAGCAAATATTAGGTATTAAGAGTTAGTAAGTCTTGGTGATGGGTTTTTCTTAGTTATCTAGAGAATTGGTTTAAGTATCTTAGTATTTGGTATAAAGTACATTCTTGTTTGGGAAATTACCTTTTTTTTTGGAATCTCATTATTAGATTCGGTAATTTTTCGTAATTTTAGTATTTTGGTTATTTAATTTTATATTTCATTTCCCAACGTTAGATTAAACTGTGTAACCAATGAATTAAAAGAAAAAAAAAATTAATTAGTTTTTTTAATTAATTAATTTTTTTTTAATTGTCGTAAAGATGTAGTGTAAGGTTTTTTTTATTTATCATGTTTCAGTCGATTTGAAGTTTTGCTGTTATTAAATTTTACTGCCGGTATTCCCTCAATTTAAAATTCTTGTTAATATTTTTTTTTATTGCTTCAAATCGATAGCAATAAAACCATCAGTAACAATAGTATGCATCAATGAATGCGATTTCGTGAATGGAGAGCAATCTCTGTACCATTTGTTCTTGTTTGTATTATTGATTAGATATCGATTTTTTTATTTTCTGAATATAATTTAATTATTACGATAGATGTCGTACGATTTTTTTCGGGCTAAGCTCAAGCCGAGTCCTCAACCATTGTCAAATTTTTGGTCGCCAATTTCGAAATAAAAAAATAAAAATTATTGGTAACCAACCTAATTGTGTAAGTCAGAGTAGGTAAGTGATGGTATAGAGTTCAGTGACTTGGTGGGTGCAGTGGTCGAAAAAAAAATTAAAGTCGGAGAGAGGGAATACTTCCGGCATTTTTGGATTTGCTGATGGGTATATAAACCGAAGCAGCATGCAAGAGTGTTTATTTTTTTTGGTGTTTTCTTGTCTTGTTCAAGAATGTTTTTTTTGATTATATTGATAATATGGCCAGTGTTTCTACTTAGTTTTTTTTGTGGACAAATAATAAAAAAAAAAAAAAGAAAAAAAAACACAAAATGAAATACAAGTTTGTGTTTTTTTAAATCCAAGACGGATTTAATAAATTTATTTTTTTTGATGATGGATATTATTTTGTGAATGGTGAATAACGATTACATACTTTATTTTTTTTTTTTTTGTATTTATATTCTTAATTTTTGTTTTTTTGGTGAATAAATTTAATAATTTTTTTTTGAATTTAACTTATTTCAATTTGTATGTAATTAGTTGTTTTAATTTTGGCACGCTACAGTGTGACCACCACACTACTTTCTTATACTTACATTATATTTTTATGTACATACATACCCACAGACATCATTTAGAAATGAATACAGCGCTGTGTCAAGCTGGAACATACCTTCCAACCTCTGCCTAGACAGTCAGCAGATGAAGATATAACTCCAGTAATCAAAGTGTATGAACTTGATGTACGTAAAGTTACACAGCAAGAGCTGAGAGAAGTAATCAACAACTTATATAGAAGAAAATCTCCTGGATACGATCTAATTACAGGCCAAATAGTTAAAGCATTACCTGAAAAAGAATTAAGAAAATTGCTCCAAATAATCAACGCAATGTTCAGACTGAAATATGTCCCAAGCCAATGGAACTTTCGCTGATGCATGCTTTGCAACTTTCGCTGATGATACTGCAATCTTTACAATTGGTAACACCAAAGAAGAAGCGACCAGAAACCTTCAGACAGCCACTAACACAGTGAGCAACTGAACGAAAAGATGGCGAATCAAGCTGAATGAAGCGAAATCAATACATGTTAACTTTACAAACCAAAAAGTTAACTGGATACCGGTGGAACTTAACTAGCAACAAGTTCCTCATGCGAATACGGCGAAATATGATAGGAATTTAAAGATGGAATACGTCAGCGAAGAAATCAAAAGACACGCGAAACAACACTTGGAGCGTCTTAGTCAACACCAAAATGACGGCATCCGTAGTATGCTGGAAAACACGAATTTAGTGAAACGGCTTCGAAAGACGAAACCTCTAGATTTAAGTTCAAATTGGAACCACTAAATTAAATTAAATTTCAAATATATAGGGAATAGCCAATGGCCTAAACCCCTCTAAACATTAAACTCATGTCCCTCACAAGTACAAAAAGGGTACTTATGTATTTATTAGTCGCGATTAACACGGTTTTGAGTAACACGGTAATTTGGCGGAATGTAGTTACCGTGTTAATTGAGGGACAGGTGTAATTGTTTTGACATATAAACTATAGTATCGCTGCACTATAAATCGCTACAAATGTAACATCTGCAATAAATTCTCACTTCTCCAAGAATATCGAATGAACTGTTCGTCAGCTCCATACTCCAGAACAAACATCGCGGTAAGATATTCTCACTCTTATCCAATTTGACAAGATCGCTGTAATTTTTGAAATAAACTTAACACCGCACCACCTAAAGTTCACATAAAGAGCTGTACAACCACGGTATCTTTGAAGTTAATTCTGACACGGCACTTAATAAATATTACCATTATCATTTAAGCTCGACCATGTTGTGCACTTTTTATTTTATTAGGTTTGCTCAATGCTAGCCTCTTTGGTGAATCATTTTATACTATTGCACATATTAACTTTTATTTCGTCTGTATCCGACAGCACAAGAACCGGTTTGATTGAACCTGCAGTAACCCTTCAATCCATTGTATCAAATTTCCTTAGGTTCGATCGTCGCCCTGTCTGGGCGAGTCGGCTAGCGCGAGCAAGCCCATTTTGCTCTTGCCACTGGAATATACAATACGATCTTGGGCAATGCGAAACGGGTATATCGCCCTTTCCCCTCGGTCTCTCTACTGCGCATGGTACAACCCGAAGGCACACCGCAAGCCACATTAACGTGTTCCTTATCGTTTATTTTCGTTATTCACCTATATCATTTCGCTTCATGACACCATACTTTTGCCTTTAAGTTTGTGTCTGGATGCTCTTCATTAATTAATTTGTCTTTGGAGATTTTCTGGTGAGCAACAGCCCACCTGTAATGCCCAACTGAACCGCTCCTCAGGACCAACTGTAATAATGGTATGTTCCAATCGTCAATTCCATCCAATTTTTATCAGTTGCCGTCCAGGATTAAGCACACAGTACGACGTTAACCCCTTTGATCTAGTAATCAATCACACTCGTATAATATTTTAGCACACTCAACTAATATTTCTTTTTTCAGCAGTCTTTCCCTACACTAATTTCAAAACTTTTACTTAGTATTAAGCAAAAACCTAACCCTTAAATATATATGTCGCATTTCTCATTAACAACATTTGCTGTATTTTACACCCTTATGCACTTTAAGTAAAATTAAATATAAATACAACCACTGACCTTATGTAACCTTTATCGTTTCCTCCGCCACGACATTTGGTTATAATTTCTAGTTTTTATACTTACCCATTTTCTAGAACAGTCGACAGATCCGGCACTTCTTTGGTGCGGCTCGCAGAGCTTCTCAGTCGAGATCAAAACGCTTTCCGTTTGGATCTCTGGTTGTTGCTTACGTTTCCAATGTCACACCATTTTCCTTAAAATTACTCATCTCCGGCATTCTTGTGTCCCATCAGCGTCACCTCAGACGCCCAATGAGCTACATCTTTCTCATCTTTGACAGACACTTCACTTTTCATTAAAATTTGTTTCATTTGCCTTCCACCCTATAAATCCTCTCGTTTTTATTTTTTTTATTTTAGGTTATGAAGCTTTTCTTAGTTGCAAAAATGTGCAATAATACGTCCCACTGTGAAAAAATTATTTCCATGGATCTCGAACCAGACGCTGAGAATAGTATTTGTCTATTTTTAATCAATTTAGAGCCAAAAGACGAGAAAATTCGTGAAATGAAGGAGCCAAATGAAACACGTCACTACCGGCTAAACTATATTCAATCCTAAGGGGCCCATATATTATTTCACTTTCACAATTAAATATTGAATTAAAACTTTTCAATTTAAATTAAAATTTAAACTTTTCTCAGTACATTAATTATTTTTAATAAAATAAATTTTCAAGGAAAATTTAAGCTTTAAGTAACTATCATGATATAAATATAGTATCATGACATCTTATATTGTTTGAGGATAGAATTTTGGGCTAACTTCACAAAAAAATATTAAAAAACTTTCGCAGGATTTTCGGGGCTGAGAGTAAAAAATGTCACGATAGTAGTATTTGGTGTTTCCATCGCAATTTTCGGGTATGGAAATTGGGCTAACTTCACGAATTTAAAATTCTGAGTAATCAAGAATTGTAAACTTTAAATTCGAAGCAGACAAATCAATGACACATCGTTATCGGCCTGGTTTACTTTTATCTTAACATTTGGTGAAGTGACTAAAATGGAAGTAAATGCTTTTACTTAATTTTTTCAATATTCATATTTCACGATTAATCAATATCTTTAAATATTTTTTCTAGGTAATACTTTTCTTAAAAGTAAAATATTCCATTTCCATGTGCCTAGTAGACGAGAAATATTCACCTCATCCATTGAAAAGCACGATGCCAATCTGAAAACTGTCACGAAAGATGATTTGGCCTTTTGAAGAGATTCGAAACCGGCATTCGCAAAAAAACTGAAAAAAGTTAGATAAACTGTTTGTCCAATTAATTTAAAATTGGGAGGGTTCGATCTCACAACAGATATGTTATATTAATTCAGATTTTATATTATTCGATTTGCTGACAACGAATGCTTAATACTCACAAATAAAGTCAGAAATAAAATTTTGTGCATTTAGGGATACTCTTTCAAAATAGTAATTTAAATTCTTAAGGATTTGCAACAGTAACAGAGGTGTGTACTGTAGGAACTCCTTCCTAAATATATAGTAAGTAATGCAAAGAGGTGAATCCGCAAAGAATTGCTAGAAAGGATTTAAACCATGACATTTTTTAATGAAGGCCCTCTTATATAGATTAGTCGGAGAGAGAAGCTGTATTGTTCTTCTGGTTTGTCCGTAGTATGCAGAATTTGGTTAAGGAAGTTGAACGCTTATATCTAAATTTTAAGCGAATAACGAAAATATACTCGGAGCTTTAAAAAAATAAATTTGATAATTTGCGCTTATCAAAATTGATCTATGTGCGGCAAATATTTGTATCATAAGAATATTTTGACAATATTCTTATTAGCTCATCAATTTCGGCAAACATTAAGTTGATCACTATAAATTAACTAATTTTTGTATTAAGTATTAATTTTTTTTTTTTGTAATTTTTGTGTAACACGTGACCTCAGACATGCGTGGCTGAATTTTAACTTCCGGTTTTTATTTACGTTTGTATTTCGTTTTCGCTTATATAGATAAAATAGATGACAATATACACATATAGATGACCATTGTAGTGTGTATTTTACATATCCCATATAGAACAGAAATAATTTGTGGTGATGTAAAAAATGAAAACCACATCAAATCGAAACTATTCTTTAACTATAGTGGTGTAATTAAATTGTTTTGTTATAGGTATGTATTATTGTTGTTGAGGTAGTTTGTGGTAGTAAATTTTATGACTATTGGCGATTAAGTTAATAGTTGTTGTTGGTAAATCTTGATTCGATCAAAATCATTGAAATTTGGGTTACAACAGAATCAACCTTTTTATTGGCTAATTTCAAATTCTTTGTTTGTAAAGGCATGAAATTATATCGATTATCATAGAAACAAATCACTGTTAGGTGATTAGTCACCAAACAATCTCAAACCATAATTTTATTGTTCATTACAATATTTTTAACTCCTTTAATTACAGTTCACATGGGGTATGGCAACAAAAGAACAAATTGATTATTCATCATCGATTTCGATCGATTTTGTAATGTGTTAAGATGTCTGCGATGATAAATCGAGACATATGTGGCACAATAAACTCAGTTTTTTTTTTACACTATTAAATTAGATTTAATTTTGTAATATGTCATGAAACTAAATAAATGTCATTCTTAATGATGGGTGTGTGTGTGCAACATTAAAAATTGATTGTTAGAAAGATTTGGTATAAATATAATTGTTAATTTATTTAGCATTTATATGTTTATGTCAACAAATTATTACCTGCGTCAACTGTACGGCTTCATTTCGTTTTAATACACAACACATGCATAACGGTTGCTGTATGTTGTGTAAATCGGATTAGAATAATAAAATCAACTCTCGAACGACAACTAAAACATTGGATAATTTAGCTGGAGAGGAAATGAACTACTTTTTCCTAATTATGGTGTATGTACTAATTGTGTAAAAAACTGTCCAAAATAATTTCACCTACATAATTAGAATATAATACAAAAATGTTTGTTGACATTATTCGAATTAATTCAGATGTGACGTTTAAATATGTGGAATTGTTTTTTGCTGTTTCCGCATATATCAGACGGTGAGTATTACATGTTAATTTATGCTGATTATTGTGCAATTATGTAGGTATTTGGAAATTCGTTTTTTTATGGTGTTTATTATAGTACAACTAGGGGACCCCTGTGCATTTGCACAAAATATTTTTTCAATCGTATATTTCTTTATAAACTATGTTGTCTGTTACTAAAACATCATTTTCTATTCCCTGACGTGGTGTTGCGAAAACTTGAATTTTTAAAGAATCTGATGTAACAGTTCTAGAAAATGCGGTATAAAGTTGACCATGTCTAAAACATGGTTCAGGAAGATACAATCCAACTCTTTCGAACGTTTGACCTTGCGATTTATTTATTGTGATTGCATAAGAGAGACGAACTGGAAACTGATGTCGAACGAAGTTGAAAGGCAAAGATGGATCATTAGCTGTGTCTAATGTAATTCTAGGAATAAAATATATTGTCCCTGAATGTGATCCGGTAATTATTTCTAATTTTTAGCAGTTTGTGCTTAAATCAAGAACCACTAACCGTGTTCCATTGCATAATCCATTTTTTATTGCAAGATTTCGCAGCAATATAATTATACAACCCTTTTTTAATTTAAGGCAATATGGCGGTAATCCTGATGGATTTATTGAGTTAAGATATTCCACTGGAAAATTATCTTGCATGTTTTCATCATCAGAGCCGTCATCGGCCTTAACTGAATCGATTGCACAATAACATATTTCATTTGAAATAAGTTTTTGAAGAACATTATCATTTATTAATCGAACATGCTCATTTTTCGGACACAAAATTGCACGTTTTGATATATGTACATGCAAAATAATTTGTAGTAAATGATGAACCAAAAATATCTGTAATAAGATCATCGGAAATGACATTGCTCTCTTATCACTTATTGCTCTCATGTTTGTACTTAAGCTTAATACTTTAAAGTGATGCCACAAATGGGACTTTTTAATAGTCGCATTTATAATTGACGCGCGATTTTCTCTTCTGACAACAGATAACACTTGCCGAAAATCTACTCCAAGACAATTAACGCAGAGTGACATGTCATTCCTTGAGTTGCTGCTATTCCTGTCCATGCAACACATAATACATTTTTATTTTTTGAATTAACGCTCGGTATAAAAATGTTTTTCCACTTCCACCAGTGCCCGAATTCCGGTTCGATAACAAATGACAATGAGAAATGATTTGATTTTTTATTTCAACTAGTCGGTTTAAAAATGCAAGAGTAGGCGAAATAAAAAATAAAGTCATTTCTCATTCTCATTTGTCATTGAACCGGAATTCGGGTGCAGGTCCATCTAAATAAAAACACTTTTGGGAAATTCGATTATATAAGGATGAAAATATCATTGATGCTGCGACATTCTGATCATTGTTGAGTAATACCCACAGATTAGGTTCAGCTGTTGTTATAATAGGAGCAAAATTTATGTTTTGATTTAAGATTTCTGTTGCATTAGGAAGTGGTAAAAGTAAGAATAAATCAAATCCTGCTTGCTCACGCTAGAAAAAGTGGAAAAAAAAGTGGAAATATCATTGGATCAAGGTGTTTGGATAATGGATTAATTCTTTTCATGGTTCTAGAGTCAGCTGGATGTACAGCAAAGTCGAGTGTAGCTGGTATATTACCATCGCGACCTGAAGCAAAAATCTATGCAACATCAACAGAATTCGTCGGAGAATTGTAAACACGTTGATCATCGTATAAATTTCGAGTAAAAATTAGTGATACGTTATTTATAGGACGACCATTTAGTGTAGCATCCTCAACTTCATTTTGATAAACATCTCTAAGTTTCTTGTAAGACATATTAGCATAAGGAGAATTTTGAAGAACGGTAGAAATGATTTTCATTATTTCACGATTGCAAGATGCATTAGCTGGGTTTTTCATACGAATATTAACAGCAGTATCCAAGTCATAGATATATAACTCTGCGTAAGCAATTTCTCTACAGCGATCGTAGTAGCTTGCTGAATTTAATTAGAGGTCAATAGGAATATTTTCAACTGATCGATGATACACTTCACCTGATATTTGAAAACAATAAACGCTTCCTGGCATGTCATGTATTTTAGCACCCATAGAAGAAAATGCATTGGCATTATTGAATTGACGAATAAATTGTCGAAAATTCTTACTTTTATTATCAGTTCTAACAAATAATTTTTTTAATTCAACGGGAAAATTTTCGTCTCCTGTTGGTAAGTGTGACAATTTCGCATTATGACAACAATTGCTTTTAGATTCCATGCTAAAGAAAAGAGCACTGCAGTGACTACATTGGACAGACAATGATCCTAAGCAAAGGGTTTCTGATACAGTAAAATTATCACTACCACGAACAGCGCACCTAAATAGTGATAGCCATCTACGATTACTTTGAACAACTGCATTTCTGTTATCCATTCGACGCTGATTTAATATTTCGCGATTATTTTTGCGACGTTCCATTGCACGCATGCGTAATTGTTCGCCATTATTTTCGCGATAACGTCTTTCATTTATCCTATACCTTTCCTGATTTTGTGACATGATAATTAAATTCTTTGAATTTTAAAAACAAAATTATATATCATTCACAAAATAAATATTTTTGATATAAATTTTAAAACAATAGTATGGAAATACTGCATTCCCGGACGATAGTGGAAATTGGCGGACGAGGCGATAGCCGAGTCCGGCAACCACGGGAGTCCGGGAATGCACTTTTTCCCCGAATTGTACATACTATTTTTTCTCCGATCGTACTTTAAAACGAATATAAACCCAAAATAATTTTTAGTATTATTCATTAATAAGAAACCAAAACAAAGTAAAAAATCGAAAATAACATAAAATTATTGCTTAGTTAGCCACGACATCATAAGACATAAATACATTTTGTTTTTTTTTTAAAGTTGTCAAGTTTGTGTACCTATTTGATTTATAAAAAACGTGTGAACGAAATTTAAGGGATATGGACAGTGAAAGCGAATTATCCTTATCTTGTACCCCGCCGGATATAGTGGAAGCAGCTAATTCAGCTACATGTGATTTACTCCCGCAAAAATCGAAGGAAAAATACGAAAATGCTTATAAACGCTTTATGGATTATTGTCAATCTAAACACATCAAATCATTTTAGGAAAACGTCATTCTGGCGTATTTCGCTGATTTATCTACAAAATTGAAATCATCCACATTATGGTCAAACTACTCAATGATCAGGTCGATGCTAGTGGTTAAAAATAATGTGGTTAATGCAAAATACCAAAAATTACGTGTCTTCTTGAAACGCAAATCCGACGGATATAAAGCGAAGAAATCTAAAATACTAACTATGGAATATGTTCAACAATTCATTTTGGAAGCTTCAGATGATTCGTTCCTAGTTACTAAAGTAAGCATGTAGGTATTTAAAACGATTATTATTTGTATTTACACATTAAATTCAAATATGTTTTCGGATAAAATACAATTCACACTGCAATATTTTTTTGTATGTAATATTATGATTGTTTTTTGTAGGTTGCGTTAATTTTTGGAATCGCTGGTGTTTGTCGACGGGATGAACTAGCCCGCATGGAAATTACTGACATTAGTGATTTGGGATCTAAACTTTTAGTTAAAATCCCGAATAACAAGACAAATAAGCCACGATCATTTATCGTAAACGAAACTTATTTAAAATATTACAGAAAATATATAGCTTCGCGTTCAAAAGATTTCAATTCTTTGCGTTTTTTTTTTAAATACACAAATGGTAAAGGTTTCAAACAAGCAGTTGGCATACATCAGTTTGGTAAAATGCCTCAAATTGTTCCTACTTTTTTAAAATTGCCAGACGCAAAACAATACACAGGGCACTGTTTCCGCCGTTCATCTGCGACAATTTTAGTTGATAATGGCGCAGATTTAACATGCTTAAAAAGATTTGGAGGATGGAAGTCATCGACTTTTGCTGAAGGGTACATCGATGAGTTCATTATCAATAAAATTGAAGTTGCTCATAAGATTTTCGATACAACGGATAATGAAACAGCCGATGCAAATAATGTTAATGATTTTAATAGCAATATATCAACAACAATGCTGGGATGCGATACTACTAATCCACCAATGTTCAATAATTGTACTAATTGTACGATAACCGTTAATATTACAAATAAGTAAAATTAAACTCCTATACCTAACACATAATTAGTTTGGCATAGATTTATCAAATAAAAATTGATTATTATGTACACTGTTAAATTAAAATAAATAAATGCGTTTGACCTTATAAGTGTACTTTTATTTCTTCTAAACAATTAAAAATCCATACGGGAATAAATTCCCGGCCTAGGCCAGAAAAAATATTCTCGTACTATTATTACTTGTTGCTTAGCAACAAATACAACATACTGGAATCATGAGCTTTTCGTTTCGAAAAAACAACGGAAAGATATATTTTTTCCTACGATCGGAGAAAAATATTTTTTTAAGCCTGAAATAAAATCACAATTCAAAATAGTACGTCCATCCGCAAGCAAAGCATAAATTGAAATGAAAATAAAATTTGGAATAAATTCAAAAATATATTCTTGCTGTATGAGATTGTGTGAATCATCAATCATGAATGTGCATGCATATGAAAAGTACAAAAAAAAGATAATACAAAAAGGTATAAAAAAATAAACGAAACAAAACACAAGTTTCGTTTATTTGTTTCGTTTAATTTTCTTATACCTTTTTGTATTATCTTTTTTTTGTACTTTTCATTTTTTTTTGTAGATAGATATTCTCAGTTCTCAGCAGCTATTTACACGTTCTTTACATTATACTTTTAGTATTTTTGTACTGTTTGTTAATAGATTATTTTATAGAATTATGATGAGAGTATTTATACTGAGAGGAGAGTGGAAATGCTCTATGGCTACGCATTTTCTTGGCTTGTATATTATATATATGATGGAAAAGGATTTTTTGCACACGAATTTCAAAATGATTTTGATTTATAGCCAGAGTTTAAAAGGGGATAGCATTTCGCTCTTCGCTCTTCATTTTTTTTTCAAGAGAATAATAAAAACTAAAAATTCTTCATAAGGAACGATATTGCAAAAAAAAAACATCGCTCTGAAGAACAGGAGCATTATTTTTATTATAAGGCTCTCGCTCTTCCGCTATTGCGTTTGTATTATCATATGTTCGCTCTTTGTTATTGAGCTAAATAAATACGCTCTGCTACGATAAATAAAAACGTCATTAATAGTATATTGCTCTTGCTCTTGGTATTACGGCAAACGGTCACATTCAAAAACTTTTAAAATTGTCTCCTTAGAATTTCTCTCCTGATTGTTTTGTTCGCGAACAGATACACATTTAAAAATATCTACTGTTCCGGAATAATTGGACTGTGATGGAATTCCACATGTGCGTTGGAAATGGCATTCTAAATTGGTTTTTGGATAAAGTTCTAAAATATGACCAATTATGAGGGAACTTGGCTATTCCTTATCAATTTTAATAAAATTTGATATGTGCGTTGGAAATGGGATTCCAAAATGATTGTTGGATTAAGTTCTGGAATATGGCCAGTTATGATGGAACTTGACTATTCTTTAACCGATTTTAGTGAAGTTTCGCATGTGCGTTGGAAATGGGATTCTAAAATGATTTTTGGATGAAGTTCTGGAATATCGGCAATTATTATGGAATTTGGCTATTCCTCAACCGATTATGATGCAATTCGATATATGCGAAGGAAATGGGATTGCAAAATAGTTTTTGGATGAAGTTATGAAATATGGCCAATTAGGGTGGAACTTAACTTTTCCCTAACCGGTTTTAGTGAAATTTGACATGTGCGATCGAAACGGTATTCTAAAATGATTTTTGGATAAAGTTCTGAAATATGGCCAACTAGGATGAAATTGAGCTACTCCTTTACCGATTTTAGTGAAATTTGAAACTTCTATTGTTATTGGTGGGTCTTAGAATTAGAAAAATCATTTCAGAATCTCATTTCCATAGCTTATGTCAAGGAATAGCTGAATTTTAACCAAACAGCCCATATTCCACAACTTTACCTAAAAATAATTTTATGCTCCCCTTTCCATCACAAATGTCATGATTGAAAATCATTGTTTGCACATGTCGAATTGCATCACAATCGGTTAAGAAATATCCAAATTCCATAATAATTGTCCATATTCGAAAACTTTATCCAAAAACTCATTTTAGAATCCCATTTCCAAAGCGCATATCAAATTTCACTAATATCGGTTAAGGAATAGCTAAGTTCTATCCTAGTTGGCCATATTCCAGAAATTTATCTAAATATTGTTTATTGAACTCTCTTTATTTAATAATATTCAAAGAGCAATTCGTGTGTTACAAAAAATATCGCTCCATCAATCGCATCGTATAGATTGGGAGCGATATTTTTAACTTTTACGCTCCCTGTTTCTAGAGCAATTTTAAAAATAAAAATTTAAATCACTTTTAAAGAGTGAAATAATTTTGATTTTTTTATTTTTGTCATTAGAGGGTAACAGCGTAAACCTACAGTAAAAAAATATTTTATTGGGAGCAAGAGCGAAAATTTATATAAAGAGCGATAAAAGAACGAAAAATTTAAACTCTCCTTATAGCATATTCACACGAATCGCGATTTTACTCGTACGGGTTAAAACGATTCAGTGGTTTCTCTTCAATTACATGTTAAAATATATACTAGTCACTTAAAATTCGTTAGTAAAACAATTCCGAACATAATCAAATTGACAACTTTTTTAGCAAACGCACATTTCCTAATAAAAATTGCAAAAATTTATAAATCGCTGCCATTTTCGAAAGTTCACGCGAGAAAACACTTTTTTGCCATTTTTATTAGGATGTGCGTTTGCTGGAAAAGTTGTCAATTAGATTATGTTCGGAACTATTTTATTAACTATTTTTAAGTGGCCAGTATATATTTTACCTTGTAATTTAAGAGAAACCACTAAATCGTTTTAACCCGTACGAGTAAAATCGCGATTCATATGAAAAGGCCTTAAATAAAATTATGGAAAAGTAAAATCAATTCAAGAATTTCATGAGGCTAAAGTATTTCAAGCATCAAAATTAAGAAATTTAAGAACATTTTTTTATAGCTACTTTGAGGTTCTAGGAAATTGTAAATATCTGCCCAAAACACACACGTTTTTTTTCCGTAATTAAGAAATAAAGAAAAACTAAAAGTTATTTTTTTGAGGTCAAAATTATTTGTGCAACATTAAAAAATTAAAAAAACCATTAATAAATTAATTAAACTTACAATTATTTTCAGTAATTAAATATAGCGATGCTGTACTCAAAAGGCAAAACAGCTTAAGTCGACTTAAGACAAAAAATATTTTCAATATTCAACGTTTTATAGCCATCTTTAACTCCACTAAACTTGACTTAAGTGGTAATACCTTGTAGCCAAGGGCGGTGGGCGCAAGCCGTAGTAGCTTTTTATCGGCATAAGTGGAAAATGAATTTAAAATTCAACTTTTTCTACCTCTTTAGAAAAATTATCAAATTTGATTTAGGCTGTTTTGCCTTTTGACCACAGATTAGCGAACTCTGCTAGATTCAAGATTTTTTTATAACTTTGTGGTAGTGATGCTACTTATGTGCGGAAGCGCTGCTCCGCTGAACAGGAAATTAGGGATCCATTTTATTTATCATCAAGAACAAGTAGGAATATTACATCATTGGTTGTGGTAAAACTCAACTTCTGAATTATTATTTAAAATCAAAGCCTCTGATAAAGTTTGACACAATGGACTAATTACAAAATTAAAGAGAATATACTGAGAGAAATACTGCAAATATAATATATTAAATAATAATTCTTTAGGTTTCCCATAAGGCAGCGTTCTAGGACCAATATTATACTGGTTTTACATAGCTGATTTACCTATAACGAACAAAGTAATAATATCAACATTTGCTGGTGATACGAACAACCTGTTGCCACACAATAATCCCGACACTTCCTCAAAAGCGGACTGTGGTAACAACTGGAGTGGGAAGGAAACGCTCTTTCCCACCAATGGAATTAAACGACATAAATATTCCTCAACTACACTTAGGTCAAATAACTAGGCCCGCACCTGGTTAAAAGGATTATTATTTGCTTTGAATACACCCTCAAATCCTTAAACCGGATTTCATCTCCTCCGTCGATTCAATTTTCTTTGCGTCCCATGTGTAGAAATTGCGAACTTCTGTAAGAAAAGTATTCTCGCAAACAAGTCATTTTGGCAAAAATCGAAAAATGCAGTCAGGGTCATATTGTAGTGCTTTGTTAATATATTTGAACACATATTTAATTGACCTGACAGAAATTTAATTTTTTTATTTTTATGTACAAAAAATTTTTAAGATCCATATTCCATACAGACCATTCTGAAGGTAAGAGCTAATTTTAATGGAGTTTATGGACCGTTGTTCTCTAAACTTTTTCTCTAATTTCTCTGCGATAATTCAGTTACTCTTATTTACGTTTCTCGCATTACTTGCATACATTATTATTTCTTAGTCGCCTTATCAAGTTAAATGCTGTATAAATTAGCAGAAAATTTTCAGCAGACAAAATGAGCTTTTTTGTTTTTTTTTGTTTGTTTCTATCTCTGCAATCTTTTCCGCGGCTCAAGGCGTTCCCAACTCTATCGCAGTTCGATTAGCCAAATCGAGCACGTACGGCTATAGACCCGTTTTTGTTTAAACCACCTGCACATTGCATTGCTTAATGCCAGCCTATAGTACGACATGAAAGGTGGTGGGTCGACCCATGGATTCCGCACTCCCAACAAGGGGTCATAGATGTGTTCATCTTCATCACCGATCGTAATCAGATGATATAAAATCCCACTTGCATCCCGCCCCTGTAGGGATTCGAACCCGGTAAACTGCGCCATTTGCTCGGTAAAAAATAAGTTTTTCTGCTCACCACCAGGGGCAGCACTAAAACAAAAGAGAACTTTTTCTGCTGAAATATTTATTAGCCAGAAGAAAAATTATGAATATGGTTCATTGTTTATTGTTGTTTTAATAATAGATTTTTTTTGTATTTATTATAGTTGTTATTCGTATTTCTCATTATTTCTCATTTCTCATTATTGAAAATTTTCAGCATCAAACAAAATTGCCCGAAAAATACGTTTTCGTATTTTTGAATTTTTTGTTTTGATTTTGCTTCTGCTTGCAATAATAAATTTCGACGATTAACGAAACATCGTTAATGCAAGCAATCGATTTTGTATGAAATTTTCCGTCATAACAGCCTCACACCAAAACATATTAGGCAAACCATCATTGAACAACATGCATCTGACCATTTGAACTAGAGTCCTATTTTTTCATTCAGTAACACCATCGAAGCAGGCTACATTGTTTTGATTTTTTGTTTTCTTCGCGCTCATTGTCAATTCTCCACGTTTAAATTGACACAGGTCATTTTTACAAGTTTTCTAGAAAATTGACGTTTCTACAAAAATTTGCGTTTCTTTTTGTTTTTTGTTTATTGATGTCGATCAAAAAAGCCGCAAAAATATATACTGTTAAAGTTAGCCGAAAGTTGCCAGCCGAAAGTGAAACGTCGATAATGCAGATTGTGTTAGTACTAGGCGAAAATAAAAAATTTAGTAGTTATCAGCCGAAAGTGAATAGGAAAAATTTTTATTTAAATCTATGTATTTAAATAAAAATTTTTGTAAATAAATGTAAGTGTAAAACTTTGCTTCTTAGAAAATATCGAAAAATCAGAAGAATACACAAAATTGGAATAAAATCAGCCTCTAGAGTATATATCTGAAGCTGAATCGTTTTTATGTGATTTGTCAAATGAAAAAATTCTGTTCAAGTTTCCCGTGGGAAATCTCGGAAAATTCGATTTTCCAAAAATTATTAGAAAATTTGTATAAAATCAGCCTTTAGAGTGTTATGCTGGAAACAGGTGTGTAGAATTCTGCATGCATCGAAATTAGAGTACGCTATTTTATATGGAATGAAATAAGTATATTCTGCAAACCATGCAGAATTCTGCATGTTGACTCTATTTCTAATTTTGCTGCACATTTTGGTAGACTACATTACGTAAAAGTAAACAAATCTAGTACAATTTGTGTAGTTTTTCTTTTTTTCAATCAATTTTTTTAAATTGTTGACAGAAAATATGTTTTGTGTGAAAAGTGCCAAAACGGAGGATAAAAATTAATTAATTTTTGACAAAATAAGACAAAATTCACACAAAAAAATTGTATATTAAAATTAAATATGTATGAAATAAACGTCAAAAAATAAAGAACTGCATGCATTACATGTGTTTTGAACGCAGATCTGCAGGCATCACTGCATGCATAAATTCTGCACATCTGTTTCCAGCATTATGTCTGGAAATGGATTGCATTGATGTGATTTGTCAATAGCTATCGCAGGAAAAAAATTCAGTACAAGTTTCCCGTGGGAAATCTCGGAAAATTCGATTTTGCCAAAATTATCAGAAAATTTGTATAAAATCAGCCTCTAGAGTGTTATGTCTGGAGATGGATTGCATTGATGTGACTTATCAATAGCTATCGCAGGAAAAAAATTCAGTTCAAGTTTCCCATGGGAAATCTCGTAAAATTCGATTTTCCAAAAACTATTAGAAAATTTCTATAAAATCAGCCTCTAGAGTGTTATGTCTGGAGATGGATTGTATTGATGTGATTTGTCAATAGCTATCGCAGGAAAAAAAATTCAGTACAAGTTTCCCGTGGGAAATCTCGGAAAATTCAAAAAAGTTTCCAGCCGAAAGTAAGAAATGGTGAATAAAATCAGCCTCTAGAGTGTTATGTCTGGAGATGGATTGCATTGATGTGACTTATCAATAGCTATCGCAGGAAAAAAATTCAGTTCAAGTTTCTCGTGGGAAATCTCGGAAAATTCGATTTTCCAAAAACTATTAGAAAATTTGTATAAAATCAGCCTCTAGAGTGTTATGTCTGGAGATGGATTGCATTGATGTGACTTATCAATAGCTATCGCAGGAAAAAAATTCAGTTCAAGTTTCCCGTGGGAAATCTCGGAAAATTCGATTTTCCAAAAACTATTAGAAAATTTGTATAAAATCAGCCTCTAGAGTGTTATGTCTGGAGATTGATTGCATTGATGTGATTTGTCAGTAGCTATCGCAGGAAAAAAAATCAGTACAAGTTTCCCGTGGGAAATCTCGGAAAACTCAAAAAAGTTTCCAGCCGAAAGTAAGAAATGGTGAATAAAATCAGCCTCTAGAGTGTTATGTCTGGAGATGGATTGCATTGATGTGATTTGTCAATAGCTATCGCAGGAAAAAAATTCAGTACAAGTTTCCCGTGGGAAATCTCGGAAAATTCAAAAAAGTTTCCAGCCGAAAGTAAGAAATGGTGAATGAAATAAGCCTCTAGAGTGTTATATCTGGAGATGGATTGGATTGATGTGACTTAGCAATAGCTATCGCAGGAAAAAAAATTAGTTCAAGTTTCCCGTGGGAAATCTCAGAAAATTCGATTTCCCAAAAATTATAAGAAAATTTGTATAAAATCAGCCTCTACAGTGTTATGTCTGGAGATGGATTCAATTGATGTGATTTCTTAATAGCTATCGCTAGAAAAAAATTTAGTTCAAGTTTCCCATGGGAAATCTCGGAAAATTAGAATTTCCAAAAATTATTCGAAAATTTGTATAAAATCAGTCTCTACAGTGTTATGTCTGGAGATGGATTCAGTTGATGTGATTACTCAATAGCTATCACAGGAAAAAAATTGAGTTCAAATTTCCCGTTATAAATCTCGGAAAATTCGATTTTCCAAAAATTATTAGAAAATTTTCCGAAATCGGAAAATCGAATTTTCCGAGATTTCCCACGGGAAACTTGTACTGTATTTTTTGCCTCCGATAGCTATTGACAAATCACATCAATGCAATCCATCTCCAGACTTAACATTTTCGAGGCTTATTTTATTCATCCATTTCTTACTTTTAGCTGGAAACTTTTTTGAATTTTCCGTGATTTCCCACGGGAAACTTGAACTGAATTATTTCTCTGCGATAGCTATTGAGTAATCACACCTATTGAATCCATCTCCAGACATAACACTCTAGAGGCTAATTTTATACAAATTTTCTAATAATTTTTGGAAAATCGAATTTTCCGAGATTTCCCACGGGAAACTTGAACTGAATATTTTCCTGCGATAGCTATTGATAAGTCACATCAATCCAATCCATCTCCAGACATAACACTCTAGAGGCTGATTTCTTTTCGGCTGGAATGTCAATACCATAATCTGCATTATCGACTTTTCACTTTTGGCTGGAAACTTTCGGCTAATTTTAACAGGGTCAAAAAATGGTGATTTTTTATGGTTAAATAGATTGCTTTTTGATGCGTTTCTTAGGTGTTTTTGATTTTTTGAGCAAAAAGAATGATTTCCTGCCATTAGTCGTGCAACAAAAGTCAAGAAATTCAAATGCAAAGCCTAACACGAAACTTACTAAAAGTTGGAATCAAATTCAGAATGGAATGAATTATGTATGTACATGTGTATGTATCATTAAACGTATTTTATGGATAATTCCAAAAAATAAACAAAAAATATTTAAAAAAATTACAACAACAATTGGATAGGATAATTTCAAAGCAAGTTAGCTAATTACCAGTTCGTTTTATACCAACAAACTAAGCTTATTGTCATTGTAATCGTACCTTAGCGTCTTCTACCGGTTAACATGGATTGATTAAATTAATTTTTTGATGAATAAATCATCCTTACGTACACTGGTACAAGATTTTCTGATAATTTGTTTGATAATCATGCGTTCAGACTCATTTTTTTAATTCTTGAGATAGGATCTCAAAATATAAGGGCTCAAAATTAACCTTTTTACAAAAACACAGTCCTTCGATAAATTTGAATAGGACCTGGAAATAAGGTAGCTAGCTACTTATTAATGTTATAAATCGCTCAAAAGGGCAAGGATAGTTATAGTAAAGTTATAGCTATATTAGTTCCAAAATTACAGTTTATTGTTTTAGTCAGTTTTTTGTAAAATGTAATGCTGTACATCACAAATTAATCAATCATGAGCTTAAGTTTTATAAAACACGTTTTGAATACCTACCACCAAAAAAGTATTTTAATTAAAGAGTGAGATTGTAGTTTCGTAATTCATAATACATAAGAGCATTACTTTAGCGTGTTCGTGTTTAAAATGAATGTATACATAACATAATTAAATTACTTGGCAGCATTATATAGATAATTGGCAGCATTTTTGTAAGGTGTCAAATAATAAATTAAGAAATAAAATGTTTACACCTCACCATTAAAAGTTAAACTATAAAAACGATGGGAAATTTTTACAACATGAATTAGCTTTATAATCGATTAATACAAAAAAATATCACATCGGAAGCCCAAATAAAAATCGGCTAAATTGTCAAGCTTTTGCCGATATCGAATAATATAAATTGCAAACTATAAAATGTTATTAACCTCCTTAAAATCCAGGAAATTTTATATCGACATAATAAAATTGCACCGCGGAACATTACTAATATATAGTTTATGGAAATATATCAATATACTCGTTGAACATAAAATAAACAATTTGAATATTCTAATTTAATGGTGAATAACAAAGCATTAAAATACTAGTCGGTACCAGTTACTTCAAAATAAATAATAAAACATCTAAAATTCTACGGTTTAAAACAAAAAAAAAAAAAAAGAACTTTATACTAAACTATGTTTTTAATGCGGGAAATATGGCAGACAAGGAAGAAAACTATTCCCCAAAAATTACTCAAAAATATACATACGAGTACGAGTGGCATAACGTTTGTTCAGCAATAAAATCGGGAAAATTTGACAGTTTTTTGCTTTCTTACGGTGCAGAAGGAAAAAAAACAATCATAATAATTTTAAATATCGAATAATGGATGTTAGAAGTCGCGCGGTATATAAATAGTGTTTTATGAACTACATACATCATAAGCCACCTACCTACCTGTTTAACAAATACAAACGTTATATATTTTATATTTTTAACTATACATAGGTACAAGTTCATGTCTCGTAGTAAAATTGTTTTTCCTGATTTTCATTTCATTGAGATTTTATACATGCATCATATATCAACGCTTTTCGTAGTATTAGTTTTCATTCAAAAATTTTGTATATGCGGTTACATGCGGTTACCAAAAAAAATTGATAAAACATTTTTACCAAAACAGGAGGAGAAGGTGAAATTTTTACTAAAACATTAACGTAGATGTATTTATTTGTTTCATCATTTAAACATGATGTGCAATCAACACGGAACACTGCAAATTGTATTTTATTTGGAACGTACCTAAATTTTTATATTACGTTTCATTGATTGATTAATTAATTGACCAGGGTGTATGACCAAGCCTCAGAAAGACTCCCGGATGACGCCGAGCCTTCCGTACCCCCTTTACACATAACAAAACCGAAGGAAATGAAAGGTATGTTAACAATAAAGAATCAACCCGGTTCCAGACCCCTAAGTACTTGATAGTTAGTAAATTTGTTAGTAATATATTTTTATTAAATTATTTAGCACAAGACAATACAATTTAAAGTTCATCTGCTGCTCAAATTCCTGTAAAGTTGTTTTAAATAAATTTAAAATATGCATTAATCGTTTATAAAACCTATTCTAAATTAATTAAGTATAAATTTAATTCTCTGAAATAAATTATAGATTAACCTTTATGACAATAACTAAACCAACTACCACCCGCCCATCGTATTGTCACCTCAGCCAGTGTCATCTTAGTCGAGTTTCTCAGGTGTTTTCTAACTTATCAATACTAATACCAAGAACTATCATTAATTAGTTATATGCTCCCCACATGGAACTTGGCTTAATAATTTTTCTACTGATAAATGTTGTCTAGGAACACAAACTGAAATACTTTCCAGACATGACACTTTAAAGGTTGAATTTATAGAAATTTTGTAATTTTTTGTAAATAGTGACAAACCAAAATGAGCCTTTATTCAGCCGTAACATTACTTCAGGAAAATACCAGTTTCTAGGTTGTTTAAAATAGGTTTCGTCAAAATATTTTATTTAAAATAGGTTTCGGCTGAAATATGTCGGCTGGTATCTTTCGGCTGAGATAGCTAAGACACTATCTGCATTACGGACAAAACTTTCGGCTAACCTTAATAGTAAAAGACGCAACCCTTACCATAACAAATCATACAATAAAAATAAAAAGAAACAAAAATTTTACACAAATTCATACCACATATACACCATACATACATATGTACATATATAAACGAGTATATGTGGTATGAAAATACCTCTAACGATATCTGGATAGTACCGTTATGATTTTTGAACACATATTCCCTTTGTTGAAGTTTCCTCATCAACTAAATTTTAATTTCCTTTCACTACACTGCACTATATTCACTACACAATCACACGCGATAATAATCAATTGAAGCGAAACTATTTACCACGATTGCAACAAAAAATGACGCACATTTACTTAATACAAAAATCACTCACTTTTAATTTATATTATTTGAATTAAATTAACTTAAAATATACATATAGTATATGGTGAAAAATACGTCAAGTCACAAATTTAGTATATGGGACCAGAACTCGTGTTTAAATTTTTTATTTTTTATGTTTTCAATTGGTAGTACTAGTTAAAAAAAAACATTTTGTAGAAAATGATTTTTTGTTGTTGTTGTTGTTGTTTAAAATACAGGGTGTCAAATTTTGAGAAACATGATGAACATCTAATAGTTTTGTAATAAATCTTTTACTGCCAATATTTTTTGTTTTAAATTTAATATTGAATCTCAAAAACGAGTGAAAAAATTAACCTGGAAAAATTAAATAAAATCGAGTTTTTGTAAGAGGACCAAAAATCTACCATTCGATTTTTGAAATTTTCAAAATAGGTAGAATCATACTTAAACGTATTTTGCACGAAAACGAAAAATTTTGCTACCGCAAGTTTTTAGTATGTTCAATAGAATAAAGGACGTAAAATTTAAAAAAAAAAAAAAAAAAAAAAAAAAAAAATTGGAATCATTGAGAAAATTCAAAAATAAAATTTTGGCGGGAAATTTGAAAATGAAGAAATTAAAGAACTTACCATTTTTATATTTTTTTATTAATCCGTATTAACTTACATTTTAAACAACAACAACAAAAAATCATTTTCTACAAAATTTTTTTTAATCAAGACTACAAATTCAAAACATAAAAATCATAAAATTAAAACATGACTTCCAAAAATTTGTGATTTGACGTATTTTTCACCATATACAATAAAATTTATATTTTACACTTCATACAAAATTAAAACATTAAAACAAATAAATAAATAAAATAAAATTAACTTAAATTCTCGAAGAAGACGACAAAAAAAAGTTTTTCTTTTTCGAGCGACAACAACCGACCTACATTTTTATATTACGTATCATACATACAAATATGCTTTAATCATTATTTTAATGACAATTGAATTGACATAATTCGCAAGGGGCCCTCTAAGCAAGGCGAATCAAAATTGACTAAAAAATGACATCTCCACTATATGAACGAGTTCAAATTTGATTCAATTTTGTGTGGTAATCTTAAATTATTTCTGAGGAATATTGATGGGTTGTCATTTTCATCCCTCCCTTTTAACTTTCGACGGAGAAATTTAACTTCTCGTAAAACCTGTTTCACATTAAACTATTGTTTCCGATAAGCAATTTGCTGGTTTAAATTATTATTGGATGAAGATGGCATATCGCTGGTTACTTGGTTAGAAGCCGAAAGGCTGCTACGATTTTCCTTTGATGACTGGGCTGATGGGTGTGTATGTACGAGTATGTATATCCTGTTTTGTTCACAAATTTATACTGAACCGGTATGCTTGTGTATGAATTTTGGATTGATGCGCTTGTTTCGGAATACCGAATCGGTGCGTTTGTCGATGGTGTTTTTTTTGTGATGCTGTAGTGTTGGTACCTTGCATTTTCTTATAAACAAATTTTTCGGAATGCTGCATCAGTGTACTTCTATCGGAATACTGGGGTGGTGTTTTCTTATTTCACAATATTGAATCAGTGTGCTTGTTTGTGGTACTAAATTTTTTATTCGGAGAAATTTATGCCTGTAGTTGCAGTTATCGTTAGATACAAAATATACGGATTTCAGATTGTTGTTTTCGTTGAAGTAAATATCATCTAAAGTATTTAAAAAAATATGTTTATTAAATAATATATTGCCTATTAAAGGTATTAGTGCCCATCTTGTGTAATTAACTGTAAACAAAAAAATAATATTATGAATGTAACATTTTAACGGAGATAGTTTTCGATCTCTTGACAATCTTTTGACATTTTTCATTTCAAATGTTTTAATGGTCTCCGAATAACATTCTATACGGGTGCTGTAAATGCCTATATAAGACGATAATAAAGAATATTGAAAAAAATTGTCCACATTTAGCAGTACACGTCCGCTTACAAGGTCGCCATCTATTTTTTTGAAGTTTTATTATTTTTTCTCCCGTTATACAAAAATTGTTAGGATACGATATGGATAGTGAAAAAATCTTCGAATACAGTAGTGGAGTTGCAATTTTTTGAAATGCCCATTTTTCAATTGCTGCATGAAATTTTTGAACTTGAATGCACTATAACTAATGATATGAATTAAACTATGTACGTTGTACGAGATATTTTCATTCCCGTACAATATTGAGAATTGTTTGACAAATTATTTTAACAATTCAGCACCATAATCGTTATTTTGCTTATAATCTTCGGGATTACTCAAAATACGAATACTACAAACCAGCAGTAAGAAATGTTGAAAGTATTTCTGTTCCAAAATTTCACTTAATACTCCGATACCAGCGTACATCAAAAATAGTTTAAACTCCATGGCCTTCCACTGATCCAAATCATCAAAATAACGCTACTTTCTGGGGAATTCCGCTGGCACATGGTTTCGAATATTTTTCAGATTTTCATTTATTGCATCAATTGCATTTTTCTGTAATGAAAACGGATTTTTTTCACGCATTAAGCTACAAATTCAGCAATTGTTTCATGACACCAAGCAAAACGCAATGCATATAGTCAATTGGGAATGCGGTGCGGTAACACACCCAATATTTAATTCTTCCAACTTTCCAAACTCTGGTCACTTCTTAGCGGATAATTAATTCCTATAAAACAAACCCAATGTTATCCAGCGTGGCCTTTGAATCCTAGAAAAATAGTTTTGTTGAATAAATGAACATTAAATAATTTTAATAATTGAACTTACCCAATATAAAAAGTCCTCACTGGGGCATCACAAATAAAGGACCGTAATTTTGACGTAATATTTTTTGTTAAATTTTATTCCGTTAGACAGGTCCTTCATTTCCTGTACAAATTTTTCTAAGAATTCATTAGCGCAAAATGGTTTTTTATGTCCGTGAAAAACATCAACTAAAAACATATCTTGAGATGGGTAGATGCTTCCAAGAATTGGCCATAATTGGCTGTTGGAGCTTTTTGCCAACGGAACACCATCAATTCCAATATCAATATAGATATCTGGTTGAGTAACGAGATTATTTTTCAAAAATTTATTTATACTATTCTTTAGCCCAATATGAGAATAAAACCGCCTTCCCATCGAAATAATTTTGAAGGCTCTCCCCCTAGCACTTTTAGTAGCCCGTTAGCTGCTTCATTGGTTATTTTATAATTAACACAACACTCGACCATATCCCTCGAAATACTGGCAATTTCAAAATTATCAAGTTGTGTGCTATATCTGACGCAGAGGAATATAATACACTCTCGTCTTCACTAGTTTCTTCATCTATATTATTTTCTCGTGGTCTTCTGATTCCATTACCGCATGCTCTGTTAGAGTATGCTTGTTATTATCAGCATTTTCAGAATCCATTATAGTATTTAATTCATCTGTTTTCCTAATGCACTGTTTTTTAGCACCGTTACAAATATATTTGATTTCCCTATTCACTTCGTAATAACTTTTTTTATCCATATTACATGATTTTCACTCACCTAAATAGTTATAATTATAATTAATAAGACACCACTTTGCACAGTAAATCAGACAATGAATAAACTACGCAGAAAAAATAAAAAATATGTTTGTGTGAGAACTCCCTATACACATCAATATCCCTATACATCCCTATACACATTAATTACCATGTGAGCATTTTTTTGCTGAAAAAATTGTGGTGTCAATTTTGATTCAATTTGCATTCACAAAATAGACTCGGAATCGTGCATAGAGGGGATATACTGCAGGTATAGGGTACCGAATTATTATGTTTTTGCCGAAACATTCTTGCGAAAATTTTACACAAAAAATCCGTTAAGAAGCAAACTAGTCAAATTTAAAGGAAACAGTTTGCCATTTTTTTTTTGTTAATTTTTCATGTGTTAAAATACAATAATTTACTTAACATTTGCTTTAGCTTTATACAGGAAAATTCTTTGTAGATTGCACTTTATTAAAACGGGCAAATTCCACAATTGTCTCTCAGTAAAAAAAGAGTAAAGTCTCTAGAATTAGCAAGGTATTAGTTCGAGGGAACGTGTGCTGAGGACCCCATTGGGGTGTCTTATCTTCTTTGGGTCTTCGGTTTAGCAATGTTTCCTCTTTGACAAGGCGTAACTATTTAAAAAATTGTATTTGCTCAGTGAAAGTAAATACAAGTGGCGCCATTATGTATTTGTAAATGTTAAAATAAAATTGGAAATACAAGCTGCGCTGTTTTAATTCAGATATAACTACTATTTGACATTTTAAAAGTACAAAAAATAATAAATAAAAATGTGGTATAAAAACATAAATTAAGGTCTTTAAATTATAATTTATTTTTTTTACGTTTATGTTATTTTTATTTTGGTTTATTTGAAAAAAAACAATTCTGATAACATTTGTTTTTTTGTATTAATATCGATACAAGAATCTCGTGGTACCACTAGTTAAACCTTAGTCTGACAATTGATTGATTGATTGATTGTGAGTGTACGGCCAAGCATTATAGCAAGTCTCCCGGACTCCCGGGCACACACCGTACACCCGTTTACACATAACAAAACCGAAGGATAGGATAGGATTATTAGTTGGGACAGACTCGACCCGGTTACAGACACCAATGAGATTGATAGTTAGTAAATTATTAGTACAATATATAATAAATAGGTTAGTACAAGACAGCACAATCTAACTACATTATTAAATAATCATTTCTCTGGAATCCAGGGCCGGATACTCAGGACTCCCTAAATCCTAAATCTAAAACAGGGCTTAAGAAATTATTAATTTTGTAATTTCATCCTTGTCCGTCTTTCATTAATTACCTAATTAATAAAAATTTAAAATAACAGCGCTAATTTCCTTATTAATGGTCCTTTTATATCCAATTAAAAATTATTACTTACTGCAACAAGAATTAACATAAACATTAAACCGTTTAAACATAAAATTTTACTTAAAACTAATCATCAATTTCCTACCGATCCAGAAAAGAAAATATATAATTATGAATTCAATTATTTTATAAAATTTATATAAAATGATTTAAATGATAATGTTACAGCACCACAATACCTAGATTTATTAATAATTCAATTAGGTACTTCCTATAAGTATATTAAGAATCAACAAATAAAATTAACATACAAATTCCCAGACAACTCTGAAAACTAAATTTAATTAATAAACATCATAATAACAAATTTTATTACTTAAATGAATAATTATTATAACAGGATCTTCAATATTCCCGAGCACACATCGTACACCCATTTATCCATCCCCAGCCGAAGGATAAGAGTAAATTGTTAGTAATTATATAGTAAAAATAGTTAGCACAGGACAACACAATTTCTAAACTACAGCTTATTCACTACTTGTTAATCCTGGAGAAAAATGAAATTCGGGATTAATTTTGATCCCTATAATAATGATTAATTCTAGAACTATGTTTATTCTGAAAATTGGATCATTTATTAGTAAATTAAAAAAGAGATCCCTTTAAGTACTTTAAAACTAAATTAATTAAAATATATTAATGGACAAAACAGAATATATTACACATTACAAAAATTAACATTTTATTGATTGATTGATTGAGAGTGTACGGCCAAGCATTATAGCAGTATCTCCCGGCCTCCCGGGCACACACAGTACACCCATATGCATATAACAAAACCGAAGGATAGGATAGGATTATTAGTTGAGCCAGACTCGACCCGGTTACAGACACCAATGTGATCGATAGTTAGTAAATTATTAGTACAATATATAATAAATAGATTAGCACAAGATAGCACAATCTAACTACATTATTAGATGATCATTTCTCTGGAATCTAGGGCCGGATACTCAAGACTCCCTAAATTTAAATTAGGACTTAAAAAATTATTAATGTTGTAATTTCCTTCTGTCCGCCTTTCATTAATTTACCTGATAAAATGTTTAAGAAAAATATTTTAAAAAAATTAAAATTACTAAGCTAAGATTACAAAAACAGCGCTTATTTCATTTTTCATGGTCCTTCTATATCTAATTAATTAATTATTACGTACTGCAACATGAATTAGAATAAACGTTAAAAACCATTTTAAACATAAACCGATATACCGATCAAGAAAAAGAGAATAAATAATTAAAAATTCAATTATTTTATAAAATTTGTAATAAATAAATTAAAAATGATAATGTTACAGCACCACAACAGCCTAAAATCATCAATAATTCAGTTAGGTACTTACTATAAGTATATCAAGAATCAACAAATAAAATCAAAAATAATTTCCCAGGCAACTCTGAAAACTAATTTTAATTAATAAATCACCATAATATCAAAGTCAAATCTAATTCTAAAATTCAGGATTAATTTAATCCCCATATTAAAGATTGATTCTGGAACTATGTTATATTCTGAAAATTGAGTTATTTATTAGTAAATTAAGGAAGAGAAACCTTTAAATATTTTAAACTAAATTAATTAATATATATTAATGAGCAAAACACAATACTATATATTACATACAAATATTACAAAAATTAACATTTTATGAGATTGCCTATGTAAACTCTCCCACTTCTAAGCTAAAACTCTAAAAGAATGTTTAAAAATTTTAAATTGTTAAGTTATAATTTAAATTCGCAGCACTTGTTCCATTAGTTACCATTCTCCTGTAAATAGTTAATTAATTGTTTACTTACTGCAACTAGATTTAAAAATAAAAAATTGAGAATATATATTTAACCATACTATTAAATTTAAACTAATCGGCAATTTCCTACAAATCTAGAAAAAAGGAAATTAATAATGTTCAAATTAATTATTTATTTATAAAAGTATATAATATAATTTAAATGCCAGAAATCAGGATTTTATAAATCTAAATTAGAACATCAAAAAATTATTATTATTATTGATGTTTTAATTTACTAATCTAGTTAACATAATTAAAATAAAACAAAAAATCAAAAACTACGAAATTTATTATTTATATAAGAATTAGATTTTTTTTATTTTGATCTATAAAATAAATATGAATATATCTATAAAACTTTTACTCCGTTTATGGACATATTACCCTGCAAAATAAAGCCTGCAAAGTAAATAAAATAATAAATCCATGAAATAAAGTTGAAACATTATTCTCCTACAAAACTAATCGGTGTACTATACAAGCAAAATTGACGTTTACGTGTGAAAAACTGCAACCTAAAACTTCAATCATATGCTATTAAGTTAATAATTAAGTTTAATACATTTAGCCTTTCGAAAATAATTTCAAATAATTCCACCTCGTTCACCATCTTTTAATCGAAATTTGGCATACATAAATGAATACGTCATTATGTGATGCAAACCAAAATCACAACTCAACTCAAATCAACACTTCCAAGTTATCATTTTATTTATATGGTTTAGTTAATTTATAGCCTTTTCACATTAATTAAATAAATAAATTTAATAATTGAATACATTTTATAATCCCCTGTAAAAAAATAAAATAACTCATATCTAAAATAAATCCATCCTATATGAATTATATAAGGCGGATTCCAATTCGACTCAAAACTTATTTGATTATACAAAAATATAAAAAACCTATTTGAGTCGAATACCCTAAACTTTCGTTGTGTTTGTACAGTTCATGTTTTATTAAGAACATTATAGTTGTAACATGAATACAAAAACAAAAAGAGGGGAAATAACAAAATAAAATAAAAACAACAGATTCTTATAAACTAAACCACCAACACACATTAAAAGCAAATATCTCTACAATCTTCCATGTGCGTAGCAGAAGACTTATCATGTTTTCATTATTTTTTATACAGCTAATACCATTACAGCGCACATACAAAACAATCCTGATCTATATATCAAAATATAGAAAAATATTGGGAACAACTATACTAACACCCACAAAAAAGTCTCTGTTTTTGTTGTTGTTGCCTAGCTAATATATAGCAAAAACCAATAATAAATAGTACATTTCCCTAATAGGATCCGCGTAAAGCGCGAACGAGGCGACCCATACAAACATTTCGTTGGCTTTGTCATGTATTAATTTTCAAGAATGTATTTCTGTCTATTATACTTTGTACATAACATAAAAACCAAGAACCAAAACCATACCGAAACCCACAAAAATGTTTATACGTATGTATGTATAAACACCTTTGTTTGGCTTGCATGAACGCATTCAATTATGCGTAAATATAAAATCGAATATGAAATTAACTACGACGTATGTTAATTTACGTTAAAAACTATTTTGATACGATCCAATTATTAGGTTTTAGTAATAAAATCCATGTACAATCCTATCACACACACGTTAAAAACATGCACCCAATAGAAATCAATAATTTTGATTTCTTTATCTATAAATATGGTATAAAACATTGCCTGATAAATGCATCCCGGTGGATTGCATTTTCCAAAATTACACTTTAAATTATTTCACTAAAAACTGAATTAAATAGAATTAAAATTATAATTATAATTAAACTTTATATACTACATAAACTACATAAATAAAACAAAATAAAAATTAAATTAAATTAAATAGAAAAAACACGTCTATCCTCTTTGACGAACATTCGCTCCCCTACTAGTTAAACCTTAGTCTGCCAAGGCAATTAAATTAGTCGTTGCAGTGATACTAATCAAATATTATTTCGTAATATCGTCTTACATTCTTCGTCTTTTCGTAATATCGTCGTTACTCCTAGTTTATGTTTGAAGCGTCTAGCTTCAAGGTGTGTACTGAAGGTGTGTACATGGTACATTACTGGTGAAAAAATGTACACCACGAAGTTAGCTACATGAGTTGAATACGTAACCAAACAGTTGATAGGTTTGTAACCCTGATTGGAGTAGGGCGAGAATATATTTCTTTTAGGGAATTTAATGATCACAAATCTCGCGGTACAAAAAATATTTTGAAGTAGGCGAACTGTTTCTTAGCCCACCCTGTACAAATGTATTTCATATTCATGCTTTAAACATTTAATTTTGAAAGAATATTCTTCCTGTCGCTGTATTTGAAAAAGAATACGATCTACATTTCACGAATAAATAAAAGAAGAGACGTTTAAGTTACATTCAGAATGCCCAGAAACTAACTCTGAGTGTACGCATCTCCGTTGTTCTCAACAGTTTGCAACGAAAGAGAAGGAATTGTTGCTACTTAGGCCTAACTGTGCGGACTTCCTTTATCTTCAGGCTGATGGAGATTCTTTAGAATCAAGTTACTCCTGTCAAGTCAAAAAAAATTTGATTCTCCAAACTGCTTTGCAAGTTTAACCCAACCATATATTTTTTTTGAGATTCTAGCGCTATCTTTACAAACACCGAACAACACACTACATTACCAAAGGAATAATGACAGCCTATCATCCATTATGAGAGGGGATGGCAGGGGGTTGGTAGTTCAGTATTCAAGAATTCTATTTTTGATATTGATTTTTGATATTTCTTCTGTAAACAGGCCAGGCACAGGTTTATAAGGCTTCTCCGAACAGTCCACATATGTCAATTATATTCCATTTCTTATAACTTGTAATAAAATTAAAATAAAATTTGGATCGTTGTAAATAAGTAAGACACCTAGCATCCATCGCATATTTATTTGGTCGGACCGAGCACAGAATCAGACGGGAACACGCCGGGCCACCCATTCCAATAGACAGTGGATTTTTGTCGTTTCTGTTCGTAAAAATAAACGACTAAATCTTTAGCATATCTCTCTGGTGAAATATAAGTCGGCAAAGTTGTCGGGTTAGTTGATTTTTTGGCATCAATAGCTGAAGATCTTTAAGAACTACTCTAGACTTTATTCTGAAGTCACACCAACGATCATGTGGTATCAGAAAAGAGTCAGAGGGGTAAGAATTCGCTCCAAATTTATTATTGAAATAATTTTTTATTTTGCTTTTTGTTAGAATACAGAAATTAAAAGGGAAAGTAAGCCACTTTAACATAAGTGCCCCATACCTCAAAAAATGTTTCGATGTAACGAAATGTTCGTCCTCCCACAGGTAATAAGTTTTATATTTTACTTGATACTGTACAGAAATTCAATGTTTACGTGACTGATTTCAGCCCAGAAAACGAATCATTACGGTACAGAAAAACACAGTCCGGAAAACGAGCCATTACCGTTTAGAAAAATACCAGCCCACTTGGCTGGATTTTCTTTAAATTTCAAACTCATGTTTAAGGCATCTCAACTGAAGCAAAGCGCTAGAGCGAGAGAGATGCCTTATATTCTCCCTGTTGATATCTGTTAACAAATAGTAATTCGAAAAGTGCTCATCCGATTTTCATGAAAAGACAGACTAATAGACATTGATCAAATAAGAAAAACAAGGTATGGCTAAGATCTCTAGGTTGTCGGATCCTTTATAACACATTCACGTAAAAAATTAAAACAATAAAAGTCATAGAAACCCTGTTAAAGTTAGCCGAAAGTTTTCAGCCGAAAGTGAAAAGTCGATAATGCAGATTATGTTATTGACATTCCAGCCGATAATAAATCAGCTTCCAGAGTATTATGTCTGGAGATGGATTGCATTGATATGACTTGTCTATAGCTATCGCAGGAAAAAAATTCAGTTCAAGTTTCCCGTGGCAAATCTCGGAAAATTCAATTTTCCAAAATTTAACATCCCGAAATTTCCCACGGGAAGCTTGAATTGAATTTTTTGTTATGCGATAGCTATTGATAAGTCACATCAAAGCAATCCATCTCTAGACATAACACTCTAGAGGCCGATTTTATACACATTTTCTAATGATTTTTGGAAAATCGAATTTTCCGAGATTTCCCACGGGAAACTTGAACAGAATTTTTTCTATTCAACATCAGATATACACTCTAGAGGCTGATTTTATTCCAATTTTGTGGATTCTTCTGATTTTCCAATATTTTCTACGAATAGGTTAATAAAAGGTTTACACATAAAACTATTTAAAACTATTTAGTTTTTTTTTATTTTCGGCTGGAATGTTAATATTGTTTTCAGCATAATCTGCATTATCGACTTTTTACTTTTGGTTGGGATTAGACAATCTGCATACCATTTTTTTTTATTTTCGGCTGGACTAACACAATTTACATTATCGATTTTTCACTTTCGGCTGGCAACTTTCGGCTAACTTTAACAGTATGTCATAGAATGCAATTACATCCTGTAACGGGTTTTCCTTATTCTTTTTACTTTAAAATTTAATTTTAAATAAAAAAATCGAATTAATGTCTCCCGTGTAGTATGAAATAAAACGTTGTACGGTACACATATGTACGTCAAATGATCGTCACAGAACTCGTTCAAAATTCTGGACTCGGTTTCTTCGTCCGTCGTCCATTAACATCGAACTCGTACTGTAACAACTCATTTACCGTCCTTGTGACGTAAATAACTATTACTTAACCGTGTTCCTGTACGGAAATACGAAAATGAAAGATAGAAAGGTTTCAACGGTCATCAAGATATTTTCGAAATTTTACGGTATTTTGATTTATTTTTTAGAATTATTATCGAGGCTTTCTAGATTATTTGAGGGGCTGAGGCCCCTTGATATTCAGTTACACGTTACGTGTTAATCGAATTTTTAGCTTTCCGGGAAGATTATCGTTATAGATTCCAAACATGTTCGCATTTACTTCGGAGAATGAGTTCTTGATTTTACCAAATTCCCTAATCCTAAAAGGTTTAAGTGAGGTTCTGAAGATCAATGATAGATAAAAGTAGAAAACTTTATGTAGGTTTCACATGCGATACAATATTTTTGCATGCGGAGAATAAATTCTCGATTTATAAATCTGCTACACTCTAAAAGGACGAGTAGCTAGAGAATATCTTCCTGTTGTACAGGCGTCAATTATTAGATGAGTCAAAACAACTGTTCGCGTGACCTTCTATACCAAAAGGAATACTTAAGTTGTGATTGTGCTTGTTATTCAAAATTGTAATTTGCAATACAAATAAATGTTGAATCTTATATAGTTTTTGTGTTGGAACCAAATAACAAAAAATTCTGTAAAATGGTTGACTTGCGATATATCATGTGAAAATGATTGAATAAGACATTTAGACCAAAGGGGTTTGATTATTGTTCTATAGCTGGTGATAGAGCTGCTGGCTCGAGCTAGCTTGAGCCGAAAAGATCCAGCAAGATCCAGCTTTTGGGGGTAATTGCAGAGTTAAAAGCACTATATTTTTGCTTGAAATACTCGATCTTTTTATTTTCGACGAACTTTAAAAAAGTACGTCTTTGAATTCGAAAAGTGTGTCCGTGTGTAGCATTTTTTTCGAATTTCGAAAATTGATATATTTCAGATTCGGATTCCTCATACCCAAGTTTCTATTAGAATGTATTGTTAAAAAGTTTGTAACTCTTACCATTCAAGAAATAAAGAGATTTCTTAATAAAGAGAGATAATTTACGTTATAAAATTAATATTTTGGGGTCAAAAACGCTTGTACTCTAAAAAGTTCGAAAGCTCGAGCTTTGCAAAATCAGCAGCTCTAGCTGGTGATTTCCGCCAAATTTTACAGTGATTCCAAGAGGCACGATATTAGTTGATGATATTGTAAAAGCTCGTTCAATCCACCACTACATGTGTGGTAGAAAATAAATAAAATTATATTTTTTAGTCTGGTCCAAAACCCAAACTCGGCGACATGCCGTCCACGCGGTGTTCTGTGGTAAATAATAATAAAATGTATTTTGTTATAAACAATAAATTAAATTATAAAAGTAATTAATTTATACAAAAAGCTTATGTGTTATTTTGTACTACTAAATTGGTGACCCCGACATGATCACGTCAAAATATAACTATAATGCCCAAAACCATTTAGTACCTTGTTATATTTGGTGACCCTGACGTGATCACGTCCGGGTCACCAATTTAGAAATAAACTCGTTTCACAACTATAAAGCTCACAAATTTGTTCAACATTATTAACGCCATGGCAGCAACAAGTTAACTTGGAAAAATCATCCTTCGAGCATTTGTAACTTATCCTACCCAGATGCATGCATACTACAAAAAAATTGGGACGCACCAAAACTTTATAGAAAATCAAACTGGACGATGAGGGCTATTAAAGGATTAAGTAATTGTGACACTGATTGTAACTCAAAGCATTAAAATCGTGTTGTGACAGTCTGAAAAAAAATAACTACATAATCTCGAATTAGCGATTAGCTAGTTTGTGTCTCTCCGTCGAGCTAAGCACTAACTATTTTTGCTAAACTTGAAATTAATAAATACAAGAATTCAAATGAGAAAACCTTTTTGAAAAATGTTCTATTAATAATGCTCATAAGCTATAGGTACAGCTATAAACAGACAATTCACCCAATTTCAATCTAAGACGAAGGTCACGGACAAATCGTAAGAATTATCGTCTAAAGAATTGAAATACAATTTCACGTTCAATCAATCAAATCCCATTTAATCAATGCACCAAAGAAATACTAGAGCATAAGTTATATACCCGTATAGATTCGACCTACATTCCTACCGCCAATCCGCGCTTCCAATTACTGCGAAATCAATGTTTCATATTTGCGTACTTAATTTATTTACAATATATACATACATATATGTACATCAATATATTTTAATGAAATTTACCGCAGTTTTAATTTAATTTACAAAAATACATGACATTGATTCATAAAAATAGAAAACAACAACACGATTAATGATGATAGTTCGCATACAAACAATTAAAGCTCAACAGACTGGAAATTTTGCCAAACAAACCAATTTTTGCTGTTGTTGTTGTTATTATGTGCTGTTTAGGGGCTTTTTTATGACGAAACGTTTACTTGTATACACTGTTAAAGTTGAATGAATTAAATTTATTATCACCGTATAAAGATCAAAGTTTTTTGTTTACATAAATACTGAGCTTTATGTATTAGAAATTGTTTGATTGATAGATTTGGGTTAATTTAGTTCATTCAACTAGTGAATATTATAATGAGTAGGTATGTTTATAAATATGAATGTACTCTTTAATGTTTATCTAATATTGTATTGATATTTAATATTTGACCTAGTTGTTTGCCTTTCAAGAAGGAGAATCTATGTTTGGAAAAAGACAATATATACTAAGTTTGGTTAATATCGAATAATCGAGTAACCTGTACATTAAAATTAATTACTAATAATAAGTGTGTAAGCCAACTGTGGGTATTGACCGCTCATTGATTTGAAAATTCAAACTAATTAGAGGTTTTCGAACCGTTAATATGACGCTAATACTCATATGACGCATATTAGGTCTTTCTTTTTTTTCAATACGGGCACAATATGCTATTATTTTGAACAGTACCGTAAAACTACTATCAAAACCTCACAAACTTATCATACCTTATTAATTTTACTCAAATTATAATAAAAAGTAATTAAAAACTTTTAACATATTTTTTTTGTTTTTAAAAATAACTTAAAAATTATTAATTAAATTAAAATTATTTTAATTCGAAGAAAAATATAAAAATTTGTTATTATTATAATTGAGTAAAACTAATAAGATGGTGGTATGATAAGTTTGTAAGCTTCAGGCATAGTTACATCAACCTAAAGTGCAAAATTTGAACATTTCGACTAAAATGGTAGAGTCCACTAAATTAACTTTTCGAATTGAGGAATATGGCTATGGACATGAAACTTAATAAAAACATAAATCTTCCACTAATTTACATTAAATTAAAATTATGGGTTCTAGCATGATTTCGATTTTTTGATCCTGAATAACTAAGTTTTAATTTTTCTTATGTTGGTAAACAATTATTCGAGTTATTCATCCATCACATACAAAAAGTTAAAATTAATTTTTGAGTGCGTTCGTTCGCGAAAAATTCGAAGATGTGTTTTGACGAATAATTCGGTTTTTTCGTTTATTTATTGATTCAGAAAATTTGCTGAGAGCGGTTCAATATTCAACAACTTATACATACCACGATACGCGGGAAGAATACAAGCAGGGACATTAATGTCCCTGGAAAGTCTGCGAAGGGCATACATCAAAAAGAGTTTTTGGACTCTTTCAATATGATCTGAGTAATTAATATAAAACGGGTCCCATATGAAGGCACCGTATTCAAGTTGAAAACGGACAAATGAAATATACAATGTTTTCAAAGCATGGCGATCATGGAAGCATCTTTTGCAAACCTTTTCAGAGTAAATGTAATATCCACATCCTTAGTTGACATAACTCTTTCCACAACATTGCTATCGAGAGAAAAACCAGATTAAAGACTACTTGTTGGCTACTAAAGCACATTACCTTACACTTAGAAAAATTTAAAATTAACTTCTTAATCATGTTGAAATTAGTATATTGGAATGTTTCAAACAACTTGATGATAAACAGAATAAAAAATAGGGACCCAAGTGACTACCTTGGCGAAGCCCTGAAGAAAAGTGTATCGATCTAGACCCAAAATTACCTATTTTCACAACCTGGATTCTAGATTCCAGATAATATTTAACCCCCTTTATAGGTATAGCATTACAGTTTAAGTCAACAAGTTTTTGTAGCTCTTGTAAACTAGTAAAGCTTTATTGAAGTCGGTTTACACAACATCTGCCCCACTATTTCCATTTAACATAGCATCTAAAATGTATCTCGTTAGCAAGGTAAACCCCATGCTAATCAACCCATGGTAATCATTAGAATTCCTTTTAAAGCTGACAAAACTTCAAAAACGATCGGAATTATATTTTAAGCATGACTCGATCTCAAGAATGTAATTATTGTAAAGAAACCGGTTCAAATTTTTATTCTTCGTCCGTAAAACCTTTACCAAAATTTAAATTTTTTATAAAAATTATTATTTACTAAATGAACAGCATTCTGAACTTTCTCGCAATATTCCAGAAATGAAGTATTATTTAATGGTGAATGGTAAATACGATAATCCCGCTAAGTCCTCACAAGCCCGAACGGTAACTTCATGGTCCAGTGGTATTAATTGCTTTAGCCCTAATGAAAGTATCTCATCTATAAAATGATCCATATCAGCGTTCAAATTCAATGGTGCTAAATTATTGTCAAGTCGCCCAATATAATCAAGCGATCCTCTGGTTACTTAATTGAGACCACCACCGAATTGATAATATTTATAAACTTTTCATACAAAGACTGCTCAGACTGAGAAGTAATATATACGGCACAAGTAAATAATGTAAACGAGCCAAACTTCATCATTAATTAAATCTATTTATTGGGTTGTTATTGGTATAATTGATGGAATTATGTTCTAGCGCCAAAAATCGGTGATTACGCAATGTTGCTGCCCTTGGAATATTTATACATGGATATGTTTTCCAATACAAAAGCTGAATCGATGGATTAATGGGTGGAAATTTTATATTCTTTGCACCTTGTTCAGGTTCATTACAGCCAGTTTTTTTTAAAGGAATATCAAAAACTTTTTTTGTATGCTTTGAATTCTTTTGATGTGCACATCATAATAAGGATTCCAAAGAGTACAGTATCTTCCACTTATAAAGGGTGGTTAAATTTTAAGGGCCGACGTTGAATGTGAACCACACCTAAACGTCAAGTTTTTTTCTGCATTTCATTTGACATTTCTCAATTTCAGACTAACTCAATTTGAACCATGGAAAGATACACAATCGAGCAACGCGTTAAAGTTATTCAGGCATATTATGAAAATGGGCGTTCAAATCAAAATGCATATCGTGCACTTCGTGATTTTTTCGGTCAATTTAATCGTCCAAATGTGCGTACAATCGGAAAAATCGTGCAAAAATTTGAGCAAACCGGGTCTGTAGGAGATTTTAAAACACCAGTGCATGCTCGTACAGCTTGTACCGCAGAAAATATTGCTGCTGTTCGCGATAGTGTGGCTGAAGAGCCATCCACCTCAACTCGTCGTCGTGCCCAACAATTGCACCTATCACGCTCGCGCGGTGGCAAGAAATGGCAACAGTGGATGATCAATTTTCGAAGAAAATCATCTTCAGTGATGAGGCACATTTTCACCTCAGTGGTTTCGTCAATAAGCAGAATTGCCGCATTTGGGCGAATCATAATCCAAGAGTGATTGTCGAAAAACCAATGCACCCAAAAAGAGTGACTGTTTGGTGCGGTTTATGGGCTGGCGGCATCATCGGGCCGTATTTTTTCCAAAATGAGGCCGGTCAGGCAGTTACTGTGAATGGTGTTCGCTATCGTGAGATGATAACGAACTTTTTATGGCCCGAATTGGAAGATATGGATGTGGACGATATGTGGTTTCAACAGGACGGTGCCACTTGCCACACAGCTAACGAAACAATGGCTCTTTTGCGCGACAAATTCAATGGCCGTGTAATCGCACGTGGTGGCGATGTCAATTGGCCGCCAAGATCATCTGATTTGACACCGTTGGACTTCTTTCTTTGGGGTTATTTGAAAGAAAAGATGTACGTCGATAAGCCAGCAACAATTCAAGAGCTAAAGGATGAGATAATTCGGCACATTAACGGCATAGAACCTCAATTATGCCTAAGCGTCATCGAAAATTTGGACCATCGGGTGGAGGTGTGCCGCCGAGGTCGCGGCGGCCATTTGGCCGATATTTTGTTCCATACATAATTGAACCATACCATATTATCATAATAAAAAGAATTGACAATAATTTCCTAAATAATTTGTGTTTTATTCAAAATGCAACATCGGCCCTTAAAATTTAACCACCCTTTATAAGCGAAATTTAATGTAAATAAAGAGTGTATCGTGAAAAGTTTGTGTCGTGTATTGTATGTAACTGTTATCGGATTCCTTTTACAATGAAAAGACATAATTTTGCACTTTTTGATGATTAAGTGCGTAATGAGTTTTGATCAAACCACCTGCTAAGTCTATTGAGGCCATCATGCAGTTTGCCAGCGCCACAAATTTGTTCAATCGTACGATAAATATTTACGTCATCAGCAAATATGAGAACATTTGAGTTTTTTATGATCTTGGTCATTTTGATACCGTTGGATGTGTTATTCCCAAGTATTACATATTGTAGACTGTGTATAAGATCGACCACCCCGAATGCGAACGAAGAAGTAACAGATGTTTACTGAACGCACCGACTAATTGCGATAGAACGCACCCGTATACATCTGGTCATACCACGTCGTATTTGAGTTTTTCCCTTTCTTTTTTTTTGTATAACGTTTTTTCCTTTCCTTTGTCATTACTCTGTATTCTGTTCTTGCGATATAACCTCAATAAATATTATACGTAATAATACATAATTCTGAGTATTTTATTCGTGCGACAAGCATAATATTATACATTTTGGTGCCTCCTGTGAGGAAGTGAATTCAATTTAAGTGTATTCAGTGTGAATCTAGTGAATTAGTTATCATCTCGCGAATTTCAAAGGAAATCTCGGAGAAATAAAATCACGTGGAACGAGAGAACTTCATTTTTTGCGCATACCGTTATATCGAGCAACGGTAATTTTAACACAATTGTACAATCAATCAATCAATTTGTACAATCAATCAATAAATTAGTACAATTAATTCATTTTAAAGCTCAAATTGAGAATGGCTGCATTAAATTTGCGCGCATCTGCCCGCTCATCGATTTCGCGCATGCTGCTTGCTGTAAAGGCGAATGGTTATGCTCCCGATCGAGTGGAGATTGAACAAACATTGCGGAACATCGAAGCTCATTTTAACCGATTCGTAGAAAATCATTTGAGTTTGGTTGGTGAAGCGCAGCCAGATGCAATCGCTGCCCACGAGGAACTATTTGCCCAAACTGAATCATCATACGACAAGGTTTGCATCAAATTACGCCGATTACTTGCGAGTTACAAACCTGAGCCGGTGTGTGAGACCGGACGCATTCATGCCGTAGACATGCGCATGGATCCATTATCTATTCCTGCCTTTGATGGAAGGCCAGAGAACTGGCTCGTATTCAAGGATTTGTTCGAGGCTCTTGTCCATAATCGGGCCGATCTGGAACCAACATACAAATTAGCCAAACTTCGACAATGTGTTGAAAGTGAGAATGTTCCTATGGTCGCTGGTGTTTACACTGGTGGTTACGAACAAGTGTGGACCGAACTCAAGCAACGTTATGATAATCCACGCCGTTTAGTTGAGACTCACGTTAATCGTCTGCTTGATCTGCCTGATCACCCGCCTGATCAGCAACGAGCTTTGCAAGACATCATCGACTGCATCCGCAGTACATTGCGCGCATTATCAGTCATGAAACTACCGACGGATAAATGGGACGCGATAATTTATCCAATTATATTAAGGAAAGTGCCAAGAGCCGCGAGCAGCCAATGGGCAATGAGCCTTTCGGATGAAGAATTGCCGAAACTCGACGATATGCTAGTATATTTTGAGCGACGGGCATTGAATATGCCATCATCGACCCCTCGGGTAGATATATCTCAGGCAAGTAACCGAGGTAGGTCTTATCGAATGCTTCGTGCAAATGTGGCTGCAACTAACTCACCACATCAATCTACTTCAAAACGAGCATCGCCATCAGCAGTGATTTGCCCACATTGTTCAGGTCCACATCGCATTTATAGATGCCATAATTTCCAGAATTTGAGTGTACATCAGCGCTGGGATGTAGTGAAGAAACTCATGTTATGTTTTAATTGCTTGAATCCTAATCATACTCATGGAGAATGTCGATCGGGTATGTGTGCACTTTGCAATCAGAAACATAATTCCCTATTGTGTGAGCAGACAAAGGGAATGGGTGCTGTTCAGCGACAACCAGCTCGAGCGCCAATGCCAGCTACAATACAATCATCGCCTGGCACATTGCCGAGCAAGCCACCGGAGATCAATAATCAAGAAGCATGACTGACCGACCACATTCAGTCATTCATACTCCAAGCCAAGAGTGTCGTTTTGCTTGCCACCGCAAACGCATTTATACTGGATCGGCTTGGAAACAGTCACCTTTGTCGATTACTTTGAGACCCGGGATCTCAGGTGAGCTTTATTACTGAATCGGTGTTTAACAATCTGAATCTTCACAGAAAACGATGTGAGATAGCTGTCGAAGGAATTGGCGCATCAACTAATACCTACACCCGCGGCCAGGCGACACTTATCATGCGCTCTAGGGTAGAACCCACCTTCGAATTGCAATTTGAGGCATATATATTACGCTCAATCACGTCGGCAATGCCAGCGACGTCGATTGATGCTGATTGTTGGAAACATTTGCGTAACTTACAGCTGGCTGATCCGGGATTTACTAAGCCTGGACGTATCGATATTTTGATCGGTTCCGATATCTGGGGGAGTATAATAAAACACGGAATTATCACTGGCCATCGCAACGAGCCATGTGCGATTCAGTGTTCAAATTCCATTTCGTCCTAACGCCCAAGCCCTTGGGAATTCTCATCAACTGGCACTTCGACAGTATCATCAATTGGAAAGAAGACTTAGCAGCAATTCCGAATTACGAACAAAGTACGTGAAGTTTATGCGGGAATATATAGCACTAAACCATATGGAAGCGGTGGCCGATTCTCGAGGCGATCCTTCGCAATCATATTATATTCCGCATCATGCTGTCATCGAAAAGTTTAGAGTGGTATTCAATGCATCAACCAAAACAAGTAACGGTGTGTCACTGAACGACACACAACTACAAGACACTCTTGTCAATATAATATTTCGCTTCCGTAGACGGAAAATCGCCATTACAGGCGATATTGAAAAAATGTTCCGCCAAGTCGAAATTGATCCACGTCATCGACGATGGCAGCAGATATTGTGGCGTGAATCATCAACGGAGCCACTACGGACATATCAATTGAAGACAATTACTTACGGTATGGCATGTGGACCATACCTTGCTATTCGGACGCTACGACAATGTGCAATGGACCAGATACCACCAGATAATCACTGATGCCAGCCGGGCAGTAGCAGCCCGCCACAGCATTCTGCATAACTTTTATATGGACGATTTGAAGCAGTAGCTCTGGCGTTCGATATTGATTCTATATTACGACAAGGCAAATTTCATTTAAGAAAATGGAATTCAAATGATGCAGAAACAGTTGCAGCGCATGTTGGTTCACAACCAACTGCTCCAGAACTTGATCTCAGCGATTCTGATACGACAGTACTGGGTCTTCATTGGAACCCGATCACCGATCAACTGTTCTACAAAATCAACATGTGTCAATCAGACGCCATACCTACTAAACGTCTCGTTCTTGGTGACATAGCTAAACTCTATGATCCAACGGGCATGTTGGCACCAGTAATAGTGGCCGCAAAAATATTCATCCAGGTTTTATGGCGTGAGAAACTTGATTGGGATACACCCCTACAAGGCGAACTACGAACAAACTGGCTAACATTTCGCAACGGTTTACAACAATTGGCACAGATCCGTGTTCCGCGTTGGCTTGGTATAAGACAAGCTGGGACAATAACGCTTCATGGATTCTGTGATGCAAGCAGCAAGGCATACGCAGCCGTAGTTTACATGCGGACAATCGATGATGAGGGTCATATAAATGTGTCTTTGGTAACAGCAAAGACGAAGGTTGCGCCTGTGAAGGAAATCACAATTCCTCGGCTAGAATTGTGCGCCGCTCATCTCCTTGTAAAGGTTATCAATAATGTACGTATTGCACTTCAACTAACTGGTGCGGATTACACGTTGTGGAGCGACTCGAGCATTGTATTATGTTGGCTACGCAAACCCGCGACGACTTTGAAACAATACGTATCAAATCGAGTGAGCTACATCCAGCAGCATTCCGATGTCCAGCAATGGCGACACATCCGCACAGAACACAATCCAGCAGATTGCGCTAGTCGCGGAATATCACCAACCGCACTAGAAGGCCATTCCCTATGGTGGAAAGGCCCCTCATGTTTATATAAAGTATCGACCGATGTTGATGAACCACCAACGCTGACTTCACCGGAGCAAGAGATATTTGTCAACGAAACAAAACCGTTCCGTACATTACTCAGTACGAATCCCAGGTGGAAGATCACTACATGCGTCGACGGTGGAGATCGGATCCCACTCATTGAGCGATTTAGCACTTTACAAAGAGTGTTACACACGACATCAATTGAACTAAGTTCATAGCGGCATCTGAGACTGAGGCTGCGCTGCTTCTGCACATACGCGAAGCACAAGGTAATGCATATCTTACTGAAATTAATTCATTAAAATCTCGTTGTAGTGTCGACGCAACTAGCAAATTGCTTGCACTTAATCCATTTCTGGATGACAAGGAGATTCTGCGTGTCGGCGGACGGCTGACTCATGCGGATCTTCGATACGATCAGCGTCATCCGATGATTTTGCCAAAGGAATGTACATTGGCTCGGTTACTTATTAATCATGCGCATATTGTCACGTTACATGGTGGTATTCAAGAAATGTTGCAATACCTAAGAAGACGATTCTGGATTGTTCATGGTCGTGCATTGGTAAAAACTTTCATCCATCAATGTGTCACCTGTAAACTCTATCAGCGAGCAATGCAACAGCAACAGATGGCGTCGTTGCCACGTTCACGTGTTCTGGTATCCCCACCATTCACAAATACTGGGCTAGATTACTGTGGCCCATTTAATGTCCGACTGGGCGGACGACGGGCAATAACGACAACAAAAACATATGCAGTGATCTTTATTTATATGAGCACCAAGGCTGTACACATAGAGGTTGCCGAAGATCTGTCGACTAGATCATTTTTAGATGTATTCGACAGATTCATTAGTCGACGCGGCTACTGTACCACACTCTGCAGCGATAACGGAACCCAGTTTGTTGGCGCAGACCGGCTAATGCAACGTGAACTCCGCAAGTGGAGCAACACGCATGCTCAACAGCATATCGCAGATGCCGGTGTTAGATGGCAATTTATAACGCCTGCCGCACCGCATCATGGTGGCCTATGGGAGGCAGCGGTCCGATCAGCCAAAAAACATTTAGTGCGGATCATTGGCAAACAACCGATGTATTATCATCAATTGAACACGCTTCTCATACGAATCGAGGCGTGTCTCAATTCCAGACCGATCATAGCGCTTCATGATGATCCGGGGGGGGGAGGTCTTGCTTTAACCCCTGGCGAATTTCTAATAGGACGACCAATAACAGCACGGCCTGAACCAACTTTTGCAGATGTTCCAGGAAATCGACTGAAATATTGGCAGCAACTACAACAAATGTACCAACAATTCTGGAAGCGTTGGCAACAGGAATATGTCACTTTATTACAAGCACGTAGTAAATGGGCCCGAGCGGAGCCAAATTTGCAAATAAACGACATCGTTGTCATTCAACAAGATAACCTACCACCATCTCGATGGCGCATAGGGCGCATTATCAAAATACATCCGGGCAGTGATGGGCTGGTACGTGTAGTAACGATTGAGTACAATAGCGATCAAAAAACATCTGATGGACAGCTAATCAAACATCAATGTCAGCGACCGATCCAGAAGGTATGCCGGCTAATTTCAGCACATGGGAAAGTTCCAAACCGGACCGGTTTGGCCGGGCAGGAATGTATAAAATCGACCACCCCGAATGCGAACGAAGAAGTAAAAGATGTTTACTGAACGCACCGACTAATTGCGATAGAACGCACCCGTATACATCTGGTCATACCACGTCGTATTTGAGTTTTTCCCTTTCTTTTTTTTTGTATAACGTTTTTTCCTTTCCTTTGTCATTACTCTGTATTCTGTTCTTGCGATATAACCTCAATAAATATTATACGTAATAATACATAATTCTGATTATTTTATTCGTGCGACAAGCATAATATTATACAGACTGTTTGTTAACCAATTAATGTATTCCAATGTATGAAATTCCAAATGCAAATAGACTTTGGAGTGCTTTATGATGATATATAGAATCAAATCCCTTAATAAAATCCGTATAAGCTACGTCTATGTGATGACAGTTTTCTATCTCCTTTATTACTTGGCTGATGAATTCAACCAGGTTAGTAGACGTAGACCTATCACGTATAAACCCATACTGGTTAACAGATATATGACGTATTAATATTGATTTAAAAGCGTTGCATACAATTACACTCCCAAGCAACTAAATCGACTCAAACCTTCAGCGCTCACAGAAAGGCGAATTTTTTTAAAACGGCTTAACCGATTTTCACAAGGCATTATTTTTTTGAAAGCCTGACATTTTTTGACAAGACATTATTTTTACTTTTTTTATAATGAATTTTGATTAAAAACGCAATCAAAATTGATGAATATGAAAAAAAATATTGGGGATACTTAAATTTAAATTACAACAAAAATTCAAGCAAAACAAAAACAATTTTATTGGTTAATACTTAGTATTACTCCCCCTTGCGAATACAACGGTTCGCATGCGGTTTCCCATTGACCTTATTGAAGTTTTAACAAAGACATGGGGGATAGCATCCCACTCCTCGTCCAACGCAATCTTGAGGTCACTGATGTTTTTTAACTCATCAACATTACAACGTTTAATTTCCACCAAAGTATAAAGTTTTGATGTTTTTTTTGTGTCTATTGTGCTGACACTTAACTTAATTATATATTATACATGGTTTTGATTGATACTTTACATTTTGTGCTGATAAAGCGTAGCATTGAATAAAAAAAGCAGAATTTAAATTGACACTAGCTGATTTTGTTCTCATTAATTAAAAGACCCCACCAGCAGTAACCTTTTAATTAAATTTACATAAATCCGATACAACGGATAACATTGGTCCTTCGAGCCATTAAAAACAACTGGCACCTATTAGAAATACACCAAGCAACAACCGGCAAATCCAGGTAAAATACCAAACAACAACCATAGAAGCTGCCACTTGCCGCCTAATAAGCTTTCTCAAGTACAACAATTAATATGGAAGAATTGCTAAGAAAACAAGAACAAAAAGCAGAAGAGATACAGCAGCTCATCTCAAATTACAAGAAAGATGGAGCGCAGCGGAAAACAAAAACCTATCTTGAGAGGAAAATCGCAGGGTTGAACAAGTCTTACAACGAGTATGTTGATGAAGACAACAAGATTAGAGACTTTCAAAATCCATTGACATCAACACATGAATACTTCAAGGATAGAGAAACGGTTTCGATAAGATATACAACAACCATTGGGGATACATTCAAACATTTAGTTCATAATAATAATCAGCTCACCACGACAATAAAATGAACTACCTTAAAAGTCACGTAGAAGGGTCAGCTGGAAAATTATTGAGTCATTTGGAACCTACTGGAGACAATTACGATTCAACTTGGGAGATATTAGAGAACCGCTTCAACAACAGAAGATTACTCGTATCTAATTTGTTAAACACTTTATTGATTAGCATACGAGCAACACGGAGTCGGCTGCTGCGATCAAATACTTGCATGACACAACAACCGAGTGCCTATACGCCATAAGAAATACAGGCATACATATTGAAACATGGAGTTCAGCTTGTTAAAAAGATGGATAACGAGTCACGACGACTATACGAAAGCTCTCTAGAAAACCAAAGAGAATTTCAAGAAACAAACCATTTCTTGAAGTTTATAGAAAGGCGTTTCCAATCTTTAGAAGCAATCGGTAACAACAAGATAATAATTTCAACCACAACCGCTAAGACGCGCATTCGTAACTGTCACACAACCAAGTAATATTTGCGAATGCTGTCAGAAAAACCAGAGGACCGAATCATGCCAACGTTTCAAAGATTTAAGCATTTCTGAAAGAAATCAGATGGTCATGCTGCACAGTTTGTGCAGAAATTATCTCAGCCAAAACCACTCGACAACAAGTTGTAGCATCAAAATGAGTTGTTTTACCTGCAAAGGCAGACATCATACGTTGCTACACGTAAAAAATCAAGAAAACAGTATTGCAAAGCTGAACATTTCAACACTCGACAAGGATAGTGGCCCGGTATTTTTAGCAACAGCCCTAATAAAAGTACAGAATATCTTCGGTAGTTTTACTCTACTACGAGCACTGATCGATCCAGGCTCACAGGCAACTTTCATCACAGAGCAAGCATAGCACAACAACTAGGCCTGCCAAGGACAAGGGTTCTAACTGAAATTTCCGGAATTTCAGCAACAAAAGGACGAGCCCATCAACAGATAGCGATAGAAATAAGTCCAAGATTTCCATCGATTTTCAAGATCGAAGTTAATGCTTTAGTTCTGGGAACTATCACTAAACCACTTCCAGACAAGAACTCATTGACCCTACTTTCGATACTCCCGGACCTATTTATCTTTTAATAGGTGCCGACATATTTAGAGAAATCATGTTAGAAGGCAAAAAAAGGGATCCGCATCATAAGTGCATAGCGCAAAGATCAGAGCTAAGATGGATCATATCTGGTCGCCTAACTCAAACCAGCAGCATTTCAGTCACCCGGTTAAATAGCCATGTCACATTAGCATATCTCTGCTACAAGCAATTAAAATGCTTTTGGGAATCCGAAGAACTGCATCCTAAACGAAGCCTAACAGCTGAAGAGATCGAATGTGAGCAGTACTATGAAGAGACTCACAAGCGATTAACAAATGGACGATACGACAAGCTCAAAGAAGTGGGAATAGGAGAATCTAAAAGTAAAGCAGCAGCTAGGTTGATTCAAATAGAAAAAAGATTCAAGAAGGATGAAGAGTTTAAGAATCAATATCACAATTTCATGAACGAGTACATCCAGTTGAACCACATGGAACTACATGGAACAACTACGAGATTGAGGGTAGTTTTTGTCGCTACCTGCAAAACAACAACAGGGACATCACTAAATGAAACGATGCATGTAGGTCCAACATTCTATTGCGAAGATCAAGATTTTCAACGAATCCTCTGGCGATCTGAGACAAATAAGCCAATGAGCAGTTATAGATTAGAAACTATCACATACGGAACAGCGTCTGCAACTTATTTGACTACAAAAATGTTACAACAATTAGCCATTGATGAAGCGTCAAGATATCCAATTGGTTCAAAGATTGTTCAAAACGATTTCTATATGGATAATCTTCTATCTGGAGCTAACACAATCGCAGAAGCAATCGCTGCAAAAAAGGAACTACTAAATCTCCTTTCCGGTGGAGGTTTCAACCTCAGAAAATGGTCTAGCAATGAAAAAGCATTATTAGAAGAGCTTCCAGAGAATCTGAAAGAAACAGGACTCCACACTATAGAATTTAGTGATACAGTGAAAACACTTGGGCACTTGTGGAACTCTTCAACAGACACCTTTCAATTTAAAGTTATTTTGCCAGCATCTAAAACAACAATATCCAAACGAACAATCTTATCAGAGGCATCAAGGCTTTTCGATCCGCTAGGATGGTTAGCACCAGTGGTGATCCAGGCAAAAATTCTACTTCAAGATTTATGGGCTTCTGGTGTAGGATGGGACGAAAACTCCACGTAAATCTTGAAAACAGATGGTTAAACTTCAAAATGGAATTACCACGTTTAGAGGAAATCAGAATTCACCGTTGGATAAATTACAACAGTGACGCCAAAATTGAACTACATGGTTTCTGTGACGCCTCGAATCAAGCATATGCTGCGGTAGTATACAGTAAAACAAACAACCAAATCACAATAATCGCAGCCAAAACAAAGGTTGTACCGTTAAACCAAACAATATCCCTACCAAGATTAGAGCTCAACCGCGCATTGCTACTTTCTAAATTGCTCAAAAATGTCAAACATGCGTTGAACATCAACAGCAATATATCAACATTTTGCTGGAGCGATTCCACAGCAGTTTTGGGTTGGATAAAAGGAAACCCACAATACAATAAGACTTTTGTGGCCAACAGAATAACAGAGATATAAGCCATCACCGATCCTAGCCAATGGCATCACGTGGTCTCTAATGAGAATCCTGCTAACTGCGCATCTCGAGGTTTAAACCCAGTTCAATTATTAACCCACAAAATTTGGTGGGAAGGGCCAAAATGGCTAAAGGATTTGAGCTATCCAATAACAAAAATCAATAATGAAGAAATGGAACAAGTGGCCAGTATGGAACGAAAAACAATAAGAACATTTACAACAACAGTGAAAAAGCCTGTTATTGAATTCGATAAATTCTCTTCGTTACAACGGCTTGTTCATAGCATTGCATACTGTCTACGACTTCCATCAAATGCAAAATCAAAAACTAAAAAAAACTCCCATTTCAAACCAAAGGAATTGAACGCATCGGTAACGGCGATAATCAGAGTCGCATAGCAGGAAGGTTTTAAACCAGAATTAAAGAAGTTAAAAGCGAATCAAAACCTACCAAAGAATAGTACAATCATAACGCTAACTCCATTTCTAGACGGAAATGACCTACTCAGATACAACATCACCAACTGAGATACAACATCACCATCACCATCACCATCACCATCACCATCACCATCACCATCACCATCACCATCACCATTACCATCACCATCACCATCACCATCACCATCACCATCACCATCACCATCACCATCACCATCACCATCACCATCACCATCACCATCACCATCACCATCACCATCACCATCACCATCACCATCACCATCACCATCACCATCACCATCACCATCACCATCACCATCACCATCACCATCACCATCACCATCACCATCACCATCACCATCACCATCACCATCACCATCACCATCACCATCACCATCACCATCACCATCACCATCACCATCACCATCACCATCACCATCACCATCACCATCACCATCACCATCACCATCACCATCACCATCACCATCACCATCACCATCACCATCACCATCACCATCACCATCACCATCACCATCACCATCACCATCACCATCACCATCACCATCACCATCACCATCACCATCACCATCACCATCACCATCACCATCACCATCACCATCACCATCACCATCACCATCACCATCACCATCACCATCACCATCACCATCACCATCACCATCACCATCACCATCACCATCACCATCACCATCACCATCACCATCACCATCACCATCACCATCACCATCACCATCACCATCACCATCACCATCACCATCACCATCACCATCACCATCACCATCACCATCACCATCACCATCACCATCACCATCACCATCACCATCACCATCACCATCACCATCACCATCACCATCACTATCACCATCACCATCACCATCACCATCACCATCACCATCACCATCACCGTCACCATCACCATCACCATCACCATCACCATCACCATCACCGTCACCATCACCATCACTATCACCATCACCATCACCATCACCATCACCATCACCATCACCATCACCATCACCATCACCATCACCATCACCATCACCATCACCATCACCATCACCATCACCATCACCATCACCTTCACCATCACCATCACCATCCATCACCATCACCATCACCATCACCACCCAAGCAGCACCAAATAACTTTATAGTTTTATAACCCATTTCCGACGTCGGTACAACGCTAAAAATGTCTAGAATTTCACTTATTTGACATTGAACTAACAATTTTTAACTTTTCGTCTGCACGACTACAACGCGACGTTATATGTTACCAGTCGGCAGAGGATTATTTTATATCTACTTGATAACATTTTTTACTATTTTCAACTATTGGCCGACTAATATGTTTTTTATAAAACCGTGTACCGATTATTTAGTTAGTAGTCATAATAAGTGGTATTTAATGACTACCTAGCGACTTTTTTGTCATATTATAAACCAATATCTAACGTAAATATTTTGTTGTTATATGGATGACCACAAGATAACATTTTTTACATATGCACCACAATTTGGTCAAATACAATTTCAATGAGAAAGAAGAGGTAAGTTATACAAGTTATTTACCTGAAATCATGCCTATATATGTAGTGGTATTGACGAAACAATAGCGATCATATAAAAAGAGTGGTTCGGTTTGTTGAAATTACAACATGTGTTTTATAGTTATGTATTAGTAACAGTTTATTTATCACTTATTTGTTGTGTAAATAACTTTACAGTCGGATTCTAGAAAATTTGGTAATAAAAATAAATAAATCGTCGGGAGAATGACTAGACCGTCGTGATATTAACTTTTTTGGAAATAAAATAACAAATTTGTACTTTTTGAGTCGAATTTGTTATAAATTGGTTATTAATCTTACTTTTTAGTGATTTAAATATTTTTTTATACATATTAAGAAATTCGCCATTTTTAATTAAAATATATAGACAAAAATTTATATTTTTTGAAAATAAAAGTATGATTTTCAAACTTCCCAAGACTACATATTATTGTAATTACATTATTTTAATGGTAGGGATTATTTTAAAACGGCTTAAATTGATTTTAGAAAATTTTATTCAAAATGAAATAAAAATAATTTCTAAAAGACCAGAAATGTATTTAAAAAAAAAAGGAATTTATAAGGCGCATGAGTTTTTAGTTCACTGATAGGTGCACATTTACGATAAAACTTGCTTTGTTTATAAAATTATGTCGTATCTTGCCCGATTTTTATATTACCATTATTACAGGGAATGTGAATATTACATTTACAATTATTATGAAGTATATTTTCTTAAAGTCGTAAATAATGAAATAGATGTTAAAGAAAACAGACATATAATTATTATATTTATAAGATAAAAGAAGACAACATGATTATTTATATATTTTATAAAAAAAAGTTGTCCCTTCTGCTAAAATATAGCCACAATGTGAAACAAAAAAAAATGGTTTTACAAACTTAATAGTTGTCAATATATCTATTTCCTGACTTGGTATTTTATAGCCAATTGACAAGTCGGATAAAAGTTATTACGACGTCGTTACAACCCAAGATTTATTCCCCAATAACGTTGTAGCTTAGTCTTCATACCTTTGTCACAACGTCGGCTAGCCGACCAGTAGTCATTTACCCAACTACGGCACAACGTTATCCCAACCCACTCGTGCTACTTGGGCATCACCATCACCATCACCATCACCATCACCATCACCATCACCATCACCATCACCATCACCATCACCATCACCATCACCATCACCATCACCATCACCATCACCATCACCATCACCATCACCATCACCATCACCATCACCATCACCATCACCATCACCATCACCATCACCATCACCATCACCATCACCATCACCATCACCATCACCATCACCATCACCATCACCATCACCATCACCATCACCATCACCATCACCATCACCATCACCATCACCATCACCATCACCATCACCATCACCATCACCATCACCTTCACCATCACCATCACCATCACCATCACCATCCATCACCATCACCATCACCATCACCATCACCATCACCATCACCATCACCATCACCATCACCATCACCATCACCATCACCATCCATCACCATCACCATCACCAACAACATCACCATCACCATCACCATCACCATCACCATCACCATCACCATCACCATCACCATCACCATCACCATCACCATCACCATCACCATCACCATCACCATCACCATCACCATCACCATCACCATCACCATCACCATCACCATCACCATCACCATCACCATCACCATCACCATCACCATCACCATCACCATCACCATCACCATCACCATCACCATCACCATCACCATCACCATCACCATCACCATCACCATCACCATCACCATCACCATCACCATCACCATCACCATCACCATCACCATCACCATCACCATCACCATCACCATCACCATCACCATCACCATCACCATCACCATCACCATCACCATCACCATCACCATCACCATCACCATCACCATCACCATCACCATCACCATCACCATCACCATCACCATCACCATCACCATCACCATCACCATCACCATCACCATCACCATCACCATCACCATCACCATCACCATCACCATCACCATCACCATCACCATCACCATCACCATCACCATCACCATCACCATCACCATCACCATCACCATCACCATCACCATCACCATCACCATCACCATCACCATCACCATCACCATCACCATCACCATCACCATCACCATCACCATCACCATCACCATCACCATCACCATCACCATCACCATCACCATCACCATCACCATCACCATCACCATCACCATCACCATCACCATCACCATCACCATCACCATCACCATCACCATCACCATCACCATCACCATCACCATCACCATCACCATCACCATCACCATCACCATCACCATCACCATCACCATCACCATCACCATCACCATCACCATCACCATCACCATCACCATCACCATCACCATCACCATCACCATCACCATCACCATCACCATCACCATCACCATCACCATCACCATCACCATCACCATCACCATCACCATCACAATCACAATCACAATCACAATCACCATCACCATCACCATCACCATCACCATCACCATCACCATCACCATCACCATCACCATCACCATCACCATCACCATCACCATCACCATCACCATCACCATCACCATCACCATCACCATCACCATCACCATCACCATCACAATCACAATCACAATCACCATCACCATCACCATCACCATCACCATCACCATCACCATCACCATCACCATCACCATCACCATCACCATCACCATCACCATCACCATCACCATCACCATCACCATCACCATCACCATCACCATCACCATCACCATCACCATCACCATCACCATCACCATCACCATCACCATCACCATCACCATCACCATCACCATCACCATCACCATCACCATCACCATCACCATCACCATCACCATCACCATCACCATCACCATTGTGACAATTTTAGTTGTTCAAAATTGCTACATGGTTGAAGTTTGAAATTTCTGTTTTGCTGTATTTTACCACTGACCTAATACGCGTGAAATCGAGGTTTACGTGATTTTCTCTTATGCATATTATTTACATGTACCCTATTTATGTTGAATAAATTTGATTTAGATATGAGGATTTTGTTGAATGGTAAGAACATTCAATGTTGAACATATTATTATTTGTTTTGTTGTCACCATTAACTGGATGGCCATAAAAATGTAAATTTTGTTTTGTTTTTTTTTCTTCAAATGATGTCGTTTGATGATCATCAAACGTTATGTACTTGCTGGTCATATATTTTGTTGACTATGTAATTGTTGTTTTATATTATGTACTTCCATAATATAGCGGGTAATCTTTATTACCAAATAATTGCAAGCGATCAAAATATGCTCCGACGTTCATTCTGTTTTCAAGTATCGAAGCATTTCAGTGTTCGTCGTAGTTATAAATTGGAAAAAAAATAAAATAAAAATAATAAAATATTTATGTACATCGAAATTAAATTTCTGTGAGTGAAATATATGTAAATACAATTAAAATTTTCGTAAGTTTAATTAATTAATTAAAATTAACATTTGGTTAATTTTTTTTGTGTCACAGTGCGGGATTTTGTTTAATCAAGTTTTTTTTATATATATACAGTGATTCCTTAAATTTCAAGTCTTAAGAAAAGGAATAGACCGTGATCGTTTTAGCACGGTTTCTTCAACTTTTTCTAGAAAGTTAAACGGTAAAGATACTTTTATACATGTAATTCTTTAATTCCACCGTTTTGGAATTCAAAGGTAGAACCTTAGTCATAATTACATCGCTTTTTTTTTGTTGTTTTTACATTCACAGTACAACTGAGCTGTTTTTATCCTACTAAATATTTCTTGGAAACAGAGAGAACCGGCTAAGGAACAATTTAGATACGGAAGACTTAAGAGTACGGTTTCTGTTTCAGAAACAGAAGATTCTGGACTCTTCCTAGGAGGTTTTGATTGCGGCATTATTTGGTTCCGCCTATTAAACAAAATTTGGACCAAATGAATTAGTCATGCTTAAGAGGGCCGTTAATCCGTTATGATCTTCTGTTGGTGTTACAGCTAAGTGCAAAACAAAATTTAATTTTCTAGATTATATGGAAACAATATAAATTATTTCATATAGCACATAATGCTTATTTATTAACTTATAAATTACTATTTATTCAAATTTATTAATTATTCATATTATTGCCATGAAGAATGTATAAACTTTTATGAATCTTATAATTTGCTAAAAATATTAAAGTACATTTTTTTCAGAAAATAATTCAAATTTCTAAATTAGTATATCAATAGAGATATTAGTATTAATATATAATATTATTATTATGGCGTTGAGGTGTTAGGGGGATCGATCCGTTATTGATGTATTAGTTTTCATTATCAAATTATTATTTTTTTTATTATTATTAATTCTACGTTTATTATCAATAATTTTGGCATGCATGATTAATTCGTTTAATTAAATTATGATTATTATTAATTTATTTGGCAATAAATGTTCTTAAATTTTAGTAAAATTAATTCTTGAATTTTAGTACCTAATTTCTTTTCGTTGTTGATTTACTTTATTGGTTACGTTCATTAATATTAATATGCATAAGAGGAATATTCGTATGTCTTCGTTTGTTCAGTGTTGAGAATCTTATTTATTTATTCATCTTTAATTCAATAATGTTCTTTACATTTGTTAGGATTACATCTAGTTAGTCAAAGCCGTAATTATGTTATTTTAATATATCCTTAAAAATAATGCCGTGATTTAGTGTTCAATGTAAGGGAGGGAAGTGTCCAATCATATAACACTTCGTTCGGGAGGCGTAGACACTAAGGCCAATCCATCAACGGTCTTGTTTTATATGACAGTAAGCTAAAAGCTCGTATTATACAATAAAACCCTACATTTTGTTTTTTTTTTGGTTTGCATTGTTTTATATATCTACATAGGGTTTATCATACTTTTTGAACCTTAACATCCCATTGCAGCATCTACTAGTCTTTCGTATACTACTACATTTTTTTTAACCCCACCCCCACGACTGTCACCTAGTCCAGGAAAAGTGCTGCAGTAGTAGTCCATGCGAAGGAATTTTTTCTTGTTGCGAATCACGCTACCCTTCATACACTATGATGGGGAGGTGTGCTTCGTAACACCATCACCATCACCATCACCATCACCATCACCATCACCATCACCATCACCATCACCATCACCATCACCATCACCATCACCATCACCATCACCATCACCATCACCATCACCATCACCATCACCATCACCATCACCATCACCATCACCATCACCATCACCATCACCATCACCATCACCATCACCATCACCATCACCATCACCATCACCATCACCATCACCGTCACCATCACCGTCACCATCACCATCACCATCACCATCACCATCACCATCACCGTCACCATCACCGTCACCATCACCATCACCATCACCATCACCGTCACCATCACCATCACTATCACCATCACCATCACCATCACCATCACCATCACCATCACCATCACCATCACCATCACCATCACCATCACCATCACCATCACCTGGTTATAGATATATTTACCAATTTTTTATATTTGCTGTTTGATTATTGAGTTGGGTATTTTTGGGGTATTAAGTTTGGGGTTGAGTTGGAGGTTAGGTTAGGTTTAGGTGGCGGTTCACTAGAACCAGACATACACACAAAAATGGTCCATAGCCATAAGTTGGGGGTTAAGTTAAGTTCTGCTCGTTATGTGGATCAATCAAGCAGAATTTCATAATAATTGGTTGAGAAATAGGTTCCATCATACTTGGCGATATTCCAGAACTTCACCCAAAAATCATTTTAGAATCCCATTTCCAGTGCACAAGCCGAATTTCATCATAATTGCTTGAGAAATAGGCAAGTCCCATCATACTTGGCCATATTCCAGAATTTCATCCAAAACTCATTTTAGAATCCCATTTCCATCGCGGAAGTCAAAATCACTTAAGAAATAGATAAGTTCCATCCTAATTGACCATTCATTTAATTTGCTAAAGGTTTAATTTGAAATGTAAAAGGTTCCATTTGAAGTTTGAGATATTAACAGTCACCTTTCTTAAGCCTTAAACAATATTTGTGTACGGTTTGGTTCAAATCGGTCAAGTCGTATGGATTTGTTTAAATATCATACACATATGCTGTACATACATACCAACTCTCACTTTATTTTATAGATTGATCAACACCATCTCAACCCCAATTCAACCCGCAAACGGCCCCCAACTCAACCCTCAACCAAACCGCAAACTCCCTGTCAAACTCAATCCTCAAACCAGCATATATAAAAAATTGGTCAACTGCTCACTATATCTTAACCCAACCCCAACTCAACTCCAACTCAACTTAAACTCAACCCGTAAATTGATCCCTAACTTTATCTTCAAATCAACCCCAAACTCAATACCCAACTCAATATTCAAACCAGGGGCCCTATTCTCGAATTCCATATCGATTTTCCACATGCGGACATTTGTAAAATTCATAAAAACTAAGGAATTTTTTCGGTACTAAGGCAATATTTCCGAATGGGTATAGGCAGGTGAAAAATTCCCCATATACGAAAACGTCAATAATTACATAGATTTAAAAAGATGCCAGGTATTTTGGGTCAATTCGTATGGCAGGAACCCGACCCTCTTGACGCACAGATTCCAAAAGCTTTTCAAATCTCGGCCTTGACCATACAAACAGATTAGCAAAAAAAAATCTAAATCGAACAAGCCGTTCTCGAGATACCATGGGTACAGACCAACAGACATCCAGACAGACGGACGGACACTTTTTTTTTTTCTTTTTTTAGACTCAGGGACTTTCAAAACGTAGAGAAAAGTGGTTTTGGACCAACCAAATTTTTGATCATTTTTGACTGGAGTTCAATACTTCGGTCTAGTAAATACACCGACAAAACTGACATATACATAAGTTACAGAAAGTCAGCTAAAAAACGACATTCAAGGAACTACCTAGTAATGCTTGTTGGCCTTAAATGCTAAATCAAATAAATGAATTTCATCTCCATTACTAACTGTATTACATATTTAATATGAACTCACTTTTAAGGTCACATTAACTCACGCTTCACAACATAACGTCTTTGCTCTGGAGCGACGTTAAAAATGCCGGTCAGTTAACCGGTTATTCTGAATAAAATTTTGCTCGTCACGTGGATTGCTTCCAAACACTTTTCGCAAATTGATAATTTTGTTAAAAAGAAAATTAACAACAAAATTGTGTAACAGTCATAATTTCACCATTGATATCGTCTTATGAATATTTAAGATTATTGATAAAACATTCAAATCGCACGCGATCCAATTACCCCCTTAAATAAAGTCACACACGAGTTAGTCATGCAAGACAAATTTATTTATTTATTTATTTTTGTTGTATCATTTTCAATTTTCACTTTCACTAATTTTGTTGTATTGTGTTTTGTCTATTTTTTGACGTCTATAGAAAGATATCTTATGGGAAATTCATTGCAACCGGGCGAATCGGATATAGAAGACTTCTTTTGGACCGGATCTGGAGATGGGCCGTACATTAATCGTAAACCCATGTTGATGCCTGATTCAAATGTTGGTGATTCATTTATACGGACGGCAACAATACTAGCAACAGTTTATATAAATGAAAATGGTCAGGACATGAGCGATGATCCATTATGTACATACGACTGTAATAAATTAGAAATGCCTGAAAAATATTCACCATCCGATCGACGATTTTGGTTGTTGACCATAATTGCCGGATTTTTTGGTCCCGAAGATTATCCAGTGCTCGAAGATAAATTGGCGCAATTATATCGGATCGCTTTTATGCGCCAGCAAGCGAGACATTTAGGCTTTGAAAATGGTTTATACAATGAGACAACGATTCAACAACAAACGGGTAATTCGCGAAAGAAGCGAAAAGCCGAATTTTATTTTCATCCACGGAAAAAACATAAAATGATTAAGAGGGAGGCGGTTAATGTAATGAATAATTTAACGGGAATTCATTATGTGGCGCAGAATTTGACGCGCGACAAGGAGAAATTGATTAAACCGCGGCCTGGCATTAAAGTTAACGTATTGATTCATAATATAACGCATTTGACGGAGGCTGAGTCTGGTTTGGGTGACGATACTAGCGCGAGTCCCAGTGGGAATACAACAAAATTAGCGAATCAGACCGAAATAATTTATACGGTATTTGTTGGTGGCAAACCAGTTTTAGCGACGACCGCAGCAAACGATATGGAATACGTGACCACCGATGAAGTAGCCAAAGTCATGGACAAAATGGTTTACATAAAAGCTGAACGTAAGACAAATTTAGTTTTGAAATTTTCGTTTTATATTTATTGTTTTATTCCTATTTGTAGCGTACCTCAAAGAACCACATGCAACACCGCTAATTCCGGCAAGTCCCAACGGAAATTCTTACATCATTCAAGTTATATCAGAAAATCCGCTTCTATTCATACTTACTTGTTTGACATTCTTTTTACTGATTGTCCTACTAATCGGAATCCTATTGATCACGACGAGTAAACGAAAACATAAAAATGAGGCGCTTAAATCGGCACGTGAAACCCTAATGGAGGTGAGAACGGCGGACGATAATATTGATAGCGGAATAATTCGCACCGAAGAGATTGATGGAGATTTGGAGAATTTAAATTTGGATAGAATCAATGGTAAAAATAAAAAAAACATCGGTTCACCTGTACTCCATTTCCCCTTACCACCCGGTAATCGTCCAACTTCAACTTCAAGCAGTACATCCGATTCATCGCTGTACTATCAACGGCAGCCGATGCGTAGTGATAAGAAAATCGATGATCGGTATGCAATGCGACGCGATGAAAATCTCTACACAATGATATTGAATAAAAAAGATGAGAAGCGGCAGGATAAGCGAACGAAAACACGTCGCAAGTATATGACCGAGAACCGGGTCGGTTCGATTGACGACTCTAAAACACAAACGAATTCGGATTCAGACCTATTCGAAACGAACGCAAACATACAATCGATTGCGTACGATCATAACGAGGCATTCAATCCAAATGTTCAGATTTCGTCTCATTATCACAAAAACAAAATGATGCTTGACCGGAATTTTGAAGAGACACGTACTGCGTCGAAGAGTCGGAGTCGAAAAATGGGACCTCATATAGACGTTAACACAACCGACGGCATTGAAGCGGTTAATAAGGAGCTGTTAAAAACAATACAACGACATGAACGTTCGTCTCTCGACAGTGGAAGCATTGGATCGTATTTGAGTATGGCATCGGTTAAAAGTTTCCCACGATGTGGTGTACCCGAACCGTTAAGTCGTGTTCTGGAACCACTCAGTGTTACACATTTGGATCACTATGATGCGGATGTCGATACAACGAAAACGTATCGTACCATACCATCCGAGCTAGATAGAAATTTTCATCGAAGTAGTAGTGATGGAGCGGATCCTGGGGTAGTCGGTCCAATCGTTTGGGAGATGCATAAACAGGAGATAGAAAAGAAAACTGTGGTTATAACGAGTCCGATCCGAGATCCGGTTAGGACGCGTAACCGTTTCGAGGGCTTATTGGAAGGTGCAATAAAACTGTATGAGGGTGGCAAAAAGTCGGATGATCGAAAACCGAAAAATGATTCAATTAGTCCGACATTATTTCGAGATTTTCGTGGCAAATCGGCGCCAAAAGTAAAGTGAGTTCCACTATTAATTACAATTTTCTGGTAGTTAGTACCTCCTAGTAACGTGCACCCCTTTTTGCAGGAATGCGGGTAACCTATCTCGAAATGGATCGGGTATTTTGCGTCCATTCACGGCCGGAAATTTAAAACCAAATAGTACACATTCAACACAGCCACCATCGCCTGCTAATAAACGAGCATGGAGTAGTGGTGCACCATCGCCAATGGTACGTCCAATGAGTGCTGGGCCATTCCATAGGCCAGCACCACCAGCTATTGATGTAGCACGTGTTTTGGCACCCGGCGAATCGACAATTGATCGAACCGCACTAAGTACAGCGCCTCTAATACAAGCGATACAGGATGAGCTGAAGAAATTCAACAAAAATTGATGTAAAGAAGATGTGCGCGTGTATCCTCGTTTTACTGCCATTTTTTTTTTTTTTTGTCTAAAAGTGTAAATTATAATTCGGTTTTTTAATGTTAATTTTTCAATACGTACCGACACACACCCATTTGTAATTTAATAATGTAAAATTTTAATTTAATTTGAATAAAGTTTTAAAATGTAATTTCGGTTCGGGCTATTTATCGATAGATGGTAATCAACACTATTGTTAAGGCGCGTTACCAATTAAAATTTACAATTTAGTTGGTCTATTTGTATATAGATATGGCATAACTTTAATATTTATTAAGGTTGATTACCAATTTAAAGGAAATATAGTTGGTCCAGTTGACTACAGATGGCAGTACCATGAGTTTGCTTTCCAATTCGATTTTGTCAACTTTTATAAATTTCTAAAAGATGGGAGGAAAAATGTATTTAATTAAGGTTTGTTAATCGGATTAGAATTATGCGTTTTTTAAATATAACAAGAGATGTCACTATATTAAAGATTATTTCATAAAATCGATATTTTGCAAACGGTGCGATTTCCATTTTTTTAGGACATTTTAGTTTATTTTGATGTCGCATCATTGTTTACGAATATTCCAACAGCAATAGCAATTAAGAAAATAAAACAAAAATTTGGGCTAGTGATGGGGAATCCTATATCCCCAATCCACCATTGACATCGTTGTTAAGAAATTGTTGGACAAAACGTTAAAAAAACAAACAAGGCATCAAACAGAGCATTCACAATGAAACAATTTTTTACTTTTGATTTACAGGTTTGTATGAATTTTCCAACATAATGTAGCTGCTGTAATATCCGCTACTGGAATCGCTTCCGCCCAGCGAGTGTATCGATCGATTAGTGTTATGCAATATCTCTGGTTGTTTAAAATGGGCAGTGTCCCATTTGTTAATGTATCTCTGTAAAACGTGCAGCTGTTGGTTTGAAATTTCCGATGGGCGTCTGGTTATGCCAACCTACTTTTAACTGTTGACAAATCAGGCACGACTGTGTCATAGTTAACTTTGACGTCTTTTTTTATTGACGGACATACCACTTTGTATGTCATTTGTTTAACTGTTGATTTGACACCTGGATGTGAATATGTGATAGCCCGTGGAATGCTTCGAAAACTTTTTTCCGCCAACTAATTGGTATGAGAGGTCTTGGTTTACCAGTAACGGGTTAAAAGTAACGGGTATTTGCTCTATGATTAGCCCAGTATTCCCGTTCTGTATACAATCCATTAACTCCTCGTCTTCTTCCTGTGACTCTGTTACTTTCGCGTAATTGATGCTTGTGTCAATATTAATTGGCTCTATTTTGGATAACGCGGCTGCAACCACGTTATCGATGGCGGATACGTGTGCAAGTCTGTTATAAACTGGCCTAAATAGTCTAAATGCCTCCCTCGGAATTGCGTCCCTGCCCAGGTACGATGCCAACAGTTCTCTGTCGTAGGCACTATATTTCTGCGGTGCGTCTGTCAATCTTACGGAGTAAAAACCTTGTGGTTGACAGATGTCTTCAACATATTATTGGATAACTGTTCCTACTGCTGTGTCCGATGAGTCCACCATGATGGCTAGTCGAGCAGCGATTGATGGATGTGTCAACAGTGTTGCGTTGCTGGTTCTGGTTGTTTATAATCCTTGATGATTTGGACCAGAGCTGGTGATGGCAAAATACCTTGGGCATTTACCAGATGACCCAAAAAGAGCACTTCCTCTTACGCAAATACACATTTATCGACGTGTCGTTTCGATATGCGACACATGTTCCTTCCAAGAACTGGATGCTATCAGGATGTCATCTAAAAGTATACGAAGCAGAATGGTAATCCTCTTAATACCGAATGCATCAGTCTTTGGAAGGATTGTGCCGTATTTCCAAGGCCAAATGTCATTTTGAATAACTCAAATAAGCCGAAAGGTGTCGAAATAGCTGTTTTTGGGATGTTGCTGGAATCTATAGGTATCTGTTTGAAATGAAAATAGTAGCCTGGAATGGTGATGTTATTTAACGCACGGTAATCGCCACAAGGTCTCCATTCTCCGTTTTTTTAGGTACCAAATGTAATGGACTAGACCATGACTTTTGCTCGGCCTGCAAACTCCTTGTGACGTCATATCTTCGAAATGTTCTCTTGCTATTTTTAGCTTGTCTGGTGCTAGTCGTCGTGTTTTGCACATTACCGCCGTTCCACATGTCTCAATGCAATGCTTCACGTTGTCTTTACAACGTTGTCTTTTATATTCTGTAGCATCTTCTGGGATTTTACCGAAACTGATGGGAATTACTGATACATCCGACCATGTGTCTACTAAAAATTTTTTATTCGAATATAAATCGTTTATTAACAGACTACTTGAGCTTCTGCCATCAGTCTATGGTAATTGTTTTCTTTATTTGTCTCTCTTGATTTGGAACGCTGTCTACTATAGTTGGAATAGGTTCGGTCTGTATTATTTGATCTAGTATGAGCGACCGTTAAGGCCGATATCTCCGTCAAAATCTCGGTTTAGAACTTACCTAGAACTTCGTTTATGTTTACTGCTGTTGTAGCCGTATGTTCCGTTCGGGCTGGCATAGAAGCGATCTCGTTCGGCGCTGCTATGCTCTGAATATGCGACTTGGCCATAGTTTCTATAAGATCATCGGCGCTCATTACGCTAAATTGTTTATATATCTAAATGATGTTCGAATGGTGGGAGTACCAACTGTATCTGCTGGGAGAGGCGTCTAAGTGAATCGTTATTGAATATGATTCCTGCATTCATTTTCAGCTGTTCAACTGGGATGGTTTTTTGTCTCCTAAAGTTAAACCGCATGTAAGTTGTTGTGTAACTACGTCCTTTCGGTCTCACCTAGCGTCCTGACGATTTTTGTTTAAAGATAGTATAAGGACGCTACCCTTTATCCCGTGTTATTAACCTCGCAAATTGATTGTGTAAACGAGAATCCAGTGCCTCCATCGCATGGTTGCTCGAAAATATCAAACCATACCTCCGGATTTTGGTTGTATAATGGTTGCGGAGGCTTAAATAACATATGAAGCACTTCCGCATGTTTGGAGGAATTCGTCGAACTTAATGTGTTGGTCAAGGTAGGATTTACAGACGCATGTGGCGAATCAAACACAAAAATTATTTCTAGTTTAAATAAATTATGTGTTTGACGTTCGTTGGTGGGTTAGGTATGAAGTTGCTCGGGGGATTCAAGTTGACATTTGCTGTCAGCTAAGTAACTTGCAGCTTCCACAGGTGTTCGTGTTACCTCCACGTGGTGATCCCTGGTAACTAGATTGCTGATTTTTTGGCTTCTAGGCTAAAACCCGGCGCTAAAGGAGTTAACCTTAAACAAATCATTGGGCTGGGTTAAGGTGTTACTCGTACCGTGCCAATAATCGACCAGACCGAGGGTCCAGTTTAAAAACTGTCGTCAGGAAAGTCCTAAGATCGCTAAAAGAACGAAGATCCATTCTACCAGTATGAGGCCTTTTAATGAGGTACTCAATGATCAGCTGGTTGTGGCAGTCATTGACCAGTCGCCCGCCAATTAGAGGGAGGTGGAAGGGGCCTTAGCCACCACCTACCTTAAAGTCGTGTATGAAAACCCAGGACATTTTCCGACCTTGTCTGACCTTGTCGGGGCCGGCCCTTGTCTGACCTTGTCGGGGCCGGCACGGGAATCAGGCAAACTTACTGCTTGTGCAGATCAAAGATCTCTGCTGCTTTATACTAAGGCAGTGGAGGAATAATCTATTGCATGGACTCACACTAGAAGATCAAAAGCCGTCGCAACTGCTCAATAAAATGAAGATGAATGCAGGAGGAACTTTCGACGAGAACACGCTAAGACCGCTCTGGATGAAAAGACTACCGTCGCAGATACAAATAACAAGCTGGACGATATACACAGGCGAATAGAGAGATTAACGCACGTGATAACCGAATTATGTACGACAATCAAGGATTCATGCTCTCGAACCGAGGCCAGATCGCTCAGCCAGGAGAGAAGGTCAACAAGAACAGTGTCACGATAATCAATAAGCGGGTGTAAGTTCTATACAGCGATAAAACATCCGAAAAACCACTAAGTTTTTAGATCCCCATCAAAAGATAACGGCGGGGATTGATGGGCAAGCAACCAACCGACTGTTAATTTTTGAAATACATTCCAAATTAAAATTTTTAATAGACACGGCAGTAGACGTTTCGGTCATCCCCGCAAAATTTTTAGAGTCAAAACATCCGGTTTCAACAAGTAGGTTGTTTACAGCAAACGGGACACCAGTGCAAGCATACGGCACCAAGACAATGAAACTGGACATCGAACTCCGACGGGAGTATCATTGCCGATGTTTCAATGCCAATGATAGGCGCAGATTTCCTTCGACACACTGACCTCTTATTAGATATACAGGGACAAAGGAACATCGATCCGTTAACTTCCTGCTTTGTCAAGGGTACCATCACAAACGGGAGCAACCCCACAAAGCCAGAAATCACGGAATTGCTAAAAGGATATTCTGAAATAATCAAAATCGGACTCAGTTGAACGACGGTTAGCACCCGATAAGCTAAAACTAGCAAGGAAGGAGTTTAAAAATATATTAGCACAGGGAATTTACCAAACGAGTAGCAGCCCACTTCATCTGGTAGAAAAGAATAACGGAACGTGGAGACCAGCTGGAGATTAGTGCGCGTTACATAGAATAACAATTCCAGACAAGGAAATTGGGGATTTTGTTCCAGTTCCACACTTGCAAGATTTCTCATACCAACTAAAAGGCTGCAACATATTCACCACATTAAACCTTGTCTAGGCGTATCACCAAATTCCAACCGAACCAGAAGACGAACCAGAGGGACAGGTAGCACGCTGGATCGAACGTCTTCAAAGCTATGATTTCCAAATCGAACATCGGAAGGGAAGTGCACACGGAAATGCCAACGCATTATCAAGACGGCCATGTTCAGTAGAATGTAAACATTTTGGTCACGTTGAAGTAAAGGAAGGCTACCTGATGAGGAGTGGACCGACGAAATGATCAGGAAAGAGTAATTGGATGATACGGATTTATCAGTTATCATGGAATGAAAGGAAAAGGAACACCGGCCGACTTGGAGCGAGATCTCGGACAAAATTCCCATTGTTGGCTTATTGGGCTCTATGGGATAGCCTCCGTCATGAGAGTGGCTGTTTAAAACGATTGTGGGCAAGCACGGATGGCAAAGTGAAGCGATTGATGCCAGTGATACCAAAGTGCCGGATTATGGAAATCCTGAACCAGTCAGTGATAGAATGGTGCCAAAAATGTGACCAATGTGCGGTGGTGAAGAGACCTGCATGCAAAAGTCGTGGAACCATGAAACAATATAACGTCGGAGCACCATTCGAAAGAATTGCAATGGATGTAGCGGGGCCATTTCCCACCACCGAGGGCGGCAACAAATATGTGCTACTAATAATGGATTATTTCAGCGAATGGCCGGAGGTGTACCCATTTCCAATCAGGAGACGACAACAACACCTGATGCCGTGGTCAACAACTGGATTAGCAGATTTGGAGTGCCGATGGAGATTCATACCGATCAAGGAAGGAATTTTGAATCTGAATGCCAGATGCTCGGTATAAATAAAACGAGAACAACGCCTCTGCATCCACAGTCTGATGGTATGGTGGAAAGATTCAATGGTACATTGGAGGAGTATCTAGCAAAGGTCGTTGAGAAAAAGCAACACATCTGGGATCGGCATATACCAATGTTTCTGATGGCCTATCGATCAGCAATACAAGACACAACCGGAATGACACCAGCTAAAACGTTATTTGGGGAAAACCTACTGGCGTTTATACTGGAGGAGGGGACCAAAGTTGAGTAGAGTAATCTACCAGGTCCGTAACCTTTGTGGTACAATAGTGTAAGGGGAAACCTGATCCGAATTCGCAAGTGTATGCACTGCCTCCTCGTAGCAACCACCGGTAACTGAGGCCGTTTGGTACTTTTGACCATTTGGCACAGGCTAAAGTATGGCGCTAAATGAAAAATCCTTGACAAAAACCCTAATCTAAGGTGGAACAGCATATGCCGATGGATGAATGGCTGATAGGTTAATCAGTCGTAAGTATGCGGACTCTGGATGCCAGGCTCCCTCTTGTTTTATTTAGCCTTCCTGTGGTAAAGCTGGGTATCCCACAGGTGACTTTCATTTCCCAGCAACTCGTGGGAATAAAATGTCTAACCAAGGTAATAAAAATAAGGATGGTAACGCTCCTAAAGTGTGACGTACCAGCGATAGTTCCGCAGTGGCTTTCGAGGACCTCGGCCTTCTTTCCGCTGTGGGGCTCTCGATGAGTGGTTCATCGGATGTGGAGATCCGTTCGTTGTTTGAGAAATTAGTTCTCAACTCCAACATGGACACCTCAGGAGATTAGGACTCGGCCCCCTTAAGTGGGGGTATCTCCTCTGTGAAAGCAGGGAAGCGAAAAAGCGGTATAAGAGGCTTCTTGCTGAGGGCAAAACGCCCGGAAGCGAGACAAGGCTTCTGGCGATGCGGCCACAAAGGAAGACTTGTGCTTCCACTGGGGCCCTACCGTCGAAGAGAATCCGCTCGGATGAGGGTACTCCACCGGCACAAAAAAGGCCAGGGGGGAAAAATCTGTTCCGACGGTATCGGGTTCTGCGGTCCGGTCTGGAGTTACCTTCAGGCAGGCCGCGGAGTCGGAGATCGTTGGGATCTTGAACTCTGGTTTTCCTGAGGTTATCCTCACTGGAAAGCACCTTAAGGCTGTCCAGGAGGGCATCCTAGATAAGGTGCTAGAGCAAGAGGCCAAGGAGCTTAAACCTAAGTTCCTTGGCAGTCAGCTTCGGCCTGGTTGGTGGTAGTAACCTGCGCTGACTGGGCCACTGTCCAGTGGCTCAAGAAGACCATAGGGACTATTAAGCCATGGGAGGGTGCACAGCTGATCGTGACCGAGGCGGAAAAACTGCCTCGAGCCAGGATTGTGTTTGGTACCTTCCCAAATAGTCATGAATTGCCCACGGATAAGCTTTTTGGATTTATCAAAAGCCAAAACGAGGACATGCAGGCGCTCAACTGGAGAGTGATCAGGAGAGAGGCGAAATGCTGTTCAGCCTTTTGCACCTTCTCTATGGAACAGTCTTCAGTTGAGAAGCTCAAGCGGGTTGGCTTTAAAGCCAACTATAAGTTTGGGACTGTCCAATTACATCCCAAGGGTGGCCCGGGTGGTGCCAAACCGGTTTCTGTGGGCGGGACCCAAGTAGTCAAGCCTATGGAGGCTACGGTGGCGGCACCTGTAGCCAATACCAAAGGGGTGGCACCCCTCTCCAGGAGATAGGTGACGATAAGACGTGATAGAGAAAAGAAGGCGTCGGGGTTCCACGGCGGAAGGCCCCGCAAGGGGTTCCTCCGTGCAAGCCACTGGTGAGGCCTGAAGGCTCTCAGGCAGCGGGGGCCAGTAGAACGGAGCATCAAGGTAGTGGTGGCGTGGAAAAGGAGGCTGAGCAGGGCCTTCTGAAGAGGCCTTCGGAAAAATGAAGACATACATCGCCTGCCTGCAGATAAACCTGCATCATGCAAAGGTGTGTTCGGATGTCCTTTGTCGTAGGTTTATCTGCCATAACATTGACATGGCTGTAATCCAGTTCGCAAATTAATTCTATTCCCATTTTTACCTGATAGGATGCGATGCAAACGAGCACCACACGATGTGGGGTAGCACGGATATCAATAACAGGGCTGAGTACATTTTAGAATTTCTGATCTCAAATAATACAGACATTGTCAATTAGGGAAGGAAACCTACTTTTATAAATGTGATTAGGCAAGAGGTTCTAGATTTGACACTTGCTAGTCCACATTTCAGCGACTTGGGCAAAAACTGGCATGTGTCTGAAGAGGAGTCATTATCGGATCATGCAGCGGCAGGAAATTAGAATTCTAAAACTGACCGACTGAGACTCTTATAGAGTCCCACTCGAATTAGAAATGCCCTCAGTTGTGGGGAACATAGAGTCTCTAGAGGGTTTACGAGCACTTGGCTTACGAGAACAGCTGCCCGGTTAAGCGAACAGAGTCCATAAAGATGGTTCCTTGGTGGAACGGGACGCTGGGTAAACTGAGGAAAAATCGAGAAAATTATTCAACAAGGCTAAACGTACCGGTGAATGGAGAGAGAATAAAATGGCCTTGACGGAATATAATCTCGAATTAAGAAGATTCAAAAGGGCTACCTGGAGGAATTTCTGTGAGGGAATCAGTGAATTGCCCTCTGCAGCTCGTCTCCAGAAAGTTCTTTCCAGGGATCATTCAAATGGTTTAGGACTTCTCCAGAAGCAAGATGGGGGGTTCACTGAAAACCGGAAGGAAACTTAGAGGTACTGCCAGAGACCCACTTTCCGGATTCAGTAGTGGTAGGAGCCCAAGAGGACCCGCATGATCCCTCAAGTTAGTTGGCCTATGCGCCTCACAGTAGGATCTGGAGTCTCTCTGGGAAAATATTCACACCCAGCAAGGTGACATATGGCAGTGGTGTTACCAGGAAGGACTCAGTATCTTACAGCTCCCTCGTTAAACGGTGCTACTGTTTCTTTCCAGCGAGGTTAAATATCAAGGGATTATCTTAGAACAAAACTGAACTGGAAGCAATATTTGTTGAATGTTCAAGATAGAGCCACCAAGGCTTTCTGGGCTTGTCAAAGACTCTATGGGCGTACTTTAGGACTACAACCAAAAACGATCTATTGGTCATTTCTTACAATCATTAGGTTTATGGTCACCTACGCATCGGTTGTATGGTGGCCTAAAACTGAGCAGAAGGCAACGCAAACTTTATTGAATAAGGTTCAGCGTATAGCCTGCATTGGTGTTACAGGCTCAATGAAAACATGTTTAAACGCTGCGATGGAGTCACTTTTAGGACTGATACCATTACACCTGAAATCCTTAAGGAATTTCAGACAGATCCTACCATAGGAATGCCTTCGGACTGTATGCCGGCTAAACTGGACTTCCACAAACCATTTTGTGTTAGGTTACCTGACCGGGGTGTGTGGAGTGCAGGTGGACAAAAGCAGAAAGATGGACAAAAGCAAAAGGCCTAAATGATGTAAAGATTTATGTTGTACCAGACAGCCAATCGGCCTTAAAGGCTCTTAGGTCTTGTACCGTTGAGTCAAGGCTAGTACGGGATTGTCTTATGGTAATTAAACATCTGGAAGGATCAAATAAGGTAACACTTATGTGGTTGCCAGCCAGGTCATACTGGAATCGAAGGATATGAGGCAGCTGGTGGGCTCGCCCGCGAGGGTTCTGCCTCTCCATTTATTATACCAGAACCCTTCTGCGGCGTTACTAAGGGTCACTATGTTGCAAAGCCCTCCTACTGGCGTAGAGTTCCAGGTTTGCGACAGGCGATGAAATTTATATCACTTTCATCTGTCAGGGTTAAAGAGTGTCTTGAACTTAGGAAACCTGAGTTAAGGCTGCTTATTGGCTTCCTCATAGGTCATGCCCCCTTAAGGTATCACCTTAAGTAGATAGGCCTAAGTAAGACAGATGTATGCCGCTTCAGCGATCTGGAAGCGGAATCAGCGGAACATGTTCATTGCCAATGCCCAGCCATTTGGCAGTAAAGACTGTCACATCTAGGAGGGAGAACAATGAGCCCAGATAGTTTGTATCTTGTACCGGCCGGTAGTATTATCAGATTCATTAAGAGCCTGAATATTGACTGGACGGATAATTAAGCAGGGTCCAGCACAATAGATCTTTTACCGCCCACATGGCCCTTCAATAATAATAATAAATAATAACTGGAGATCTAAAGTTTGGGGCTCTACCATCAGCGGCTTTATGTGGACAGGATTATGTAGACCGGATAAAAGAGGAACTTAATGAGATTCATCAATTTGTACGGGGGAAAATACAGATGTCAAGTAATCGGATGAAAGCTCGATATCTTCCAGGAAGGGCAATTGGTATGGTTTCACAACCCACAACGAAAGAAAGGATTATCACCGAAGCTACAACCAGCATGGGAAGAACCTTACACTGTCATCACCAGGATGAATGACGTGGTTTATCGGATTCAGAAAGGACATCGAAGTAAACCGAAGGTGGTGCATTTGGAGAGGCTGGCCCTCTACAGAAGAGGTGATTTGGGTCCTGTTCGGAATGAACAGGCTTAAGTGAGGGATAGTGTGCCGGTGACACCTAGATTGTAATAGAACAACTTAAATTAATAGCTCAATGTTTTACTGTACTAAAATGGAAGTTTCCATGATAAAATTGTTCTAAATGTTTCTACACTATTCTTACTGGAAAAGTCATGAACTTTCTAGAATTTTGGTTTGTGTATATAAAAAGGCGAACGAGGTCGAATTGGATTAGTAATATTTGGAACGCGATAGAGTAAAGATTAAAAAGGAATTAAAGTGATTTAAAAAATGTTTTAGTGCAAAATAAAAAGTAATAGTGATCAATCAGTAACATTGTGCGAATAATTTATATAAAGTGATTTTGTGAATTATCATTAATAAATTGTGTTGTAATAATTTTTGTGTGAAATAAATAAATTCGTTGCTGATAAATTGAATTGATTTTGTTTTATTCGCAATCCAGTGATACGAACCTTAATTGGTAAGGCAAAAACATAACAAAATTTACAACACTTTCACTTGCTCAGCATCACTGTTCCGATACAAGAAACTCAGTTTTATATTCCATTTTCTATTTCTTTTATTTATTTCACTTATGTGCCTAGCAATCAATTTTTTTTTTGTTAATTACACAAATAAAATTAATTTATTTATAGCTAAATATTTAATTAATTAATTAATAATAAATTAACCTACAAGTGACTAGTAAAATTTGTTTTTTTTTTTGTATACATAATAAAATTTACAGAAGTACATAATACGTAGCATAAATAAAGTGTCTGCGTGTGATTGTAATGAGATTGAGATTAAGATTCGGTTGGAAAGTCCGCGACAGCGCGAAATACTTTATATCGATATTCGATGTTCGATGAATTATTATTTTGTGGAATTTATTAATTAATTACGATTAACAAACACATTTATGTAAATGTACAATAATATTACAGACACAGATTTTAATTTTTTAATTTTTCTTTTGTCGTTGTTTTCTTTCTTATGTACAGTAGAGATCTCGTCAATTTATGTTAAGATTTTAACAAAATTATTTCGACAAACCCCATCATAACGATACCGTTGCAATGTGTCATCCAGACATGAACTGTAGTTAGTCGGTGCAAATGGATGAAATTGTGGTTTAATATCGGTGTAATTTGTGTTATTACTTATGCTAGTATTGCCGCCGCCGCCGCCGCCGCCGCCACCATTATTACCACCATTGCTACCCGTTTGCCGATGTCATGTAATTAATTGGCCGTTGGTGCCATGAACTCGCATATGTCGATTTAAATTGCCCGATTGTGAAAAACGCAGTAAACATAATTTACATTGATACGGTTTCTCGCCGCTGTGGATTCGCAAATGTTTTGTCAGCGTTGAACTGTCCGAAAATGCTTTTTTACATGCTCTACATCTGGAATGAGAAATATACAGAAAATTAAAACAAAGCAAAGCAACACAAATTAATGTATAAATAGTAAATTAAGCCGGAGATTAGCCGGTTTGAAGTGGCCGCAGCCTGATACCTTTATGTTTATCGATACGCGCACAAAATAAATGAATGTGCGCGCTTATGTTGTTATCTCGCTTACAAAATTTTTCAAAGTACAAGGGCAACTCGATTAGCAAAATACTGTATTAGCATTTATTTTAGAATATCGGGTGCCGGAAATCTCCGCCAAAATCCACTTGCTCAATTTGTCTGAGCCACTAAGTTGATAAAAAAATTTTCTTTTATAATCTCAGTTCAATTTAAGCTTTACTCCGTGTAACAGTGTCTGCTAGTTTGTGCGATCACGAAACAAAAATGAATTTAAGCGAAATATTTTTTTTACTGTGTACGTTAAAATTTATCGCCTCACTTCGATGTATGGATTTTTGTACGTGTACCGAATCTACACTAAAATGTATCCGCCTGGATGGATTTAGTCCAGATTCTGGATTTAAAGATTCAACCATATCCACAATCGATCTATCTGGAATACGATTGGAAAGTTTGCCAATCAGTTTTCATCAATTCACTGAAAATCAAATACGCGTGCTCGATTTAAGCAACAATAAAATTAGAGAGCTGGATTGGAAGAAATTACCAAAAAGTGTGGAAAATTTAAATTTATCGGGCAACAAAATCACCAAATTGCCAAAAGATTTTCAACATTTTAATCGTCTGCGAACTATCGGACTATCCGGTAATCCGATTAGATGTGATTGTAATACGATTCAAGTACGCGATTGGTTGGTGAAACAATCGATTGTCATTGATAATCCAGTGTTGTGTTTCAAACCGAGGCAGTATGCAAATCAGACGTGGATGAATGTGGCCGAGAATGATGTGTGCAATAGCGAAACGGTTAAAGACGAAGTAAAAGAGAAAAGAACGAAAAAATTCACTAGAAGTATTCGTGGTGATCAATCAGGACACAAAGAGGAGAAGGATGACGAACCAAAACTTTTATATCCGCCTGAACTACAAGAACCACGGACACTGGTATACGACCCAATTACACCTACCATTATAAAATTTGTGGAAGTGGTCAAGATTAAAACAAAAATGCGGCTAAATCGAAGCGAACCAATTCCTGAAGTGGAGAAATCGAAGCCGAAATCTGATAGTAACATTTTTTCCCTGATCAGTTCACCTGCTTAGGCACCATCTGAACGTATTTATGTGTGTGCAGCTTTATATGTATTAGTATTAATTTTAAATGTATGTGTTTATTTAAAATAATATTTTTTTAAAATTGTTTTACTGCCCTTCTCTCTCTCTCTCTCTCTCTCTCTCTCTCTCTCTCTCTCTCTCTCTCTCTCTCTCTCTCACACACTTCTTAACTAAATACATATATGGTCGCTGACCCGAATTTGATGCTGGAACTTTGTGAAATCGTTAATTTAGTTGCTTGGGAAAACATTGTATTACAATCGAGACGTCAATAGTTCATAATGGAGATTAGCCGGTTTGAAGTAGCATCAGCCTGCTAGAAGTTTATAAATCGTATGCATATGTTAGAAAATCAATTGTTGTCTTTGCTACCGTTGTTGGCTCATAAATTTTCCGAAGAACCTAAGGACCATCTATCACCACCATCTCTTTTAAGCCTGACAAACTGATATCGTCTTCTGTAAAGTCATAGTCTCTACGAAAAGAGCTACATGGAAACTTGTAGGATAGAATGTAAGGTAAGATGTGTCCAATGTTTATGAAGAGAATGCTCATTGTGAAAACGACTTGTTTTATTTTTGGCGTTATAGTTCATTGGCAGATTTCCCAAAAAATTCCTCAAGTGTAAGATGGGTCACGCTAACTGACGGCGTTGGTGCCGATAATCTGCCAAACCGAACCTATTTAACAATAGCTAGTCATGAACGGAGCGCTTTTGATACCAGCGACCTCAAGTTGTAATTAGTCTTACCGTGTATAGGTGGATCCAAATAAAAAAAGCAATAAAAGGAAGAACGAGACCGATAGTTGGGTGAGTAACCCAAACCAGGTAGGTGGGGCCCCTTAACCGCACCACCGGTGCCGTTGAATGATTTCATGGCACTGAAGAAGGGAGTCAGTGTAACCGGCGTTAATCAGGGAGATAAAGGATTGCAGGATATTCCTAAGTATATTACACCAACTCTATGCTTCGAGAAAGGTTTTCGGATCACGTCCCTTCAAAGGAATCCTGGAAGAACAGGTCAATATCGGAAACCGAATTTTTGGAATTCTTCACGGACGGCTAACAGCTGGAGTACTATGCGATAAATTGAATGTGAACATTTCTGTTCGCCTCCATGATTACTGCAGCTTGTTGACGAGGTCTTGATGTTAAAGCATAAAGCAGTATACTCGGGTGATATTGCAATCTATGTTGACAGTCAGACGGCAATCAGATCAGTCAGTATGTTGTAAGCATTGTAATCATGTATGTAAGCATTGCCACAACCAAATAATCTTGCTGTCTGGTCACTCGGAGGCCATGGGGTCTGGCGACGATTATCACAGCGTTCAAGGAGGCAAGAGCCTCGGTAGAGGAAAGGTGGACTAATATCCTTACTTGTAGTGTAGCAAGACGTGTTTTTCCATAACAGTACCTTCCAGTACATTAACTTCCCTAGGTAGACGTGAATTTAGAACAATCGTAAGAAGGCTGTATCGGGAAGCAAATGACTTTGTAAAAGCTTTATGGACAATTTTGAATACCGAAACGATAACCACAATTTCGAAACGAGTACCTAATCTGGAAAATCTCCAATAATCTTTAATGATAACCTCAAAATTGTGAAATAACCTTGAACCCAACTAATTCTGTAATAAGACTTCAAATTCTTCAGCAACCTCTTTCAAATTTTGAGAAATATCGAGAAACACTGATCTAGACCCGAATAATCGTCTTAGAATTCTAGAAAATCTTCAAAACACACCTCACAAAAATATCTTGGATATCACCCACCACGAATAATCTTCGTTGTCAAGCAATTAAACGTTCAAATCTGAAAATCTAGATTAGTCGAAAAAGTGCGAATTTCGATAATCTCATCTCTGTCATATTATGTAACTCAATCCTATTTTTAATTCAGCTCCAAGCGTAACTCGAATAACTAATATTAAATATTTCGAATGTTATGGCAAGGCATTGCTGCAAGTTTCAGGTTGTGCCGAAAAACTCGATTAGATAAAATAATCTCGAAAAATTTGAATATTCAATGAAATGTCTCAATTCAAAGCAATTCAAAAGCAAGTCAAACACAGAAATCTTGAATAATCTCGAAAATCTATAAAATCTCATATAACATCTACTCGTATATTCATAAATAAAATTGGGCGCCAAACAAATTTCGAATATTGAAATACCCGATGTACTTGTCAATCGTTAATATATGACGCAACCCAACGTGCAAAATTCTAGAATTTCGAGTAATTTTAAATAATCCCTGTGCTAAGACAATTCTAAAGTATAAAACATAAAAAGTTGAAATGTCACAAGGTGATCAGAACTTCGGTCCAGAAAATTAAGTCTACTCACAAATCAATTCCTAACTGAACTGCTTAACTCAATCTTCAGCTCAAATTCCAATTCAATTTACAACTCAATCGCAATGCAATTCCCAACCCAATCACCAAATCAATCGCCAATCCAACCCTCAGAATCAACAATTTAACATCAAATCAACTTTTAAATAAACCATTACGTAACCCCAAACTCAATGCCCAACCCCTTAATGCCTAACTTCTCACTGAACCCCAACCTAACTTCAACTCAACTTAGCTCGAACCAAATCACAACCATCTACTCAACTCCACACACAACGGCCAACTCAATCCCGAAATCAAATTGATTCGAAAGTTACAGGCGTATAAGAACTCAACTCAACTCGATCAACGTTCTATTTCTCAACCCTCTACTCAATTCCACACTGAATGGCCAACTAAACCCCAAAATGAACTCGATTGGAAAGATACCTGCACGTATAAACTCAACTCAATCTAATCTACCACTAAACCCTAAGCTCGACCCCAAACTAATCAATAACCGAACCCCTCACTCCAATCCAACTCAGCTTCACTTCAAACCCTGTTTAACCCAAAGTAGACCTCAACACAACCCAATCCTAAACTCAACCATAACTCAACAACAAATCAACCCTCAACTCAAGCCAAACTCAACGTTAAACTCAAACCCAAAATCAACACTCTACACGACAACTCCACATCCCCCCCTCCCCCCCATCTTAATGCAAAGCTCAATCCTGAAATAGACACAACACAGACAGATCAACATTTCTCCGTAGTAACTTTGGACCTGATTATCATCCCACAAGAAGGAGGTGGAGGTATGAGTGATTAACAGTGGCCTTTCTTAAGTCTTGAACAATATTTGTGTAAAGTTTGGTACAAATTGGCCAAGGCGCATTTCTTTAAATATCATCGACATTTACATACATACATACACTAAACCCTAATCAATCCCCAACTCAACTCCAACTCAATTCCAATTCAACCCACAAATGGGACCGAACTTAACCGTAAACTCAACGCTCAACTCAATCCACAAACCCGCATAAAAACCGAAACTCGAATCCAACTCAATCTGCAAATTGGCCTCTAATTTAACCTTTAACTCAACCCCAAACTCAATGCCCAACTAAATCTTCAAATCAAAACACATAAAAAAATTGGCGAATCTTTATATAACCAGGTGGTTTTGGGTCATTTCGTATGGCAGGTACCCAACCTAGAAATAGTTTGGTGAAAAAAAATTCTTAATCGGGTAAGCCATTCTCGAGGTACCATGGATATAGGCATCCAGACATCCAGGCGTCCAGACGTTCAGACATTCAGACAGATGGACGGATAATTTTTATTTTTTTCCTTTTCGGACTCAGAGACTTTCAAAACGTCGAGAAAAGTGGTTCTGGACCCACCAAATGTTTGGTCATTTTTGAAAGGGTTTCAATACTTTCCCCTTTTTAAACCAAAGTAACAGCGATTTACAATGATTAAGAGCACTGTAGCGAGAGACCGCCACATCTGATCGGAGCAATTTTGGTGTCAATCCGTGCGTAGAGAATCTGTGACAGATAATTTATTGGAAATTAAAATAATTAATCTCCAAATAACTAAAGCTACAAAATATCGATTTGCAATGTTTGAGCCGGGACTGTAGCGAAAGAACGTCTCATCTAATCGAAGCAATTCTGATGTCAACATTTTGTGTAAAGAAATTTTATTTCAAATTACAAACCACAAAATGGCAATTTACAATGTTTGAGCCCACTGTAGTGAAGGAAGCCCTAATATAGACTGCGTTATGCTAGACTAGCGTTTTTAATACACTAACCTCAACGACTTTGGGAGGCACTTGCCAAAGTCTCACATTCGTCAGGCATATGACTGATGAGGCCATGTGCTCCATATCGTACTTCTCGTATACTAAAGCCCTATACTTAATCGTTTGCGTACCGCCGCTGTACTCTCATTTCATAATGCTAATAATGAATAAATTTATTTTAACAAACCATACAGCGTAGATAGCAGAAAGCAGTAGAAATAAACGTTATCATGCAAAACACTTACGGCCGTGTGGATAATACAACACAGCCCACCCCGAAATTTAGGCAGCCCGGTGTTATGTTTATTACAAATATCACATTCAACCGTGTGATATTGTTGTCAGATATCGTAAATGGTTTTCGCTCCATATTACGGAGCCCACGAACAGGACAAATTAAATTCCCGTGGATGGGTAAAATGATTTTGCCGGCATTCGTTTCTGCTCAATATAGTTCAAAGTCATTGAATCTATCGTTACACTAAGAGTTGAGAAACATTGTGAAAACTATCAAGACATATTGAATTCTATTTTTCAGAAGTTAGAAACAGCTGGGTGTACAACATCAATTAGACGCAATTAGGAAGCGAACCGATGACTCTGAAACGATGAAAGGCGTTCGCTGTATTGAAAGGTGCTGATTTTCAGCTAGACTTAGTAAGATACAAAAAATTTTAAAATAATTTCGACGTCAACATAACAGTGAGACAAATTGCCAACATCACATTCCTCTGTCGCAGTGGGCCAAATCAGAAAGACAGCCTTGATTCCGGAGAAAGACCATTTTCCATTGAGCGGGATGACTCTAAGGAAGAATGAATTGCGATTCGCTTCAGGCGATAACGGAAAAATCTATGGATATAAAATAATGTTCCGAGAGAATGGAACAAAATTGTGCAGGTTTCCATACCGAAAAAGGTAAGGCCAACTAGCCTGGATGGCACTTGATATAAGTTCTCAAATCAGTGGGGTTGGAGGTAAATAGCCAACAAAAATACGGCATAACTACTGAAGTTTATCCGAGAGAACAAGATCACATTCTCGATTACGATAAAAATCTACGAATCGGTGATAACTCCATCGTTCATTTTTGGAACTAAGGCGACAATCTTGGCAACGACTAACCGTAACAGATTTTGATTTTAAGGGCAACTACTTCTCAACATCCTGCTCAAAGATTCTGCACAGCAACCAGTGTCCAGAAAAATGAAGGAGGTATTTCGAGGGCGAACGATCACGAAGATTATTCAGAATCACCGTATTCATACCGCTTTGCGATACACTGCTGGATAAAAAAAGATTGGTTGACGATGCCGCTGTCGGAGACAGAATGGAACATTTTAGTGTAGACACTATTATAAGACAAGAATAGATTCAATGCGGCATTGGAGGTTTTGTATTAATCGGAAATCGAAGATAGGCAAGTAGAGGATGAACTGTGTGGTGATAGAAAGGAAAGGAACACACCGCAGAGGGTTTAGAATTTAAACAATAAAATTTAAAATGTCCAAAATGTTTTTTTTCTTTTTGTTAGTATACTAGTATACTAGCCTAATCTGTAAGAAGTGCCCTCTAGCCAAGCATATTTTGTAGATGCTGCAGGAAATCGGTTGTGACACAGATAGATAACGAAGTTTCACCAGTAGGTTAAATTTGTTGTACTGAAAATGTGGTGTTTGGAAATCACCACATACAAAAACCACATCCCGATTCCAGATTAGCGCATAATTATGCTGTGTCACCATATACTTAGATAACGCTTAATAATTTGATAACGCTCAAAAATATATTTCATATATAGATTGAAAATTTTATTATAATCTCAGTTCAAGATAAACTTTAGTTTGAGTAACAGTGTCTGTATTTAGTGTGATCACGCAATAACAAAAATGAAATTACGCGAAATATTTTTTTTATTGTGCACCTTAAAACTGGCCATCTCACTTCGATGTATGGACTTTTGTACGTGCAACGAGTCTACACTAAAATGTACCCGCCTTAATGGATTTAGTTCAGATTCTGGATGGAAAAGTTCAGCCATATCCACAATCGATTTATCTGGAATACGATTGGAAAGTTTACCAATCAGTTTTCATCAATTCACTGAAAATCAAATACGCGTCCTTGATATAAGCAACAATACAATTAGAGAGCTGGATTGGAAGAAATTACCAAAAAGTGTAGAAAATTTAAATTTGTCAGGCAACAAGATCACCAAATTACCAAAAGATTTTCAACATTTCACCCGTCTGCGAGCCCTTGCTCTATCCGGTAATCCGATTAAATGTGATTGTAATGCGATTCAAATGCGCGATTGGTTGGTAAAAAAATCGGTTATCGTTGATAATCCAGTGTTATGTGCAAAACCGAGGCATTACGCTAATCAAACGTGGATGAATGTGGCCGAGAATGATGTGTGCACAAAAGAAAAAAAGAAGAAAACATTTGTTAGAAGTATTCAATGGGATCGGGGCGATCAAACAGTATACAATGAATATTCAGATATGTCTGATGGTAGCGGGGACGATGTGGACGAACCAAAACTTCTGAATTCGCCTAAAATAAAAGAATCACGAGAAATTGAACCAGCCATTGAAGTAACACATTTAGTCGAGGAGCCAGGCGACCAAATTACTGAAGTTACACCGACGATGATTGTAACGTTTGTGGAAGTGGTGGTAGCTAGTTCAAAAGTAGGTACAGATCGCATCGACCCAGCTTTTGGTGATGTAAATTATGGATATCCATCCGAACTGGATGATGATGATGATGATGATGATAAATACAAACCGAAAGAGAAGTTTGATTTCAAACCGAGTCCGCTCACCGGATCAACAGGACGTTTTTATACGTGTGTATCTTTATATGTATTAGTATTTGTTGTTAATTTATTTGTTTAAAATATACATCTATCTCTCACCTATATGGTCGTTCACCCGAATGCGTTCTCATGTGCGTTGTAACGCTGGAACTTTGTGAAAACCGTCGGTCACAAATTGGACACCGAAATGGTTTTTGTCCGGTATGTGTGCGTACGTGTGCCGTTAAATTAGCTGCTTGTGAAAAACTTTTATTACAATCGGGACATCGATAGGGTCGTTCACCGGAATGTGTACGTAAATGTGTTTTCAGGGTGCTCGGCCTTGCATACGTTTTACCACAAAGTCGACATAAATTTGGTTTACTATCACTGGGCATTCCGTCACCGCTATCCTCCTCCTCGTACGTTAAGCCCATCGACGATGGTTTTGAGCTGCGCATTTTCATCTGCAAATTAACAGGGTGTAACAAAAGAATAAACAAGCTATACGTTAAATTAATATTGTTACTTGACTAAAAACTGGACTCTTTTGCGGTGTATACGCTAAATTTGGCTGATGATGATAATATGAACGATTTTGTGATGTTGGTGAATGTTTCATTGGTTCGAGCATTGTGTTCATCGGTTGGGAGGGGGCAGGTGGACGAAAATCGGCTGTAAATGAATATGTTGCCGTACCTGGATACGAGCCCGGACTCAACAGCGGTGGGTACAATACATTTACAGAAGATGATGGGGTCGGCGGTGACCATTGCATCTAAAAATATAAAATTTAAACGTAAACTATTAAATTCCGGTGCTTACCTGCCAACCCACTTACTTGTGAACATTGCATCGGTACATTTGGATCGGTGCCATAACCATGCATTGTCATATTCATACTAACATTTACACTCATACTGGGGTAAAGCGATGGGGCGTGCTGATTACAATGCGGTTCATAGTAATTCGAGGCGCCACCATACGTTCCATTTTGATTTTGTGACTGGTTATTTGGTGAGACTAGCATTTGGGGATGAACGGTATACGATAATGATGCTTGTGGTGTATTATAACTATTTGTTTGTTGCGAATTTTGTGTTAATTGTGGATCACAATTTGGTTTTAAGACAGCATGTTTTAATGATAGAAGGACATCGGCCATATCATGGGTTGGCCTTTCGGGCCTAAAACGGAATTTAAAATTTTATTTTTTTTATTTTTAATTTATGATTGAATTGAATATACTTACTTGAACGATCCGTTTGGTGAAAATGGAAATAAACTTGGTAGTGGCTCTAAATCTATGGGAGGTAGACCCGGAAATCCATTCATATCGTCTGTCCAATAATTACTACTTAAATTAGAATGTGTACCGCTTTGTGAGGAACTAAAAATTTAGAGGGGGAAAACAAATTTGTTTTAAGATTAGTTGTTAAAGGAAAACATTTCCAAGATACTTACTTAAGAATACCGTTGTGATCAAGGCAACTTCCACAATCAAAATCTGTGCTATGTAAATCGGTAATTGGTAAAGCTGAAGCACCTTGGCAACTAATGCAGCCCGTACAGGTAGGTGGGCATTCCTGAAATGAATAAATTTAATAAATGAAAATGGCATAGAAGCTTCCGGACAGTTTCAAAATTAGGCGGAGATTTAATGAATTTTGTTATCTCGATCTCTTAAAATTTTGTTTAGATTTCGATCAGTTATTCCCCAGACTAGTTGGACGAATACATTCGATGCCCCTTTTTATAGCTAGTTTAGTACTGACACCTATTTCAACCTGTTCTGGATTATTAATTTCAGGATGTCGCCCATAATACCCTGATATTTCATCACACCATTCTTCAGTATCCTTTAGCCGGATATAGAAGCAAATCAGAACAGCAGCAAGGCGGAAACGAGCCGAAAAAACCCACGCAAAGACAAAACAGTTTAGTAAACCGTGTTAGTGAGTTAAGTATCCGAAGTTAATACAAAAAATCAAAATGGATGCCTTGATTAAACGCAGAAGCACTTTAAAGCGCCAGCCGACGAGAATAGAAAAATATTCTGTCACGTTATACGCAGAATCATGCGAAGATGTAGTAAGAGAGCGAGCACGTCGCGCGAAGGAGCTTTTGCAGAATTTTGCCGACATTGAAGATCAAATCTTTAATGAAAACCCGGATGAAAAATCGGAAGGAGAAGAGTTTGAGGAACAATATCACCGCGTGGTAGCTAAACTCAACAAATGAATAAGTCGATAGTAAATACCTCACAAGTAATCAACAGTAAATTATCGAGAGTCAATGTTTCAATTTTTTCTGGTGATTATCAGGAGTGGCAAAGCTTCTTCGATTTGTTCAATACCATGGTACATGAGAACCCGGCGCTTTCTGCAGCGCAAAAATTTCAATATTTGAAAGGGATACTCAAAGGCGAAGCAAGCAATCTATTGAAACATTTGGGGTAAGAGAAGCAAACTAAATAGAAGCTTTCCAGAAGCTATGCAAAGGTATGACAGAAAAAGTTTGACTGCTAATTCTAACTGGTAGTTCGTTTACCAGCCTACTATTCGCCAAGCAAATGCTTCAACCGTAAGAAAGCTCTTAGATACTTCCGATGAGGTCACACGCGGTTTAAAAGCGTTAGGACCGGAAGCCGAATCCAAGGATCCATGGTTGCTGTACATTTTATTCAACAAATTGGATAACGAAACAAAACAATTATGGATGAGGCATACCATTGGACAAGAGTTTCCAGCATTCCAGCCAAACCAGGCACGAAACCTCATCAACCAAACACTGCTACCGACGGCAATAATAAAAATCAAAGATGGTTTTGGTGAATGGAAGCTATGTCGTGCTGTATTAGATTCCGGATCCCAAGCGTCTTTTGTGAGTAAAGATCTAGTGCAACGATTAAATTTATCGCAAACTAATGCACGTATCAGCATCAGTGGGATTGGTAAGTCGACTGCGGGAATAATCAAGGGAAAGGGGACAGTAAGCATATCATCTCGTATCGACCGATATAATTGGCAACTACAGTGCCTAATTATATCAAAGGTAACATCATGTCAACCAGACACGTTAATTGAAATACCAAGTTTGCATAACATGGAGCATCTGACACTAGCTGATCCCACCTTCAACCAACCAAACCAAATTGATGTGCTCTTAAATAGTGGCAGACTCATCGCGCAAAATACAGTGTTCAGGTGGGCTATTTCTGGTACATCGTATGCAATCAAAAAGTAATCCCTGAATCTCAGCAGCTTACACTGTGAGGTGAATATTGATAAATCATTGCAGAGATTCTGGGAAATAGAAGAAATCACACCTCCAGTTAAATCGACCAATTATTCAGATGAAGAGAAATGCAGTGAAAAACATTTTGAAAAGAACACAATACGAATGGAGAATGGCAAGTTTATGGTGAAACTTCCATTTAAGTCATTTCTGGGAAAGCTGGAGAATACCACTCGTGGAGCATTAAGAAGAATAGAGGCAATGAAGAGAAAATTTGCGAAGAATAGACAATTTAAACGGACTACCACAATTTCATGGAAGAAAACTTGACTCTTAACCATATGGAAGAGGTACCAATTGACGAAATAAACCAAACCAACAGAGTTTATTATCATCCCCATCATGGTGTCTTAAGAGAATCCAGTTCCATATCAAGGCACCGACAAATTATCATCTCACGACCGTCACATACGGAAAGCCATCGGCACCCTACCTTACTACAAATACTCTACAGACGGTCGGGAATAGCGTAATGATGAATGAACCGATGATAGCACAGAAGATTTTGCACGATTTCTATGTAGACGAATTTATGTCGGGATGCCACACAACGGAAGAAGTATTCAAAATTCAAGAATTCGCCACAGCTATTCTCAAATCATATGGATTTAATTTGCGGAAGTGGTCATCTAATTACGGCCCCTTACTAGACAAAATTGCCCCAGAAAACAAGGAGAACATTCCGGTAAATATAGAAGGTGATCAATCTAATCTTAAACTGCTCGGTATTTAATGGAATCCTATCAAACACGAATTCCACTATAAAGTCTTAGTCAACAAAGAATCAACCGGAACAAAGCGAGAGGGGAAGGCTCGCACCAGTCATCGTGAACATCAAAATTTTGTTCCAAAGCTTGTGGTTGTTAAACCTTGAATGGGATGATTAATTATTAAAAATTCCGAGATGGTACTGAAACAGCAGGGAAAAGTTTGAGCTTCATGGATTTAGCAATGCTTGTGTCAAATAAATCAAGTGTCCATTCCAAAACTTGAACTGTGTGCTGCAGCGTTATTAGCCAAATTGATCAAATCTATTAGAGAAGTCTTGGGAGTTCCTGAAGTCCAAACAACATTATGGACCGATTCCAATATTGTCTTCGGATGGTTGTCATCTCCTCAAAGAAGATGGAAAACATTAATCGCTAAATCGCCCTGACAACATATTAACAAAAACATCGAGAGAATATTGGAATCATGTCATTAGATTTACTTAGCTTTGATTTGTGGTGGCACAGCCCGGATTGGTTACGCAAACCTCGAGTTATATGGCCAAATCAAAGTTTGACTGTTGATGAATAGGAGCTATCGAAAGAAGAGCGAAAAAGCAAAACGTCGGTGTTAGCTGCAACATATAAAACCTGACAATGACACATGGTCAACTAAATCTCTTCCTGTCAAAAAATTATTCGAGTGCTTGCCTGGATCTACCGATACATCAAAATACCATTTGATAGAGTGAAATCTGGTGCTAAAATTCTCAAAGAATCCGAGCTGACACTGGATGAACTAACAAGGAGCCAAAGGAAAATTTTTATCTGGCTGCAGAACGAGTACTTCGCTATCGAAATCAGCGACATTAAATCGAAACACGTGCTATCGAAGAAAAGTAAGATTCGCAGCCTAAATACATTCTTGGATGAATAAGATTTATTGAGGATCGGTGGTCGCATTGAAAATGCTGCTGCTGACTATGATCCAGTAATTTTACCGAACTGCGATCTAACTAAACAGCTGATTAAAGACCTTTACTAATTACTAATTAGTATATTATTCTGCAGCGTTATCATGTAATAAATTGCAGTGAGATCGTCAGAGAATAAATTAAGCGATGTAATAGATGCCAGCGATTTAATGCGAAGACAAATTATCAAATAATGGGTATTCTACCAATGGATCGGGTTCTTTACGAGAGTCCGTTTTTAAAAACCGGTATTGACTATGCGGAACCATTGCTGTGGAAATGAGGCATTTTATTTGTTCCCATCATCAACAACCAAATACAGTTCACCATTATCGCGTAAACACATAGTACAATACCAAACCTGGAAGAATTACTTCAAAGGAGAACCTTATACCCAGCTATCCATAATAGAAACTACTCTAGTTTCTCTCTTGCCTTTTTCAAGGAAGTTGAAAATCTGTTGAAGTTCTTTGATTTAGCATAGCTGCAAGAATTACCGACAGTCACCAACCAGGTATTACGTGCTGACTGATTAAAACTGACTGTTATACTTAGCCCTCCTATATACATACAGTGAGCATGTTTCTGTTCAATCGTGCTCCTACAATTGTGTCTACAAAGAATAATAGAGATTACATACACATTTGAAGGAGATGAGCTGCCCAAAACTAAGTAAGAAGCCCACTCTAACATGAACTAAATTCGAAATATTTAAATTTCCTATTTTGAATTTACAATGTTTGATTTCTTATGGTGCACATCAATTACATTAATTTTTGGGTAACTAAATTCAATTAATTGGTATTAGATCTTGAGTAACGTTGAATGCAAAAATACGCTCAACCGTCGATTTATATTCAAAGAAATTCGGCGTCTGCAAAAAATGAGACAATTAGAGAAAAAAACAATACTCAAGTAAAACAAATTGAAACCCGGGAAACATCTTGTGAATTCAGGCGACTTATGTATGTATTTAGCTGAGCATTTCTAAAGCGTAGCCACAACTATACTATATTGTATTTAAATAGTGGCGTAACTACAAATTTTGGCCCACTCCCCTTCAAAAAAAAATTTTCTTGGTCCCCTAAAAACGCTTCTTCTACCTATGAACAAGTATAGCTTTTATTTAAAAACTTATGTGTTCTTATTGTCGAGCCTCGCATTTCGAGAATATGAAACAGTACGTGATTCAGTTCAGTGGCCTCACACAAAACGAAATTTCATACAATCAACTAAATGTCCTGACGATGATAACATGAAAAATAGCAAAAATGTCGAACTTTCAAAGTAGGTATCTTGAATATTCTAGAAAGTTCTCAAATATCGAATTATCCGTAAGTATCCAGGAAAAATCCATGTAAAATGTAAATAGCCTGGACATTCTTGAATAATTCGAATAACCTAGGAATTTGGAGAAATGTCGAAAAATCAACTAAACATGACCCTGCAAGTTCCCACCAACTCAAAGCTAAGCGCAGAACAAAATTCAGAAAAATCTGGATATTAATGAATAATTTCATTCTTTGTTGGGTGAACAACAACTCTTTTTAATTACTCGTACATCAAAATAAATATAAAAATAAAAGTTACTGTTTTTTTGCCATTCAAAATGTCGACCTGTTCATTGTGAATATCCAAAGTAGAACGACATGATAATAAAATGCAATGTAATGATTGTCGAAAAATTGTCCATGAAAAATGTATCTCAACTAAAAAATCTGATGTGAATTTAGCTAAATCTGGTAAAATAGTGTGGAAGTGTATTGAGTGCGACAAATCTACTATCTATATAATAATGTAACAGCTAAAAGCAACTCTGACCTTGATATCGCTAAGCTATTCAATGAATTCAAAAATGAGTTTCATGGATATCATCAAAGCAACCTTGATTATACAAAGCCATAGTCTAAAAAACGAAGCTTTTATAAGGGAATTAGAAACGAGGAAAAAACGGAACTTTTCTTAGTAATAAAACACACAAAACATAATATGGGAAATCACTTTTTTCCTGACAAATTTTTAAATGAAAACGTTACAAATTCTTAATTATGATTTCTGAAATACTTTCATAAATGTTTGAATTTCAACATATATGAATGTCGTTTAAGTAAATCGTTTTCATTTTCTTGTAATAATTAATTTATTTAAAGCAACATATAAAAAAAATTTCATAACAACAGCATTCTGGTCAAATTAAAATAAAAGCTTACTACGATACGTTTGGTCATTAAGTCAATATACATTACATAGATGGCAGTGATGGCCGTAAAAATTTGTTAAAATCGTACCAAAAATTACCACCTGGGGAAATTTCAAGTTCTAAAATTGCAGGAAAAGCAAAACAAATTCACAAACTATTAAGAACGTCTGACAATTTTGTGATTAAATCATTTTTTTTCGTATTTTTCTGAAAACATTTTAGACATCTCATCATCATTTTATTTATTTCTGCAATTAATATTTACTTAATAACAATATAACCTTCTTGTATATTGTTCTTAAAGATATATCTTTAAGAATACTACATATATGTAGAAAACTTTTATATAAATATTTTATAATATTTTTGCTTTTTTCATTGAAAAACTTGAAGGTTAAAAATCACCATTTTTACTATGGATTCCTATGGAAATCAGTGAAAAGTTATACCACTAAAAAAGCATCTAAGAAATACGTCATTAAGATTATGGCTCTATACTCTAGAAGGCTCTGATACTACATGTTTTAAACAGTACGTCACACAAATTGAAAATTCGTCGAAAAGTAACCTCGTAAATTGACTTTTCATCTAGCATCTTTGAGGAAATAGCGAAAGCTTCAAAATTTAAAAAGTTTAGTTTGAAAAGTCTTCTGAGGCACATAGCATAAGCTTTTATTTCAATTTGACCAGAATGCTGTTATAAATTGTTTATTAAATTTTGGTTTGAATAAATCAATTATTACAAGAAAATGAAAATGACTTACTTAAACGACATTCATATATGTTGAAATTCAAACATTTACGAAAGTATTTTAGAAATCATAATTAAGAATTTGTAACGTTTTCATTAAAAATTTGTCTTAGGAAAAAAAGTGATTTCCCATATGTTTTGTGTGGTTTACTATGAAAAGTTTGGATTTTTCCTCGGTTCTAATTCGCTTATAAAAGCTTTGTATAATCAAGGTTGCTTTGATGATATCCATGAAACTCATTTTTGAATTCATTGAATAAATAGCATAGCGATAACAAGGTCAGAGTTGCTGTTAGCTGTTACATTATTAGCTATGTCAGGTGGTTTTTAGATAGTAGATTTGTAGCACTCAATACACTTCCACACTATTTTACCAGATTTAACTAAATTCACATCAGATTTTTCAATTGAGATACAGTTTTCATGGAAAATTTTTCGACAATCATTACATTGCATTTTATTATCACGTCGTTCCACTTTGGATATACACAATGAACAGGTCGACATTTTGAACCACCCAACAAAGAATGAAATTATTCATTAATATCCAGATTTTTCGGAATTATTGAAATTGTTTGAGATCAATCGAGATTCACATAATATAGAGATTATTCCAATTTTTCTGGCTTAATCGAGATTGTTCCACGGTTTATTCTAGATTTCTCAAATTTTTCGTCATTTCTATCTAGAATTCTTTGAATTTTGTTCTGCGCTTAGCTTTGAGTTGTGGGAATTTGCAGGGTGGTTATATTTAGTTGATTTTTCGATATTTCTCCAATTTCCTTGGTTATTCGAAATTATTCAAGAATGTCCAGGTTATTTACATTTTACATGGCTGTGATTAGCGGCGCGTATAGGATTTCTCTTGGCTTTACATACTTAGGGATAATTCGATTTTTGAGAACTTTCTAGAATATTCAAGATACTTACATTGAAAATTCGACATTTTTGCTATTTTTCATGTTATACTCGAAATCGACATATTTAAAAATCGTCAGGGCATTTAGTTGATTGTAAGAAATTTCGTTTTGTGTGAGGCCACTGAACTGAATCACGTACTGTTTCATACTCTCGAAATGCGAGGCTCGACAGTAAGAACAAATACGTTTTTAAATAAAAGCTATACTTGTTCATAGAGTATAGAAGAAGCATTTTTAGGGGACCAAGAATAATTGTTTTTTTTTGGGGGGGGGGGGGCGAAATTTGTAGTTACGCCACTATTTAAATACAATATATTAGTTGTGGCTGCGCTTTAGAAATGCTCAGCTAAATACATAAGTCGCCTGAATTCACAAGATATTTCCCGGGTTTCAATTTGTTTTACTTGAGGATTGTTTTTTCTCTAATTGTCTCATTTTTTGCAGACGCCGAATTTCTTTGAATATAAATCGACTGTTGAGCGTATTTTTGCATTCAACGTTATTCAAGATCTAATACCAATTAATTGAATTTAGTTACCCAAAAATTAATGTAATTGATGTAAATTCAAAATAGGAAATTTAAATATTTCAAATTTAATTTATGTTTCTTACTTGGTTTTGGGCAACTCATCTCCTTCAAATGTACAGTTCCCAAAAATGTTTGCTATAAGGTTGACACGATTTGTTTACCTTCCCCGAGCCCCGATGATTAATTTCAAAGTGGGACGGATGTTTAGCAAAGGAGTTCCAATTTGCCAAATAATTTCTCAAATTCTGGAAAATACTCAAGGTTAAGTAATTCAATAATCGGCTAGCTCTATTGTTCTTTGTAGACACAATTGCAGGAGCACGATTGAACAGAAACTTGCTCACTGTATGTATGTATATAGGAGGGCTAAGTATAACACTCAGTTTCACTCAGTCAGCACATAATATCTGGTTGGTGACTGTCGGTAATTCTTGCAGCTATGCTAAATCTAAGATCTTCAACAGATTTCCAACTTCCTTGATAAAGGCAGGAGAGAAACTAGAGTAGTTTCTATTATGGATAGCTGGGTATAAGGTTCTCCTTTGAAGTAATGTTCTTGGCAAGGACGGCAACCAGGTTTGGTATTGTACTATGTGTTGACGCGATAATGTTGGATTATATTTGGTTGTTGATGATGGGAACAAATAAAATGCCTTATTTCCACAGCAATGGTTCCGCATAATCAATACCGGTTTTTAAAACGGACTCTCGTAACGAACCCAATCCATTGGTAGATTACCCATTATTTGATAATTTGTCTTCGCATTAAATCACTGGCATAATAACATCGCCTAATTAATTCTCTAACGTTCTTACTGCAATTTAATAATAACGCTGCCGAATAATACTAATTAGTAATGATGCTCCTGCATGCTGGTGTTTAATATGAAGGCCTTTAATCAGCAGTTTAGTTAGATGGATGCTTAGTTTCATAGTCAGCAGCAGCATTTTCAATGCGACCACCGACCCTCAATAAATCTTGTTCATCCAAGAATGGATTTAGGCTGCAAATTTTACTTTTCTTCGATAGCTCGTGTCTCGATTTAATATCGCTGATTTTCATGGCGAATTATTCGTTCTGCAGACAGATATAAAGTTTCCTTTGGCTCCGTGTTAGTTCATCCACTATCAGCTCGGATTCTCTGAGAATTTTAGCACCAGATTTCACTCTGTCAAATAGTATTTTGATGTATCGGTAGATCCAGGCAAGCACTCGAATAATGTTTTGACAGGAAGAGATTTAGTTACACCAGATGACCTAATGTGTCATTGTCAGGTTTTGATATTGCAGCTAACCCCGACGTTTTCCTTTTTCATTAACAGTCAAACTTCGATTTAACCATTTTTCTCGAGGTTCGCGTAACCAGTCCGAGCCGTGCCACCACAAATCAAAGCTAACCAAATCTGATGGCATCATACGCGTGAGGCGCAATCTGCTGGATTAGTCTTTGAATCGACATGATTCCAACATTCTATCGATGTTTTTGTTAATATGTTGGCAGTGCGACTTGCGATAAATGTTTTCCATCTTCTTGGAGGAGATGACAACCATCCTAAGACAATATTGGAATCGGTCCATATTGTTGTTTTGACTTCAGGAACTCCCAAGGCTTCTCTAATAGATTTGATCAATTTGAAGTTTTGGAATGGACACTTGATTTATCGGAGCAATTTTTATTTTCGAATTTATTAAGGTGATTCTGACTTTGCCATTTTCATCAAAGCACCTGCAATAAACAACCACAGACTAAGCCTTCTCGGAAGCATCGCTAAATTCATGAAGCTCAAACTTTTCCCCGCTGGTTCTGTACCAACTCGGAATTTTTATTTTCTCTAGTTCTGGAAGATTCTCCTTTATTTTTTGCCATAGCTCGGGCTCATTGACAGGTAGTGGATCATCCCATTCTAGGTTTAACAACCACAAGCTTTGGTACAAAATTTTGATGGTCACGATGCGAGCCATCCTGATTGAGATAAAACCTCTCGCTTTGTTCCGGTTGATTCTTTGTTGACTAGGGCTTTATACTGGAATTCGTCTTTGATAGGATTCCATTGAATACCGAGCAGTTTAAGATAAGATTGGTCACCTTCGTCTACATAGAAATTGTGCAAAATCTTCTGTGCTATCATCGGTTCATTCATCATTACGCTATTCCCGACCATTTGTAGAGTCTTTGTAGCGAGGTAGGATGCCGACGCCTTTCCGTATGTGACGGTCGTGAGACGATAATGTGTTGGTGCCTTCTTTCAGTTCGCCACACAATTCGCTGATAATCCCTATCATTTGGATGTAAGACAATTTGCCTGAACATTTTTTTCAATATCCGCGGTAAACACGATCCTATAAAGGCGGAATCGTATTAGGATTAACGTAAGGGGTTTGTTTACGGTTGGTCCGATCATCAACATATCGTTTAGCGAGGTTTTAGTAGATCCTTTGAACGATGCGTCGAAAACTACTCTTAGTTTTGTCGTAGAGCTGGATTCTCTTAAAACGCCATGATGGGAAAGATAATAAACTATGTTGGTTTGGTTTATTTCGTCAATTGGTACCTCTTCCGTATGGTTAAGAGACAAGTATTCTTCCATGAAATTGTGATAGTCCATTTTAATTGTGTATTCTTCGCAAATTTTCTCTCCATTGCCTCATTCTTAATGCTCCGCGAGTGGTATTCTCCAGCTTTCCCGGTAACGACTTAATGGAAGTTTCACCATAAATTTTCCATCCTTCGTATTGTGTTCTTTTCAAAATGTTCTTCACAGCATTTCTCTTTATCTGAATAATTGGGCGATTCAACTGCGGTGGTGTGATTTCTACTATTTCCCAGAATCTCTGCAATGATTTTTCAATATTTACCTCACAGTGTAAGCTGCTAAGATTCAGTGATTGCTTTTTGATTGCATACGATGGACCAGCAATAACCCACCCGAACACTGTATTTTGCGCGATCAGTCTGCCACTATTTAAGAGCACTTCAATTTAGTTTGGTTGGTTGAAGGTGGGGTCAGCTTGTGTCAGATGCTTCATGTTATGCAAGCTTGGTATTTCAATTAACGTGACTGCGGTTGGCATGATGTTACTCACTAACAAAAGACGCTTGTTATCCAGAATCTAACAGAGCACGACATATAGCTTCCATTCACCAAAACCATCTTTGATTTTTGTTATTGCCGTCGGTAGAAGTGTTTGGTTGACGAGGTTTCGTGCCTGGTTTACATTTACATTATGAGTGGTGGTAATATCGCTTTGTGGATGATTTTTCGCCAAATTAACTGCAGACGACTGTGATTGGAATTAAAATCCCTTGACAGAGGTAACTGTTGGTACTGGTTTTACTGAATAACTCTTATTGCTCATACTCGTATTTATTCCCTCAAGTGCATGTGCTCAATTAGCTAAAAATTCATAGAAGCTTTATAATGCTGGAAACTCTTGTATAATGGTATACCTCATCCATAATTTTTGTGATTCGTCATCCAATTTGTTGAATAAAATGTACAGCAACCATGGATCCTTGGATTCGGCTTCCGGTCCTAACCCTTTTATAAGGGAATTAGAACCGAGGAAAAATTCAAACTTCTCATAGCAAAATACACTAACGAAACTAACGAAATCACTTTTTTTCCTAAGACAAATTTTTAAATGAAAACGTTACAAATTCTTAATTATGATTTCTAAAATACTTTCGTAAATGTTTGAATTTCAACATATATGAATGTCGTTTAAGTAAGTCGTTTTCATTTTCTTGTAATAATTGATTTATTCAAACAAAAATTTAATAAAAAATTCATAACAGCATTCTGGTCAAATTGAAATAAAAGCTTACTATAATTCGTTTGGTCATTAAGTCAATATACATTACATAGATGGCAATGATGGCCGTAAAAATTTGAGAAAATCGTACCAAAAATTACCACCTGGGAAAATTTCAAGTTCAAAAATTGCAGGAAAAGCAAAACAAATTCACAAAATATTAAGAACGTCTGACAATTTTGTGATTAAATCATTTTTTTTCCTATGTTTCTTAAAACATTTTAGACATCTTACGTACACTAGTAAAACTAAAGATAAATTTAGCAAGTATTATTTTAATTCATCAGAGCCAACTTTGATGTATTTTTCATATGAAAATTCGAAAAACATATTTTAGAAATAATTTAATTTTATTAATAACAATATAACCTTCTTGTATATTGTTGTTAAAGATTTGTAGAAAGCTTTTATATAAACATTTTATAATATTTTTGCTTTTTTCATTGAAAAACTTGAAGCTAAAAAACACCATTTTTACTATGGATTCACATGGAAATCAGTGAAAAGTTATACCACTAAAAAAGCTTCTAAAAAATACGTCATTTTGATTAAGGCTCTATACTCTAGAAGGCTCTGACATTATTCATTGTAAAAACTGTGAAGTGACATTTTTCGTAATCAGATAAGCGGTGAAAATTATTAATGGGAATTTGTAATTCTCAATTTTTTTCGTGCTATTTTAAGTGCAACAGACACTTTGTTTAGTAAATAATATTAGTTGTAAATTAAACCTAAAAATAAAACAATTTAGATAGTGAATATTTGTGTGGACAGTGAATTGGAAAATTGCAAGGTAAAATAATTTGTAATTATTTGTGATGGTATTGTGGTCGACTCGAGAGAAATAATTAATACACAAAACCTTAATATTCACGTAAATGATTTTATTGATATTATTAATCTGCATATACAACGAGATCAGAACAAGACTGATTTTCCTTTTTGAGTTAACATACAAGTTGAATTAATAACAGGTATAACTCAAACGTAGAAGCTATATGCGATTAGTACTTGCTATACACGACAGATGGTTTCTTTAGTTTTGTTAATATTTTGACTTGTGCGCCATTGTTATTATATACTAAATCATGTCAAATTTACTAATAGTTGGTGGAGTTATTTAGAAGCTTCAGTTATCAGAAGCTTCCGCAATATTAATGTTACTTACATCGCAAGGTAAGGCTGTAGAATCTGGATTATCAAATGAAATCGTAGAATCCGTATCAACTGAATTAAATACTAAAAATGATGAACTCCAACTAAAAAACTTATTGCGAGAGTTTAATTTAGATCAAATTTTACCAGACCTTAAAGGTAAATTTATAAAATTCCAATCAATAATTTTACTTTGGTACTTACGCTATTAAATTGATGTTAAATCATTTCCAGCCGTTGATATAAATTATCACAGTTTACCATTTACATAAGTATATCAAAAGACGAAATCTACGGATCTATAAAATCATGTGCACTGAGAGCTGAATTTAGAGAAAAACTAGCAGTATGGAACAAAAAGTCGGTAATTTGGAAAATCTTAATGAATTCAAAGGTAGACGACTGGCTCATTAATAATTGAGTGATGGATCGCACGGGAAATTTTGTCCGCAGCGAGAAAATGGAAATGTTTTTTGTGTTATAAACGTATGGTCATGCAAAAGAAATGTGTCCAAAAAATCGTAAGGTTAACGCAGTGGAAGATGAAAGCGGGGATTTTTTTAAATCATTGAGCTTTGCTAACGGTATAAAAACGGACACTCACAATCCGAAGTTGTGCGGCGACTACAGTGATCAGTTCGGCTGTTTTTAGTGAAAAATTTCCAAAGTTGTCCTTGACCAGAATTTCAAGGAAATAAACGGTAGCAAATGGTGAAACATTCAACGGAACATGTAACGGAACAACAATTGGAAATTTTGTTTTCCGTGCAGAACATCGTGTACCTCTCTTACGTAGACCATGGTTAGATAAATTAATGCCTACTTGGCGCGAGAAGATTAGCGAGTTTTCTACGGTTGGTAACGGAGTATAAAAGCTTGGCGATGGCAAGGAATGTTTGGAGCCCCACTTGTTGAGTCTAAAGAGGAAATATCCCTTTGTGTTTTCAAGTGAAACATTTAAAAGCAACCATTGCGACAGTTAATAAGTGGGTTGATTTTCATCATTACTCCTTACCAACTATTTTACAGTTTTGAATTTGGCCGGTGCGTACCAGGAATTGTTTAGATAAACGCGGCTCACTTATGGAATCTCAAGGGCACCTATCATATTTCAGCACATAATGGATAGAATTCTTCAGGAGTTGCCAAAAACTATTTGTTATCTCGATGATATTCTGATAGCTGGTACAGATCAAAAAAAAAGTGTCAGCACAATGTGAAAGCAGTGTTTCAACAACTTGCTAAATATAACGTTCACATTAATGAAAATAAATGTTTATTTTTTAGACGTAAAGTGGAATATCTAGGCCATATCTTCTGCGAGTTTATCGACAGCCGAAAAATAACTATTCCCAGCTCAATAAGGAGGCGTTAGCAATAACTTTTCGGGGTGAAGAAGTTCCATGAGTTTTTGTTTGGTCCCTTTTTTGTCCTAGTGGTAGATCATCAGCCTTTAGTGTCGCTGTTTGGTAGTAAAAAACACGTTCCAATTAAAGAAATAAGTCAATAGCTATCACAGGAAAAAATTCCGTTTAAGTATCCCGTGGAAAATCTCGGAAAATTTGAAAAAATTTCCAGCCGAAAATAAGAAATGAATGTATAAAATCAGCCTCCACAGTGTTATGTCTGGAAATGAATTGCATTGATGTTGCTTGTCAATAGATATTGCAGGAAAATAATTCAGTTCAAGTTAATAGAGGCTGATTTTATATAAGTTTTCTACTAATTTTTGGAAAATCGAATTTTCCGAGATTTCCCACGGGAAACTTGAACTGACCTTTTTTCCTGCGATAGCTACTGACAAGTCACATCAATAACAGGGTCCGATTGTAATGACTCCATTTTTTATTTTCGGCTGGGATGACATAATCTGCATTACCGATGTGTTTTTACTTTCGATTGCGATCACACAATCTGCATTATCGACGTTATCACTATCGGCTCGCAACTTTCGGCTAACTTTAACAGTATGGGACCCTCACGCATACTCGTATGTGCGTGCTATTCAACTCAGCAATAAAAAATAATCTCAAAAATCTGAAACAATTTCTGTTACTTAACACTCAACCGCAAGTAAATCAGAAATACGCTTAAAAACCACGAGACTCACTCGATGAATCATTATAATTCTGTACTAAACTGTATCTACTGCCCTTTACAAATTTTAAAATAATATATCGAGAAACTCGAGTAGACTCGAATCTCGAATGAACTCCAAAAATTCGAATAACCTTGACTCGTCTGAAAATTTTAATTTTTTAATTCTTCAAAAAATTTCAGGTATATTCCAGAAAATCTCGAATAAACTGAAAATTGTAGAATAATCTTGAAAAATCTCAAAATTAAGCGATTCAATAGCAAACAAAATATTTCCACATTAATCCAAAAATCTCGGATTACGAGGATTACCTAACTCATTCCTATACGCTTTATTCAATCCCAACAAACTCGAATAATATAAAAAATCTTGTATAAATAATCCCACAAAATCTATAAAATCTTGTATAACTTCTATGTGTATAAAATAATATTCAACCAAACCTCGAATGCGATTAAAAATCTCGAAAAATAAAATTTCAATAATCCCAATTTACCTGTAATTTGTAGCATTTCGTGCAACTCAATTGGTTGGCTTCTAGTTTCTAAATTTTTTTTCAAAATGCGCCAAAACGATATTATGCGTGAATTTGTTAATTGCGAGTTCTCAACACTCGTAATTCAAAGAATGAGAGATACATAAGTGACACTCACAGAGGTAACCCTAGCAAGTGAAATTAAAATTTGGACGGATTACAATGCGATTAAATCTGTGCCCGTATTCTTAAAATTCACCGGAAAAACGTTACCGGCGACTTTAGTATAAAGCAACATAAATTTTCGACTGAAATGTCGTATTTTACTAGAAAGCCCTCGGTGACTTTCTTCGGGTTTTTTCAAATATGCAGACCGTGTGAAATTGTAGTCCTACTTTATCGTTTCAAGCGAAATCGCTGAGATTTATAGTACAATAAATTGTATCATCTGTATGGGTCGTTTTAGTCTACCTTTGCCAGTAATTTTCCTATTTCGTAGTATATACTAAACTCGGGCGTATTTAGAAAGTATGCTGGTCCAAACTGTTCAAACAAAAACATTTGATGGAAGAAAATTCGGCTGCGGGAAATAACTTGACAGTGAAATGATTATAATAATAAGCAACAAAAAATTTTTTTTTAACAAGTGTTAATCGGTAATACGGTAACTAAGGTTATCGTAATAATCAGAAATAATAACAAGTGGACCATCATAACGGCGACACCAGTAGAACAAAAATTAGATCAAATCCAAGCTGCATTAACCAAAATAACCGGAGCCCTAAATGCTCAAATTGAGTTCACAAAACAAATCGAGTGGGGACTTGAAGTAGTGGAGAAACCTATAGTTCCAGCTGCAACAACAATATTTGCAATCCTACAAAACGAACAGGACCTAAAAGATAAAAAAAATGCCTATCGCTCCACTATGCAGATAATAGGGATCTTTGAACATTAGAACACCAATTAAATAACCTTGCACAAAGGAATATGACGATCGATGAATTCTACGCAAATATGAATCATCAATTCTCATTGATAGAAAATAAGATCAAAACAGAGGACTATTCGACAGAAATCATCAACGTTCTAGTCGAAACTACAGAAATCACACTATCACTATCAGGACCACACTTCCGGAAGGAAAAGAACGGTTATCACTCGGTAACAGCTCTAATCAACCAATTTTCGTATATCAACCCCCAAAGTCCACGAATTAATAACTCGGTCAACCAAGTTTCATATACCAATTCACAAAATCCACGAGTAATCCACAATTCAATACGACCGCAACAGAAAAATATGGTATGCAATAATCAACACAAAACCTGAATCAACAAATGCCACCTAGGCCAATTTATCCGAAACCTGCAACACCAATGGAAATCGACCAGTCAATTCAAACTAAAAAGGGTAAATTACTTGAATAAACCAGCATATCAGAATAACCAGCCACCAAAAGTAGAACATCCCAGCTACGACGAATCCCAAAGGCAGCAAAGAATTTATCATTTAGAGACGCAGCAGGAAGAGGAAAATACGGATATCAAGACATTCGAAAACGAAGCTGGGGAAATAAACTAAGAGGTAAATTTTATGGAGAAACTTCTAGTATACCTAGAGAACAAACAGCAAAGAACCACATCCTCAAGGAGCCAACAAGAACTTCATCAAACCTGAACTAGCTGCAGGAGCAATTCCCACTAACGCGTCACGTTTAACATAAAATCAGCGTGAGGTAACATCAAGATCAGTAAAAAAATATCCGGACAATTGAAATGCATAGGAATCAACACATTAATAGAGTTCTTTGTACTACTTGGTTTAAAAACGACACTCTAAAACTTGGAGCAATTGTCGACCGAAAAAATAATATTTTGACCATAACCCAAAATGTCAAAATTCCACTTAAGGAAACCACTCAGTTCAAGTAAACAATATTAAAGTTCGGGATAGTCACCTATTTTCAGAAGCTACACAAAACCTTCAAGAAATTGTTGCAAAATTCAAAACACTATTTAAACCAGTCCACAACATTGAAGCAATTGATACTAATGTATAAGTCCTATCCCTATCCAGTCAGCATGAGACAAGAAATGTAGAAGCAAATAGATCAATTTCTAAAGGATGGAATCATAAGGCCGTCTAAAAGCCCCTATAACTCATCAATTGGTGCCACAGTATCAGACACATATCCAATACCGGATATATAAAAAAGGTTGGGAAATGTTTAGAATGATGATACCATCATATTCGGAGAAGATAACGAGAAAGGCCATCTGGAAAATATTTACAAAATATTTGACAGAGGTAAACGAGGAGAACTCAGCAGCTCAAACCTGTAGAAACAATATACAACACTACAATCAAATACAAGAAAAAGAGAAACCAAGATTTAAAGAAGAAACTGTGGCCAAAGATAATCGAGTCACAATTACAACCATCTCCGGGAAACGAGTCCACAAAATTCAAAAAAAAAAAAATTTAACGCAATCATTTTGTCTTTCCAGTTTCTGGATATTGGGCTTGACAAGCTTACTATCTACAAATATACTACACCAATGGTAACTCTCAAACAAGTCAATGGTCGAATCATCAATGGAAATTTCAAATTAATCCATGTCATCAACTTGACCGACTATGAGGAAATAATCAACAGAATTAGAACTTCACTTGACAACATTGACCCAGAAAGCAGTCTTCAACATCAACTGATTCACCAAATGAACCAAACCAAGCAGCTAATATCAAAACTCAAAGGTCAAAGATCACTATCTCGCCGATCAATCAACTGGATCGGCTCCGCATGGAAGTGGGATCAAATAATCAAAAGTCAAAATCAAATCATCGATAACAACAATCAACAATATAAGTTCAACAATACCTTAATGACCATAGCACAGCAGATTCTCAATGAATACAACAAAATTGTTGATCATTTACACGAAAACTCAGATGAAATACTCCAACAAATCGTATTCAACCGACTAACCATAATCAAAGAAGAGATAAAAGAAATCATCCGAGCAGCAATTTATTAGATAAAGAGGTGATCAGTCGCCTGGTTGCAAAAATCGAAACCCTTCAATATTCTAACGATATAGAAGCAATAGAATTCGCAGAACCTAATCACGTCATGTTAAGAACAACGATTGAGAACAACAAACAAATATATGTACCTGGAATACATCGAACTTCTGGTAAACCAAGACGAAATGTTCGGGATCATTTGAAAATGCAAACTTTTTCGTCAAACCATACTTTGCGAGATCAACAGTCTGGAGGAATTAAAAGCCGACCACTGCGTCAACCAGCTCATAAGGGGAATGCCCAATGTAGCTACCAATTCAACAAGAATCAGATAATCGACACAACACGGATAAACACCTGGAGGGAAACTTTCTAATACAACACGACAATGAAACAATTAAGATCAAAAATATAACTTTCACCAGCAGAGATATTAGGAAATCACAAGTATTATCAACAGTACTACAACCTAATAAAACAGATAAAGGTGTAAAAATCGACCCAGGACACCTTCATAATCTACACCTAAATAATGTAGATCAACTACAAAAAATTATTCACAAAACATAAGGGAGCAGCCTTTGTAGACTTCGGTATAATATCCATAATTTTCATCATAATACTCATCCTTTTGTTAAGAACAAAACGCAAAAAATGGTCAATTCCAAAACCATGTCAAGAAGAAGTCATCCTCAATCAATCCGGAGTCCAACCAATTAGCCTGAAACTGTGACCCACGGGAAGCGGATCTTGTAAGAAGGAAGAGTTAACACAACTACGCATCACCTAAAGACGCTAAATCATGTATTTACTCCAAAAAATTAAATTAAATCTAATTTTCCAAAATGTTTTAAAATCGAATCTTCCTTTTTGAGTAAATTGAACAACGAAATAAAAAATAATTGTTGGGGTTTTATTTCATATCCGATATTTGGGGACTACTTTTATATTGAAATAAGCCCGCACAACTCAGCATATGAACAAAATCCCCAAAGGTCGCGAAATAAATTCCCAAATTTTTGGGTTTAATTTCGTGTTAGCAGGTAAGCTTTCAATTTCCATAGGAAGTTATTTCATTGGGGAGTTATTTGATGCAGTCAAAAAATGTCGTTCAATTATTTGTGTTCGGACAATTTACGCTATAGTCTAATTTCTATATAGACTTAAAGGCTGGCTTGGAGTTGTTCATCGAGATGTTAAGCATCAAGGCAAAACGTATCTGCATCGTTAGAATTTTAGTCCAAATTCGAAATTTTTCAATTACATATTTCAAAATTTAAAATGTAATTTTAGGATGTGCTAAACCTTTCGACAGAGTGTTCTAAATTAAATAAAAATAATTAATTTTAGATTTAAAAATTACTACGTAAAAGGGTTCAATTTGCAAGCTCGAAACTTACAAAAGCTTTTTTCTAGAAACAATTTAAAAAATTCTTGACAGAGATTGAATTAACATCGAGTAGGTATATCCGCAAATTAGCTAATCCGTTAAATCCACAAGATTGTATAAATTCTTAAAATTTAGTAAATAAAAATCCCTGCATTTTTTTAACAGGTTTTGGCCCGCCACTCAACAAATTATAGACACCAATCAGAACATTTTTTATCACGAAATTATCACATAACTCCTTATATTTCACGCATAAATTAATTATTTTTTCTCACATCAACACATTACCGTTTTTATTTTGCTCTTACTATTATTAAGGAAATTCATTAATTTCATATTTTATTTTAAACACTTATTTCGCACAATAATCACTTGTCACTTGAACAAAAAAACAAAAAAAAATGCGTTCGCCAAGCGCGCTTGCACACACCATAAACAAAATTTTTACAACTCTGCACTAAATCAAACTCACCTGTGGACTATCAAGAGGTAAACCAAATAGTGGATTATTTGGTACATATCCAGTTTCAGGCTCCACATTAGCTCCATTCGTTTCTCCACAAGTTATATACATGGCTCCACCCTCGTCTGTACCAATTGAATCTGGTTTTTTTTTTGTGGTAATTGCGTGTCATCGTACATAGAAAGAAAAAAGAAAATATTTATGAAAATTAATAATTTTGTATGTGTGTGCGTGTGTGTTTGTGTTATTTTATTTTAAGCACCTCTAACTAATTATTAATTGATATTGTTTTATAAATAAGTTTTGTGTTTCAACATCATCACTCATCAACCATTTTTTAGAAATGAACACGTCCTTTCTGAATTTCCCCTAAATGTTATTTTTTTTCAACAAACATGTACAATCAAGTCACTCCCATTCACCAATCAGAATCAAATACGAAATGGTAGTGTATAGATATCCTTGTCTAGCTAATAAAATATTCATTTAATATATTAAAGGGGACATTTTTTATTATGAACATAGGAGAGATTTTTTTTTTTTTGGGATTCTTTCTTAAATACTGAAGAATTGAAGAAACATCTCAATGGTGAAAGTATTAAATGGGTATGTGAATGAATGTGCGCACGGTGGTAACCCTTGAAACACACACGCCAAAATTCAATGCAATTGTGAACAAAAGGGTATACAAGGACCTTTAATGTGTATCAATACTTGTTGAGATTCCAGTTATGCTTGTAATATAATCGATATAGCAATATGTAGTACCTATGCGACGAGTATATGCAGACAATAGATTTAAGAAAATCAATATTATGTCTTAGATTATATTAAAAGGATACGGTTGCTATATTCAAGTTGAATTTTAAACTCAAATCAATCGTATACAATCCAATTGTTCGCTAATTACTAATTAACTGTACACGAAAATTTATCAGAATCTTAATTTTGTTGAAGTGATTTGATTGTATAATTAATACCTTATAGCCAATGACGATCACATCATACAAAACTTAATAGCACAAGAACTAATTAAATTTTGGACATATTGGGCATTTGTTGGGCAATGAACTATTCAGGTTTTATATAGTAAGTTTAAAAAGCTAAAAAATCTTTAGTAACTTGTGTGGCTGCTTAAGGAGTTTATGTTGTCCTTCTGGAAGTGTTGATTGGACAATGATCAGACGATTCACTGCTACTAGGAAGATGGACATCAGGCACGTTTAAGTATGATACCTACTTGTACCTTTTTTGCAATTTGACTCCTGAAGGAATAGAATGCTTTTATATCATACATTTAATTAAAATCGTGCAAGACGATCTGACGTCTTGTCACCGAATTTCACTTAGAATTTTTTAAATTATATTTCTGACTGTATAAAGAAGGGGAAATTTAGAAATATATAATGTAACGAAATTTTGATCTTTCAAAATTATTGTTAAATACTATACAAAACTCCTAAAATTTGTCTATTGCAGTTTTGGGCAGTTTTGAAATATCGAGAAAAATTTCCTTGAATATCATATGCAAACCAATTTGGCACAAATAACTAATTGTTATCCCAGTTATCCCAGTTTTTCATCCCAGAAAAAACTAAAATATTCATCTGGTAACACTGTCCCATCCCATACGAGTTTTTCTCATGTACTAAGAACTTTAATTATTTATTATATTTCTGATTATAATGATTCTTTATATTCAAACTAGAAAACACTAAGAAATAACACTAATAAGCATCCCAGAACTAGCCGTTGATTGTAATTTGCACAATCGGCCAGCTTCCAAATGGTTCCATATAAATTCATCATAATTTTAAATATTTTAGAGTCTATCTCCTAAAATCTTAGACGGCCAGAAATGATTCTTAATATGAGTCAACTCTGATTACCTACCAATTCACCTTGCAAAGAATGTATTAAAGAACCAGATATACTTTATTGTCTTTGTGGCAAAGAAAAAACAATAAACGAAGTTTTTTCCAGTTCAATACTTTTCGTGTACTGTGAAACAACTATCGAGACAATCGAGAGCCTGAGTATACCCAAGATCCCAACTATGTTCACAATATACCTACAATGAAAACTTTACAATAACAGGATTTTTCAGCACCATCAGAGACTCTGCTCATTATATCGCATACTGTTACCACAATGACGGATGGGAAAAGTACGCCGATTTGGCGGAGAATACTTCCAATATGAAATTTCCCAATACCCATAATATCACCCGGCGTTTACTAATATATCGGAACAATTCTACACAACCTACAGTAAAAAACAATAAAAACACATAGGTACTCACAAACTTACATACGCACTTATAAATTCAATCCTCCAGAAACATTATAAACACCATATCTACAATGAGTAATATAACCATCAATAATCCACCATATAGCGTTGTTCCACCATATAACGCTATATGTTGCCCGACTAAAGTTTAACGAATCCGATTCAGCTAAACTCGAACGTGTACTCTTTGAAATAAAATGTTATTAATAAAAATTGGGTTTTGACCTATGTATATCATTGCAAACTTAAAACATGACGAATCATTTCCGGCCCTCTAAGTTCTTAGGAAATAGGCTCTAAAATATTTAAAATTAGGATAAATTTATGTAGAAGCATTTCGATGCCGATTGTGCAAATCACAATGAACGGCTGTTATGTAACAGAAATATAATATATAATTAAAGTTCTTAGTACATGACAAAAAACTGGGATGGGGTGGAATAGTGTTACCTGATGAACATTTTAATTTTTCTGCGATGGAAAACTGGGATAATTTCACATGCATATTTTTGGTCGAGATTTGGAAACTAAACATCGTCTTCAAAACCCAAGAGATATGGTGAAAAATCTGCGGTTCTGAATATTCGAAAAATATTCGAAAATCACGAAACTCAACGCCAAAATTTCTAAAATCTCATATAATCGAATTAAACGTGACCATAAATCCTAGCAATTCGACACTTAAATACATATCTCCTTAATACACAAATACTTCTAAATACTGTTAAAGTTAGCCGAAAGTGGCCAGCCGAAAGTGAAAAGTCGATAATGCAGATGGTTCTAGTCTATTACTTCTAAATACTGTTAAAGTTAGCCGAAAATGGCCAGCCGAAAGTGAAAAGTCGATAATGCAGATGGTTCTAGTCCAGCCGAAAGTATAAAAAATGGCAATGCAGATTATCTGATCCCAACCGAAAGTAAAAATAAATCGGTAATACAGATTGTGTTATGCCAGCCGAAAATAAAAAATAGAGTCATTATCAATCGGACCCTGATAAAATTAACCGAAAGTTGGAGATCTATTTTATTGATGTGACTTGTCAATAGCTATCGCAGGAATAAAGTTAATTTCAAGTTTCCCGTGGAAAATCTCGAAAAATTCGATTTTCCAAAAATTATTAGAAAATTTGCATAAAATCAGCTTCTATTAATTTGAACTGAATTTTTTTCTTGCGATATCTGTTGACAAGTCACATCAATAAAATACGTCTCCAGACATAATACTGTGGAGGCTGATTTTCTACAAATTTTCACCCTGTTAAAGTTAGCCGAAAGTTTCCAGCCGAAAGTGAAAAGTCGATAATACAGATTATGTTATTGACATTCCAGCCGAAAATAAATCAGCCTCTAAAGTGTTATGTCTGGAGATGGATTGGAGTGATGTGACTTAACAATAGCTATCGCAGGAAAAAAATTCAGTTCAAGTTTCCCGTGGGAAATTTCGGAAAATTCCATTTTTCAAAAATTATTAGAAAATTTGTATAAAATCAGCCTCTAGAGTGTTATGTCTGGAGATGGTTTCAATGGATGTGATTACTCAATAGCTATCGCAGGAAAAAAATTCAGTTCAAGTTTCCCGTGAGAAAACTCGGAAAGCTAATGACAAGTCACATCAATGCAATCAATCTCCAGACATAACACTATAGAGGCTGATTTTAGACATTCATTTCTTACTTTCGGCTGGAAACTTTTTCAAATTTTCCGAGATTTCCCCCGAACGGAATTTTTTCCTGCAAAAGCTATTGACAAATCACATAAAAACGTAAGACTATTTTTAAAAATTTTTATTTCATCATATTTCATATTTTAACTATGTATCCTCTTTACTTTCGGCGGATAACCACCAAATTGTTTATTATCGGCTGAAATTAGAAATAGGCATTTACCTGAGTTTCCTCCCTCACCCTTAACATTTAATTATCATTTTCTGGGATATTAAGAGGTCAACGGTTTATTTTATTTAAAACAAGATGAAATTTATTATTGAAAATGTTTAATATAATCTTCAACATTATATCAAGATTAAATTAATTCACAATTTTATTAGAGCTTAAACTACAATGAAACTACATTTAAGAAAAATGTAAACAAAAATTATTTTACACTAACTTGCGATCCATATGCAAATATATATGAAGTTGAAGAACTACAACACGATCTTATTTAATTTTTTCCACTAGATTGGCAAGAGCACATTATTAAGATATGATTTAAATTTAATAATAGATTTAAATATTTAAATTTAAGAGTAAATAAATATTATTCTAACTAGCCTTACTTAAATAATAAACACAAAAATATTGTATATTCGTTGAACGAAGGATAACACTCGAGTAAAATTATATTTCGAATGATGGGCTTAAAAATTATTAAATCTCGCTTTTATAAAATCAATAGAACAAATACTGAAATTTATTGAGAGTCTTCTAACAACAAGCTCAAGAATTATAGTTGGACCAAAGTTAAATACATATACTTATCTGCCAAACCGACAAGTAACCATCAGCATTAAAATAACATGTATGAATACTTACATGTACTAAATACTAGGTTACATACTACTAAAAGTCGAGGTTTTGCAAAGTAAATGAGTTATCTGAAAATTGGCCTAAGCCTGCATTCACAGTATTGTTTTCGCTCTGCGTTTCGATCTTGTTTTCAGATTTTAGTTTTTGTTGTTGTTTTTCTTCACGATATTAGCAAAGAAATGCTCCTTTACCATATAAAAAACTTATCGTTCCCGTGGAAAAAATCCAAGTTTTCTACCAATATTATTTAGTGGCACTAACAAAATATAGTGGCTATGGCGGTGAAAACAACATCGAATCCAAAAAAATTTGTCAACCATAGTAATTTTTGGTTGTTTTCGTAATATAAAATTTGAAAACACATCGATATTTATTTTTAAAATGAGAACTGTCAATTAATTTTTTTATTGTTTTGTTTGGCAAATTGAAAGCATCATAATGGATGAGCTGGAATATGAAGCAGAATATCTAAATGACAGAATATCTAAATTGTTATTCCGTTAGGCTCGTTAGTACCCACCATCATAAAGGTAAAAGTTATGCTTTGAAAACTTTGACCTAGAATACCACGACGGATTCAACAGTGAACTCCAATTGAATTTCACGGTTTCGGATCTAAAACCGACATTGAGCAAACAACTTTACCAACCGTCGGAACTAGAGTGGCGCATATTAAAACGAAACTTTCATTTACATGGTTAGAATTATGTGGCGCGCTAAAGCTGGCGACACCCGACACACATGCGATAATGCAGTTAATACAATCTAATCAATCACCTGTTATCGAATTGAATGACAATCCAAATGACTGCGCGTCGAGAGGAGAAACACAAAGTCACCACGTTGCAACAATGAACAAAATGGTTAACGTGCTATACAAAGGTTAAACTAGTATAAGTACACAAATAAAAACCATTGGCCTGGCCTACACCATGATTTTTGCGCTTCGAATTATCGTAGCGTAACCATTTTTCATCACCTGACACGAAACGATGCAAAAAAACTTTTCTTCTGTGAGCTTCAACTCGCACGTCACCCAATTTCCTTGCTTGTGAATCATTCCCTTATGGCATTTAAACGTCTGGAAATTTGTTGATCGATCAACAAGTAATGATTCTGCAAGTTCTTCTTCCGTTTGACTCGCGTCTTCATCGAGTAAAGCTTCCACTTCCTCATTTTCAAACTGTTTGGCTGGCCTAAAATCACCTCTTTCGTCGAAAACTCTTTGCAATGGAGCATAATCACCATCTTCCAACCATTCGTTGACTTTCAGCAGCACTTTTCTGCAAATGGAAGCACTAGCACTAGTTACGCCATCTCTTAAAAATCCTTTAAAATTAATACACACTCCTAATAAATTCCAACGATGGGCACTAACATTCTACGTACAATAAAAGCCGACACACAATATTTCTCAACTGCCGATGTACTGCCACCTTACGATCTTAGCATTGATACGAGTAGACGATGGAGAACACGTGATTGCGAAACTTCAATGAAGCACGATCGAATATTGCACAAAATCGTCCAAACGTTCTACGCAGATTTGGAAGGCAAATATTAAGTTATTGACGAGCTGTTTCATAATCCACAGTTTGGATCTAGCAGATTGTATTTTATATCCTTATATCTTTTGGAGATGATCTGCCTCTTTGTCCTATATATATATATATATATATATATATATATATATAGGTATTAAGGTATTATTGAACAATCATTGCATGATAATTTCTTTACACGTATTTGTGGTCACTCGATGGGATGACCTAATGGTGCTTCTATGAGGAGAATTGGATAACAATAATATTCAGCTGCTGCAAGCACACATATAATCGAACGAAATAAAATATTAGATTAAACTGAATAGAGATGATTGTGAGATATAGAGATGATTGATGCTGTATGTGGAGAAGGACGTTCGACGAACATAAGCAAATATATTTATATGACTTAACATGTTCTAAGTTTAAATGTAAAACTTCATCGAGCATGGGACATCGTCTATATGACATACCGATCGCCAACAACACTTTCGTGACTATATACGGATAATTGTATCGTTCTGTTATCTTCTGATTAACCCTCTGTTCAGTAACCTCCGTTCCTGACAAAGACAAGGTCTCCCTCATTATATACTCAAGCAGGTCTACTATGAGAATCAACAACAGTTTGTTCTTCAGCTGAGCACTCTTTGTCACTTCAACAAAACGTTTACGAACTGACCTCGAGTCGCGCACATCATCATTCAACGTTTCAATAAAATGCACACAAAATCACTATCGAAATCAAGTAATTTAGCAATAATAAGAACCACATTATCCATTCTCTTCTGGCGATTAATATTGTTTTAATATAATAATAAACGATTTAATATTAGAATTGAATTTTTAATTAAATTTCTCTCGAAATTGGTATTGTGAACTTTTATTTTCACTTTGTAAATTTTCACAAAACACACTTTGACAGATTCATATAAACAAACGACCAGTTTTAAAAAAAAAAAAAAAATGATTGTTGTTGTTGTATCACGATAAGTCCAAAACAAGATCGAAACGCAGAGCGAAAACAATACTGTGAATGCAGGCTAAACCTTAATATTATAAAATATAAAATATTGAAAGCAAAGCATACTGTGGCGATTAGTATTTTTACAACTTTTTTGAAAAAATAATTTCCAAGCAAATTTTTAGGGAAAATTTTCCTAAAATTTGAACAAAATACCAATCACCGTAGTATGCTTTGGAAAAAATAATACCAAAATATTGACGATTGGAAAAACGAAAATCGCGCCTCGAGTAGCAGTTTTAAAAACAATAACTACAATAAAGAAATTTGACAGCTTGCTATGCTGAAATTTATTTTTGTGATACAAGTTAAATATTTATAAATTAAAAATAATGTTTCCAATTAAATAAATTGGAAAATTTATTAACAAAATTGTAATTAAAACGATTACAAGAATGCTTAAAGTGAATTTATTGTTGAATTGACAGAAAATTGAGTAAATTGGCGATTAATTTAATTAACATTTATTTTTAAGTACAATACTTCAATCAACACAAAATTAAAAGTAATACATTTCTAGTTATTTTGATATTTCAATACTCGGTGATGGATCCCGGCCAAAACAAACACATTAATAATAACGAGGATTTTTCGGAAAACATTTTTATATCCCGTTTAGATATAATGGAATATTTTTCTATAGCAAAAAGGCCCATATGGGAGGGTACCAAGCTACTTTATGCGGGCTGGGTTCATGCCATAGGGATAGTACCACCTCTAGCTAGTGAAAGAGTTATTGGGCTAGTAGTTCAAACATCATCCATGACTTCTAGCCCACATGAAATGAAAATGGGCCATTTAAAAAAAAAATTAATTACTGGTGATGTGTATGCTCTTGTAAAGCCGGATCAAGGACAAAATGTAAGCACATTGCTGCTTGTTTACTGTAACTGTATTGTTTGGTTTCTTGAACTAATTTACAATGTCCTAGATATCCGAATCTTCAAGCCATAAGTAGCACGGATTTGAAACAGAAATGGGCAAAACTGGAAGAGACATTTCTAAACAGTACAGTTCGGTTTCTACCACAGAAATGTATAACGGCAGGAAAATTTTGTATGTGTGATGATGATGTTCCGGAAGAAGAACTAGACGTAGCCTTTGCAAAGTTGGTCGAAGGTAAACGGCTTGAATATAACAACTGTATATTTTACAAAAAAAGATAAAGATTGGTTGATTTTTTTAATTCAATTTTTAGTAACATTGAGTAACCGAAATGTTGTCTTGTAGCTCCCCCCCCCCCCCCCTCCGATTTGAATTACGGAAATTGTTAGAAACTGATCAGTCGTCGTGTGAAATCATTAGCGCGGATATTGAACCTCTTTTAAATAAGAAAGCTGTAGTATCGAACTTAAAAAAATTACAAAGACTTTGGAGAAAGCAATTACAATCTGTAAGCATACCATTTGTCAAACAAACGCGTATTGATTAGTGGAGCGTAAAGTACGCATAACGCTTTATTCACTTATTATAAAAATAAATCACCAAATTGGGAAAAAAATTGGCTTCTATATACAATAGTAATTTCGCTTAAGCTGCGACCAGATATGCCTATCTTCTGAAAAAACGGCTAAACAAATCTATAATCAGCAGTGCTTATTTTTGAACAGTGGCTTAATGATTTCACCAGATTTACCGTTTATTGCAGTAAGTCCTGAAGGTATTGCTTTCAACGGCGATGAGTGGAAGCTATAGTTGAAGTTATGTAAGTGCCCCGTTAAAGGAAAGGACATGTGTGATGAATTTTTTTTTTCAAAGCTTGCCTTATTTGAATTTTTTAGGAAACCGTTACAAGTTAAGTCTAAACCATAGTTATTATGGTCAAATTCAGTTGGGCTTAGCCGTAACTAATTTGGAGATCTGTGATCGGGATGCGAATTTCAGTCCAAAAATGTGCGATGTGCGAGTGCGAACCGGAAAGTAATAGTATTCGTAAAATATACGTGTATGCCAGCAAAAGCATTTATCATATGGAAAGAAAAGCAATAACGAAATAGATGTTGTCTTACTTTGGGAATTTTACAACAACAATGCCGCATATTTTCATTCCGGAATGAATAGTTTCAAAGCAAGTTTTTGTAGGTATAGAACTATACTAGTAATAATTTTGAAAATTTTTGTTGTTTTTTCATTTAACTTTTAATGTCAATTGGTAAAAGTAAAAAGAAAATTTTTTGCGGTTTTTATTTTTAGAATGCGAAAGAGAAAAGAAATTTTATTTGCAAAAACCGTGGTAAAAAATGTGATTATCGTGAGCCAATCTCTCAAGTCCCGAAGAAATTTTTCTGTACAACTGACTATGTGCTTATAATCAATTATTTCGTTACATAAACGCCAACTTTGTGGCTTTTGATGAATAAAAATTACTTTCACTAATATTGGATATCAAGACACAGGTAATCTGTGCGATCAACACACAGGTAACCTGTGGATCAGCGTGAATTTTATTATAATTTATTATTCCTAAATAGTTGCAAATACCATTCCTTTCTTATTTCGAATAGAAGAGTACCGAATATTTATTTATCAATTTATATTATTTGTAGTTTAGACATTAGAGCAGATAACGCTACGCTAGAGTTTGGATTGTGTTATGGTATATTTGGTTAACGCAAGTCCAAGCGGAAGTCTAGTTGCAGGTATTACTTTTCTAAATTTTCAAAAATTTACAACAGTACGAATGGCTGGAACTCATAGAGGTCCCTCACTCAATGTCGCAATGGGCACATGGCGTAAGCCAGTGATTCAAATCAAATAGACATAAGTGTACTATGTCGATGGCATCCTTAGCTAGTAAACTCAATGAATTTGGACTAAAGCATGGGTGATAGACTAACGACCCATCAAGTTTAGAAAATCTGGCGAGAACTATAAAGCTCCCGAAGGATAAACCATAGAGAAAGAAAATGTAAAGTCAAATGCGGGTCTCGCTCTAGCAATAACTATGTAGATTTCTGGTATAATCGAGCTGTAAGAATTGCGAATTTTTTTGTGCTGCACAATTGATCATTCAACATGCCGCGACCAACCGCCGAGTCCACGCCGCAACCTACCGCAAATGGAATGCGATAGAACAAGCAGTATCCAGAAAAGACTGCAATTGGGGATGCAACAGAATAGTCCTACAACCAATAACCTGTAGAATATTACGTTAAGCTGTAATAAATAAAATAATTTAATTTAAAAATTTATATTAAATTCAATAAACACCAAACACTTACCATTGTGAAGAATCATCGATAATTGACTAATAAAAAAACAAAAATCATCACGCACCATAAAAAAGCATGTGCGACTTGTGAAATTTGGGAATAGAAGCAGCAAAATATTTGAACCGATTTCGCCCGATTCAATTATTTTTGATACTTGCGATGACAACAATGCACTAACACAAGTAAAATATTTGACACAACACAATCGCAAAAAGTATATTATACACCGTGTACGTATACGAAACGCATATCGCACATAGCACATTTTTTGGACTGAAATACATGTCCCGGTATTATATAGTTCTTATGACCAAAGCATTTTCGTAATAAAAGTGGTACGGGATGAAAATTCTATAGATAATTACATCAAAACATTAACGAATATTTATTTTAATTTCATTTATTATGTATAATATTAACGATGATTTACAGACTTGCCTAAATGTTATGTAATTTTGAATTTATTATTTTTATTTTTTTTCTTAATAAATAATTAAGAATTAAAAGAATTCTAGAATTAATTTTTTATTTAAATTATTTATTTATTATGTTATTTGAATTTTTTTTATTGAATTATTTTATTTAGTTTATAATTTCATACAAATAAAGACATTTTATTTATGTTAATAATTATTATTTATTGTATGTTCATTGTTAAACAAATTTGTCGTCGCTAAGTATCGGTGGCGAAATATTAGACAGGGTACAAATCACTGTCATAATATCATCCACATAAGGTATTATAGAAACTCCTACATTTTCCGATAAAATTCTGTAAATCTTCAACTGGGCAATTCTTTTCTCTACATACACGCGAGCTACGGCAATTTTCGAGTTTCGTTCTACGTCTTCTTTAGAAAATGTCTCAAATAAGAATGTAGGCCTTATCATCTCAATTCCGCCATTTGATAGTTCCATCAGCTATCATAAAGCCTTCATCGACCATTACAGCGTCTCCAGGCTTTAGCAATTTCAATAACTCGGACTCTTTATTAAAAATTGCCTTATCAGACGATCTGCGTTGAGACTTTACTAAGAAATTTGATGCATCCCGAAGGTGAAACGCCAATCAAAATTGTTAGAGTATACATTCCTTACAGTTCGAATACGTACAAGTTCTGCACGTCAAACAGCGAAACGCAACCGTTCTTATTTCTGTGTAATCCAGGATCGTTCTAACATTAGAAAAATCTCGGAAGCACGTTGGTAAAGGTTCCGTTCCTCCGATTGCCTGTCAGAAAAGTATAGTTTCGCGGTTTTATTACTCAGTTCAAACCCAATTGCCAATTCTGCAAAGGAACAATTTGATTTCAACTTGTGCATGGTGAGTAGAATTTGGTTTTTCATAGACATGGTGCATCGTTCATCTTTCCTAATGTTTTCACAAAGCTCCACCAGCACATTAAAAACTGCGATAGATGTTAATCCCGTCATTGTATTAATTTTGGCATCCGTATTCCAATAAGGTATCCCTTCCGGATACATTTATCTAAAACTTCTGGCTCGCATTGTACCCCAACTTCTGAAGTGGTTTCTTTATAATCGTTTTCCTCCAAGCAATCGCTTGCTGTAAAAGGGAACTAGCAAAAATAATAACGTCTTACTTAAACTCCTAATATATTATTTTACAAACCTGGAAGTGCTTGCTTTGGCGGCAGATCTAGCCATCAGACGGTTTTCTTTGGAGCTGTCATGAATCCGTTTTGGTCCTATAGATGATTGTGTCAGTGTGTATGTGGGAAATTCATTATGGATGGCACGCAATAAATATCTAGATTCAAAATACCGACTACATATGTATAAAAAAATTCTTGGGAAATTCCTTTCCCATTTTCAAACAATTTTCCATTTTAGAATTTCCGACCGCTGCTCTAATACCCTCTTTGGAATTTTTTGCATCGATACCGACTCTAACTTATACTCGTTACATTGCGGAACCCAGTGCGGACCGCAGTGAGGTAAATTTATCTTCTTTTTTTTTTAATTCAGCCATATCTATAATATGTATGGTACGATACACTTCACTGTAAATATTACTTTTAATATTTATTTTGTAACACTATGCAAATTTAATGGAATACAATTGTGAAATTCAAAGTAAAATGATCAAACGTTAAATCTTATATTGTATAGCTACAATTTCGATTCTCGCCACCAGAAGGTCACTCCTATCGTCAATCCTAAAAAATCACAATAAATTAATTCTCAATTCGCAATTTCCTGGGAAACCCAGAATTATTATTAAAATTATTTCCTTCTATCTTAATTCCACTCTCGTAAATCCAATATTAATAAAAAGGAACATCAGAGTTGCCTTAGTTCATCCGAATTTTATTGTCAAATAATAGATCGAATATTTGACATCGAAAATATGTCAGTTTTTTTAGTGTAAAGGAAAACAAACAACGTTTTATATAAAACTATCGCGAATTGTTTGACAATAACATAAAATCTTAATAAAATGAGCCACAGAAAAATGTTAAACACCACAAGATTAAACCAAAAGATTACGAATTTGCCTTCTCAATTAATACAAAAGATATGAAGATTGTTGTGACATTCAATTTGTTTTCTTTAATATTGAAGTAAGCAAACACTGTCTATTTCATTCATTCATTTATTTTGTGAAATCTAATTAATCCAGTTTGTAGTTTAAGTGTGATTTTTATATACTACGAGTTCTGTTTTTTTTTTGTTAAGTTGGTGTTAAGTATCTGTTGTTGATATTCCCTCTAAATCTTAGCGTCATAGACATTTGCAAAAGTTACGTAGTCAAGAGTACATCTACTCTGTATGTGTTGGCGATTTTTCCATTATTTCCTCTCGGCTGCTGAAACGCGTTCCCCGTAATGGTTTTTTAACTCGATTGAACAGAAAGAAGTCACAGGGAGCCAAATCAGGTGAATTCGGTGGCTGTTGGATGGTATTTGTTGCATTTTTCGTCAAAAAATTACGAATAATGATGGCACTGTACGACGGTGCGTTATCATGGTGCAAAATCCACGAGTTTTCTGCCCACAATTCTAGTCTCTTTCGGCGAATTACTTCACGCAAACGTCTCATAACGCCCAAATAATACTCTTTGTTTATGGTCTGGCCTTCTGGCAAAAATTCATGATGCACTACACCGTTGTAATCCAAGAAAACAGTGAGAATTGCCTTCTTTTTTGACTGAAAACGACGTGGTTTTTTTTGGTGAACGCCATTCACTTGCCTGATGTCTGGATTGTGTGTCGAACTAATAAACCCACGTCTCGTCTCCAGTAATGATCCTTTTGATGAATGTGGGATCGAATTCAGCCTCGCAAACCATGTCTAAAATTGTAAATAATTTCTAAAATTGTAAATAATCGCCAACACACACAGAGATAGAGGTACTCTTGATTACGTAACTTTTGCAAATGTCAAGCTATGACGCTACGATTTAGAGGGAATATAGATACAGATGTACCAACTTAACAAAAAAAAACAGAACTCAAATCGGAACGATGGGAGCGCCACACGGTGGTTATTTCGGGAACTTGTTGATCAAGGTAGTATTAGATTAGTTTGAACAGTTATGTCATTTTTAATACTAGAAATTTGTGCTTAAAAATTGTAGGAATTTGATATAAGTTAATGAAACTAAAAGCATAAATGTTTTAAAAATATTAAATTTTAGCTTGTATTTATCATTTAAAGCATGATAAATGGCGTTTAATATAATTTCCAAAAATTTTAGTAACTCAAAGTTATATTTGTAGTAAACTTAACATTAAATTTCTGCCAATTTCTGGCATTTTTAATGATAAAACTGTTCCAAATTAATCAAATATATAAAAATCACATTATACACTACAAACTGGATTAATTAGATTTTTTAATCATTACAATATTAATAAATTAAAATTAAAATGAAATAGACTCTATTACTACTAGTTCATGAAGCAAATTTTTGTTACAGGGTCTGCTTACTTTAATATTGTCCGCTAGAGCACCATACCAATCATCAATTGCAATCCGAATTCTAATATGTTATTTGACATTAAAATTCGGATTTTTAATTTAGAAGACAATGATCATTATTCTAAACAATTTTATAAATATTTTTACAAATTACAAAAACAACACAAACATTCAAAATTTGACACCAATAGAAAAAAGAACTATGACATACGTGAAACAAACGAAGACGTTTTTGAGAGACAATCCGGACATTTTAGTGACAAAAGCAGACAAAGGAAACGTAACGTTTTTGACCTTAAGGACGGACTACACCTCGACGTACGTACAGAAAAAGTAACTCAGTAGTAAAAGAATGGGAGGAAAAAAACTTACAAATTATACAACAGTGATTCCAAAATTATATGGGTTACCAAAAATCCATAGGCCCAATGTACTATACAGACCAATTATAAGTTCGATAAATAGCCCGACATACTCGTTATAATCATTTTTAAGAAATATTATTAAACCAAGTTTAGAAAAAACAAAATCTCTAAATTCTGAAGATCTCAAAAACAAAATTAATAATGTTACGATCCCGCCAAATTCCATATGCTAATTTCTTTAGATGTTAAATCTTTGTTTACAAATGTTGATAGCCAAAAAATTCTAAATTTAAATTAACAAAAATAGAATATTTTACTGCTTTAGACATTGTTTTAAACAATTCAGAATTTTTTTTTGATAGCAAAATTTATAAACAAAGTTTTGGCTTCCCTATGGTTTCTCCCATAAGTCCAGTATTAGCAAATTTAGTAATGGAAAATTTAGAAAATTCAATGTTAAACTCTTTGGATATAAGTGGAGATAACAAAATTTCTTTTTTGGGCATTTTCTTAATTCACGATGGCAAAATTTCTTGTGATAGGTATCATAAAGATACCTGGTCAGACTTCCCATCACTTATAAAATTATCACTATACAAATTTTAACCAAAAAAATTATACAGCTTTCCGATACTAAATTTCATAAACAAAATTTAAAAATTCTAAAAGATACATTAGTGGTTAACCATTATCCCGAAAAATGAATAAAAATGGTAATTTGGAAAACAAGAAATTTTCATAGAAATACTATATCTACTCGACCAGAAAATGAAATCACAAACTTTTTGGCCATTCCATAAATAAAAAACCTTTATGAAAAAATAAAACGTCTGTTCCAGAATTATAATTTCAAAATTGTGGGATGTGCAGCCACAAGTCTAAATGGAAATATTTTTTTCCTACAATCGCCGTGAAAAGCAGGCTTTTTTTCTCTGTTTTCAAAGCCCAAAGTGTCTGTTTTTTTGACAGTTAATAAACAAATTACTTTGTCACACGTTTCTCTTAGAAACGTGTGACAAAACTTGAAACCGTACGCATTTTTAAGAAAGACTAATGTTTGTATAAAACATCAAACCAAATTTTTGTTTTTCTTTATGAAAAATAAAAAAAATCTTTGACTACTCGATTGAACAAAATGTCGGTCCTAAAATAAAATCGTATTGTCAGTATAGTAAATTTTACTACAAAATTATCTTTTTATTATATTTTTTAAAATGATTGTAGGAAAAATAAAGTGTGAAACATGTCCGCAAAGTTGTTTGTCACGCTCGAAAGGTTGCTGGCCTCCGTCCCGTCGGCCAGCAATTTCCTTTCTCGCGTGACAAACTGGCACTTTGCGCTCTTGATACACAAATAACTATTTCCAAAATTAAAGACAAGGTAACTTAAAAAAAAAAACAATCAAATGTGGTTTACCAAGTCTATTGTAGTTGCAGTGCTACGTATACTAGACAGACAAAACAATTTTTGGAAAAAAGAATTTATCAACACAGATGTGACACCAACAAAGATCTAAATTCAAATATTAGCGAACTTACACGACATCTGAAAAATTCAAATCATTCAATCAATTTAGATAATGTCAAAATTCTCGTTAAACAAACAGATTTTAGAAAAAGATCGATTTTGGAAATGTTCCATATTAAATCAAGTACAAATTCGAATAATATTGTGGAAGATTATGCTTACATTGGCAACTCATATGATGTACTATTTATATAAGTTTTTTATCTAACACTCATTTTGTTTTTATTCAATTGTACAACCTTTCTATACGAAATCGCTTTGGCGGCCTAGGTAAGCTTTGCGTTTCCATGGAAAATCGGTTTTTAGTAACAAATGTTTGATTGTTTTATGCGGAAACAATTGTGTAACGCTCAAAGGTTACTATGATTTTTTTTTGTTTTGAAATTTTTTTTTCCAATTTTTTATTTTTTTTTTTGCACTGTAAAAATAACTTAAGTCATCAAAAAGAAATATTAAAATTTTTTCGAAACACCCAAAACCAAGTTAACAGCAAGTTAACAAATGCCAATGCCCTTACTCTTTGGTTTAAGGTTTATTTAAGATAAAATCATCCTTAAAAGCCTTTAATCTCGAACTACGTTTACATCAAATGTTCAAATGCTAATTGTGGCAGCGGCTGCTGGACATCATCATTAGGTGTAATACATTTTTTAAATTTTAGCCGAACATATAATTTTTCAGCTTGTTGGTGGAAAACGCTCAATAAATTTCAGATTCTGTTCTAGAAGAAGAGGAACCAAGATATATAGAAATAATAGATAAGGGATAGAAACCAGATTAAACAATTTAAAAGCTCATAATATGGAAAAAATTTACTCTCGTGTTACTTCTAAGACTGGCAATAAATAATATAATATTTGTTCAAATCAACCTAAAGCTAAACAATATTTATATTACGGTACTTTATTATTAATTAATTAAATGAATAAATGATGACTCAATTTCCAATCAAAATATTATTATTGTTAAATCTAAATATTGCTTAAGTTTGATTTTCGGTACTATTGCTGTAATAATACAGTTTCCTAATAATGTTTTCCAAATTTTGACTATTTCTCGGTTGATATTCATTTTCGCAAATTTATTTCGTTTCAGGTAGTAAGAAATTTCAAAATTCTATAAATTTTGTTTCGTAATACTTAATAAACCCCCCTGTAAAGCAACTATGATCCTATCCAAAATTTATTTGACTTCCAGATTTTATTTGCATTTCCTTTTAACTTTCGATTCGTAATATGTACAAAGTAAGTTAATTATATGTATTTAAAGCTTACCCAGCTCGAAAATGTTTTCTGCCGTTTTTCCAGCTAATAGTAGATTAGCTATCTATAATTATTTATCCAAAATATCCACAATTTGTAAATATCCATAATAAGTGCAACTTCTTTGTATAACAAAACATATTATATCATTATTTTTGTAACTAATTATAATTATTTTTCACTAATAATTTCAAAATTTTTATTTTTATTATTTTTTTTGTTGTTGTTTTTTTTTATGAAAATATTTCCACACAATAGAACAAAAACTAAAATACGAAAACTTTTAACAATATTTTTTATCACTTTGTAAGATTTTCCATTTCCTCTTAATCATGGACCCGGTAAAAAACAAAAAAAAAACAAGAAGCAAACAAATATTTTTTCCGAATAATTTAATTAAGAATGGAAAAATAAAATTTTTTTTTTCTTTTTTTTTATTTTATTCAGTTTGAAACAATAAGAAGCACCCAAGACGACCACCAATAACTAACTAACAAAACAATAATTTTAACAGTTTTTTGTTTCTGTTTTCATTCCTATAGAGTATTGTGTACTTTTTAACTTTAGGTTTTGTGTATTTTTTTTTATGCTGTATATGGTGAGTATTGAATATGCGGTGGTTGGTTGGATGGAGGATGGGGTATGATGGTGTGATGATGGATAAGATATTCGTTATTCTTTTATATATGTTTATACAATTTTCAATATGTCGTTGAATACAAGTAAAAAAAAAACATGAAACGATAAATTAATACATGAGTATATTATGTACAAAAAGAAATAAAAGGACGGACAGTTTATTGGAAATGTACATATGTATAATGCTCGTACATAAGAGGTAAGGTTAAATTACATGTTATTTCGTATTAAATATGTTACTCATTTTAATGCTTATTTTGTTTATTTCGATTGTTTTATATTAATGATTTTCATTTAATTTTCGAAACGTAAAACAAAATTGGGAAAACAAGTCATAATCTAAATAAATACTTACAATTTGACGCAATTAGACATCGTCGCTATCCTTTTTGTTTTTTTGCTCTCGCAACCTTTGCAACTTTATCTCTTCATAATCTTTGCAAAATTTGTAAACAATACAAGATTAAACTTGAAAAAAGAGAAAAGTTTTTTTTTTTGTATTTTCAACAAAATCAACACTTCTTTCGGTCGGCATCTTTGAACATTTCTTTTTCTCGTAATGCCTGTTCCTCTAGTACTATGTAGTTTTTTTGACCGAAATTTGGCAGTTTGTGGTAATTTTTGGATCCATTCTAGTCTAAAATAGAAGGGAATTGCAATAGAAGAGAAGCGATATTGTTGTACCTGTTGATGTCGAAAAGTGACAAATTGGTCAAACCAAAATTGCATTGTTCGCCGCCGTAAGAAGTCCTCCACTATTCCATTGTTTCGTAAAGTTAAATTTCTCCCCTTGTGGTAGCTATCATTATGGGAAATAACTCTGAAAGACGTAGGTACCACCTTTTATATTTTAATTATAAGATATGAAATGATTCCTAACGTTAGGAAATAATAGTTTGTTGTGAAATACAACTTAAAAGAAGAAAATGAAATAATCAGAACATTGCTGGGATTTAGTTTTCAAATCGTCAAATTTCTACAAATCGTCAAAGCAGGGGGACGGCAACCTCCATCTTCTAAAAATAACATATTGAAGCTGCTCCGTAGACGAACTTGCCTTTATGAGAAACCCAATATTGTTGCTGGTCTGAGATCAAGTTTCTAGGATTATTGGTTTCATAAGGTACCTAAACATTTCGAATTTCTTACTAGTGAACGAAAACATCAATTTCAAAAGGAAATTCGCGCATGACTGATTGGTTTTTTTACGCATTAAACTGAGCTTTGTTAAATCTAGAACCAATTTGAGGCAAATAGAGTCGATGCTCAGTTAAAGCACCTGACTATGTAGACTCTTTTATTGAGAAGTACTTTTTCACATTGACCCGTCCAATAGTTAGGCGTATCCTTCGCTTAGTGACCTTCATTGCTTGAGAATATAAATAGTTAAACGTCCATAAGATAAAAGATTTGTCAGGGGATAGAATCTGAAACAGTGTTGTCGTATCGTTTAATCATCTCTACTCGAGGAATTTTTATCTTTAATTAATATTCCAAAATGTATTACAAAATGACTATAACTCCATTTTGGACACCACGTATGGATCGTCTACAGTTTATCATAAGCACCATTTTTAGAAGTGATTTAATAAATTCGATAGAGCTTTGCTTCCGGTTAGTTTACATTAATGTTGTATGCCTCATGCGAATTCTTCTATTACATTACTCTATTCATCGCCAGACGATTTGGCCCGCTGCACATTTCAGCTAAGCTAAGCGAGAAAAATAGTTTACCATAGTTTAGTTTACCTCGCCTAGCTCCTTCCATTGCACACTTCAGCTAATAACCTCGCTCACACAAACTTTGATGTTTTGTCATTCATAATTAACGCATGTATAATGTTACTTTTCGAACGTTTCTCAAATATATATATATATATATATATATATATATATATATATATATATATATATATATATATATATATATATATATATATAAATACTATATATAATCTTATATAATATTACATTAACTAAACATTATAAATATAATTCAAGAATTTTAAAATTACATAATTCTAATATCTTATGTTCATAAGTAGCGTCCATACACAGAAGTGCAAAATCATATTCGCTAAATACATCAAATGTCTATACAACAACTCGAAAAATTAATCGGAACCGTTCGGCGATACCTAGTGTTGTATGACACAACCACACCGAATATAAATCTTTTAAGTTCAAAGATGAAATTTGGGCCAAAATTGCTCTTGAATATCAATTAGATAATGGTAAGTAATTTGCAACAGTGAAATTTACACCTTTTACAAATATGTAATTCCTAATACTTTTGCTATAAATTTTAATTAATTTAATATTTTATAGCTTCTACAGTGAAAAAAGAATATAAAAACTTCGAGATTCTCATAGAGAATATCTGAAAAGGATCAAAACAACAAGCGGCCAGGAACGGGCATTAATCAATAAATGGAAATATCATGATGTAATGTCGTTTTTAGGGGACTTCATGATAAAAGGGAAACCCAAACAAACATCAGAGAAATTGAAAATTATGAAAGTACAGTCGAACCAAATGAGGAAATTAATGAAAGTTATCAGGAAAACTCACAAAAAAAAAAAAAAAAAAAAAAAAATTAATAAGGACGGCGAAATATTGGAAATCTTTAAATTGAACGCAAAAAGAAGAGAAGAGCAATCTATGTTCAGAAATCAAATTAGAGAAAAGAATCAACCAGCGAATCAATCGCTTTAAAATTTTTTTTTGCACAACAATTCAATTACTCCAAGGTCGACTCCGAGATCAACTCCAGTACCAAGCATTGAAGATAATTATTACACAAGTGATCCTGAAAGTAATAAAATTATAAATCTTTTTTTAATAACTACTACTTTGATTAATATTCTTATTTTCTACAGAAGTTTTTGAATTGGTTTCAACACCAAAAATTTCTACAATTAAATTACTCAACGCTGGATGAAGAGATTCCAAGATCAGTTCCCGTACCAACCATTGAAAATTCCACAAATACCCAATATAAGAAATTTATAAATGTTTCTTTTCAACCAGTGCCGAATACAAATACTACCAAGGTAACAAGATGCATTGAAGATAATTATTCAACAAGTGGTCCTAAAAATAAGAAAATTAAATCACAATGAATGAAATTTAAATCTTTTATGAATTGTTACAAATAAATTAAATATTTTAAAATGAATATTTGTTTATTTACTAAAATATGATAAAATACATAAATAATTACAAAACTCCGATCCACCGTCGTTGTATACACTTGCGAGAACTACCAACGGTCGTCCGACAATTTTATGACTAATATTTCCCTTTTTGAATAGCTTCCATCTGCCAGTAAACAGATCCTTCTGGAGAGGAGAAATATTCAGCGAATCCTTTTCTTATTTGAAAAGCTTCATTTGTAATTCGTACATTAGATTTTCACAAATCTAAAAGTTGATTATCTGCATCATCAAAATCCGTTGCGTCAAATTCATTTACTTGTTGCTGGATACTTTGTTTTCTTAAGTAATTATGAAGCATGGCCGTGGCTTTGACTATTTTGTCTACCTTTATTAGACTGGCTTCAAACGGTCTTTTAAATACTCTCCATCGTGCACTTAAAATATCGAAGGCACACTCCACAGTTTGACGAGCTCTCGATTATCGATAATTAAAAATTTTGCAATTTGTATCACGTTTTGTGTGACAACCAGAGCCTCATAAAATTCCTTGTTAATGGAAAAGCTTCGTCTCCTATTAAAACGAAAGGTAGAGAACCTGGTTCAAGAACAGGTAACTTTAATAAATTATTTTGCAGCCTTCTGCCAAAATTGCTATTGGCGAAAATATTTCCATCGCTAAACCTGCCTTGTGCACCTACATTAACAAATGTAAATTTATGAGATGCGTCTACTGCAGCCATAAGTACAACAGAAAGTTTTCTTGTAGCAAAAATATGAGGAGCCAGAATTTAAAGGCTTGCGAATAACTATATGTTTTCCGTCGACAGCGGAAACATAATTCGGAAACTCCCACGTTTTATTAAATTCTTTAGCCTTTTCCCGCCAAAATGTTTCATCTGACTCTGGCATTTCTTCTGGTTGCATTTTGAACCAAATAGCATCGCTTACTAATTCTACAATTACTCCAACCATGCTCTCACCAAGACGAAAATTAAATGATAAATCTCGGAAAGAACTACCAGTTGCAAAATATCTAAAACATAAATTGAAATTAATTTAAAATTTAAGATTCATTTTAAATATTTTTGACGTAGGACTACGTCTTTGTTTTCATTATATAGTATATGGGGGTAAATCAAAATTTCAATGTGATGACGCGCGTCACGGAAATGACGTATTTACGAAATTTATTTGATTAAAGCAATGTCTCTTGTTAAATATAAATGTAATGTTTCAAAATTTGTAAAAATCAAACCAAGTTAAATAAAAATTTTTGGATGGAGTATAAATTAAAACAACAAATTATTAATATGTATTTTAATTTCAATTTTAATTAAATAGTGATAAACTTGATCAAACATGCCGTACGCCATTTTGATTTAAAGCTATCAAATAAAAATAAAACAATTCAAAAAATTGTTATTCTCATTATGCAAAATATTGCGTACATTTTTGGAATTTATATGCTGTATAACCTATGCAATCCTAGAAAGATGTTTAGTCACAAAGATCAGGCCGAAAAATGTTTAGGTTTGCGAGTTATGGGACTTCAAAGTTTCGAAGTGACCGGAAACTAATTTGATTTAATACGTCATTTGAATCGTCAATACTTAAAAATAAATTATATCTAGTAAGCTTTTATTAATACTATAGACATTCCCATTTCTGAGGCGTTGACATTTCTCTGACGTTTTATTGACATTTTGTGACATTTCATTGAATGAAATTTCAACGATATATTGATCGGTACATTATTTGTGAATTGCTTTATTAAAATCGCGTCTAAAGGTGTTATTTCTGAGCAATAAATTCGCTTGATACAAGGTCGTATATAAACCTTGATAGCAAATTATTATGGGATGCCTATAAAATAATATCACGCCAATAGGATGGAGCAAGCTTAGGAGAAAGGCGCTGACGTGAAGAGAAAGTGGGATTCGAAGACAAAAGATAATTAACGTTAATTTTGATTTTGTATTTTTGTGTTTTACTATTTTGTATTCTCGAATGGTCCACAGAGATGCCAAGCACTGAGTGAAGAATAATATCGGTCAATTCTGAAGTTGCTCACGTAATATTGTGAAGCGGCACAAATATTCAGAAAAGACATTTTTCTCATTGTGGATGCTCTCTAAACGAAGTAAATTAAATTCTTAAGGCTTTTTAACATTATACAAGAGATGTATAACTTGATCTAATTGTTAAAGGTCGAAGATGAAAACACGTGCCAGTTCTAAATAATCTAACAAGGGAACCTTTTCAACTGTCAAGCTCAAAAAGTTATAAAAACTATTCTAAGTTGTAGTACTCACACATTACCGAAACCTTCTTTTATCGGCAACCAAGCCTTTTTGGGGGGTTAAAACCACCCCTTAATTTAACCTCAAAAAATGTTCTTTTTATTCGATATATTTCGACTTCTACTCCACTTTTTTTGATAAAACAAATTAGTAATTATTGCTTATAAAAGTACAAGTAATCGATAGTAAATTAGATTATAAGGGTTGCATCTCTATTTTGTTAGGGGATGAAATTACATGTTTTCGCAAATTATGTGGTGGTTTTAACCTCTAAAAGGGCTTGGTTACCGATTAAAAAAGGTTTCGTTAATGTCTCACAGAGTATTATAACTTAGAATAGTTTTTATAATTTTTTGAATTTGACAATACAAAAGGTTCCCTTGTAAGATTATTTCTGAGTCTGTGATTTGGCGGCACGGGAGTGGAAGATTTATATTGTCGTCACCAATTGTGATATTGGGGAAGAAGTCTCAAAATTTAAACAAATACCTGCCCAAAATAACAGAAAATGTTTGTAAAATATAAATGGTTCGTTTGGTGATCTTTAACCGTCGTTTTGTCGGAAAAGTGTCACCCGAGGAGCCAAATAGACCCGATTTTTTTTTTTTTTTTTTAACAGCATTTCATTGTGGCATAACGAATTGAGAAAAAATTTAGTATTGAATAATCAATATTTAGGCTGAGGCAGCCTAATGCATAAAGATGGCAGCATTAAACAATTAACGGTTTTTTTTCTAAATTTTGGTTTCTCTTAAACTGTACAAATAAAGTTTTCTCAATTGTACATAGTCCTACGTTAATAGGTCGTGTCTCGGATACAAGCTCGTCGGATTTTTTTTTTTTCAATTACCGTAAGCAAACCGCAAATTTTTCTCTGGTAGAAATGGACGGCCGGAAAAATGAGTTTCCACCTTTGATGTTCTTCTCGATTTTAGAATGCACTTCCTTAAATTGAGGTTTTGTTAGACGCATGTATTTAAAAAATTCGAAGTCCGTTAAATCGGATAAAAGAGCATGAAACTCGCCATACTTTAAACGTTTTTGTAAAAAACGTGAACACCAAATATTTCTCTTTCTTTTTCTGGATAAACTTAATAAAATAATATCCTCCTCAGAATCCTCTTCAGAAGAATCCGATTCAGAATCTAGGTAATCAACGTTATACAACATTTCACTTTACGGGTGTATCTAAACGTGTAGCTTACGACAGAACTTTGATTTTACGTTATTTTAATAAATAATAGGAGTACGTTAATTTTATAAATGACGTTTTTTATTTAGTAAACAGGACGTCCTTTATTTAGTTTTGAGAGAAGTTCAAATAAGCGTGTAACCTTATAGTATATGCGTCAATAATAAAATAAACAAAAAACATCAATGTATTAACGTCAAAATTTCCTCGAATTGTTAACTTTTCAATTTAGTTGTCATTTAATCGAAGTGCTTGGATTATTATAAAATTTAACTAAGCACCTAAAGTGTTTTGCGATATAAATGATAATGAGTGTAACAACTGAATGTCTGTATTATATTGATAGTTTTATTTAGGGTCATTGAGGTACCTAACCTAGGTACATATTAATTATGATCTTTTAAAAAAATCATATATATACATACAATACATAGGAAGTCTCCTATTCTCATGGCCGGTGAACCCGCGATCTCCCCACGATCAATGCGGCACAGGGGCGCTTACTAATAGCTGTTTGACTGAATCTATAATGTGAATAAATTGAAAGAGATTGGACGGGCCAAATAATGGGTGTTCAGTATTAAAAATATAAGAGGCGAACGTGTAATTCAAATGGGGATTAACATAGCTTTGTTCTGCCGTGTTTTGCACATTTATACTTAGACAATTCTTTTTTTTTTCCGCAATAAATGTCTGTACGATGGGTGTCCCACGTTCAAGCAATATTAAACCTTTAAGATTCCACTTCGACTAAAAAACGTTAAGAAGCGCTCCCTAAAAACTGTCTCCAACATCTGTCATCTGCAAAAGTCGCCACTGCATCTATAAGATTGGTGAGCTTCGCCAGAGCTTTCATTGTCAGTTCTTTTTAAGATTTCTGCAGTAATAAGATCGTACCCAAGAGCGTTTTTTCGTATTCATATTAGCTTTTATCTCACGCATGACCATTTTTTGGTGTTGTCGGTAGAATTTCTTTACTTTCTTGCACAGCTTGTTCAGTTATTATCTCGGCTTCCAGCGTTTGGTCTTTATATGGCCGGAATATTTTTTAGAAGTGTTCAGTAAATTCTCGAGTTTTGTTTCCATTATTTCTAGCCCCTTTCTCTTCTGCTATTCTTATTGGAAGAATCTGCATGTCTTTTAATTCTTTTAGTTGCTTTCCAAAAAGAATAATCAGTATCAGTAGTTTTATCTTAGGGCCCCTGGTGATATAATGTGATTATTTACTAGAAATCTGTTTTTTCCTTTCTGAAGGTTTTTTTCACTTAACGTTAGAAGCATTGGTGAATGTTTAGAGTTTAAGTTCTGGCTTTCATCTACTTGTACATAATTTACAGATATGTTCTTTATTATGAAGAAATCAATCAGATCTGGTACTTTGTTACCCAGTAGGTTGGTTATCCAGTTCAGAGGCCTTTACAACTGTATTTCCTGATAGCTTTTAGGAGTTCTTTACCCTTAGTATTTGTTAATATGGAGCCCCAGTGGACATTTTTGTCATTAAAATCTCATCCAAATACAAATCGTTTTCCCACTTTATTGAGAAACTCGAGATAATATTTTCCTTTGCTTGAGTGTAGGTGGGTAGCAAATACTACCAATACAAATAGAACTATTTTTGGTTTTGACAATAACAGCAGTGATGACATTGTTTACATTGTGGTATAAGTTTAGACCTTCTTAAAGGCTCAATAACCACCTTGCACCTCACGATGAACTTAATTTGATAAATTTTATCGATATCTTCATCAGTATCGAAGGTCAATGTAACCATGTTGAGAGGTACTTTGCCTCTCCGTTTTAGCTTAATTGATGCTTCAGTTGCCGTAAATTCTTTAGCTTTCAGGTCATCAAATATTTTGTCTGGTTTATACGTGTATAGAGTGTAGATTTTTAGCCATAACCCTTATTGGTCTCGCTTGTTTATCTTCAAACAAGTGCCAAGCACGTTTTTCTTCGTTTAACATTTTTATTATTTTTCTGTAAGTTTCACCATCTTCCAAGTTTATTATGATGGTGTTTCCATTCATCACCTTTGCATGAAACTTATCAGTGCATAGTAGTTATTGTTTTTATTTTCTTATAGAGGAAATCATGGTATTTTTATGTGTTGTATTCCGTTTCCTTTGTGTTGTATCTCTGTTTAATGTGTTGTATTCCGTTTTCTAACTTTTACTTCTTACCTACTCAGTTTCTCGAGCTAGTTCTTCTTCATCCATATGGTACTCTTGTCGAATTATATTCTGGTAAGGAGGCTTAAGAGCTATAACTTCGTTTCAAACGCCTTCATACGCTCCTACATCCATGCAATTGTATCATTCAGTTCTTGTTTGTATTGTTGGCTTCAAGTAATGCATTATTAGCTTTACGCAATTCATTGCAAATCTTTTTTCGTTTGTAGAACGAGTGTAACTGTTGCTGGGCCGTTGGGTTTATTTAAACAAAATTCGAATTTTTGGGTATGATTCCTGCCACCAGAAGTCACAATAAATATTAAATTTATATTTTATTTCGAAAGGTTGGCTTTTGTCAATTAAATCAAATTGGCTATTGCCTTGGGAAAAAAGTAAGCCCAAAAGTTGATTATATAAGTACATTCATATGAAAACATGAAACTGTTACTCTGTTAGTGAATATGTATGCAAGTAAAGACAGCCCGAAAACAAGCCCGAAAATTTTTTTTCAGTAAATTTGTTTGTGTCATAACTAAATACAATAAAAAAGACTCTTACCCCGAAAAATATTACAAATTAACCTCCAAATTATACTCTGTTCCGAAAAATAGAAAAAAATGTTTAAAATTAAAAAATACCATTTGGCAAAATTGCAGAACGTTAATTGTATCTTTGTACTAGTATGCACGAGTATACTGTTTAAATGTATTAGAAAGTATCGTAAATAAATTTTAGTACCTAGCTAAAATTTATCTTTTCCTTAGAGATTAAAATGAATTACAATAAACTCAAAAACGCAATTTTTCAAACAAAATGATGCTTAAGCTTATTAAAGTGTCTAAGTGGTGAATCGAAGGACACAACACACCCAAAACTAAGAATTAGCATTAGTACGCACATACAATGAAAAGTTCATCACAAAAAAAACTCATTACATCAAATCTTGAATCTCTGTTCTCAGAGATTGCACGCTATAATGACATATACAGTTCGATTGGTGGAACCATTTTTGATATACAACCATACACTTGTTACCATACGATGGGGATTAGGCATATTTCTGGGGCCAGATTCAATCAACTAACCATATTCACAAAAAACTCATTACATCAAATCATGAATTTTTGTTTTATGGAGTGGCATTTTAAAGGATGGTGTCGGACACAGTAACAGCCACGTCGAAAATTATTTCGCCATAATTAAACGGAGATTAAAAACTTAAGGTAATGTCGGCTAATTACCTACTAAAATAGGGCGATTCGTGAGAAATATTCACGGTCGAAATTTAGTTGTCCATAAACAAATTTTAGCGGGTATACCTAAAAAACCAATAAAAGAGAGATCTTTTTAAACACCATCGCTCCAAGCAAAGTTGAATTATCGGTTAAATCGGAAAAAATATAGAGTTGCTAACCCCTAAAAATTCCAAAACTTCTTTTAATTTGACAACTTTGAAACAAATTAGTAGCCAGCCATTTAAAGAACGCTCTGTTACTTTGTTCACAGTACTGAGTCAAAATTCAAAAACAAATGACGATTTATGCACTCCAAAACGCCCGCATAAGGCAGTGAAAAAAAAATCTTTCCTTTAGTAAAAACCAAAACAGTAAACAAATCACTACCAGTCGCTTCCTAGCTTAACCGTTGAGCTAACTTGCCAAAATTGCGAAACGGTAGTCCAGGAAGAAAGAAATATCCTTCTCGTAAATTTATTAAAACTTATGGATGCAGGATATAAAAATTTAGGTCAATGCGTAGAGGAAGTTCCACCTCAGGATTGCCCAACTTGTTCAACTAAAATGATTATTACAAATAAAAAGTACAATCAAATTCTATCAATATATACCGAGTATCCAACGGAAAATAGACCGAAATTAACATTGGATTATATTGAACCAACACTTAGTTATAATAACACTGCTTATTACGTGACAAACGTCATCACAGGGACATTTTGTAAGTTACTGCAAATATAACGGAAAATGGTGTCATATGATGAGCTAAAACGCTATGTAGCTATCGCAAGAAACACAAAAACTGTCGCTGTTAATCCGCTTATGGTTTTCTATACCAGGTCTTAAATCTAATTATTCTTGTGGTAATGTTACGTTTCCATTTTGAGTGTTAATCATAATATAAAAAATTAACAGCACAAAGCAAATGATATGAGCATAAGATATGAGGTTCCATAAACCTAGAATTTTGTTAAATTCTTACAATACCTTATTGTCAATAATTATAAGTTTAATTTTTCTCTTTTCAAAATTCTGAATTAATTAAATATAAATTGTATACCTGCAATTAATTTGATCAAATTAAGTAAATTTGGATTTTCAAAATTCTAGATATAATATGCCTAATCCCTATCGCATGACGCAAGTTGTGTAGATATATGTCACGAATGATCCCACCAATCAAACTGTACATATAGTATATGATATTATAGGGTACAATCTCAAGAATGGTCCCACCAATCGAACTGTATATGTCATTATAGGGTGCAATCTCTGTGAACAGAGATTTATGATTTGATGTAATGAGTTTTTTTTGTGATGAACTTTTCATTGTATGTGCGTACTAATGCTAATTCTTAGTTTTGGGTGTGTTGTGTCATTAGATGTATCACTTAGACACTTTAATAAGCTTAAGCATCCTTTTCTTTGAGAATTTGCGATTTTGAATTTATTGTAATTCATTTTCAACCTCTAAAGAAAAGATAAATTTTAGATAAGTACTAAAATTTATTTACGATACTTTCTAATACATTTAAACAGTATACTCGTACATACTAGTACAAAGATACAAAAAACATTCTGCAATTTTGCCAAATGGTATTTTTTTTATTTTTCGGGATAGAGTATGATTTGCAGGTTAATTTGTATTATTTTTCGGGATAAGAGGCTTTTTTATTGTATTTAGTTAAGACACAAACAAATTTATAGAAAAAAAAATTTTCGGGCTTGTTTTCGGGCTATCTTCACATACATTTAGTGAATGTGTTAAAAACTTGTTAAAAATGAAAATGTTGACAGTAAATTTGAAATATTTTTTTATTCACCACAATAAAAATTTAACACGATACTGACCGCATTGTACATTTTGACAGATGTTGTTAAAAAAACATAACCTAATATTTCATTAGTTCGGTGTTAAATGTTCTTTTAAATCTTAAATCGGATGCATCGTTGTCATTAGATCCTGGTGTTACCGCTTCCTGCTCTTCGAAAGCTTTCTTATAAAATTCAAGATTTTTATTATTTGCCCATTCTACGCCAAAATGTAACTCAAGAAGTTTTTTCACATCCTTAATTTAAGCTTCTTTTACTACAGTCCCTTGCGGTAAAGCAGGCGGAAGATAGTTTTTTTTAAAGTTTTTTTTTTTTTTTTACGTGACGATGCTTTTACGTGATCCACATTCCAAATTATAAAAAGGTTCACCTTGTATAAGACAATATTTTTTGTTATTACTTCTTCTCAGGATAATCTTTTGGCACTTTTGAAATTGGAAGTGCCACTGCCCAGGTTTTTTTGCAATTTCTTCGCGTACTCCTTCCAGTTACGAACAGGTATATCGCGAAGCTGGGTTACTGTAGCAAATTTCTTTATTACATCCATATATTTATCAGGGTTTTCAATCCATCTGAGAATAATCTAATTTTTTTAATTTCACCCATTTCTGAATTATGTTAGTCTGTGGTAAAGTGCTGACGCTATCTCGTTGGATCTTTTCATAAATTCATTTTGAGTCCAACAGTAAGAAAATGTATTTTTGGTATTCTGTGGGCTATGTGAAGAATAGTAGCAATATAAGGGTTTTTAACAGTCATAGCTTAAAGTAAGTTCCACTCATGTCTAGCCTTAATTTATTAAAAAATTCATTACTTCGCGCTAAGGATGTGCATGTAGAACATTAATCTACGGAAGGGCACCCGAACCAATGTTAAAATTTCTACAAAATATAGTGCCGTAATAGTTCTTTGTATTTTTCGGTTCGCCGATCACCTCCTCGTTTCTCCAGAGGGGCTAAATCAGTTTTAAAAAATTCATCACAAAGTCTGTGTACTCTATCCCTTCCAACCTGCAAAATCAAAAGAAATGCTCCTCGGCTTACACGATAATTTTCGGTTTTGCTATCCCGACGCATAGGAAGGTAGAACTTTGTCATAAGTTTCTTCTTGGAGGTAGAACGTTTGGGTGAGCTTACAGTGATGTGTTGGAGAATAAAGTTATTTTGAAATTCCCGATTTGGTCGCTCATAAAATTTTTGATAGGCTCTCCGAATTCCTGCATGGACAAATTATTGAATTTGAATGTCTTGCCAGAGTGTTTGCATTGTGGCATATCAGGAAATTTGTTGGGTTGATATTTAGAACAGAAAAATAAAAAACAAAAACAGTAGCTAACGATCTTATTACATAGTCAACATGGGTAACCAGGGTATCGTATTCCGATAGTTTTAAATACACTTTGCGGTAAACAACAAGCTAATCAGTCTATAACACAGAACTTACCTTGATTTCTTTGCAATATTTCTCTTCCATTATTCAGGCAGACATATTCTCTTTCTGGACAAGTAGAGGTAGTTTTCTGGATCTTAACAACATTATCTTCCTCACTTTGTTGCGGCTCGAACGACACTTATTCGATATAATTAACACTATACTCTCCTGGTAGTAAAACAATCTCAATATTGATTTCCATTTTTCTGCTTTTCACACATACAGTATAGGTTTGAACTTTATGGAATTCTATACACTTAAAATAATAAAACTTTAAAGCAATCAGATACGCACAACTTGTCAATCAAACAAAACAGCTCAAAATAACATTAGGAAAGCATAACCAGCAAAACATATAACGGCTGTTTGCTCTGTTATATACCATATTCTCATGATTGCCAACTTCATCAAACATAAAATATAGCTATGGTTTTCTAGCCCGACTGAGGCAACCCAGTTTATTAATATTCTAGTAGCTGAAGTCGAGAAGAATCCAGGGATATCAAAATCTCAAAAAAAAAAATTGTTTGCGGTTGGCTTTCTCTGTTAAAATTGTTTACTTTTCCCACTATAATGAAGTCACATTGGATAAGTATTATATCCAGATTTTCACATTTCTCGACGAATTAGGTTACCGGGACCCCGAAACATTGATTAGAAAAAGGTCGTGTCCGCCCTTCCGTCCTTCCAGTCATACATTTTTATTATTTTTGTTTTCCCTCCCATTCTCACAAATGATAGTTTTGGTCGAAATTTTGTACAAAGATAGGTTTTAGTAATAATCAGTTTGTATTGATAATTTTAACAAAAAGGAGTAATATAAAATTGTTGATCTGTTTTCAGAGCTACTGTCGAACTTTTCGAAGAAATATTTTTGTACGGTTATTACCGGAAAATAATATCGCGACATCATTCAAAAATAAAATATATCTAGTAAGCTTTTAAATATAGCAAGACATCCCAATTTCTGTGACATTGACATTTCTGTGACGTTTTATTGATATTTTAATGATTGAAATTTCCACGATATATTGATCGACGCATTATTTGTGAATTAATAAAATCGTAATTAAAGGTATTATTTCTGAGTAATAAATTCTCTTGGTATTAAAAGTCGTGTTTAAATCTTAATAGCAAATTACTATGGGTCGCCTCTAAAACAATATAATGCGATTAAAGAATTATATCTGCCAATTCTCACTTTGCTCACATAATATTCTGATCTTAAGAAACGGCACAAATTTTCAGAAAATAAATGTTGAACATTGTGGATGTTCTCTGAGAAAAAAAACTCTATTACATAAAACATCAGAACATAATAAGTTCACATTGACATTTTTTGATATTTAAGATGTCATCATGTGGGGTTACAATGAGCATTATTTAAAACCTGTGGGGTCAAATATTTTCGAATATAAAGCTTCCGTGAAGAAACATTACAATTGAAAGGTAGATTATGTTGAAATGACTTGTTGTTGATATAAATATCATAAATCATGCTTTTAATATTAGGAAATTGGACGAGAGATAAAATTTCATTAGGTAATTTGATTTTATTTGCTAATTTAAAAGCAAATGACGCTAATTTAAAAGCAAATGATGTGCATCGATCGGTTCTACATTTTCCTTAATTCTGAGTCAGTTATAAATAAAATGCCAGTATTTTACTTAAGCCAGTATTTGCACTCAGATCATGTTTTATTCGAGGCTCGGAGAAAAACCGAAATTAAAGCTTAAAATCTAAGAGAGTTAGTTGTATTCAATAAATCGACATTTTGAAGGAATTCGGAAGCTCCTTAAGCCCCGTATCTGTTTTTGAATTACTACTGATGGTTGGATAAAGGGTTGGTATTGCCGCTCCCATTTGGAAGATATCCAGATAAAATATTTCTGTGCGTTTCAATGATATTCCAATATCATTGTGCACAAACGGTTAAAGTTAACCGAAAGTTTACAACCAAAAACAAAAGGTTGATAATGCAGATTATGTTATTTAAATTCTACGCGAAAATAAAAAATATAGTGGCTACCAGCGGAAAGATAACCGGATACATAAATTGCATGTAAAACCTTTGTCAATAGTAAACCGTGGAGAACTTTGTGTCACCTAATCGTGGACAATATATAATCAGAGGATTTAAAAAAAAAATCAAAATGAGAATAAAATCATCCTTTAGAATGCATATCTGAAGATGGCTTGTGTTTATGCAATTTGTCAATAGCTTTCGCCGGGAAAAAATTCATTTCAAGTTTCCCATGGAAAATTTTTGAAAATTCGATTTTCCAAAAATCACAAGAAAATTTGTATAAAATCTGCTTCTATACATATGGTATATCCGGAGATGGATTGCATTGATGTGACAAAGTTTCTAATCATTTTTGGACATACAAATTTTCACAGATTTCTCAAGGGAATTGTTCCCTAGCATAATTAGCTGTTGACAAATCACATCAATGCAATACATATCATCATTGACAAGACAATTATCAAGTTTTTCAAAAGCTTTTAAAATATTCTCCAATTATTTCATTGGAGTTATATATGGTTCAATAAAAGCTCTCAAATTAAAGGTGTTAGCGCTTAATTATTGGAAGATTTTTACAAATAAATCAATGACCGTTAAATTTAAAATACAATATAAACCAAATCAATCTGATGGTGAATAGACAGTTAAAATTAAAAGCTTTTAACAAAATATTTAAAATGGTGGATAATGCTTAAAATCAATGTTTATCAATTGACCTGAAAAGTTTCTCTGTAAAATGAAATAATTTAAAATATTTGGATGCCTTGAAAGCTTTATATTTTACATTTTCAAACAATCTAATGACATTAAAAATATCAGTTTATCGAAATACTGTAAATAATTGCAACCAAAAGCTTCTACTAAACAGTATTACGAAAACTATGAAATTTTGGAAAAATTTCGGCTTAATTGAAGTAAAAATAATTTGTTAGGAAAGCTTTTATTTAATTTGAAAAGCTCGACCTCATAAACTTTTATTTTTTAAATTATATAAAAGAGAATTAAACCTGTTTATATGCACTTAAAACGGGATCTTGAGAGCTTCTTGCCATGATTATTCGGTTTGATCATTGAAGTTGATTGAAATTTCCAAGACGAAATCACATGATGGAAACATGTGACGAAACAGAGCAGCATATTAATGGACAATCAGTTCAGCAAGTGAAGGGTGTAGAGGATCTATCGTTATTTTCCCTGGATATAGCTGGCAGCAGCACAATCAATAATAGAATTTAAGTATCACGATATAGAGCAAATGAAAACATATAAAAATATTGTAAATTCTAATGAAAAATAATAATCTAATGAAGGGTCAGGATGTGCAATTCGAGATTGATACAGGAAGCGCAATTTCAGCAATTCCGTTAAAATTTTATAGTGAAAAACTATCGGATATACAGTTGTTGCCATTCTCGATTACATTAAGGGCATATAACGGTGGATTGATTGACACATCGGGATACATTTACGTGGATATTATACATCATGGTAACACTGTTCCTTTTGTGATTATTAAAAGTGGTTGTAGGCCATTAATAGGCCGTGATATTTTTAAATTATTGGGTTCTACGATATCGGTTCCTGAGACGATAGACGTACTATTGAAAGAATTTGGTATGGTTTTTAGTAAAAAGTTAGGAATATATAACGGTGAAAAAATTAATTTAAAAATAGATAGTCAAACTCAACCAGTGTTTGTACGACCCAGATCGGTACCGTTTGCCTTTAAGCGCAAGCTTGAAGATGAGTTAGAACGTCTGGAAAGTACGGGTATAATTTCCAAAGTGGAAAATTCACTATGGGGTACACCACTGGTAACAGTCATGAAGAAGGATGGCACGTTAAGAGTATGTGCAGATTATTCTGTCACTGTAAACAAACATATAGAAAACGTGAATCATCCACTGCCAAGGATAGATTGTTTATTCACAGCGCTGCAAGGCGGAAAAAAATTCACAAAAATAGATCTGTCTCAAGCATATTTACAGTTGCCGCTATCCGAAAATACAAGTAAAATAGTAGCGTGTGGTCAACGCACAAAGGCATTTTTGTTCCTAATAGGTTACCTTTCGGGTGTGCAAGCCCAATTCATCTATTTTTCAATCCATTATTGAAAAGGTTCTAGTAAGTTGTGAGGATACAGTAGCTTTTGTAGATGACATTATGGTAACAGGGCGTGACGAGACAGAGCATTTAAGAAATTTGCGTGTAGTGTTGGGTAAACTGCAGAATGCAGGATTTACGGCAAATGTAAGTAAGTGAGATTTTTTCCAAATAGTGTGAGTTATACCTTTGTTTCGTTATAGATTCGGAAGGGTTACATAAAGACAGAGCTAAAAGAACAGGCAATTTTAGCGATGCCAAATCCCACAAATGGTACCCAAGTCAAAGCATTCTGTGGGTTGGTAAATTATTATGCAAGGTTTTTTCCAAATTTAGCATCGGTTTTAAAACCACTGTATGATCTTACGAGTGGAAAAACGAAGAAAAAATGTTATAACTTCTGATATAGTGCTAGCACATTTTGATCAAGATCTACCGGTCATGATAACTACGGATTCTTCGGAATATGGTAGTGGTGCTTTTTTAGCGCATATCACAAATTCTGGTGAAAGACCAGTAGCTTTCGCGTCTAGCTCATTATCAAAAAGTGAAAAAAATTATTCGGTAATTGATCGGGAGGCCTTAGCTGTATACTTTGGTGTAAAAAAATTTGAGCAATATGTCATGGGACGCAAATTCTTGATTCGAACCGATCATAAACCATTAGAAGCGATATTTGGTGGTAACCGGAGAGGTATTCCAAACATGGCGGCAAGTAGGCTGCAAAGATGGGCCGTTTATCTGTCGAGTTTCGAGTATGATATAAAATACCTGGCGGGTAAAGATAACGGATGTGCTGATGCCTTATCGCGGTTGCCATATGAAGTAGTGATACCTGAAGAAAGTGAGAGTAGCGATAGTGAATTTTCTTAATTAAATTTTGTTACTAATGAATTTAATAGACCGATTAAGAGTATCGATGTAGCATTAAATCGGAGAAAGATTTAGTATTATGTAAAGTCATAGGATGTGTACACGGGTGGCCAGAAAAAATAATAAATGAAAAGATTAAAAGTTTTTTTGTACGGAAAGATGAAATAACGTTAGAGCAGGGTGTGTTAATGTGGGCTTTTAGAGTAATAATACCTCAAGCATTTAGACGTGTGCTGTTGAACGAAATTCATTCATCACACCAGGGAATTGTCAAACTGAAGGCATTAGCTAGATCATTTTTAAAAAATTGTGACATATGTCGAGAAAATCAATGTGATCCTCGTAGGGTAATTCTAATGGGCAGGCGGAAAATTCTGTGTGTGTGTTTAAGTCCTCATTTTATAAGATGTTATTAGATCCAATAAATAAAACGGTTGAGGTAAATGATATAACACATCGGTTTTTATATTTAAACCGAAATACGACGCATTCTACAACAAATAAAATACCATATCAAATAATGTTTGACAGGCAGGGTTTGGTTAGATGGGAGTTGCTAAAACCGAAGGAACAGATTGAGAATAATAGGGAGAATATAAAAAAAATTGAAGTGAGCGACATCGTGGATGTGAAGTATTTTAAAACGAAAAAATGGGTGAAAGGGAAAGTGATTGAAATTCTGGGAAAGTGTTGTTATCGTATTTTGATAAACGGTAACCTAAAATGGAAGAGACATGCGAACCATGTAACAAAAGCATTAACGAATGCAGATACTGATAAACCACAAAAGGACACTGTACATTCTGAATCAACATTAAATGATGTGCTAAATGAGAACGTCAAGATGTCTGCGCACCAGCCCAATATGCGTGGAAGTAATGAGAGTGATAACAATTGTCGGGTTCAAAATACGAGTAATATACGGTCGTAGGCCCTATTCAGGGTACTGAGACTGTAACGAACACAGCTCAACCTAAAAGGGTGATTAAACCACTAATAAAATTAAATCTGTAAAACAATAGAAGTTAGATTAAGTATTTTTAAATGTATAAAATGTATTTTAGATGTTCAATTTAAATGTATATATAGTACGTTAGTTTTTAGTTGAAGATCTTACATTATATAATTATAATGTTATCAGTTAAGTTTAAACTTAAAGGGCCGTACATACGACCTGATATGGTCGGGCGGTCGGGCCGATTTGGTTTGGTCGGGTTTCACTTTTTAGTTTGAAAATATTGTAGAAATGCACGTAAAAATGTGCAAGTAATTTTTCCGGGAAAATTAAGAAATTTTGCCATTTTTTTTTTACTTAGTTTCAAATTATAAATAAAATATGAAAAGGGAAACATGAGCGGGGGTTTGGGGGTGGCAGCCCCTACGCTCAAGGTATACAACGAATTAAAATTACTTTAAAAAAAATTGTTATTTTAACGAAAATGGCTTTTTTTAACATTTGTGGTACTATCAGAAGAAGCGATAAGGGCGAAAAAAAACTCTTTGATCTGTGTCTGCAAGGTTGACGAAGCAATTATTATTAATAAAAATAAATAAAATAAAAATTATTCGTTAAATCATATTTGTTAATTATATCAGCTCTTGCCTTATTTTGGAAAAAATAAACATAAAGAGTGGAGGTTTTTCGGGGAAATTTGGCTTCCCCCTCCTAGGAGCTGCAGATGCGCAGTCCTACATTCGAGAGTTTTCGGGATGTATACTTCTTACACTGAGAGAAAACTTTAGGAAATCTTTCTAAAAATATTGGTGATTTGCCCAAAAATTATTTTTAATTTTCAGCCTTCTACATCGTTTAGATATATTGAATAAAGGTGTTTTGGATGATTTTCCTAAACACAAAGCAACTAGTTATATGTACATATGTGATTTAATTTAGATGTTTTAACTTAGTATCGAAAAATCTTAGATAGCTTGTATATTTAATGTAGCTGAAGTGGCTTTTGGCAAATTGTTCTAGTTTTATAGTTAAATTATCTAAATAACTTCAATATTTTGCCTAATATCGATTTAGAAGATCTAACGTAATTTCTTAAAAAAGTTGGTGGGTTTTGTGGGAGGTTTATCACTTTTTCTAAAAACCAATTAGATGAAATAACTAATCTAAAATTAGGTTAATTAATTTGTACCTACTGCTAAAAGCCAAATTAATTGAAATTTCAGATGTAATTGCATTAAACTAGAGGTCTATTTATGAACATCAGGCAGAAACTGACATTGTATGGATGAGGAAGATCGCCGTTATATTAATTTTTTTAAGGTCCAACTATTTTTTGGAAAGGTGTCTTATAAAACAATAGTATGTTATACAAAAACGTACAATAAACCTATACGTAATTATTAATTAAATTTTTTATTTATTAATTCTTATTAAATTTCAAACACATACAAAATTGTACATAATAAAAATCTAAAATTCAATACATTAAAGGTGGCTTTAATTTTACAATTCAATTCAATTCAAATGTATCCTTTATTATAATTAATATTTTAATTTACAAGGTTTACAATTAATTATTGGTTCAGCAAATTCATCCTTTTCAAATTTATTTTCTATTAATTATGATATTTATTTTGTATTTTATTAATAATATATTTCTTAAATTATTTTTTATAATTATTGTGTTATTTACTTATTTTTGTGGAAAAATTTGGAACTAAAAAAATCACATTGATTAAATTATGACTTAAAATTAACACTAAACTTACGACTTAAAAATTATATCCTTAATTAAACTATAAACAATTTAGAGATAGATTTATATTTGGAATACCCAATGCATATTATTTATACTAAAAGATTATTGATTAAATCATTTGAAATTACAGTTAAGTTATTTTTGAATTTATTTCGTATTTTGGTTATTTGATCTTTTACTAGTGAAATATTAGATATTATATGTAATCGCCATGTAGAAAAAGATTTTGGTTTTGAATTTTTTAATGTGACTGTTTGCAGTTTCAAACCAAACAGGTGATGCGTAAAGTAAGACACTCCTTATAATGAGTATATAAGACGTTTATTTAAGATAGTTAATTTCGATTTACGATGGATGAGACTGTATAATAATTTAGTAATTTTGTTACATCTTTCTATTGAATAGTTGATTTCAAGTACTTTTCATGAATATCTTATCGGTTTATCCGGTGTAAAACCGACTATGATAGAAGGATGTAGTCCTGTTTAGCTTTTGTACTGTCGATGGTGTAAAGACAATAAAAGTTGAGCCGAGTGTTGTGTTGGGAGTTTGGCGTTGCATGGCGGGTGGGGTAGCTGGATGTAATATTGGTTTGTTTAGACCAAGGCAAGGGTGACTAGATGTTTCATTCTGTCAGTGCTGACAGGTTGTGGCCATCATTGACCGTTTATATTGTAATTCTTTTAAGTTATCTAGATTTAAGCTAAATTAGGCGGTTTGGAGCGGGAAGCAGTAGAAGTCGCAGATGTCTGAATCGCCGAGGCGCAGAAGTGGCCGGAAATTTTTGGTGGTGGAGCAGTGCGGGGTTGCCGATATCAAATTCATTGGTTGTTAGAAATATTAATCGTAAATTTGTTTCAGGGATATAAATGTAAATTAAAATATAAATTGTGTTTGAGTCTAGATTATTAAGCAGAATTTAGTAAAAACTGGGTCTGTGTCCAAAAGCGAAAACCACATAAGTGCACTTAGCGATTTAACTATTTTTATTATTTTTGGCTTATGTAATACAATTTAGGTCTCCATTACACTGGCCAATATTTTAAGCCACTTATAAGTCATACATTTTGAAAGAAACACTAATCCAGTTTTTCAGAAACCGATTTAAATCTTTATTTGGCGGAAACTTAAACAGCAATTAAACTTGCAGTAAGAAATTGCGTTGCCTTTGCTAACTTATTTACTATATTTATTAATAACAGGTTTGCTAACTATCAGCTACTTAGATGTCTGGAACCGGCTTGTTTCTTTGTGACTAATTTAATATATTTTGTTTAATTTTATTGATTTATTTCATTTATTTATTTAAATGTATGGGCTGTACGTTAAAAAATGTTAATGGATTTTTTTTTGGTATCAAGGTAGGATGCGGCATTATTTTGCATGTTATGTTTTACTCCTTGGTGTGAGCCTGGAAATGGATAGATGGCGAGAGCCGTGACAATAAAATAATTTATGAAAATTGATATTTATTTATTTTTATATAAATTTTATTGGATGTGAGGATTCGGAAGATTAATATTAATTTAATTGTAGTACATAAAGATTAATTTATAATTTATTTCAGATAAATGAATGAGGGTTTCATAGTTTAAATAATGCTTTAGTTTAACTTTAAAGTAGCAGATAGCAATAATTAATTAATTGAGATTTGGATTTTCAAAAGTACCGGAACAACTTCGCTCAGCTTCCAGATCGAGCATCCAGCAATCACGTAGTTTAGAAATTGTATTGTCTTGTGCTAACTATTTTATCATATATATTACTAACAAAAACATACTAACTATCGACTACTTAGGTGTCTGGAACCGGGTCGATTCTTTGTTACTAACATACCTTTCCTTTCCTTCGGTTTTGTTTTATGTGAAAAGGGTGTACGGTGGACTCTGCGTCTTTCCGGAAACCTTGCTTAGTCTTGATCGTACACTCAAATCAACCAATCTATCAATCAATGTCCATTTCAGGCTATAGATAGTAAGAAGACTGGAGTGAGTCCAACAGATATATATATATATATATATATATATATATATATATATATATATATATATATATATATATCATCACTATGGTATTATGAATATCTGTCATTTCTAGATGAAAATGAATTAGTAAATAGAACCGGAGTCGACACTTATGATAATTGCGATGATGGTGAAGTAAGTATACCTAAATATTCTAAGTTTTTCTCCCGTCCCTGAAAATTACACGATTCTTATCATAAATATATTACAAACAAGTTTTGTGATCGTACGTACGTTTCCCTGAAAATGTCTAATTAATTCCTCTGAATATTTTGTCTGTTTCTAATTAATCAATTTATATTGGATCACAAGAAATACCGCAGCCACAAAAACCGACCTCAAACATAGGCCGTCCAACCACTTCAGCAAATATAATGAAAAAACAAGACCGGTTAAGCTGCCGAAAAAATATTAACATCAGACACCCCAGCGGAATCGTATGGGATAGCTACTGGGTATCAGTTGCAACAAATGACGAAATTACAGAGAACAATCGCAGAAAAATTAATTTCTGAAATTTGACTCTTCAATCCACCATCAACTTAAATTCTGAGTACGAACACGTGGTACTCTCTCCATCACCATCGCCGTCAGCCAGCTTCGGATATAGCAAATCTAGCCTAAATTTCCCACAAGCATACAAAATGGCGAAATTGTAGGCGAAAGGCCTACAAAATGGCGAAATTGTAGGCGAAGTTGTAAATATTGATGGTAGCCAATACTCGATGGAGGATTACATCGTTTTCAAAAATTATAATTATAAACCAAAATAAAATAAATACTTATTTTGATTGTTAATTTAAATTCTTTTATTGTTAATCTTTTAATTTAATCAATTCTGTCCCCCAACACATTAATCATGCGATCTTGAAAAAACACAGGACCTTTATCATTGAAAAATTCCGTAAAATTATTCCCGACATTTCTGTCGTCCTCCTTTTGTTGCCTTTGACTTCTACGATCAATCTGTAGCATAACATTTTGTTGTCGCCAGCTAGCTTCTCGAAACGCTCCATTCTCTATATCTTCGTGATCTACGCAATTTGCGGTAAGATAATTATTCGACGTTTTCCTTAAATAATTGTGCAGCGCACAGCACCCTAAAACAATCCAATCTACATTTTCTACGTTGATTAAGATCGGTTTCCGCAAAATTCTGAATCGCGAAGATAATATCCCAAAGACATTCTCCACTGACTCTCCTAGCCCTCGATAACCTGTAGTTAAACACCCTCTTTTCTTTGGTTAAGTCTTTCTGGGGATAAGGTTTCATTAAATTTTTGCTCAATGCAAAAGCGCTGTCTCCAACGAACACGTATGGTGCTGATATATGTAGTTGTACCAGGCAATAACGCTGGCTTTGGTAAATTGAGGTCACCGGAAGTTAATTTTTGGTAAAATTTTGTGTGTTTTAATACTCCTCCATTTGAAACGCTTCCGTTAGTTCCAGTATGAACGTACTTAAATTCATAATTTACATTAACTACAGCGAATAATACTGTACTATAGGTTCCGTGGTAATTGTAGAACAAGGACCCAGTTCTTGGCGGTTTATTGATTAAGACGTGCTTTCCGTTCATACCACCGACGCAGTTATTAAACTGCCACAGATTTTGAAATGATTGGCGGTTTCTAACCATACTCGACTTCGTTAACAGGTATCTGAAACACAATATTGATATACATAATACCATCAAACGATACTCTATGACTCTACAACTTTAACACAAACTATATTTTTAACACAACTTAATACAACATAAAAATAAATTCACCTTTATATATTTTTTTAAGACTTGATATATGGCTTTACAAGTTTCGGGTATTATTTTTGACATCAATTGCCGTGAAATAATACTACTGAATTTTAAATCTGCGTACTCTCGCCCAGTAGCTAGGAATCGCAAGAAATCAATGGCGATACTAAACGTAACAACCCACTAAAACTTTCGTAGTCCATCCGCAAGTAATTCCGAAAATCATCGGTGTTTAGTTGTTTTAATAAAATCAAATGGCTAAATTTTTTGCATTGCAACAGCCATTTTTTAGCCCACATTCTTCGATTTTTAATGTTTAAATTCAAACACGCTACGATCAGGATGAAAATTTTTTGTTTTTTGGATAAAGTTCGCGGCATGATTCGTATGTTCTCTTTTCGTAATCAATGACAACTGACCAAATCAGACGGTATGTCAGGTAATGTATATACAATACTGATTTGGTTGGGCTGACTGTCGGCCCGACAAGTCATATAGTGTGTAGGGCCCTTAAGATTACAACCATTCGTGTCGGGTGTTAAGATATAACTTTATTGGTATTCACATGTATCTGACAGGTTGTACATAGGTTAAGGTGGATTTACATTACTAGGTTAAGGTAAGCTTACATAGAATCGTTACATCCCCATTGTTTTTTTTTTTTTACATATTATTATTACATATCATTATATTACATATACATAGTCTTACTTAATTCTAAATTTCATTTTCTTTATTTTTATTATTATCTTTTTCAGGATGGTTAGCTTATGAAATTTTATAAAAATATAATTCAATTATAACTAATTTTATATAAATCCAAACTAATCTTTTTTATTTTATTTTTATTGTTCAACGTCAAGGAACGAACCGTGCAATTTTATTACTTCTCGCAGCTGACCTATAGATTCAACCTTGACAATGGTTTAATTACCCTTCCCGATCGTGTAGTTATTACTTCTGTATTACGGTCTCCTAGTTCAGTACCTGAATTATTTCGTTGACTTCTTCGAGATTCACAGTCATTATTTTCTGTCATTATTCGGGTTGATTTACTTCTTTTTGAATCATCCGAAGTGTCCGGGGTCGTTTTAGTTTTGATGTGAGCTATCGTATTAGCCAAATGATGTTTGGTTCTACGGAATGTTCGTTCATCGTCTGTTTTCACTATCAACGACCGTGGTGCATCTGGTTTACCTATAACTGTACCTGATGTCCATCCTCTATGTCCTGTTTGTATTCTGATTCTGTCATTGATTTTTAAATCCGGAGCTTCTTTAGTCCCTTTGTCGGCATAGATTTTTTGTTTCTGTCTTACTCGTAAATTTTCTGTGACATTTTCAATTGATCTTGGCTTAAGAAGATCTTTTTTGATCGGTAGATTCGTTCGAGTCATTCTGCTTAGCAATCTCTGATTCGGTGATTCTAGGCTATTATCCCTTGGCATGTTTCTCAGATTTTGCAATGCTTTATAAATGTCTGTCTCGTCTTTGGAACATTTTCTTAGTAGTGACTTAACGGTTTGAACGGCTCGTTCCGCCAAACCATTAGCCCTTGGAAAATGTGGACTAGATGTTTCCTGAACAAATTCCCAATTCCCTGCGATTGAGGGCCGTTATCGCTCTCTAGCACTTCTGGCGTTTCGTGTATAGCAAACGATTTCTTCAGAATTTTTATTACTTCCGCAGACGTGATAGTTTGTAATTTTTCGAAGTCACATACGCTGAGTAGCTATCCACTATTACCAGATGTTCTTGTGATTCGAATGTAAATATGCCGGTTGCTACTCTTTGCCACGGATATTCTGGAATTTCCTTGTTCAAGATTGGTTCTTTTACATTTTTCCTTTGTGTTTGTTTACATATTGAGCATTTCTGTACGAAGTCAATCACATCCTTGGATAAGTTTTTCCAATAGAATAATTGTCTTATTCGTTTCAGTGTGCTAATAATGCCCAAGTGACCAGTGTGTGCTGTGTTTAGTATTTTTTCAATTTGTGTGTTTGGCACTACTATTTTGTCACCTTTAAAGATAATTCCCTCGTATACAACCAGTTCTTCCTTGAAATTAATAAAATGCCGGATACTCCGACCATACTGATTTGGTTGGGCCGACTGTCGGCCCGACAAGTCATATAGTGTGTAGGGCCCTTAAGAAGGGAGAAGTGGTATGTATGCTTTTAGGGTGTACTAAACACCGTTGTACTAAATAGCAACGTTGCATTGTAAACCCACCTAGTGGAATTAGAGTACATAATAATACTGTCAAAAGGATTAATAAAGCATTCTCTATTGTAACGCTCGAGTAGCAAGACGTACATACTGTGTTTCATTTGTGTAAGCGTGTATCAACATAACCATTAGCAAGTGTATTAATCACCCCCATAATATACGCCACAACCAACTCGGGTTCGTTACCAGTTCAGTTCCCAGTAATGGCTTGGATTAGTTTATTACTCATTCGTATAATTATGACGCAAATTTTATCCTCATAATGTCAAATTTTTGTTTAAGATTTATTTACTCGTATATTTGTTCAAGTGGTTTACACAAAATAAATAAACAAGCTCATAATTAAACATTTCATACTATTCTAAATATTAATGTCTCAATTGCCACCCTAAATTAAAATGTAATAAAATATTCAAAAAACTATTTACTTAATAACTTTGTAACCATCCCAAATTCATCACCGATTCGCATCCACATTATCATCAAGTATCATTTAATTTCTAACTGATGAGTAACTAATTTGTTATGATCGTAATCGCATACCGCACACGCCGTATATACATACCAAACACAACCGATAAAAGAGGGAATGAATGATAAATACCAAAAAAAAAATGTACAAGGGGATAGCGCATAATTCACAAATATACAAAAAAAAATAGAAACCCCTCAACAAAATATGCTTCTCATTTGGTTACCTCGTTTGCATTTAAATTTTCAAAAGCAAAAAAACAAACAAACACTCAATTAGAATCAATCCGAGCAGAAACATTAATTGATACACTTGCTGATATCTCGAGTCACCTGTGTTTGTTTTTGGGATTGGATTTAGTTTTGGTTTGCTGTTTGTGTAATAACCTTTGCGCACATTTTTGTTATGTTATATAAAATTGTATTTCCAATATTATACGTTCGACGTGACACGCGCACCACGAGTAATTGATATAATTGTAAAACAAGATAAAATTTAAGATTCAATTGATAATGGACCAAATCGTCTTGGGAAATGTACATGTACTCGTACTTCCGATTCACAATAATTATTTATTAAATGGGAACAAATTTTTTATTTTTCCTTTTGCTACAAATTACACAGCAGACAATGTAACATAATCTTCAAATTAACACAACAAGACATTTTCAATGTGGTCGTGTCTCGTCTACGGTCGAACTTGTACATAATTAAACTTATAACAATAAATTAATGATAAATCAATCATACAAAAAAAAAAATAACGACACCATGAATTAAATTATTTGACATATTTACAAATCAATGATTATCATCCCAATCATAACAAATCAAAAAAATCGAGCTCGATATTAAATGTTTGTAACATAATACTTATTAGGTTTTTGGGCCGGTTGGTAAGCGGAAATAAAATTTAATTTAATTTAAACAAATTTACGAAATTAAACAAAAAATTTTTATTTTTTTTTCAATATTTATCCTTTTTGTCTGATCCTTTTGTTTTGACAGTTAATTTAATTAAATTTGAATTTGATTTGTTTATTTATTTGGAAGGGACGCATGTCGAGAGGGACCCTTGTAAAATAATGAAAATTTTAGGTTCTAAAATACTGAATTTCAAATTTTGTTGTATGTATTATGTTGACCTTACATTTGTGGTTGGAATTTAATTTTTGTATCCGAACGGAAGGAACGGATATAGTTGGACGAATACTCCGTTCAACCATTAAAAAGGGATTTATAGTGAAATGAACATTAAATTTATTGATCGGTGGTAAGGTAATGAAATTATAAGACACAGAACTATAGATATGCCATAAAAAGGTTAGTAAATTGTTTAGTTCTGTAGTTTATAGTAAAATGATTTTTTGTTCATACTATACAACGCCCTAATAATATATTTTGATGCAAATTGCTGTTTAAACATTTACCATTTAAATGAACAAAGTGTAACATTTTTTCAACTTTCTTTCTTTAAGTAGGTTGAAAATTGCTTCTTGAAGTAGCTTCGCCCACAATAAGTTTCTATTGGAGCCAAATACGAATGTCAAGTTACTTAATGTTATTCTCAAAGTTGTTCGCCCATTCGTTAAGAAACATTCTGCGAGGACATTTGGATGTAAAAAAAGCGATGAAAAAAGCTTTTAGATGTCTGATGCCTTTAGAGTTTAAGACTTGCAATCGCGATAAGTTATCTTATCAGCGTTGTGTATATGCCTCATGGATTATTTAGATGTTGACATAAAATACTCGATAAGCTGCTGCAATTCCCGAAGTAGTATCCAAATAAACGGAATTATATTTTAAATACCTGAGATGTATTTAAAATGTTTTGGCTTCCAAAACATGATTTACCTGTATTCAACAAAACTTTTACAAGTTAGTTGTCCTAGCTTAACTCATCTCTCCCTCTCTCTCTCTCTCTCTCTTTCTTTAAGAAGCAGACAGAAGCCATCTTCCTCTGTTTGCCACCATTCTTCATTTCAACAAAAATCATATCAATCAGGTTCATATCAAATGATAAAGATAGATACTCAGAAGATGAAGTTCTTCTCGAATAGCAGCCGCACAATAATTTCAGCCGATCTTCTTTTATTTCGAGGAAAGGTGGATTCTAAAACTAAAAAAATAATAAAAGAAGGATATCTGTGTAAACGGTCTATAAATAGAATTCCAAAGAGAGTTGGAATACACATAAATCGGTGCTATATGTGCTTTTTTTCGAAACTGGATAATGAACCAAACTTCAACGAGAAGTTTCTCAAACGTCACGATAATATTGACGTTAATATCTGAAAAATGAAAATTGATACCAAATACGAGTTTCTTAAAAATCAATTATTTAGTCACAATTATCTTGAAATCGATCTGAGATCAAAAATTTGCCCATAGTTCAAACGTACTATTTCGTGCCGAATATTTAGAAAGCAAGAAAGGTGTCCATTCGAATAGAAACCTGCTGCATTTGAATTGGGAGGTTCGAAGTTCGATAGGAGAAGGATGAAAAAGTACTAAACCGCGGTGCAAAATTCATTGGCCAACCCACAGTTCATAAAAAGATGCCACTGTTTCTTTAGACAGATTTCGCTTAATTAAGACCACCGTTCCTAAGGATACATCTTCCAATAAAAAGTCAGTGCTATTTAATTAAAAGTATGAATGCTTTCTTTTGTAGTCAAAGTTATTACTGTAAGGTTAGTATTCAATTAAGAACGCTTTTGTCGTGGAGTGTATTAGTTCAATGCAGATAAGAATATGCTACACTTCAGCACATTTTTCTGATCATTACATCGTTGCGTTGGGTTGTTACAGAAATATTTTTTATTCACTGCAGATGAAATGGGCATAGGTACTAAAGCGTGATTTCCATGAGAAAATCTTACTGACCAGTAAAAATAAAGCGAGATAAAAATATAGATTTAGTTGAGGTGTGAGAGGGAATTATTTTTCAGTACTCGATAACAATTGTTTTTACTGTGCTATGTAACCATAATTTACTGGTGTATAACCATAATTTACTGAAGAAAAATATGAAGCGAAGTATATTTTTTCAGTACTTTACAATACATCTACATACAGATTGTGTAAGGATAGAAAATTTTTCTCGCACACTGAAGCACTAACTATAAAAAAAAAAACCTCACCCCATCCGACATTTGTATGGTGTATAGTAAATATAAAGTGACGTTTGGTGTTAAATTCGATTTTAAAAAAGAAAAAAAATTAATATCCTGTTTTAATATATCTCTACGTAAAATAAATATATAAAAATATAATATAACATACGAGGATTACAATAAATAATACACATTTTAATATATATGGTGAAAAATACGTCAAATCACAAATTTTTGAAAGTCATGTTTTAATTTTATGATTTTTATGTTTTAAATTTGTAGTCTTGATTAGAAAAAAAAAATTTGTAGAACTTGATTTTTTGTTGTTGTTTAAAATACAGGGTGTAAAATTTTGAGAAAAATGATAAACATGATGTTGTGTTTATGGCTATAAAAGGAAAAATAAATATCCGATATTTATGATATAGGGCTCGTTTTAAAGGTAAGTTAATACCATTGGTTAATAATTCATTAAATTCACCTGTTACTCCGGAGACATCATCAACAGTCAATGGCGAGGATATTTCGAGTATGAGTGAGGAATGCCAAATAAAAAGTGCTCTCGTTCGTTTATAAAAAACATTCAAATAGTGAAGATTATTTAACATCTAAATTTTAACCGTATAAATTTCTATCTATCCTTGTTTTGTAATAAATTTTTTTACTGTCAATATTTTTTGTTTTAAATTTAGTTTTGAATCACAAAAACGAGTGAAAAAATTAACGTAAGAGGGCCAAAAATCTACAATTCGATTTTTGAAATTTTCAAAATAGGTAGAGTCATACTTAAACGTATTTTGCACGAAAACGAAAAATTTTGTTAGCGCAAGTTTCTAGTATGTTCAATAGAATTAAAGGATGTAAAATATAAAAAAAAAAAAAAAAATTGGACGATCATTGAGAAAATTCAAAACTAAAATTTTGGCGGGAAATTTGAAAATGAAGAAATTAAAGAACTAACAATTTTTATATTTTTTTATTAATCCGTATTAACTTATCTTTAAAACGAGCCCTATATCATAAATATCGGATATTTATTTTTCCTTTTAAAGCCATAAACACAACATCATGTTTATCATTTTTCTCAAAACTTGACACCCTGTATTTTAAACAACAACAACAAAAAATCATTTTCTACAAAACGTTTTTTTTTACTAGTACTACCAATTGAAAACATAAAAAATAAAAAATTTAAACACGACTTCCGGTCCCATATACCAAATTTGTGATTTGACGTATTTTTCACCATATATACATATATAATTACATATATGGTACTTAATAAATTAAATTTGATGAATTCAAATATGAATAATTGGGGTAAGTTTGTGTAAGATCCAAAAACAAGAATTTTGTTTGATGCGATTATTTTATCTTAAAGTTTTATTTTATTCAATGTTGTTATAATTTTAGGAGCAAAAAACATTGTTGTGCTGCAAAATGTTCCAGCCGAAGTTGTATAGTGCGAAGACATTACAAATCCTAGTATACTGGAATGCTATTTGAATGAAGACTATGAAGATGAAAACATTAACTCAACAGAACCCGATTCATATTTTCAACAGTTTGACAACAGTTCATCATTTGAGCCAAATTCGCCTGCGCCAATAATGAATGAATTGGAGCTGCATTCCGGTATGTCAAACGATTTTTAAATATTTTGTTATAAAATTCTAACCTTAAAATTTTTTTATTTTAGAATTAATTATTGAGGCTGTGCAGAGCAAACCAGCCTTATGGAATATTCGCGACGGTGGGTATAAGAGTCGTGATATTCGAGCGCGACTTTGGGAAGAAGTTATAACAGAAACGAGTAAGTACCTAGTGAACATTTTTAAAAATTGAACAAATTAATTCAATTTAATATACATACGTACATATTACTATAGATTTTCCAGCTACTCGTGACAATGTAACGAGAGTGAGAAAACACTGGGAAACAATAAAGGCCACCTATAAGCGCACCAAAAATCGAACTCCGAGTGGTTCAAAAGGCGGGTATCAAAAACCCTATAAATTTGCCAAACTTCTGTCATTTTTAGATGACACGAATGAGCCAAGAAGGTACGGATATTGCCCCTTGCCAGTAACATTTATTTTTATAATTCTTTTTATTTAATTTTTCTATTTATGTCTATTGAGTTGGGTGGGGACACCGGGGACACTGAAAGTACTGTCGATTCCAACAGGCATGATGATTTCGAGAAGATTATCCTAAAAAAAAGAAAAGTAAGTAAACATAATGTGATTGATAATAGTTAAATTATATTAAATTGATTTATTTCTAGAGCTAAATTATCAAGGAGAGATACACGATTTACAGCGCCGGTACGTGGAAGCGCTCGAAAGAAAGTTGCCAGTGCCACCGAGTACTTCTGTGGCCACACCACCGACTCCCGATTCAATAGATATGTATTCACCAGTTGACTTCCTGTCATTTGGCCGCTTTTTTCGCAACATTTGTTGAATTCCTTGAATTGTTGGTAAGAAGAGGCACTAAGTTGTTTTCAAGGTTATTCCAGGCGCCTAAAATTTTATATTTTTGATAGATTAAAATATAGAATAATTAAATTTAGAATTTGAATATTTACCTGGTACGCCTCTTACTTGTCATGATTTATAAGATCTGGACTGGGATTTTGCACACAGCGAGTCGCCTTTTTTGAGCGACTTTTAGCTAAAAGCGAGAAAAAGCGATTTTGCACTAGGCGAATAGACACTCGCTCTCGCTTTTATTTTCGACCATGTGTAATACTTGGCGAGAAGTAGGAAAACAAATTTTAAGTTGATGTTTTAGCATAATTTTACACATCATAGGTAATTAAAAAAAATTGATATTTGCTATCACATATATTATGAATATTATGTATTAGTAAAATTATTGTTTTAATTAAAAAATGTTGTCACTTGAGCTGAATTGAATTTAATAAATTTATGAGCATATTATGAAAATTTCCCTATCGATTATTACAATAACTACAGAAAATAACACCAACGAATATCACAGAAGGGAACAAGACGAAACGATCATATAATTGATAATTTAACAAACACCATAACATTTCCAGTGTTAGCGACAAAAAATATCAAACTTGAAATAGGACATCGGATAGCCCGAAATTGAATGTTGAACCAACTTTTATTTTTTTTACATAAAATTAATTATTTATGTATTTTAAATAGCATGATTTTTTACAAATTCATTTGTATCAACGACACAAATCTAAACAAACTTGTCAATAAAATGTATTTTTGACAACTAAATTAAAGTTGCTCAATTTTCTCGCCTTTTATTTTGTCTATTTGTGCAAAATCGCAAAAAAACTGTCGGACAAAATTGAAAGGCGAGAAATTAAACGAAAACTCGCTTCTCGCCTTTTGTGCAAAATCCCAGTCCTGGTGTGATATAATTTTTATTTTTTTGCCTCAACCAATTATGTAGGCAGACACAAGATTGGATGATATCCTCGACTAACACCAGATCCGCAATTATTGGCGTTTTAAATATTCGCCATTTGGCACATAAAATTCCAAAACAATTTTCAATTATCCGACGAGCTCGACTAAGTTGTTTGGTCTGCTTCATTGTATACGGCTTCAACATATTTTCCTTCAAAGCAAAGGCGTCATCGGCAACGAAAACATACGGAACAGCTTTGAAGCTATCTGAAACATCCCTTGGATCAGGAACGCTGGAAATTTTTTTAGAATATTATACAAATACAAGCTTTCAAAGTTTTAAATTCACATAATACTTACGGAAGAGTTTTATCGTAAAATCGTTTCCCAAAACTGCTTTCTCTGAAAACTCCTCCATCACTCTGGCGACCAGCAGCACCAATATTACACGTAATAAAGTTGTAGTCGTGGTCACAAATTGCCATTAAAACAATGGAGGAAATTTTATTGTAGTTGTAGAATTCGGAGCCGGAATTCTTTGGTGCCTAAGTTAAAACAAAAAATTGTACACTTATAATATAATCAAATATTGTTATTTTACATACTTGAATTGTCACATGCTTTCCATCGATTGCCCCTATACAGTTGGAAAAGTTCCATTCCGCAGTTATTTTGGGAAATACGATTCTTTTTAGCACTGCTGTTATGGCCTTAGTTGTTTCCGTCACAATTCGGTGGATACTGATTGGTGAACATTTATAGGCTATAGCCAAGCTAGCTTGCGATTCATTCGTCGCTAGATATCTATTTCACATAATAAGATTAATATATTTTAATATGTTTAAAAAACATATGGATTAGGACTCAATGGTTCTCTCACCACGGTTTGTTTTTGAATTAATGGCGCAATCATGATTAGTAGCTCTTCAAATTGCGCAAAGTCCATCCTGGTATAATTGTAAAACAACTGCGGGTCTTTTTGCAGCTCTTTAAAAATACAATTAAATCCGCCAGTTCTATCTCGCTCCAAATAGTAAGGCCGCACCCAATATTTCCGTTTCTTCTTTGAAGCTTCATTTTGTAAAAGTTTCTTCTGGCCGCATATTCATGATGTTTAAGGGATCCAAATAATCAATTAAATCTGTTTCCAAATCATCCATCGCAAGTTTAAGTTTATTTTTTTCACAAAAGTAAATAATTTTTCGAAAATACAAAAAAAATGAAACACGCACTCAATGATTCACGAAAAATTATGAAATTTATTGGTTATGTTAACAAAAATCTATCAAAATTCAACCGTTTAGTTTTGCTATAAAAAAAAATACTGTCCTTGTCACTCTAATGGAATTTTTGGTTGTCTTTACTCCTCTGTATTTTTCAGTAAAATATACTGGTCAGTAAGAATTTCTCATGGAAATCACGCTTAAAGGAATTTTGTTCACTAATGTAAACGATAATATATTTCTAAACAGTAGGCTGTAATGAAAACAAAGATTGCTTATAGTTAAGTGAATGAACAAAAGATGGCGCCACTTTCGTATTTCTCCTTACGCGTATGGAGCGATGTACGCCAAAACTGTAATTAGAAATAGTTAACTGAATATTTGCACTCACGGAGCATTTCGATCAAAATATCTTTGCGTGAAAGCGACAGATAGGGGAACACACTGAGACGCTTTTCTGCAGCATCTCTTTAAAGTGGTCTTGTTACAGAAGCAAAGCATAGTGGTAAACTGCGTACGGGCTTCTCAAATGAGGATATTGATAGATTGCCTGAAGAACTGATTGAAAATGTAAGAACTTCTCCAGGAAAGTGTCAAATTTTGATGTGTAATTTGGAAATGCATCCACACAAAATTCAATTAACAGGGAGCGTTAAAACAACATCATAATTGAGCTAAACTTTTGGCAGGAAATCATCATGACGATCGTGTCAATAAATAAAACAGTTACTACTGCGGCTGTCTGGTGTGGGATTTGCTCAATCAATGGGCCGTACTTTTTTGAGGACAGCGAGGCCAGGGCTGTTACTGTCGGAGGTGATCGCAACAGTTTTTGGTAGTGACATTGAATGTCTTTACTTTCAACAGGATGATTCAACATGCCACAGAATCGGCCCTGAAAGGACCATTTTGCTTCAAATGTTGCAAGTGGCTACCCATAGATCGCCCGGAAACCAACATTCGGCATGAAATTTCCAACATTTCGACCGAAACCTTGCACCACGTTATGAAAAATGCTCAAAAACGACCCGAAATTTAAGTCAATGTTAGAGCTGTAATTTTGAAGATTTTTTTTATAACATTCAAGAACGAGGTCAGGAGTGATTTGCAAATTTCGGGACCTTATTATGATTCCAACGCAAAACAATTTTTACACGATATCGTGGATTTAGGATTATCAAACACGAGACTTTTTCGCTAACAAAATCAAGGAGAACAATTTTTCGATTAACATTTGTTTATTGTATTCACATTCAATTGGACTAAATTATTTTCTGAAAGATCAATGGAGGTCACAATCATTTGTTTGAGAAATGTCTGAGTTTATCACGCTGTCTGGATAAATATAATATGGACAATTTTTCGACTGCTATATTACCAGTGCAGTGAAACAACTAGAAAGGAACCCCAACCAAAATTGTTGTAAAATTGAGATGAATGATATGCTCTGTCCAAGCATTATGTAATGAAGTCCATTGAAAATAAAATTTGTAAAGCTTACGTTTTACTCGTATTTAGATATTCAGGAAAATGAAGATTTGTATTCTAAGTTTAAAATAAAATCTTTTGCAGAATATTCTGAATTTTCTGATCGAGAATAAATTGGGGGGACTATGTCACGATACCTTATGATGGCTCGCATCTAAATAAAATGGACCTGTACCAATGCATTTCAGTCACAAAAACAAACTAACCAAACTGTTTTCTGATGGAAACCGTTTTTTTAACTGAATTTCCTGTTTAAAAGAAGTTTTGATCACAAAACGTGTTTGGGAAATTTTGGCTGGAACTTCTTCCGTTTTTTAACTGAAAAGTTTTTGAGTGGTATTGCCGGAGCATTAATGGTTCATAAAACTAATTATTTATTAGTTTCTTATTTATTTGTTTCAAAGTGTTGTCCAATTTCACCATTTCAAATTTAAAAGAACTCTTACTTGATCATAATCAATCGAGTATCGCAAGAACGTAAAACTGATTGAATAGAGGACCTTCACAAAAAACATCAGCATGCAGGAACCTCTTGCATATTGCCTGAAACCGAGCTATCAAATAATGGGAAATTTGCCAGAAGATTGCATTTATTTCGAGTGCCCATTTCTGGATTGTTTAAATATCACACTTATGTATGTACACATATATAAACACTCACTTTTAAATACAGTGAAAACTCATTTCAACGAAAACTCAATTTAGCGGAATCCTCACTTCAACGGACAAACTTTTAAGTTCCATGCAACTTAAGTTTTTCAATAAAAACATCCCTTAGATAAGCTGACACTTTATTAGAGCGGACACGGACAAATATTTCTGCGATGATACAGGTTTTACGAGTACACTTCAAATTGAAATTTTACCACTTCAATTTGTTCCTTTTACACTTCAAATTGAACCTTTAGAATTCCAAATTGACCTTTTTAGATTTCAAATTGAACCTTTAGCAAATTATATGTATGACCAATTTGGATGGAACTTGCCTACTTCTTAGCCTGTTTTTGGTGAAATATGATATCCTTGATTGAAATGCGATAGGTACATAAATGATTTTTGGATTATATTCTGGAATATGGCAACAACTTTATCTAAAACTCAGTTTAGAACCAAATTTCTATCGCACATGTTAAATTTTTTCATAATTGGTTGAGAAATAGGCAAGTTCCCTCCTAATTGGCCATTTTCCAGAAATTCCTCTCGGATAAGGTATAGAAAGAGTCTCAATAAAAATTTTCTAAACAAAAATAACAAATCCTCATAGTTTAACGGACAACGTTTTTGGTCCCGTCGATTTCTGTTATAGTGAGGTTTCTCTCTATATAGATTGCTCAACTGCTCGCCAAACCCTAATCCAACCGCAAACTTTACGCCAAACTCGCTCCTCAAACCAGCATATATAAAATATTCGTCAACAACTCACTTTATCCTATCCAGCCCCAACTAACCTCCAACTCAACTTCAACTCAACCCGCATATTGACCCCTAACTTAACCTTCAAATCAACAACAAATTCAATTCTAAATTCAATAATCAAACCAGCATAATATAAAAAATTCGTAAATATTTTTATATAACCAGGTGTTTTGGTTCAATTCCTATCTCAGGTATCTCATCCTCTTGACGTACAGTTTCCAGAGTCTTTTCAAATCTTCGCCTTTACTAAAGACACAGATTGGCGAAAAAGAAATTCCAAATCGGATAAGCCGTTCTCGAGATATCATGGGTATACCCATGAATGTCGAAAGGCCGAACGCTGAAAGGCCGAATGTCGAAAGGCCGAATGTGTCGAAAGGCCGAATGTGTGGAAAGGTCGAATGTCGAAAGGACGAAAGGGCCGAAAAGCCAAGTTTCGAAAGGCCGAATGTGTCGAAAGGGCGAATGTCGAAAGGCCGAATGTCGATTTTAATTTTTCATCTTTTTATGAATGAAAATTTTCAAAATGTATATTTTTATGAAAACCAAAATTTATATTTTTATCAAAATTTTTGTATAAAAATGTTTAATAATAAATCGCCTTAAATATTAAAATCTTCTTATGTTTTTTTTGGACATATAATAAAAATTAACTAATCATTCCGACATTTTTTTTCCGACAAAATTTGATCACATTAATATGCTGCATACACATTCGGTCCATTCGGCCTTTCGACAATCGGCCTTTCAACCCATTCGGCCTTTACACATTCAGCCTTTCAACACTTTCGGCCATTCGACCCAACCGGCCATTAGACATTCGGCTTTTCGACACATTCGGCCATATGACATTCGGCCTTTCGACATTCGGCCATCCGAGCTATTCGGGCTTTCGGCGTTCGGGCTTTCGATACCCGGCCTTCCGACATTAAGCCTTTCAACATCGAACGGTATTACCATCAATGCATTGTTTTAAGCGTGTACTGAAACAGTCATAAGCTTTGGATACATTCTTTTGGGAATATACCTCGAACCAGGATTCCCTGTTTAACTCATCAAATAGATTTGAATAATTAATGGTTTTAACATAACGTTTCAATTTAGATGAAAAAGGATTACGCGGAGAAAAAACATTGCACGCATTCTTGAATGGGTTGGCGTAACCCGAAAAAAGGATGACTCTTACTTTGGTTTTGGAATTTCTTCACAAGAACACCAGCTGGCCAAGAAGTTGAAGCCAGCAATTTGTCAAAAACAGTAACTGAAACTCTTATTTTAAATTAAGAGTAATCCTGTTTATAATTATCTCTTACTTTTGGGGAAAAACGATGAACCACTGCTTCACACAAATTGAATTTTTCTTGTAAATATTGTCTAATATTTATTTCGGTAACATACGGATGAATTCTGGAGACTAAAATCTGTTACGTGGTTCCACAGCCCGTAAATATTCGCCACTGCCAATGTCGTGGTGAAACATTCCATGGTATTGTGCAGGCTGATTTTCGAGGTACCGAAACAGTTACATTTGTGAGATTTTTTTGGAAGAATTTCATCAGGTAAAACATCAAGTACTGGAATCGCCGCACGTTTTGAAGACTATGGGATTCAATCACAATTCCAGATAAATCTTTAGGTACCGACACACATACATTACTGTGTGTTTTTAAATGAAATTTTTGTCTCATCTTAAAGGATATAGGATGAAGTCAACCTGTAATAATTTTTTATATTCGATTTTCTGTATTAGACTGTATTAGGATATTTCTTTGGTCACAAATCATAATGGCTTAAGTGTGAAATTCGAATTTTTCAGGAAACCGTTTTTAATTTAAAATTAACGAGTCGTTCAAAATAGTATGAGTTTTTTAGATTCTTGCTTTTATAAATGATTATTACAGTTGTTTGTAGTTACCGGAATATTACAGAAAATTGATACGATTTGAAACCGAATTTGCAGGTTTCGAATTTAAAATAAAATGGCTTATCTCACCTTAAGCCATTATGATTTGTGACCATACAGATTTATATGCAAAATTTTAAACCTATGTAACAAAAGCTGCGAAATTATGATCTTCCACTATTCTGTACAGCCAAAATCTTGAGCCGGAAGCATTACTGAAAAAATTCAACATTTCAATGACCTTATTTCCAAAATAAATTAAAAGTTTTCAGTTTAATTTAGTATCGGCTAAATGATTTTAAGGGTTATAACGGTTTTCTTTAATGTTAACTGAACTAGCATTTTTGACTTAAAATTTCGTCCTGCTGCCCCATTAATATGACAGTCTTGATCACAACTTTTATTTGATTCTTCATAGCACTTCAGGTTGTAAATTATATTAAAAAAGCATTTTTACTATCTATAACACCTTCTCGGAAGGGCATGGACGACGATTATGCACTAAACTTTTTTGTATGATTTATGTGCGGACTACTTTAGAAAGTTCGCAACCCAAAATTAGACAAAATTGCAAGCAACTCGGTAATTGTAGTTTTTCAATTTAAGAAATCTCGCAGACCATTAAAACAAATAATCACATTGCTTCCCATGTTCCATATCATAAATGTCATTCAACAGTTATTATCTCTTTATACAATTTTAATCACGTGATCCAATCTCCTAGTACCAAATATACATTTATCTAAAATATGTTTTTCTAATTCCGGTTCTAAACCTAAATCCTAATCTATACAATCAAAAATTTTACTATTTAATTCTTATTGCACAGCAAGTACGAGTAATGTAATATTAAATTACAGACACACACGGATCAATAAATTGTTTATTTAAAGGATGTACGGATTACAATATATTGCACGTGTCCCTTAAAGACGATAATATAATACCAAAAATGATACTTAAACACCGTACAACCAACTTCAAATAAAAAAAAAGTATGAAGAGATAGATGACTCGTTGGTAATCCAAAGGGAGTACAAAAAAAAACCACAACATGATGCAAGCCAAAAAATATTCAATCAGTTAAAAGTTTTGTTTGAAAAAATATTTATTGAATTGCCCAGCGCATTCATAAAAACCATTTAAGTGTTGTTTCCAATGGGTGACGCCCCTTTTTCTACTTACTACAACTCTACAAGCTGGTAATTTAGCCCAAATTGATTTGTATATTTTCAGTCTCACAGTGGTAATTCGTTCGTTTACATTTTTTATTTATTTCATTTCTTTCTTTGCATTCATTCCAATTTCTTTAAGTTTGGTATGTACATATTCTCGTTTCTTTGGTAGTATGTATAGGTAGTTGTGTTTGGTTTATTGACTCGTTACATCCATTTGTGTGGTGTTGTTTTCTGTATTTCCTCCCTAATCAACGTTTTTTTTTTTTTTAATAATGAGGAAGTGCAAATGGACGATTGCTGTATGTTTGGTTTTACAAAAATATGTATACGAAATTTGATAAGGAGTGGGACCGGATATGAAAGGACATCAAACTTGAGGACATTGTTGATTGTTTTAAAATGAAATCTAATATTATCCTTTAAAGGTATAAAATTTTGAATATTTTTACTGTTTTCAGAGCATGATTAATAATAAATAGATTTAATTTCTTTAAATTTGTCGTTTCATCTGTATAAGAAACAGAAATAGTATATTAAACAGCAAGGTTGAGAAGTATGATATTATAGCCCAAGCCAGTTTATAACCCTAGACGCGGAGTGTCGAACTATAATAGCACTTCTCAAGCGTGGTGTATAATTGTATATACTATTTTTTCCACTACTACTGTCTTCCACCGTAAAAAACGCCTAGGGGCTTTAAACAAACAGTACGCCTACTGGGCATTTTATTCGAATAAAGCGCCCTGAGCGTTTTATTCAAGTTAAATTATTTAAGTTCCTAAAGGGCAAATCCTCGATTCCTTCGCAAGCATGTTAAGGTAACAAAATTGAATCATGAAATTGACATCCTCGATACGAAAATGTCGATCACAAATTGTTAACTTTTGCTTGATGTTTTAAGACCCCGATTTTGGAGTGGTAAACGAATTTAACATAGTACATAACATCGATTTGCGATAATTATCGAGGATGCCGTTTTAGAGACTTTATAAGATCCTAAATATTTTGGTGAAATGTTTTGGCCCGTGCCAAATTGTGTCTTTTTAATTGTGATCACGTCATTAATTTGTATTTCGTGGCCGCTTTTCTTTGCTTGTTAAAATTCCTTACATTCACCTGTTGGGCCTGCTCAATTTTGCTTACAGCTTAATTACGTATGCTTGTGCGTTCTCCGTTGAAGCTTGCAGCTAGCCATCCCTAACAAACATTTGTACACCAAATAATAATTGAAATAGACTTCCATTAATGGTTCGCTGCCAACTGGTATTAATAAAGATTTGTAATTGGTTAACAAAATTGTACCAACCTTCAAGATTGGATAAGGATATTTTTTGTTAAAACAGGTATGATAAGCAGATGTTTTCTTTCGACTTGTCCATTCCCCCTTAGTACTCCCGTCGTTATCTGTAAATGCTGAATATTTTCATTTGAACAATATGTTTTAAAATCAACAGAAGTTAAACCGGTACCTTTACTGAAGTTCGTTTTTTGCACTTTAAGTTTCTGGAGCATCTCTATTGTTGTTATGGCCTTTACTGGATACAACCAAACAAATTTTGTGAATCCATCCATAATTTCCAAAATATAAAAATATGTTTTTTTGGTAACAGTAATCGAACCTAAATGACCCACGTTAGGTTGACAAAGGCAGATCTTACTTTGGTCTTGGATTCAGGAGGCGTTCTTTTTTGCCCAACTTCCGCTCTTATAGTATACATATATAGAATACAACTCTGGATTACATTTTGAATTTTTCCTATCAAATCAGGGGTGTAACATTCTCAAAATGGCCTATTTCATGGGTAGTTTTTATTAATTCAAATTACATTCCTCTGGGAATATACAAAAAATCGTAACGGTCTTTTCCATTTCGGTATTTTAACTCATCATACAAATTGTAGTTTTGAATCGGTCCTTTCTCCAAGCACTTTTTGATTCAATTTAATTGTTCATCCGTCACTTGTGCAACCCGGATTCGCTCAGTTAATGCGTTGTCAATATAAGCGATTATCAGATATCGACTGAGAGCATCAGAGTGTCTGATTCGACAACCACTCCAATGTTCTATGGTATAGTTGAAATCTTGCAAAACATTGTCCATCTGCCGACACGTTGCGTTAGATCGCTTTTTTTGTTCCGTATAACACGAAATTTTTTTAAGGCACTGACAATAGCTAACACTTCCAAATGGTAACTATCATAGTTTTCTTGACTTTACTTGTTCTTTTACAATACAGTACCGGATGGTACAATTGGTTTTCATAATTCATCTGCAATAAAACTGGATAAACCCAAATTTGTTCTGTGTTACGATTCGGATTAAATATGTGTAAAACTGGATGTGAGATAGTTTGGCTTTCAACTCACGAAATGCGATTTTTTCCTTTACGTCAAATTCCGGACCGTCAAAATCCAAACTTAAAAAAATAATTGGTCAATCCCAAAAAACTTTGTAATCTTTCCACATCTTTCGGTTGAGGAAAATTCGTTACGGCGTCAGTTTTCTGAGATGACGGCTTCGTCATACCATTGGATATTTCGTACCCCTAATAATTGATCGTGCTCATTAGAAAAGCGCATTTTTTCAATTGGTAACTAACCCATATTCACTAAAGATGTTTAATACTTCCTTTAATATACCAATATTGGATTTTACATTTTCTGATGGTATAACTAAACAATCCATGTAGACCAGTAACTTGCGCTGTGCAACGAAATCACGTAAAATTTCGTTTATAAATCTGGAAAAATGGCAGCTGCCGTGCGCAACCCAAATGACATTCATAAAAACTCATACTGGCCGTTTGGTATTATACGAGAGATGTGAACTTTGTACATTACGAATTAACAGGAACACGATAAAACCCGTTTCTCGCATCTAACATGGTGAATAGTTAATCATACAGCTGGTCAGTTTGTTCATCTATAATTGGTAGTACCCGTCCTTTTTATTTACGAGTATAATCGGGCCGTCAGTCGCCCTTATTCATTCATTTTTGATTGCAAACTGCTCGATTTCCGGTTTTTGTAACTATACGGCTAATTTAGCTTCTGCCTTTTCTGTTTTCCACACTCAGAAAAAAAAATAGTAAAATCTAGGTAAAATTCATATATTTTCCAGGTATTTTTCGGTCAACTATATGACCATTTAGTTTTTAAATGGATTAAAATATTATTTTAATCTGTTCATTATGTAAAATTTAGATTAAGATAACATATATTTACTAAATTTTTTCATTTAAAATTTAATAGAATCGTAATTATTTTTAAGTGCATTTTAAAAAATATTTTTACAATAGAACAACATTATTTTGAAATGATACGAGTTCAATTTTAAATTGTGGTTCATTTGAATTTTACCCCAATTTTAACAGTTCATTATATGAAATTAAATTGAATTTTCAACTGAAAATTAAATGGACAGGTTGTAATTTAAAAATGGTCTCATTTTAATTTTTAAAAGATTTTTTTTTTTGTCTTAATTATGATCTTCAATTGCACCTTTGGGTAAAATTCTCAAATTCAATTTATTTGTTGCATATAAAAATAAATAATACGAGTATACTGATAATTTGCGTTTTAAATAATTTTTTTCCATTTTATTTAATAAGATGTTGGATACAAATCAAAGTACATAAAAATATAAAAATTCATGTTACAGTAAAATACAAAACAATTCTACATGGTATTTATTTATTTTCAAAAAAACATTTTTCTTACTACCCTTCTACCATCATTTGTGGTATAAGAATGAAAAGGGGCTCCAGTTTCATAAATTTCAATTATTTCTAAATTACAATTATTCAAATTCATAACAAATGATTGTATATGGCAGTCGAAATAAGCCAAATCATATTTTGTACAAATTAAATAAATTAAACCGGTATTTGCTTTAATTATAAATTCAATTCTGTATAGACACATTCAACGACTTGCTGTTTGACAAATATGAAAAATCCTTTTTTGTACAACTTTCCTTTAAAAGTTAACCGTTTAATAACAAATGCGTTATGTAAATTTAACTGATAATAATCTTCTAGCCCAGAAGATACATTCCGCATGTATATTTTGTGTTCTCTGTGTTGCGCCTCGAATCGATAACTCCACATGTTTTTAAGAGGTCCACATTTTTTAATTGCGGTGACATAATGAACCATAAAATGGTGTTTTGGCTTCAAATTTTGTTGGAATATTGATTGCTATAAAGCATTATGTTTATGTATGTAAAGTTAAACTTGGAAGTGTTATAATATCAATTATTGTTAACAATGTTAAAAAAAATGCCATACTTCATCATCATTGTCTATTAAATCGCCAATTATTATGGGAAAATACGTTACGAATGTTTGCATTTCCCGAGCATTTGATTTGATTTTAGATTTTTTTTTATGCGAAATTTGTAGTGGACCAAATATATTGCCAATTTCCAATTCACCGTAATCGAACATTTGTTTCCTAAAGTTAAAAACATCAAGTGAGAACTTTTTTTTCTTTAGGATGTAGTATCGCACTATTTCAACCATATCGTATCCACATACACCCTCAAATAGATCGTGCATTACATCAAATACAAAATTATCTGTTATGTGAAAATTAGGAATGCTGTTAAAAATCGAATTTTCTTTGACACCTGTTGAAACGTAGTTGTTTGGTTTAATGCAATTATCGTAAGATTCTCTTGTTCTTAAATGTTCCGTGTGCTCAACACAATCCTTTTTTATTTCTCTTTTTACTCGAGTACAGGCTCGACAACAAGAGTTTGAATTAAAACAGTCATTAAAACCTAAAATATTATTCAATCCTAAATTATCTCCAAGAATTTGAGATAACATAACATGAATCACAAAAGTTCCTTCTTTTGTTGCTACTTCAACACCAGTTTCTTGAAGTTTATTTAATTCTGCAACTAGTGGTGCAAGTGCTACATTATTTCCACATGCATAACGGTGTTGATTATTGTAAACTGCAGCTAGAAAAATATTCTCAAGTTTGGATATGTGGTGACTTGGAATGGTTGGAAAGTTATATAGTAAGCTTATTGTGTGTACGTTTGCGTGTGGTCCTAAACTATTATCGATTTGAAAATCATCAAAATATAAGTTAATTGGTATCAAAATTCTATCTTGAGAATGTTCCATTTTATTTTTCCAAATCGATCCATTCAATAAATTTTCGAAACAGTTGTGAGGTAATTGCTTTAGTCGGGTCATATTTTCCAAAGTTTCCCTTAATATACTTTGAGATTCAAAATATTTTTGAATTTGGAACGATATTGGCATCAGTATACCGCACATATTATTTGGCGCAATAGTAGGGGTATGATGCAATATTATGTCAGTCATTTCATTACTCATTGAATAAGCTTTTGGTTCTTGATACAGCTTTAATTCTTTAAGTCGTTTAATCAACCTGTATTCAGTTTCAAATCCACTAAACGTATTCTCTAAAGTTTCAATTATATTTTTTGCATTTGCCACACTTTTATCTTCTTTAGATCGGTTGAACAATATCAGAAATGATGTCATTTTGAATTCCAGTGACATTTCCTATAGTCAAATTATTTTTATTGTGAAGGTTTAGGGTAAGAGACAATGCATTCTTTTTTAACATTTTTAACTGATTACTTAAAATGTTTGATACATCACAAGCCACATTCGGCTGATTTTGTAAGCGTTCATAAAGTGGTTCATCACTTAACGTGTTTAAATCTAGTAAATCACTACTGCCAGATACAATATTGGACGTAGATGCATTGTTAGCATTACAATTAGTCTGGAAGTTATGCTTTTCAGGTAATTCACTAGTTTTATTTATATATTTTTTGTGCAATCTATTTAGATGTCTTATGAAAGCGTATATATTTTGAAAAGTTTGAGTGCACCCCGATTGTTTACATTCAAATCGACCATATTTATTCATACAATGTTCATTCAGTAAATGTTTAGTTAATATATGAGGAAAATTAAAAGTTAAATCGCACATATTACATTTATACATTTTACTTTGATTAATTAAACTTATTAAAATTTATGTTAAATGTGACTTAAATTATTATTTCATTTTATTAATATTCTTCGATGTTAAAAAAAAAAAAAATCACTTTGAACTTTTCGATATACTAATAATGAATAAAATATCCACTACGATTTAAAATAATTAAATTAAATTAATGATCAACAAAAATCTATAATACTCTATATTTCTACTACAACACTTCGCATAGCGATCTTCACTTAATTTAAAATAAAACACGATGTTGAAACTTTAACCAAAAAAATAAGGAAAGACTAAAAAACTATTTCAGAGGAATATGAAATTTAAATGATTAAATGTTAAATGTAACAAATTTTACTTAAGTGTTTAAATTTGTTATAAAATGATTTAAATTTGAATTACGTATATCATATGATGTATTAATTCCAAAAAAAAAAACTTTTGTATAAATTGCCAAAAAATTTGACATTCTTTCGGATATTTAAGATTTAAGGTATTTGTTAACTTAAAAACAATATGTATATTGACATCTTGCGATTCAATTAAAAAACACGCTTTATCACAATAAAATATTTTATTTAATTTTAAAAACTTAGAGTTTATTTTAAATTCTTTCTTTATTTTTTGTGAATTTTTATTTTTTATTTTTTACAAAAACAACTAGTTTCGAGCAGATCTGCTCATCATCAGGTTAATTTAAAACTAAACATGAATTATAAAGTTTAAAAATTTAAAAATTTGGACCAAATATTTTCGTCTGCATAAAAATTAAAATTATTAACTACATGAACATTCTTGATGTACATATTTTATATACAAACACAGTTGTGGTTATATACTAATTATATAATCATAAATGTCGTTGCGCTTTATTTTGTCGTTAAGCAAGTCGTCGTTGTTTCTGTGTTTGTATATTTCTATCTCTTCATACCTATCCATCGTGCTGCTTTTATTAATTCGATGCAATACAGATAGATTGCTGTCAAAATTAGTGAATGTGTGATTTTCGTTTTTTATGTGCAGTGCATAATTCGATTTGATAGATGTTGTTGGTTTTTTAATTTCTTGTATGTGTTCTTGGAATCTTGTCTTAAAACTTCTCCCAGTTTGGCCGACATAAAATTTTGAACAATCGTTACATATTATTTTGTAAATTCCGGAATCATCTGTTTGTTTTGGTTTTTCTTTCAGGTTTTGGAGCATTTTGTTGTTGGTTATGAATGCTACAGTGTAACCATATTGATGAAATAATTTTTGTGTTATTTTGCTGTGTAGATGATTGTAATTCAGTGATATGTATTTCTTTATTTCTGTGGATTGCGTTGTTAGTGTGGTCAAATTTGATCGTTCTATTTTGTTTATTAATTTTTGATTCATGTTTCTTATTATGTTTTGGTTGAATCCATTCTTCTCAGCTATGTGTTTTATTGTGTTTAATTCTTTGAGGTAGTTCTCTTCTGTCATTGGGGTGTTGTTCAGTCTGTTGATCATGTGTGTGTATGCGGCATATTTGTGTTTTATCGGATGATTTGAACTTCTATTAATTGTATGATCTGTATGTGTTGGTTTTCGAAATATGTTGAAATCATGTTTATGTTCTATGTTTGTGATTGATAAATCTAAGAAGTGTATTTGTTTATCAATTTCTGTTTCAAGTGTAAATTGCAATTGTGGATGAATGCTATTGGTGTAATTCTTTAGTTGTGTTAACTGTCGTTGTGTGCCGTTGAATAGTATTAGAATGTCATCTACATACCTGTGCCAGTATATGATTTTCTCCTTAAGTTTATTTCTGTTGCTAAATATATGTGTGCATTCATAATGATTAATGAAAACGTCCGCGAGTGTTCCTGACAGAGGATTCCCCATAGCTAAACCGTAGTTTTGTTGATAAATTTTGCCGTCATATTGGAAATAATTTCGACTTGCTTAACGACAAAATAAAGCGCAACGACATTTATGATTATATAATTAGTATATAACCACAACTGTGTTTGTATATAAAATATGTACATCAAGAATGTTCATGTAGTTAATAATTTTAATTTTTATGCAGACGAAAATATTTGGTCCAAATTTTTAAATTTTTAAACTTTATAATTCATGTTTAGTTTTAAATTAACCTGATGATGAGCAGATCTGCTCGAAACTAGTTGTTTTTGTAAAAAATAAAAAATAAAAATTCACAAAAAATAAAGAAAGAATTTAAAATAAACTCTAAGTTTTTAAAATTAAATAAAATAATTAAAAACAATGTCCAAACACTTTAGAAAAGAGCTAAATTTGTATATGCAATTATCGAAGGTTACATAAAATTCGTTTAAATTATTTAAAGCTTCTCCTACTACTAAAATTATAGGTTGCAAACTTTGTCCTTTGGTCAAAAGCTTACTTTTTAAATTCGCGAGTTTTCGCTCTTTATCGTTAATTTTAGAAATGTGTATTAGAAAAACATCCTGGCGGTCAGCTATAGATGGGTTTAATATGGTCTTTTTACCGTTAATCACACATGAAATTTTTAACGGTTTACAAATAGCATGAATACTTAATGCTATTATTGCATCTACTGAATCTGAAAAGTTAAAACGAGTTTTAATTAGATTTTGGAAAACTTAAGTTCATACGTCATTTTCATTCAAATTCAAAATGAATAGTGCTCTGTACCTACCCTGATTGGTTTCATTAGTAATTAATTTTAGCATGTTGGAATTGGTTTTATCCTTCACCAAATTCCGAACATTCGACAAGAGATGCAATCTTAATCGATTCCATTTTTCCAGTAGTTTATTTTGCTTTCCTGGGTAGATTTTGGAAAAATCTCTTTCAATCTATAATAACGCAAAATAATATGGTAAATTCCAAAATATTTGCAAATTACAAAAAAAAAAAAAAATTGAAATCCATATACCTATTTCATTTAAAAGCCTCGAACCGTACATCACCTTAAGTGCTAAACACATCGCATCTTGTTTTTCCGAAAGATTTCCCAAATTTTTGGTTTATTTTAGCTAAAATCGTATGGAACTTGATCGCATGCATCAAATAATAATTTTTAATTTTAAAAAATCACGAATAATGTTTAATTGCAAGTCAATTGAATTTCAATTTTTTCTGTCAGAGAAATGTATTTCAAAAGCTAACTGAATATTTATTTGGATTTTTACAAATTTAAAATATATTGTATGGTACATTCGATCAAGAACCAGAAGATGTTAGCTGAAATAAAACGAGAATTCGGAAAATATTGTGCAAAACTAGTTAGTGCTCAAGGGTTATACCTTCGAGGCTCTAAAGTCAAACATAGCTTTCAAAATAAGAGAAGTTTAACAGGAAAATACTTACTAATGTATATCCCAAATAATTTTTTAATTGTTTAAATTTATTAAAAATTTCGATGTTATTGCTTGTAGACTTTATAATATTTTGTCGTCTCGTAAATGTTTTATCCCAGTGCAACACTACAGTTTCCCAAGGCTCCTCATTATACAAAAGCCACAAAAGCGATTCTTTGATATCAGCACTCTCTTCAGTATTTTCAGAAGCTGCAAGTTTTTTAAAAATAATTAACAAAAAAATAATAATCGTAAGTTTTCAATCAATAAATATTACTTATATTTGTTCCGTTGATGCTGGTGCAAGATTAGCTTGTTTTTCTTTCCTTAGTTTGAGTGAAAATGCCTAATGACCTTAATTTTGCTGCCTCATTGCTCGCTTTATCGTACAGCTTGCCTTTAGCGTTTTTAGTCTTCTGACCAGGTATGAAATAGTAATCCTGTAAGAGAGGTATTTTAAAAGTTAATTCAAATATGCAAATTAAAATTAATCTTACTCACTGTAGGTTCATTTGGAAACATCTGTAGAATTTGCTCATTATAATAATTTATTTCTTTAATTTGCATTCTTTTTTTCATATCAGTAAACTCTTGAACGATTACATTAAGTAATTGTTTTTTGTAAAAAGAAGTTAGCGGTTTGGTTTTCAGACCTAATATAGTTCGACCTGTATGTGTGGACTCTAGAATATTTTGTAGGTTGCGTGGGATTGCAGATACAACCTGATCTGAAGAACTCGATTTATTTAAATTCTGATTCTTTTCCATCCATTTCTCAATTGCGGAATTCATTGATAAAGTATCGTGGCCACAGCTACATTTTATTACATGAAGTGGATCTAAATTCTTAAAATGAAATTAGTAAATAAGCGTTTTGTAAATCGGTCTAGGTCTAGTTCATCTCCATATTTACATTATCACTTCGAAATTTATTTAATTTAATTCGAAAGTTAATTCGTTGACCAGGGGGTTGATCTTGGAATAAGTCTTTTATTTCTTCTTCATTTATTAGTTTCAAATGATCCAATGTAATTTCAGACTCTGACAAAGACAATAATAGATAATAAAATGTAAATTTAAATAAAATAATAATTATTTTCGGGGATGAAACCAAATATTCATGTCGATTATAGAATCCGCGGAAACGAATCAATCGCGGATCGAGAACTGCATATAAAAAAATAGGAAACAATTTGATTTCGATTTGTTGATACCTTAAATAAAGTTTGATTTCATCAAGGGGGCTTTATTTATTAAGTAGGTTTTGGTATAACCAACTTTGGCAGGCAATAGTTCTACACGTACTTTAACAAACTCTAATTTCAAAATGTGAGAGGTTATGACGAAAATAATTGATTTGAAAAGACATAATTTATATTTACTTGTAAGCAATTCAAATGCTTCCATAATATCGTATTGCGTACACCAATTATGGATTTCTTCATTGGAATTAACGCTCCATAATATTTCCATATTAGAATTAGACGCACTTACACTTTTAGAACTGTATTCTACATTTAAAACATTTTCACTACTATGTAAATTATTGTTATCTACAAAAATTTTGGCAAAATTAACGTATTGGTTGCAGTTATTATTATCAAAATATGGCGAACTGTCATTTGTACACGGTATATCACATTCAACACTTTTCCCACTCACTATATTTTCTGAATTTCCCGACATTTTTTTTACTTTGCTAACACTTTTGTCTTTGAAAGGAAAATATATTAAAATAACGCACAAACTAGGATTTTAAATAAATTAAATTAATGCACCGCACATCCTTTTCCAATAAAAACTAATTTAAAATAAATACATGACACATGAGGTTATAAATTGAACAAAAAAATAACGGAAAATAGTAAAAAAGCATTAAGAGGAATATAACATTTAAATGAATCTAATTAGATTTTAAATGATAGCCACATAAAATTTAAATAAATTTAACGTAGATTTGAACTGTTGCATTTCATATTAATTTCAGATGTTAGAAACAGTTTATTTTTATAAAGTATCCGGTACAATTTATTTTAGAAAAAAATCAATCTGGTTTACAATAAATTTAAAATTCATTACTTTTAAAAATTAAAGGATTATATATTGAAAGTAAGTTATATTTACATTTAAATTTAACTTATTTTATAATTTTAAATTCAAATGGTGTGTTCAGGTAAATATTAAGTTAATAGCTTGAAATGTATATAATTCGTATAAAATTTAATTGAATTTAGTAAAAATTATCTGAAGTTTTGTACGTTAATTTTAAAATGCGAAAATAGTAAAGATTACATGTACAATTTTTCTCAGTGCATAATTCATTTTCCTTTTCCAGAATACTTGTTTGCATCTTTAGAACCATGTCATATATTTTTGAGTTTATAGAGCGATTATTTTATATTTTGTTGATTTCGAATTTAAATTTTAACGTAAAACACTGTCACTTCATTGTTTAAAAAAAATGTTTTATATTGTTCCACTTTAATTTTGGCACTAACACCTTTTATATTCTTCGCAAAACTTTATTTCCAATCGCACTTCTGCCTGGAGGTATTGCGGTTGAGCCCCCAATTTATAGAATTATTGGTTTAAGGAAACTGTTTTTAATCAAACTCAAACTTTTGTTTGGACTTATCGCGTTTACAATCAATCACAAACTACCCTTTTCTCTTTTTGAATTTTTATTATATCTATTCTCATCCCGTTTTTACCAACACCAATTTTGAATGAACCTGTAATCTCTACATTGCGTGATTGTCGTGACCTTGATTTTATTTGCGTCGTCTAAAACTCCATAGTAACTCGAAGTAAAGGTCGAGTTACAATGGATCCGTCCTGTTCCGTTCCGCTTCTCCTTCCAAATTAGTTTTAGAAATTCTCTGTACATTTTGTATGAAGAAACGGAATGGTTAATTATAATAAAATGGAAAGAGACGGACGAGCTCATCCGTTTTTTCAAAAAGATTAGAATTTACGGAAAGACGGAACATCTTAACCAAACAAATCAAATTAATTTTTTTTTTTTTTGACATAACGTGAGAAGTAGGCTGTAGCTACATAGGGATTTTCGAATAAATAAATTCTATAATATTGTTTATACAAAACGTATAAATCAAAGAGAATTTTTAAAGATTTTAGAGTCTCGTAGTCTTCCATTTTATTTTTTTATTTGTTTTTCAAATGTCAGTTCTTTTAACAGACGGAACGGATGCAATGTAACCAACAAACAGAAAAGACGAGACGGAGAACGACGGAACGATACAAGACGGATTCATTATAACTCGACCTTTAGACTCAAAATAATTTATTTTTAAGTGGTAATTAAAAAAAATCAAAATATATTATAGTGAAGTTATCTGCTAAGCTAAGGCAAAGCGTTCCAAACACGACTGCAACATTTTAAAGCAGTATTGAAATTCAGTGCTGTCACTTTTTAACAATTTTCTGTTTTTGCCAAAAATGGCCTACTAACGCGGCTATTTTGATTGCCTTAAAGGTAAAAATTATTCATGTTTCACTTCCTTAAAGCGAAGTATTTTGTCAACATAACCTACAAATTACATGTTTGGCACGACTGTTTGGTATTTACCGAAGAAACTATAGCTCAAATGTACGTTACAAATTCAGAATACCTCTACCTCATCTGGTTTGAAAAGTACTTAAATATTCAATTGACAAGTCACATTAAAATCAATCGAGTATTTATATTATCTTGCGTAAAGCGTATTTGCGACCAAATGGAGGATATGCCCATATAAAAGCTATTTTGCCTTATATTTTTTGCAATGTGTTTTCCATTATATTTTGTGTGTATTAATGGTTTTATTACATTTTTTTCGAGATGCTTGAATAGTACCTTTCTACAAAACATCCGCAAACATATCTTACATTCGTCCTCGTTTTATGAAAACAACATGATATTTACGTTGAAAATTTTAGTTTTATTTTCTTAGTTGTATTTGAATTTCTAAATACAGTGCTTGGGCGTTTTATTTGAATGGGCGTTTTATTTGATTTTTTCCCTTCATTTTCAAAATGTTCCTATTTTCTGCTACTCCCGAATAAAGCACCTATGCGTTTTTTACGGTGGAAGACAGTAGTCGTAGAAATATTAACTATGTCGAAGTAGCCCGAATTTTACTGAATTGTAGTAAGCGTAAATTTAAAATGACACTGCATTTTGTTTTGTTACTTGAAGTTTTAATTTTGATGAGTCAAATTGGCATTCAACTAAAACAAAAAAAATGGAGAATGATGATTTAATCGGCACGCCACCTGTAATATGTGAGATAGTGAAATATTTCTCTTTATATTATTACACTAATACTGGGTTTCCATCGTCATAGTATAATAGCATAATAGTATTATACTATTATACTATAACGATGGAAACCCGAAGTTGGTAGTATAATAGTTTATTATAATATTTCATTATACTAGCTATCAAAAATATAATAGTTAGCAAATTGTAATTTTAACAGTGCAATCATGGCAGTGTCTAGGCTTGTTTGAATTCTTTTTCAAACTAATTTTTTTTTGGCTGCGGTTGTAGTGTGTTTTTTATATTTTTTATATTACTTGAAGTAATATTTATCAGGTAATTTTAAAGATGCATAAAATATGGGTTTTAATAATTTTTCGCTATCAAAATAATGAATTGCGTCCAAGTTCCCATACAAAAATATAAAACGATTTTAACTTCACACCAAATGATGGAAACACGATAGGGAAAAATAGTATAATAGTATTATACTATTTTGCTATTATACTATTGACGATGGAAACGTGGTATAATTTATATTTTTTTTTTTTTTTTTTTAAATGAAAATAATTCTGTTTTATTATTTCTTTTTTAATTACAATCTAGTCTAAGACTAATAAGCAATTTTATTCTAACTTAAATTACTACATTTTACTGAAATTTAAGGGTTCATCCATCGATGTACTCCTTAGTTTTGATATTTATGATTTGATCGCGCTTTTGTCGTGCGCTAGATAAAGATTTATTTTAACTGATTTACACTAACTCAAAAGGCTTTACTCTTTTGAGCCTTCTAACTAAATCCGTATTATCCAGTAGCTGGTTGGCCTCTATGTTGACATGGTGAAGTAGCCGTTGTTCATGACTTCTAGCAAATTTCATAATTTCGGTTTTGATGAGTTCTATGCCCAGATCTTTGTGGATGTCGCTATTTCTGACAAACCATGGTGCGTTGACGATGCTTCTTAGCACTTTGTTTTGGAATCGTTGGATAATATCCATGTTGCTCTGCTTGGTACATCCCCACAGCTGTATACCATAAGTCCAAACAGGCTTCAATATTTGCTTATAAAGCAGAAGTTTATTAGGGATTGATAAATGAGAGTTTCTTCCCAGTAACCAATACATTTTTTTGTATTTTAATTCCAACTCGCCTCTTTTCTTTTTTACATGAGCTTTCCAGCGAAGTTTAGCGTCTAATGTCATACCAAGATATTTGGCAGTGTTTGCATGTAGTATTTCTTGATTATTTAAATATACTGGTTTATGAACTAATCTCTTGTTCGTAAAGTCAACATGTACAGATTTAGTTTCATTTAGTTTTATGCGCCATTTTTTTGTCCAATTGTGTACTTGCTCTATGGCGTTTTGTAATTGCTCTGCTGTATCTGAGTTGTTGTCACCTACTGCCATGATAGCTGTGTCATCGGCGAAAGTGGCTATCATGTTGTTTTGTGGGATTGGGACATCTCGGGTGTATAGTAAATACAGAAGTGGCCCAAGTACACTTCCTTGTGGAACTCCTGCTTTTATTCCCTTAAGCTCTGAATATTCATCTTCTTGCTTAAGCCTGAAATATCTTTCCGTTATATATGATTCCAGTATTATGCTGTACTGTTTCGGTAGGATTAATTTGAGTTTGTAGATTAATCCTTCGTGCCAAACTTTATCAAAGGCCTGCGCTACATCAAGGAATACTGCTGAACAAACTTTTTTCTCTTCTAAAGTCTTCTCAATAATATTGGTTATTCTATGCACTTGATCGATAGTTGAGTGCTCACTGCGAAAACCAAATTGGTGATTCGGAATTAGATTATTTTTTTCAGTTATTAGTTTAAGCCTTTTTAATAGTAGCTTTTCAAAGAGTTTGGACATTATCGGCAACAACGATATAGGCCTATATGATGTTATTAGATGTGGCGGTTTTCCTGGTTTGGGAATCATGATGACCTCAGCCACTTTCCAAAGTTTGGGTACATATTTTAACCTAAATGCGGCGTTTATGATATTAGTTAACTTTACCGTAGCTTTTCCCGGTAGCTGCTTTATTATTTCTCCGGTAATCAGGTCAAACCCTGGTGCTTTCTTTAAGTTTAAATTGTTTTTAATTTCATTTGCTACTTCAGTAGTCGATGTAGGGGTGACATCTTCGAGAATTTGTGTTATGTTTTCATCCAATATTTCTCGTAATTGACATTCATGAGGTTGAAATATATTTTCAAGATGATTGGCAAAACCTTCAGCTTTTTCTTTGTTTTTCCTTGCCCATGTTCCATCCATTTTCCTGATAGGATGGATCGGCATTGTTGGCCTTTTCAGAGTTTTAGTTGCTTTCCAAAGCGAATAATCCGTACTACTATCATTCGTTAACTTACTTAAGTAGAAATTAACTGACTCATTTTTTAATTTCTGAATTTCTCTTGTTAATTGTTGAGTAAGATTATTTAGTCTTTTTTTGTCCTGTGGAGCTCTAGTTTGGTGCCATTTTTTTCTGGATTTGCGTTTATCCCTAAGGATATTTCTAATTTCTATTGGATAGTTATTTCCTTTTAGCCTTGATTTGATTTCTGGAGTACTTTCCCATGCTGATTGTTGAATATCTGTAATGAACTTTTCTACTTCTATGTCCAGTTGATCCATAGTTTTTAAAGGAACTTTCAAAAGTATTCTTTGTTCCAGGTGTACTTTGAAACTTTCCCAGTTCGTATATTTGTTGGTTAATACTGGATTATTCCCTTTTTGGATGATATACTCGCTTAGAGTTAGGACTATTGGAGAATGATCTGAGCTCATATCTTGGCTTTCTTCAAGTTTCATAAAATTATTAGAAATATTTTTGGTTATAAAAAAATCGATCAGGTCAGGTATTTTCCCTGGGTCAGTTGGCCAATATGTAGGTTTACCTGTTGAAATGGATTCACATCCATTTTCTTTGATGGCAATCAATAATTCTTTTCCTTTAGTGGTAGTTAATCTAGAACCCCAGTGAGTATTCTTCGCATTGAAGTCACCACCTATTATGAACCTTTTTCCCAGACGCTTAAAGAACTCTGAGTATTGTTTGCTTTTAATTGAATGTCTTGGTGGACAGTATAATCCTGCCACAACAATAGGAAAGTTTTCCGTTTTTATATAAACCACTGTGGCCTGAATTTCTTCTTTTCCGTACTTTGCTTCTTCAAAATGTTGGATATTTTTTTTAATGATGACTGCACTTCCTCCTCTGGCTGAATTATCTGGATGAATAGTGTGATATATGCAATAGCCTTTAAATGTTATGTATGATTGCTTAGTAAAATGTGTTTCCGAAATAAGACACACATCTATATTCTCAATGTCGAGGACTGCTTGTAGTTCTTGCTGATGCCGGAGCAAACCATTAGCATTCCATGACATGATTTTCATTGTGTTGTTCATTTTTGTGTTGATTTGGGTCTAGCTCCCAATGCTCTATCTTCCAATTTTTGTAGCCTCTCATCAAATTTTGTTAATTTCATGAGAATATCTTGTAATGTTTGACTGATGTCTACATCTTTAGATTTTTGCTGGGGTTTATTGACTACGCCACTTGTTACTTCAGCATATGTAACACCTTCAGTTCTTAGTTGGCGGCCAAATGGTTGCCCATTGTCTTGTTTTGCATGCCTCTCATATCGATTTGACTGGCCATACATTTGAGTTTTATTCATCCTTTGGTTTTTCATTTTCTGAATTTCCTTTGCAACAATACATCCTCGATAGTTAGCAGGATGACCTTGTCCACAGTGTACACATTTAAGTTGAGCTTGTGGATTGTCGCATTTTCCAGTTAGGTGGTGTCCGGCACATTTAACACACCTTGGAAGTTTGCCACAATATCTTTGCGTATGTCCATATGCCTGACACTTTTGCCATTGCGGAATTAGTTTAGACTTTCTAAGTGGTTGAATTTCAACTTTGCAACCCAATAAACTAGTGATCTTATATATTTTAGTTATATTTTCGTCACAACTGAATGTTAGTACAAACATGTCTAGCTTCTTTTTATTTCTCCAGCTAACTTTGTTCATTACGCTGATTATTTTAAATTGTTTCGATGATAATTCTTCTTTAATTCGTTCTGGGCTACATGTATGATGTAAGTTCCTTGCCATAACTCTGATTGGCCTTTCTTGTTTATTTTCATACGTGTGAAAGATAAATGAGCCTTCGGTCAAAGTTTTCACTACGTTTCTATATGCATCGACGCTATTTACGTTGATGCTTATTTTATTTTGATTCATCAATTTAGTGATGAATGATTCTTCTGAAACACTCGCCTTAATTATATCATAGAAAACGTGATAATTTTTAACATCATCTACTATGATCGGTGGTGGGGGAGGTGTTTTTTTATCTGTTTTGATATTTGTCTCAACTTTTTGAGGCTGAGTGTTTTGATCCAGAGTTTGTGGTTTTTGTGGTGGTGACGGTGTATTATTTAACCTTCTCTTTTTACTTTTTCTAGACTTAGCACGAATCCATTCTGTTTCTTTAGCTAAGTCTTCCTCATCGGTTTGATATTCAACGTTTTTATTAACATTAGAATTGGTGTTTTGTTTCTGTATTATTGATGATTCGGTTGGACATTTAACATTGTTGGCGTTAAGTTCGGTATTCTGGTTCTGCTTCATTGATGGCTTAGCTTGAGTTTCGTTCTGCTTTAATTGCATCATTTCTTTTTTTAGTTCGTCAATTTGTTGTTGTAAATTGAGAATAATAATGCTTTGCTGATTTTTCTCATCAGTTACTTTTTGCCATTGTTTGTATAACGTTAGCTCTTTTTCTGAAGTACCACTTTCAAGAATAGATGTTTCACCATAGTTATATGAGGTTGTTATACTTGCTTGTTGGGGTGCTGCTGTTGCGCCCTTATTATTTTGGAATCGTTCCATGTTAAAATTTTCAGATGAGAAATTAAAAGTTTTCTCAGGAGATCTAGCAACGTTTCCTCCCTTGTGGAACGGGCTATTTACTATTTCCATATTTTTGTGTATGCAAGGATCGGCCCTCCCCAGAATCCTTAGGGCCAGTCTCATCAGAGAGTGGATTGCCCAATATTTCTATTGGTTAACCACCTGGGGTATTTTTTCCTTCTGTTTTATTCATTGCATATTGTATATTTATAGTGTAATCCACTCGCCTCTAGTATTTAGCCGATTTCAAAATCGTTGCCCGGGTGTCACCACGAGGAGGTATACTAGACACATTTGGTGGCCTCTACATAGTTGCAGAGCTGGAATATAGTTCACGAAAGTCGTGGCTATAAACGGTCAACTCCTACCCTATTGAAGCGCACCCCCAACACCCACTAATTTATATGTTTATATATTTTTATACATGGTATCTTGTAAATTTTATTTGGATTTGTTTATTTGTATCAAAATCTATACTTTATCAATATGGGAAATAATCATTATCTCCCTATCCATTTAATCGCATTACATCTAGCTCTAGCGTTTATTTTTCATTATTAACTAATGGTTGTAATGATACACACATCGGTGAATCAATGATGCTTTATTTCAGTGCTACCAACCTAACATACATATGTATATATAGTATAACATCAGTAATCATCATTTACATTACATCTCCCTTTTTATATAAGATTATGAACTTACAGCTTACAATTCAAAATAAAGCATACTTATAAGTAATACTTTGATATGCCTAAACATTAATTAATAATTTCAATTTCTTACTCTACTACCGCTTATAATATCAACAAGAATAAACTAAGACAGCAATCGTTATTTCCCAATACGAATACAATTCAATAATAACGAATGGATTGAAATTTTAAATTATTGTGGAAATTATAAGTCTAGTCTATTTATTGGCTTAACCAATCTACCGGATCTAGTTGTCTTCGAAATGTTTGAACTTGATGGGATATTAATAGTTTCGGGTATTTCCCTGTTACCAGCATTGGTAATTGCTTCCGAATGTGATGACGTAGGAACCTCTGTATTATTTACTTGTGCAGTTTGATTTGAATTCGTTTCAGTGACTGTTTCATCAAGATCTAATAAAGCTTTACTGGGAAAGTCTGCTTTTGTTTTATTTGATGTATGCATGATTTCGTCGCAAGTTTTATCCTTGATTAGTTTGAATTATAAGTGATCGCGGATTTCTTGATACATCAGTTACTTTTGCTCCAACCCACTCACGATGATTAACTTGAACTCTGACGTTATCGCCCTTAGTTGGCAAGTCACTGCGTTTTTTCGAATGTTTATCTGCGTACAATTTTTGTTTCGCTCTGTTTTCTTTAATGTGTTGTGATACCTCGTTGAATACTTTTGGCTTAAGTAACTCTTTGTCATATATTAACTGAGAATTAGTAATTCGACTTTGCAATTTTTGATTTGGCGAAATATTACCCAAACCAGGCGTATTGCGATGATTCAATAGTGCGATATATAAATCAGTATTATCCATGATACACTTTTTTATCATATTTTTCGCAGTCTGGATATATCGTTCTGCTAATCCATTTGCTCGAGGAAACCCTGGACTCGATGTACGATGTTCGAACTTCCCATTTCTAGCGAAATCTTTGAATAGTTTTGACGAATATTGCGTTCCATTGTCCGATACAACAATTTCTGGTGCTCCATGTACTGAGAAAATACGTTTTAAAAATGTTATCACTTCTTCTGATGTGGAATTATTCAGTTTTTCTACGTCGAAGAACCCAGAATAACTATCTGCCAAGACAATATAATTATTTCCGTGTATAGTACATATTGTGGATATTGTGGAACCTCTTTTGACATTATTGGCTCCCTAATATTTCTTTTTTGTGTTTTTTGACATGTTAAACACTTTTCAACATAGTTCTTGATGTCATTGTTCATGCCATACCAGTACAGAGATTATCTGGCTCTGTTTTGGCAGGATTGTATACCTGTATGACCTTGGTGGATACAACTTAACATTCTGTTAATTTGACTGTGTGCGGCACGACTACTTTGTGACCTTTGAAAATAAGTCCTTTATAAGTGGATAATTCTTCTCTGAAATTCCAATATTTCTGTACTTCTTTTCCGATTTTGTTTCGATGTTCTAAAATCGGCCAACCAGTTGTAATTGTTTTTGTTAGAGATTGTAGCTCGTTATCTTGTTGTGTTGCTTCCACCATGTCTGTGTAGCATTCCTGTATCATAGGCAATATTATTTGAATTTCGAGATTGCGTTCATCGTCATCTGTTGAAGTTTCATTGATGCAGTCTCTGCTTAACGTATCTGCCAAATATAATTCAGTACCTTTTTTATATGTTACCTTAGGATTGTATTGAATAACTTCTAACAAAATCCGTTGAAGTCTTGGAGGTGCACTATGGATCGATTTCTTGAAGATCGACTCCAAAGGTTTATGGTCTGTTTCGATGGTTAACCGTTTACCATACACACATACTCATGAAATTTATTGCACCCGATTTTGATCGCCAGCGCTTCTTTTTCAATTTGTGGATACAGTTGTTGACATTTTGTTAAAGCCTTTGTTGCATATGCTATAGGACGTCCATCTTGAATCAGAGCAGCCCCCACAGCTTTTGAACTAGCATCTACTGTTAGTAAGACATCGTTATTGACATTGTAATATGCGAGTACCGGTGATGTTTTCAATAGTATTTTGATTTTTTCAAAAGCGCTTGTATGATGTGCTTCCCAATTCCAAACAACGTCTTTGCTTAGTAGTTCTCGTAATCGATCAGTTATTGATGACAAATTAGGAATAAATTTATGGAGGTATGTTACCATTCCCAATATTCTTTGCAATTCTTCCTTATTTGTTGGTTGTTTCAATCTATTTATAGCCTCGACCTTATCCGGATCAGCTTCGATACCATTAGCCGTTAAAATGCTTGTGGACATCGCTATCTGCTGATTTGGCCCAGCCTTTTTTACTTGAGGCGGAGATAAGAATATCACAATTTCACTTATTTTTCACATCACAATATTTTAACACTTTTTCAGAAGTAATAAGTTAATTATTTAAATGTTTACTCGGTGGTACGAAAATTGCAACTGGTGAGACCATAATGATTTGCATTTGTGTGACGATATCTGTGAAAGAGACTAGGCGTGAGATACTGTTGAGTGGAATGTTTGTCCCTAGTAGGTTCAAGTAAGGTACTTCTCCTCTATAAATGGATTACCAAATTTCACATGCGTTTCGGTTATGAGTTTAATTAGATTGTCCAACTGCCCTGCCTCAATACAGGGTGTCATAGTTAGTTTAATTGGAACACTTGATCTTACAGAAACTTGATTGACGAAACCTTCAGAAGAAAACGCAGGATTCGCAGAGCTTTTCGTCGAAATTTCGTTAGGTGCAAGAGTAGGTAATAGTGCAACCGCAATTGAACTTAGGGCAGGGTGTGAATTGTCTTCTGCCAAGCCTTCAATGGGTATGTTCTATAAGGTTTTATTAAGGGTCGAGTCGTCACTCCGGATCTGTAACTCCGGAATATCTGCCTTCACCGTAATAACCGCGAATAAATTTTAAGATAACCTTCATTATTTGTTACATTGTATAATTCTTGTATCATAGGAGTTCAATACTCTGTAATTTGGCCTGGTACCGATCTCACGTTTTGGACTTTTACGAGCTGCAAGGTTGCCAAGTCACATTGCACGTATTTGTCAACTAACATAGTAAATCCATTTTATTAATTTACACGAGGACCAAGCAGCTGCATACAACGTTACAACAATTTAAATTTAGCATCCCAATTACTTGTTGACAAACACACTAGTCGAAAATATACTGTGAAAGAAATGCAACAGGGATGTAATCGGCTCAAATATTAAGTCGTTACACATTGGATGTCTTTCAAGCAGAGGCTCTTGCCATAGAAGTATGAGTATTTTTCAACGGCTCAAAAAGAAACAATGGAAAACCAGGAGAAATTTAAACTCGGACAGCCAGGCTGCACTGTTTGGAGCCAAAGCTGCTCCATTTTTTAATTGTAACACCAAAAACTGGGTAGAGAAAATAAAATTAATCGGCAATACGGATTCTTCGCTAAAGTAAACGAAATTTCTTTCGAAATGCTGAGCTACAAATTTAGGAGTATAGGTGCCCTTTAATTACTTCGGTCTAAAAAGACCAAAGTATTGAAATCCTGTCAAAAATGATCAAAAATTTGGTTGGTCCAAAACACAATTTTCTCGACGTTTTGAAAGTCCCGGAGTATAAAAAAGCAAAAAAAAAAAAAATGCCCGTCCGTCTGTCTGGATGTCTGTTGGTCTAGTACCCATGGTATCTCGAGAACGGCTTGTTCGATTTAGAATTTTTTTTTTTTGCCAATCTGTTTCTCTGGTCAAGGCCGAGATTCGAAAAGCTTTTGGAACCTGTGCGTCAAGAGGGTCGGGTACCTGCCATACGAATTGAACCAAAATACATATGGTTATAGAAATATTTGAATATTGAGTTGGGTGTTGAGTTTGGAATTGAGTTCAAGTTGAGTTGGAGTTGAATTGGGATTGGGTTAAGATATAGTGAGCAGTTCACCAATTTTTTATATATGCTGGTTTGAGGATTGAGTTGAAAGAGAGTTTGCGGTTCGGTTGAGGGTTGAGTTGGGGGCCGTTTGCTGGTTGAATTAGGGTTGAGATGGTTGAGCAATTTGTAAAATAAAGTTAGTTTTTATATGTATGTACAACATATGTGTATGTTATTTAAACAAATCCACACGACGTGACCGATTTGAACCAAACCTTACACAAATATTGTTTAAGACTCAATAAAGGTCACTGTTAATACCTCAAACCTCAATTGAACCTTTTACATTTCAACCTAAACCTTTAGCAAATTAAATGAATAGACAATTAGGATGGAACTTATCTATTTCTTAACTGCTTTTCGTGAAATTTGACATCCGCGATAGAAATGAGATTCTAAAATGAGTTTTGGATGAAATTCTGGACTATATAGCCAAGTATGTAGGAACATGCCTATTTCTCAGCCAATTATTATGAAATTTGACAAGTGCGTTGGAAATGGGATTCTAAAATGATTTTTGGATGAAGCTCTGGAATATGGCCAAGTACGATGTAACTAGCCTATTTCGCAACCAATTATTATGAAATTAAGCTTGTTTGAATTGACGCCTAACTTAACCTCCAACTCAACCCCAAACTCAATACCCAAAAAATATCCAACTCATTATTCAAACCAGTATATATAAAGTATTGGTAAATATTTCTATAACCAAGTAATGGTAAAGGTGATGGTGATGATGAATGGTGATGGTGATTGTGATGGTGATGTCGTTGGATTTTTGTGATTTTGTTGGAGATTACGCTGGGATTGAAATGGATGTTGACTTGGAGATTGAGTTAAGATTGAGTAAGGGACTAAGGGGTTCAGTTAGGGATTGATTGATTCGGGAGTTAGTTTGAGTTCCCTTGATATAATCTCACGAACGCACGTAATACAGACCGAAGTTCTGATCACCTCGTGAGATTTCAGCCCTTTATATTTTTCCAGTTACAGTTGCTCCCTCGCAGTAACTGAGCGTAGTTTTGTGTGTAGGATAGTCATTGCCCGATAGGCACTTAATTTTTAATGACAATCCTTAAAGATGGGAAAGATTGTGTTAAACAAAGATGGGAAAAATTGTGTTGCCGTTCGATGGCCACAATTGGAATTCTATCTGGGTATCTTTAGTTTTGCATAAACCTTATGAAGAAGCTGCTGATCTTTAATTGATAATAAATTAACAAAGATAGATTATTATGGTTATTCCGCAAATTTCCACAAACAACACATCTGACTAACCTCAATTCTGTTGTTATCGCTCGCTATATACGAGTATAGTACATAACGTGTTTATAAAAAACGAAACCAGTCATAGTTAGTATATCCAGTATATGCATGCATACACATTGCCTTTAAATTTTTGCTCTTCCATTGGAAAATTTTGTACATACATACACAAAAATCACAAAACAAAAAATCTAAAATGAAATGGATGCGGAAAAACGAAAAAAAGTTCACCCAAAATCAATAAATGGGGGGATAGAAAATATGTGCAGTATTTTATGGTTTCAAAATCCATTACTGACTGAAATAAAACGAAAAAGGCTTTTCAATGGCTTCATTTATTAAAAAAATAAAAAATAAAATTGTTATTTTCATTTTTGTTGTGCTTTCAGTTTTCCAAACACATAACATGAAATATACATATATCCATCTCTATTTTCTTATACATACATACATATACTAGTATGTTCATATTTATGCGCTGTACAGTAGTTATGTAGGTATACAACATGTATTACATCTTATGTAGTTTTTGCTTAGTGAAAAAAAAAATTCTTATAAATACAATTCAAGCAGGTAAAAATAGAAATAACTGTAAATAAATATTTTCCAACATAATTCAGTATAAAAGGAAAACCCATTTCATTTTCCTCTTCTTCATCATCTTTGAATGTTACATAAGTTATAAATACTTATGTACATATTCTAATTACTACCCTCTTGTGCCTATTTATGAAGAGAATTTTTTTTTTTTTTTGTATTTTAATTAAGAATGTCAGATGTATTTTCGTTTCATTACATACGATTCAATGGAATAACTGAAATAATAAAAGAAAGTAGTTGGACCGAGAGGGTGTGGTGTGGTTTCTTTTGTTTAGGGTAATTCAGTGTATAATTGTTTTTAATTAAATAATATTTTAGTCTTTAGTCTTTTTGTATTATTTTACAAGCATTATCTGTCGTATATTAGCTCGATATTTTTAGATCAACTACGGAAACGTAATATAAGGCTGGTGGCTCCCCACAACAAATTCGTCAAAACTTTTTTTTTACTTAAACCGCTTTGAGGCCAAAGTCACATTATAGCAAAGCAAACAAACAGTTTTAGACAAAACATTAAATAATACATTATAGATTGCCTTGTTTTAGCTAATCTGGTGTGTACAAGCCTAATGCCCTATAGACAGAGAGTGATTTAAACAATCCGATTTAACTAAACTCGTTCAAGTACTTCATGCAAAAAAATGCGATTAGCTAAAACTGAGATTGACATACTAGGAGGGAACTCGAAAAATTCACAGTGTGCCAAAATATTGCCTTTTACCTTGCTTGTTTCATTTTACTTAAACCACACCGAACAAAATGGCCGATAATTGAATAATTATTGCAATTTTGCGTAAACTAATAAAAACTCTCTAAAATTAGGCTCCTCATGCCATCTCTTCAACCAGAAGAGTTGGTTAAATCATCATCATAGGCTGGTGACTTTATATAATTTATAAGTGACACCGAATTGATGCGCTCTCTTTGTGTATTTTAGGGAGTCCTCTAAATTTTGGTGCGATCGGTTTTATCATTTTTAATCTAAATTTGGTGTTTCCATCTATTACGCTGTTACTGTTGTTTATTCCATTGTTTATTGTCTCTATTGGGTTATCTAGAATTCTAAACATATATTTTTGTCACCGATGTATTGGTCACCGTTAAAATCCGATAAGTTCGGAAATGTAAACCGTTCAATTTGAAGTTTGAGATATTAACAGTGAACTTTCTTAAGTCTAAAATAATATTTGTGTACAGTTTGGTTCAAAACGGTCAAGGCGTTTGGATTTGTTTAAATATCATACACATATGCTGTACATACATACAAACACTCACCAACCCCAGCTCAACCAAAATTCAACTCGGAAACGGCCCGCTAACTCTCTTTCAATTCAATCATCAAACCAGCATATATAAAAAATTGGCCAACTGCCCACAATATCTTAATCCAACCACAACTCAACTCCAACTCAACTTCAACTCAACCCATAAAATTGACCCCTAACTTACATAAAAAATTGGTAAATATTTCTATAACCAGGTGTTTTGGGTCAATTTGTATATGGCAGGTCTCTGCCGACCCTCTTGACGTACAGGCTCCAAAAACTTTTCAAAACTCCGCCTTGGCCACAACAAAAGATTGACGAAAAAAAAAAATTTAAATCGGATAAGCCGGGTACAGACATTCAGACTTATCCAGCCGTCCAGACAGATGGACGGACATTTTTTTTTTTTTTTTTTTTTGCTTTTTTAGACTCAGGAACTTTCAAAACGTCGAGCAAAGTGGTTTTGGATCAACCAAATTTTTGGTCATTTTCGAAATTAATAAAAACTAAAATCTTCGATAATCACCTCGATCTAAAAAGACCAAAGTATTGAAATCCTGTCATTTTTTGGTCAAAAATGACAGGATTTCAATACTTTGGTCTTTTTAGATCGAGGTGATTATCGAAGATTTTAGTTTTTATTAATTTCGCATTTGTATTCTTATCTTAGTTAAAATAATTTATTGTCTTGTGTTTGTGTTGGGCATTTGTCTCCATTGTGAGATCAGACACGCCAGTTGGTATTGACTGCTGTCAAGCACTTTATTGTAGTTGTGGCTACGTTTACAATATGCGGTTACATGGTTTTAGGGTAAATGTCGTGACATCCCTCTTTTTTCGTTTTTTTTTTTTTTTTCAAAATCATAATACCTATAATTTTACGACTAATTCAATTTTTGAAAATTATAATATAAAACTTAAATTTTACTACTAATTCATATGTACCAAACTGCTTAATTTAGAATCAATTTATAAGTCTAATTTAACTGGTTTCCTGATGATTCTTCCAAGTCTGTTAATGATTGAGATGGATTTGGCTCATTACATTGTAGTGATGAATTATTTTTTGAAATGTTTATATCTTCGTTAGTTGGCTGAACATTCGATGTTCCATCAGTATCAGGATGATATGATAATTTCACTGGTACTGGTATGTTTGCCTTGGTCCTATTCAATTGTGAAGAATTTCTTCTGTATGTTTTTCCTTCGTTCGTTTTAACGATATGGAATCGTGGTGCTTCCAAGTTCTTTATAACTTCTCCTGAAACCCAATTTATGTGCCCTATTTGAATAGCTATTTGGTCCCCTTCTTTTAATTCTTCCTTAATTCTTGTGTGATTATCGGCGTAGTATTTTTGTTTTAATCGACTGTTCTGCAGGTTTGTTGATATACGTTGTTTATCACCTTTGGTTGAAGTACTTCTTTTGATGTTGGTAATAAAGATTTTGTTATTCTGCTCATTATTCGTTGATTTGGGGATTGCAAATTTACGTTTTTTGGTGTGTTTCTGTAATTCAGCATTGCTAAATTTAAATCTGTGTCGTCTTTGCTGCATTTTTTGAGAAGCATCTTTGCTGTTTGTACAAAACGTTCTGATAGTCTGTGTATCTGCATTGGATTTGAATAAGTCCGATCCAACTATTTGGAATGGATATTGTAAAATCTCCTTTACTATGGTTGGTTCTTTCGGTTGATTTCGCTGTGTTGATTGACAAACTTGGCATTTTTCAATTTGATTTATAATATACTGGGCCAAGTTTTTCCAGTAAACCGACTGACGAGCTCTTCTTATTGAACTTTGCATACTAAGGTGACCTTGATGGTTTACTTTTAGTATATAGTTGATTAATGAATTGGGTATTATTATTTTGCTTCCTTTGAAAAGAATCCCATCATAGTATGAGATTTCATCCTTGAAATTAGAGTAATGTTTTATGTTTTCCGGAATTTGTTTGGTTATCTTCAGGCCAACCATTAAATAGATAATATAGGATTTTTTGTAATCCTTCGTCCCTTTGTATTTCTTGTCTCAAATTGTTGTTGAATTCTTTCGACATCGGTAGTATTAGATGTATTTACAAGTTGTCTTCCTTGTTGTTATTACTTTCTTTTACTCTAGTAAAATAAAGTATAGTAATCATGAAAATTTTGGACCTTGAGATTTTTAGAGATTTATCTGTTTTGAGGTCCCCTGAGTCCGAAAAAGTGAGTTTCGAAATGGTGTCTGTCTGTCAGTCTGTCCGTCTGTCAGTCTGTCAGTCTGTCCGTCTGTCAGTCTGTCAGTCTGTCTGTGTCCTCTCCACAGCCCAGATGGTTTAACCAATCGAACTGAAACTTCATATTTAAGCTTTTTTGATAAATTGGGAGGTCCCAGTGAATTTTATTCCAAATCGGTTAACCGGAAGTGGCCACTCCCTTGGTCCAGAAAATTTATTTTGCAAATATCTTAAAAAGTATAAGATTTATAAAATACTACTGAAAACAAAATGTTTCTAAAAATTAAAAACAAATAAAAATAAAAAAAAAAAAATTTAAAAAAAAAAATTAAAAAAAAAAATTTAAAAATTTAAAAATTAAAAAAAAAAAATTAAAAAAAAAAGTTATAAAAAAAAGTAAAATGTCTCAAAATTCTCTGTTCGTAAAAGAAAGTCGTGTGTTGGCCACATCTCAATTTTTTCTTCGTTATTACAATCTCTGCTTAGTGTATCTGGAATGGGTATTTCGTTGCCTTTTTTATAAACTACTATTGGCGCATATTTTTGAACATCAAATATTATTCTTTGAAGTCTGGGTGGTGCCCTCTGCAACAGTTTTACTTTCTTTTACTTTAGTAAAATAAAGTATAGTAATCATGAAAATTTTGGACCTTGAGATTTTTAGAAATTTATTTGTTTTGAGGTCCCCTGAGTCCGAAAAAGTGGGTTTCGAAATGATGTCTGTCTGTCAGTCTGTCAGTCTGTCAGTCTGTCAGTCTGTCAGTCTGTCAGTCTGTCTGTGTCCTCTCTACAGCCCAGATGGTTTAACCAATCGAACTGAAACTTCAGATTTAAGCTTTTTTGATAAATTGGGAGGTCCCAGTGAATTTTACTTCAAATCGGCTAACCGGAAGTGGCCACTCCCTTGGTCCAGAAAATTTATTTTGCAAATATCTTGAAAAGTATAAGGTTTACAAAAAACTACTTAATACAAAATGTTTCCAAAAATTTTAAACAAATAAAAATAAAAAATAAAAAATTAAAAAAAAAATTAAGAAAAAAATTTGTTTCTCAAAATTCTCTGTTCGTAAAAGAAAGTCGTGTGTTGGCCACACCTCAATTTTTTTGAATATGGACTCTATAGTGATTTATGGTCGGATTCTATGGTAAGTTTTTTTCCATATATGTATACATATATTGGTGAAATTTCGAGCACGCGAATCGTATTGCAGCTGCTTCCTTTTCGATTTGGGGATAGTTCTCTTGCGCTTTTGTCATCGCTTTTGTTGCGTGCGCTGTTGTTAATCTACCCTTAAGTTCTTTGGATGCGTTTTCTTGGTCAATTTCCCAGCCAAACTGTATATCCTTGTGTAACAATCTTCTCAAGGGTTCTGTTATTTTAGATAGATTAGGGATAAATTTGCCTGAATACGTGGCCATTCCTAGTAGCCTTTGTAGCTGTTTTTTATTTGTAGGTGCATTCAATTTGTCTATTGCTTCGATTTTTTTCTCGTCTGATTTGATTCCTTTTTCTGTCAATATATGCCCTAGAAATTTCATTGTGCTTTTATTAAATATACACTTGCTTCTATTGAGCTTTAGGCCGGAGTCGCTGAGAATTTTTAATACTTGTTTTGTTGTATCTTTTAAATTTGCTTCATCCGCGTCGTGTATTAAGATGTCATCCATCGATACTTCCACATTATCTAATCCGCCTAATAGACTTGACATTACTTCTTGGAATATTTCTGGAGCTGAGCATAATCCGAATGGTAGCCTAGTACAACAATACCTTCCCCATGAAGTAGCGAAAGTGAGATAATTTTTCGTTCTATCCGTTACTTTAAACTGCCAGACTCCTTGTATACAATCTAATTTTGTAAACTTCTTGGAATTCTTGATTCTTGTTGAAATTTCTTCTATTGTGTGAAGTAGAAAATGTCTGCATAATATATTTTTGTTCAGATTACTTGGATCGATGCAAATCCTTAATTTGCCTTTTTGCTTCACAACTACACTGAAAAAAATATAGTGCATTTTATTTACGAATGGCGTTCGTTAACCATAATTCGTACTATTAATGTAAAAATTACTATACTTACGTAAAAAAAATCAAATTTAGACAAATTCATGAAAATTTGTGCGTTAATAGTACGAATCACAGTTCATAAACTAAAAAATGGTTTAATTTATTGTATACTATACGTGTAATACATTCACATGTTGTTTGCGTATTAGCGAAACTTGCATGATTTTATTAGATCAGCAATTCCTGATCTAATTGACTTTTGTGTAACTAAGGGCATTCCACGTACTTATGCTAAGGCCACCGATTGCTATGATCTGTCTTCTGATCACTCACCGGTAATAGTAACATTGAGTACTGATGTCCTAAGGAACGAAATACCGAACCGTCTTACAAACAAGAAAACTAATTGGGATCAATATAGGAGACTAGTCGAACAAAAGTGTCTACTTAATATTCCTCTGATCACACTAGCTGATATTGATGCGGCGGCAGAAAATCTAAAAGATGTCATGACATTATCTGCTAAAAGGGCTACACCTGGCATAAGTAGTTCAGAAAAAGTTAATAAAATGTCACATAATATACAGGAACTATAATCCAGGATAAGCGAAAAATTCGACGTCAATGGCAGCAAACGAAATCACCGTTATTGAAGTGGAAATTAAATCGAGCTATTAAGGCCCTAAGATTTGCTTTGAGCGAAGAAGAAAACCAGCGCGTAAAGAACTACTTAAGTGATCTTTTGGCAACCGAGAGGACAGATTATTCTTTGTGGAAGGCAACAAAAAATTTAAAAAGGCCAACAAATTCGAATCCACCGATTAGACTACCAACTGGAAATTGGGCGAGAAGTGATGAAGAAAAAGCCAATACTTTTGCTTCTCATCTAGCAACAGTATTCGTCCCACACGAAGAAGATAATTATTTTGTGCTACCCCAGCTAACGGATGATGGTTTATCCTACAAACCTATAAAGTATAACTGGAAGAAAGTTAAGAATACAATTAAAATTTGCAAAAGCCCGAAAACTCATTACTGGAAAAATGATAAGGGAATTGCCGGATAAATGCATAAAACTAATAACATTTGTATTCAACGCGATCATGCGAACTAGTTATATTCCTCAAAAATGGAAGATATCTTTGATCACACTGATACATAAGCCAGGGAAAAATGAAACGCAAATCTCATCATATCGTCCAATAAGCATGCTGCCCACAATCTCAAAGCTATTTGAAAAAATGGTACTAAGACATTGAAACCAATATTAGAAAAACGGCGCCTTATACCAGACCATCAATTTGGGTTCCGAAACCAACATGGTACTATAGAGCAAGTACACAGAATTGTAAATTCAATGAAAATCACCTTCGAGGAAAAGAAATATTGTGCTGCTACCTTTTTGGATATCACCCAAGCATTTGATAAAGTTTGGCACGATGGACTAATTTTCAAAATTAAAGAGCTTTTACCGAAGAAATTTCACTCAGTTTTGGGGAACTATCTTCTTCAAAGGCAATACATGGTCAAACAAAACAGCGCAACTACTTGCTTAAATGATATTAATACAGGTGTCCCGCAAGGCAGCATTCTAGGACCAATATTATACTTACTGTATACACAGCTGATGTACCTGTAACCAACAAAGTATTTATATCAACATTTGCCGATGACACGGCCAAATGTTGATATTAATACTTTTAATACACGGCCTCAAAGGAGCGAATGGCGAATAAAAGTGAACGAAAACAAATCAACTCATATCACATTCACGCTAAACAAACGCATCTGCCCACCAATGAAATTAAACGATAAAAATATTCCTCAACAAACGAAGTTCAAATACTTAGGTTTGCATCTGGAAAGAAAGGGTTACTTTACAAAGCGATAATCAAACCCATATGGACATATGGTATTCAGTTATGGGGATCCACCAGCGCTTCAAACAGAGAACTCCTGCAACGAACCCAAGCGAAAATACTTCGCAGTATTACCAATGCTCCTTGGTGCATTCGAAATAATAATATACATGACGATCTTGGGATCAAAACCGTTAAAGAAACTATTAAAGAATTCAGTTCGAAATATTACTCAAAACTAGAAGCACATCCCAACGAATTTTCCCGGGAGCTACTAAAACCGCCGCGATTTAGATGTCTGAGAAGAACAGATCCACTCGAACTGATGAACCTGTGAACCTCTAAATTTAATTCGATATATACATATAAGTATAGTCTAAATTAATTAAATTGTGAGCACTAACAATAAGTATTAACATTGGTTAAGACTTAAAATATGTAATAATTTTTAGCTTAAGATTTGATTGCTTCTTGTGAGTTTCTTATGTAGAAAGATTCAAGAATAAAGCCATTGGCAACAATTAAAAAAAAAAAAAAATTTATAAAAAAAACATATTTATGAACTGTTCATTATATTTATGAATAAGACTATGATGAACATTTGTTTTAAATACTTATTGTTCATCATATTAACGAAAGTGACTCTATAGTACTTGAATATTATGAATAAATTCATATGCGTAACGATTCCATTACATTTATATTTGTCCGAAGATATTAAATTTCATAATTGCATAATGTATATGAATTTGTTCGTATTATTAATGATTCGATGAATCTATTCTAGCATCTATGAAAATTACGTAAAGTTGAATCATGATTGGGACAACGAAAGTAAATAAATTTCATTCGCTTTATTATTAACTATTATCATGCGGCTTGAAAGGACCAATTATATAGTTTGAAAAATCGTGAGAAATTAAAATAATTTTTTGTGTGGATCAGGAAATCAGGTAAATATGGCATTTTATGTCCGTGTTTTCGTTTTAATAAAAACTTAAATAAAATCATCGCTTTTGTAATCGATGATTAATTCTTATTCCGTGAAATTAAAACGAAAACACTTTTGTGTGAACAATCCTAAAATTCATTGTATAAATAATGAGTAAATTTATAATTTATGTGATTTATTTTTGTGTTAGTAATACCTCTGCTTTATTATAGTGCGCCTGCAAGAAAATGTTTACTATTCCAAATTTTGCCGATTCTGCAAATCAAGATATTTCAGCAACACTTGGAGAAAATCATGAATTAAACTCGCTTTTGGAGTACCTATTTGGATCAGATCAGATAACAAACATAAGCAAATAAAAGTACCTACATGTGATTGTAATTTAATTTATTGATTTTACAGAATATCAAATTACTATCGAATTTCAAAAGGAAAATGGGAGAAATTAACAATTTTGAATGTAACCTGTCAACATGGCATTTATTAATCCTATTATATTTTTTAACAATTACACAACAATTACAACAATTACAATTAGAATTACAAAACGAAATTTTAAGTTTTTTATTTCTTTACAACTGTGCTTTACAGATTTTACGAATTTGGTCATCAAACAACACAAAAATTTTCATTGTTACTATGAATCACTAAATATAAATATTATGTAATTTTGATTATCAATTATGAACCCGTTCCTGCATTTTATAAATTATTTTCAATATATTTATGAAAATAATCATCATATTTGTGAATTATTCATAACCACTGAGCACTCCGTTCTTCCTACATATGAATAATGAATTTCTAACTTAAATGAATGAATTTATTCGTTAATGTGATTTACCATTTCATTAATATTATGAAAAATTTCATCTTATCTTCTATTTCTTACGTTAATAATAAGAACCTATTCAGCCACAAATGCTATTAGCTGCATTAAAATTATAACGTTTTTCGTATCTTATATGAATCGAATCATAATACTACAACGTAAGTAGTCAAGATTGAAATAAAAATTTTAATCTGTTTCACTATATTAACGTATGATTTTCGTTCTATTAACGAAGGATCGTATCGGCTCAGTTTTAACGAATTTTTCTTACACTTAATGCAGTTTTTGTCTACAATGATGCAGGATTTTTTTCAATGTACCATTGGTGATACTACTGGTGTTACTTCCTTCATTTTTTCAATTACACCTATATCCAACATTTTATCGAGTTCTCTTTTCTTCCTGTTCTCTTCTCTTTCTTTCCTCTTTCATTTTTCTTGGTGTTATTTCCAATTTCGGATTATCTATTAAATCGATATCATATTGAAAATGTTTCAAACAGCCTAATCCATTAAATATTTCGTCGTCAATCCAATCTATTGTTTTTGAAACGGGACGAATTAATAACTTGTATTTTTCGCAAGTTTTTCATCCTAGTATTGGTGATGAATCTTGATCGATTATTTTAAACTTTATTTTTGCTAGTTTATTTTGTATTCTGTATTCGATGTCACTTTCTCCAATTACATTAATCTGGTCTCCACTATATGATAATAAATTTTTTTTTTTTGATTTATCAATTTTCGCGTTTAACTTCGATGCGATTTTTAGAGGTAACTTGTTGCACTGTGCGCCCCAATCAAGTTTAAACTCGATTGTTTTGTTGTCAAACATCACATCTACCCAACTGATATTGTATTTAATTATCTCTACTTTTATTTTTACTTTTTTTATAAATTTTTTTTGTTGAATGTTAATTAATTCATGTAATTTCTAATATGCTACCGGTGGTTAGACCATTTTAAATGTGTTTCGATTAACACGAGAAGTATATTAGTATTTACGAACAGTAATTTTACGAAACCGACTAATAGACATAATTCTATTTATTTAATTAAATGATTTTTAATATGTTTCGAAGATTGTAAGAGAATTCAATCCAGTTTCGAACTGATGAGCTTATGATTATGAAAAAATCAATCTTCTCATCAGGCCGCGGCGACTGGACTGATTATACCACAATTTACATTCATATATATACACAATGTGCTCTGCTTTGAGTACTTGCGAATCGTACTAATACAGATGATCGTAAATACTAATATACTTCTCATGTTAATCGAAACACAATTAAAATGGTCTAACCACAGGTAGCATATTAGAAATTACATGAATTAATTAACATTCAACAAAAAAAATTAATAAAAAAAGTAAAAATTAGCTTACACACAGAGCAGTGTGAATATCGTGAAGAGGAAAAAAAATTGTAAGAGAATTCATCTGTATTAGTACGATTCGCTAGTACTTAAAGCACAGCACATTGTGTATATATAGAATGTAAATTGTGGTATAATCAGTCCAGTCGCCGCGGCCTGATGAGAAGATTGATTTTTTCATAATCATAAGCTCATCAGTTCGAAACTGGATTGAATTCTCTTACAATCTTCGAAACATATTAAAAATCATCTACTTTTATTGTTTCGATATTCAGTTGTTCACTATTACTTTCTTCGGAATGCTCTCCGCCGTCACTGTCATCGTTTTCTAGGTTAAGAACTTTTTTCTGAGATTTTTTGTTTTTATCTCTAAATCCTATTCGACTTGTCGGAGGTTAGATGGGAAATAAAATACCATTCGCAGAACAAAACTAGCTAGGGTGGTTCCTTGAATATATAATAACCAATATGGTGGACACGAAAGGAGTAAACACTACGGTGCAGGGAAACGGATACCCAGTGCCGGCGATTTTGAGGGGTGAGCAGCAGGCACCCAGTCGTCGACATCCAATGACAGTAATTTTTACTACAGCAATAGTTCCGAAAGTGCAAAGATCACCAACATCCAAGGTTAAAAGTGATGAGATGTTGAGATAGAAAATGAAGAACTCCATAGACAATTGAGTTACATTGAAAACGAAGTAAAAACTCTTAAGATAGAAAATAAGAAGCTGTAAAATGCTTTAAGAGCAAAGGAACCTGTGGAATAGGATGCTTCAGAGTACCGTAGGAAAAATGCTTTACAACTCACGAAACAAGAGGAATAGTGTGGTACAGACTTCCGCACTGCCGCAGAAGAATTAGGGAAAGAGACTGACTGGACCCTAAAACTGAACAAGCAGATAATACTTGCAAAACAAGAAAGGCAGTATCTTCCCCAGAAATTGTAGCTTCAGCCAAATATAACCGATCAGGAAAACGAACCTACCAAAACTAAGGAAAAGGTACCATCACCAATCAACATTACTGGCATAACTGAATATGGTACTGTTCAATCGTTAATAAAATCGGTGACTACAAAAGAATAGAGAATTGTAGCACTGAACAATAACATCTGAAAAATCAATACACCAGATATTGAAACTTCACCCAATCTCTATACGAGGCAGTATATAATGAAAGAGCTTAAGCACCAGGGCTTCAAAATAGAGGATGCATTTTAATTAATATGGGGGGCTTCCATTCACAAAATCACTTTTTCTAATTTTCGCACAATTTTACTATTCACTTAATCACTCTAAAACTCTCTCTCTTTTTAATCTTCATTCACCTTTTTATTTACTCAACCTAATCTTCTACAAATGTCATGCTCGTTCCAGTAGGAAAATTTTCATTTTCTATTTTAATACAATAAACAAATTATGAAATACCCTAATCTAGAGGCACTAGTAGTCACTACTAGTAGTAAACTTTCGGTTTTTAATCAACTTATTCTATTCTACCCTCGGTGTCACTGTAACAATATGTTAAAAGTTAGATAATATGCCTAATTTGAGAATATCATTTCTCAAGAATCTCATACGAAACAATGCAACAAGTGCAGCCGATTTAGTGCACAGCCAAATTTCCAAATGATGGGAAATCTACCGCTAGATCGGGTTCAATTGCAGAGCCCATTTTTGAAAACAAGGGGTCGATTACGCAGGACCGCTACAAATCAAGCATTTCGATGATCCACAAAAGTTTGGAAGGCATATCTAGGTTTTTTTTCGTTTGCATGAGCACAAAAGCATAGTTTACATAGAAGTTGTGTCAAACCTAACAAGAAGCAACTTGTTAGCATCACTTCAAAGATTTGTTTCCCGAAGAGGATTATGGACGGATATAAATATATTCAGACAATGGTTCCAATTTTGTCGGCGCTAATAATGTTTTACCAGATTTATTTATTTGTAAAAGCAAATTCTAATGAAATTTTTTGCATTCTCGCTTCAGAAAAAATTAAATGGCATTTTATTCCTAGCGCAGCACCTTCGTTTGGAGGATTACGGGAAGCTGCTGTTAAGTGGCTCAAACATCATCGTAAACGGGTCATGGGAAAATTAGTATTCAACTATATGAGGAGTTAACAACTGTAGTCACGCAAACTGAAGCTGTGTTGAATTCCAGACTGTTGTGCGTACACTCCAACGAACAAGTTGATGCTCTTACACCACGGAATTTTATGATCGAGCGTCCAATTGTGTAGATACCTCAACCAAATTTAATGGGTGTAAAATTATCAAAATCATCACGATGGCAGGCAGGCAGCATCTACAACAAGCAATTCAACACTTTAGCAAACGATGAAAGTTTGAGTATTTAACATCTCTCAACACAGACGAACGAAATGGCAAAGTAAGTAATCTAGAGGATATATTCTAGGTAGGTTTTAACGACTCTTGCAGTATGTGGTTTTACGTCGTCATGCGGTATTCAGTTTATTGTGTCTATTCTCCCATTCTTTTACGTGCGGGTCCCTTAACCGCCGCACATCGGTCACATTTTTGGCCCCATTCCATCACCGACTGTCTACATCCTGACCAGTAGAATCGTTGACGTTTCTTGGCTAGTGTTTTATTAATTCCTGAGGGGCCCCCACCCGCTCCTCCGTGATATCTTTCTGGATTTTCGCAATCCGGCTCTTCGGTAGCACCAGCAACAACTGCTTCACTTTGGCATCTGTGCTCTCCTACATTCGTTTTAAACACCCATTCTCTATTTGGAGGCTATCCCATTGAGCAATGGTAGTGTTCCTTTTCCTTTCATTCAATTATAACTGACAAATTCGTGTCACCTAGTTGCTCTTTCCTAATCATTTCGTCACTTCGCTCCTCGTCAGGCACCACTTGCGTAAGCCTAATGCCAATGACGGCTTCCTTGGCTTCAACATGGCCACAATGTTTCCATTCTACTGGACGTGTGCGCCTCCCTTCCAATATTCGATCTGGAAATCATAACTTTGAAGACATTCGATCCAACGTCCTACTTGTTCCTCTGGGTTCTTGAATTGCAGCAGTCACCGTAAAGCACCATGATCCGTCCGTAAATGGAATTTTTGGCCATAAAGATACTTATGGAAATGTTTAACGCATTCCACTATAACCAACAATTCTCTCCGTATGTTACGCAATAATTACGATCCAGTTTTGATAATGTTTTGCAGTAGTACGCAATAACTCGATCTTCACATAAATTTCACATTGGGTATAGGGTATGCGGAGATTGGCGCGACGCATAACGGTCTCTTTAGTTCCACGAATGCTTCTTTCCTGGTCGGAAAGCTTGATAATTCGTGTAAATTTTTAGGTCTTGGCCAGTTCTTTATCGCTGCGATCTTTTCTTCGTCGGTGTGAATTCCAGTGGTCGTTACCAGCTGAACCAAATATTTTACTTCCGTTCTGAATAGTGTACACAAATTAAATTGGGTTCTCAAAATATGTACGATTACATAAAATTTATTTTTTAATTTAATAAAAAAGGATTTAATTTAATTTTTATTTTAGGTAATATGATGATGAATGATGATGATTTATTTCAGGTTGACGTCAGTAGAATGATGCCAATGCTTCTTTTTCAGGTATTGAGATTTGGGTAAAAGGGATATGTGTGACGTAAGTATGCTGCTTTGATGTTAAGGGCTTTTCTCTGAACATACCACCGCCGTTGACTCATTAGAGTCAATACTAGGAAGTAGGCATAACTTGTTGATTGGCCGTTTTAGATCTTTACCATTGGGAAGTTTGACAGTGACTACTCGGGTTAATTTGTCGGTTCCAGGATGTAGTTCGGAAATTCTGGCGAGTGGCCATTTCGATGGGGGCAGGTTCTGTTCTCGCAGTAGAACTAAATTAACAACCATTACTTCGTGATTCGGAGTGTGCCACTTATAAAATGTATTTAAAGATGTGATATATTCCAATGTCCAGCGTTCCCAAAAGCCTTGAATCAACTGCCATCTACTTAAATGACCAATTTTGATATGTTGAAGATTCGGTTCCGGTAATAGGGTAATTGGTTGGCCGATCAGGAAATGTCCGGGTCGGTACCGAGCATTGCCTTCTTCTTGACTGAAAACGACGTGGTTTTTTTTGGTGAACGCCATTCACTTGCCTGATGTCTGGATTGCGTGTCGTACTCATAAACCCACGTCTCGTCTCCAGTAATGATCCTTTTGATGAATGTGGGATCGGATTCAGCCTCGCAAATCATGTCTAAAATTGTAAATAATCGCCAACACACACAGAGATACATGTACTCTTGACTACGTAACTTTTGCAAATGTCAAGCTATGACGCTAAGATTTAGAGGGAATATCAACAACAGATGTACCAACTTAACAGAAAAACAAAACTCAAATCGGAACGATGGGAGCGCCACACGGTGGTTATTCCGAGAACTTGTTGATCAAGGTAGTATACCACCAGATACGCCTTAAATGATTTTGCCGCACTATGACGATAGATTTTAATAGTGAATGGACCAGCTAAATCTACTCCAGTTCGTTGAAACGCTCGTGTTGGCGGATTAACGCGGTACGCAGGTAATTGGCCCATCAGTTGTTGTTGGACCACAGCCTTGTGTCGACAGCAAACTATACATTGGTGGATGATGCGTCGGATGAGTTGTCTTGCTCTTGGTATTATAATCCGTTGCTTGATTATGGTGAGCAATAATTTAGGTCCAGCATATAAATATTGGGTATGTTTCTCCCGGATCATTCTCTCAATTGTGATGTGGCTGGATGAAAGTATAATTGGATGCTTTACATCGTATTCCACATCGGCAAATTCGAGTCTTCCTCCCACTTGCAGTAGTCCATGAGCGTCGATAAATGGAAAGGAAGAATACAAATTAGAGGATGTTTTAATGGTAAATTTTTGTTTAAAAATTTAATTTCACTTGCGTATGTCGTCTCTTGGATACGTCGAAAAATAGTAAATTCGGCGTCGCGTATTTCGGTCGCTGTTATTTGGTTTAACATGCGCTTATGCAGTTCTAGCCTCAGATTTCGAATATATCTTAATAATAGAGCTGTAATTCTCGTTAATTTTCGGTAACTTGATATACTCTCCGCCAATTCATCGACAATGGAGTAAGGCATCGGAGACGCAGATACATGAAACTCCATCATCGTTTCGTCGCTACCAGATATCGATTCAGTCTCCGATAATTTGTTCGGGAATGTAAATGGGTTCTTTAATAGGAAATCAGGACCATTAAACCAAAGCTTATTCGAATTCAATTCTTGTGATGAGATTCCGCGTGTGGCGCAATCGGCAGGATTATGATTTGTTGGGACATGGTGCCATTGATTCCGATTTGTGCAGGTGAGAATTTGGGAGGTACGATTGGCTACGTAGGTTTTCCAAACCTTGGGTGGTTTAGACAGCCAATCTAGTGTGATAGAGGAATCACTATACAAATAGATTTTCGGCTGAGATGCTAAAGACAACGAATTTTGAACTAGTTCTAATAGTCGTACGAGTAGTGTGGATACCGTCTTAATTGGGGCTACTTTCGTTTTCGCTGCTATTAAGTTTATCTTTACGGTGGTTCCTTCAATTACACGCGCATATATCATGGCCGCATATGCCTCTTTGGAAGCATCGCCAAACCCATGGAGTTCAAATCATTTGTTCCGTAAATACATCGGGGAACTCTAATGCTGGTTAACTCATTGAGTTGAACACCACTCCCGTGCAATATCTGGAGGAAGTTCGTCATCCCAACCAATACCTTTAAGCCAAAGGGATTGGAATAATATTTTTAACCGAACAGTGACTGGTGCAAATAGACCTAAAGGATCAAAAATCCTAGACGTCTCGGAAAGGAACGTTCTCTTTGTCAACTTATTCGATTCTGGTAACAACAAGCGGAAGAAGAAGTTGTCCTGAATAGGGTCATATTTGATACCTAAAACAGATATTATATTAGTTTCGTCGGTAATTTCAAAGGAAAGTTCGCGGTTTTCAATCGGAATGTTGGCCAATAACGTTGGATGGTTCGCTGACCACTAACGTAGGTTAAACCCACCTAAATTGAGCAACGATATCAGTTCACTTTGAAGCTGCAATGTTGATTCCAGTGTTTCCCCACCAGACATCAAGTCGTCCATGTAGAACTCGCGCTTAACGATTTCGGAGCCATTTGGGAATTGGGTAGCAAATTTATCGGCTATATAATGCAACGATCGGGTGGCTAAAAACGGTGCTGATCCAATACCATAGGTGACGGTATGTAAACGAAAGTGTTGTACCTTTTCTAGGGGGTTTCTCTCCATACAATTCGTTGGTACTCTCTGTCCTTAGGATGTATCAGAATTTGCCGGAACATCTTCTCGATGTCGGCGGAGATTATACAAATCGATGTTGACGGAATCGTATTAGTATATTAATTATAGGTTTTGTTGGATGGTAGGACCTACAAGAAGGTTGTCATTTAATGATTCTCCGGTTGTCGTCTTAGCAGACGCATCGAATACAAATCTTGGTCGTCGTACTGGAGCTTTTAAACACTGGATGGTAGGGCATGTAATATATTTTATTTGATGGTTTCGCTATCTCTGATTCGGGTAGGGGTTCCATATGCCCTAAGACTCGATGCTCTTGTAGAAATTCGGCAATTCGGAGTGTGGGAATGGAGTTTAATCTTTTCTCCAGAGAACAAAATCGTCGTAGGGCTTATTGATAACTGTCACCCAGATTTGGTGGATACTGGCTAAATGTTAGTGACAGTAACAATCGATTGTCCTTGAATACTACGTTATCGTGGAAGGATTTAAGACATTTGTCTTCTTCAGCGGTCAAGGTGTTTTGCGTGAGAATCTTCTCAGTTTCCCAAAATCGCTGGAGGGAATTGTCAATACTGGCCAATTCGGATTGATCGGAATTTAATTGAATATGCATTGATTTTGAGGCAACTTTATTTGGAGAATTGAGGTTAAAATTTCCGCCAATAATCCAACCAAATCTGGTGTTGCGAGCAATGGGCGTACCTTCAAAATGCACTATCTTCCCCATTGTAAGTGCATGGAATAGATGTTCACATCCAAGTAAAATGTTTATTTTATTCGGTTGATGGAACTCGGGATCAGCTAGCGGATTAATTCCTTTAAAGTATGAATCACTGGTATTGATCGATTGGGTTGGAAGTTTGGAGCAAATCGTAGTTATGATATAGGCTGGGGTCGAGACAATATAATTAGGTTCAACACATGATCTAATTCTTAGATTGGACACACCTTTGGACAATCCAGCACCTGAACCGTTCAAAGTATTAATTGCCATACTAGCCTTGGCTCTCGGAATTCTTAAATAACTAACACATGTTTCAGTGATAAATGAATGTGTCGAACCAGAGTCAAGGAGGGCACGACATTTTGTCCATCTACCAAAACTGTCCTCTATTTCGACTTGAGCTGTTGGTAGTATTGATATTGTTGGCGGCTTAGGATTAACGTGATTGGCGATAATTTGGGGCGATATTGATTCATTATGAATCTCCGCTATCAAATAAATTTTCGCCAGTTGTGATGTTGATGAACTTGGCTCCGACGTATTAATCTTATCTCTACTGTTACTATTTGGTGGATCAATGCCTTGAGCAACGTGCAACAAAGTATTATGCCGTTTATTGCATTTTAAGCAGCTCCTGGCATTTTTGCACTGGATCGACGTGCTCATCCGATAAGCAATTATAGCAACGGTTTGCATTTTTAATTAATTCCCGGCGGGCATTAACATGCATATTTCTGAATTTATCGCATTTATGGTTTTCATTAACACATACGGGGCAACGAGGTTGCTGTGCTACGTAAAATGTTTGACACTTGGAAGACGGATTGCTTGCAGTAGGGCCTCGTTTAGACATGGAGTCACCTAAAGCATTCATCCTTTTGACACAAATGTTAAAAATTGGTCAATTGTAGGAAATTCGTTTTCGGACGTTTCATATTTCCATAATTGCCTTGATTCTTCGTCTAGTTTTTCGGAGGCTAGATAAATAATCCAAGGATCGCGTGCAGATGCTTCTGGACCTAGTGATTTTAGTCCACGTGTCGTCCACGATTTCCTACGCGGAAATGGCATATGGTGGAGTAAGCTGAACCTCGCAATTGTCCCCGCAGATATTTAAACTTCTGAGCGGGCGATAAAGAAGTGTTCTCATGAACTGTGGAAGTAAAGACATCATAGAAGGCCTGACAATTCTTATAGTTTCCGTCAAACGTAGGCAATGACAGTCTCGGTAGCTTGAAATCGGATTTGAAAGTATTTCCGGACATTGAATGGTCAGCGGAATCTTCAATATTAGGAACTGGTTGAAGGTTAATAGCTCGAATTAAAGATTGGATTTTTGATAGCAATGGGAAATATTGATCATCGAGATCCAACATATCGGACTCCGCCTCAGCATTCAACTGGAATATTTTATCCTCAGTCTCGACGAACTGATTATATAAATCATTAATCTTTGACAATCGAGCCTTAAGCTCATGAAATTCGCAATTTTTCCATTTTAAGTTAATATAATTAGCCAACTTTGTTAACTGGCCTTTGATCACGGCCTTATGCTTATTTAGGGATGCGATTTGATCGTCACTAGACATAACGAGTTCGATTATCGAATAAACTTGGGTTTATACAGGGAAAACAATTAACACGGAAATAAATGCTAGGGCAATTCACTTTATTTTAAATAAACTAAAACGGTTTACCTGGATATCGGAACCTGATCGGCTATCTGGTTTCCTTGGTTAAAAATCTCACGTGTTGTGAACTGGATAAATATAATATAACTCTCCAATGCTGCTGGTAATTTACATACACAATTGGTTGTGTAATCCGGCTCGAAAGACCAAACTTTTATGTACACAAATTAAATTGGGTTCTCAAAATATGTACATAAAATTTATTTTTTAATTTAATAGGTTGACGTCAGTAGAATGATGCCAATGCTTCTTTTTCAGGTATTGAGATTTGGGTAAAAAGGATATGTGTGACGTAAGTATGCTGCTTTGATGTTAAGGGCTATTCTCTGAACAAATAGCTTACACTTTTTTTGGGCTTAACTTTAATCCGGCACATCGTTGTTTCACATCCATTAGCTCCTTCTCGAGACGTTAAAACCTTGTTGAAGCTTCGTTTGTAATTCCGTCTGCAATTTTTCTACTTCGTGACGTAGCGAAGTGAATAACACGATAAGTTTCTCGTCCATTCTCTTTTGCCCATCTGCAGTTTCCTGGATTGCTTATTCCATCATTTGGTTTGACTTCTCAATTTTCTCCATTTATCTTTTCATTTCGTGTTTATAATTTCTTGGTTTGACTGCTCTGGTTGTTACGCCATCATCTGCTTCATAGCAGCCACTACGCTTTCCGCAGCCGTTATTTCCTTTTCAAATTCATGATGATCCGCGTCTAACCCTTCTTTTTCCAAGCTGCTTTACTATCATCAGTGAGCAAACCCCGTTTCTCAAGTTCTTTCTTTAATTCTGGAACTCTTAATTCGGAGAAAATCATTTTCTTTGTTTCATTATTCAAAATCCCACCGCTGTCACCAATCGTTACGCTTTTGCCTTGTCAATGAATGTTCGTATCACTGGATTGTGAATAAAACAAAACACTTCAGTTTAACACAAACGAATTTATTTAATTAACAGCAAAAATTAATTCAACACATCTTCTCACTAATCCACTTTTTAAATCACTTTTAATTGACTTTTTAGTCATTTTACTGTCGCTTACCAAACACTAATGAATCTAATTCGATCTCGTTCGCCTCCTATATACTCAAATCAAAACTTCTAGAAATTTCATAGCTTTTCCAATGGTGTTGGTTGGAAAATTCCTTCCGATTTGAAGAACTTGGCTTGTGTTAAAAAATTTCTTCATATTTCTTAATTCTATTCACTAAATCTAAAATAGTATCTATTCGTTGAAGAGAAAGTGCGAGCTATATCTACTTCATCTAAATTTGAGAACATGTATCTAATAATCACCTAGTCGTCGAAAATTCCCTCGCTAGCAATACGTTTCATGTCATAGTGGTATTCTGAAATGGTCTCGTTACTTTTACTTTCTTTTACTCTAGTAAAATAAAGTATAGTAATCATGAAAATTTTGGACCTTGAGATTTTTAGAGATTTATTTGTTTTGAGGTCCCCTGAGTCCGAAAAAGTGGGTTTCGAAATGGTGTCTGTCTGTCTGTCTGTCAGTCTGTCAGTCTGTCAGTCTGTCAGTCTGTCAGTCTGTCAGTCTGTCAGTCTGTCAGTCTGTCAGTCTGTCAGTCTGTCAGTCTGTCAGTCTGTCAGTCTGTCTGTGTCCTCTCTACAGCCCATATGGTTTAATCAATCGAACTGAAACTTCCAATTTAAGCTTTTTTGATAAATTGGGAGGTCCCAGTGAATTTTACTCCAAATCGGCTAACCGGAAGTGGCCACACCTTTGGTCCAGAAAATTTGTTTTGCAAATATCTTAAAAAGTATAAGGTTTACAAAAAACAACTGAATACAAAATGTTTCCAAAAATTAAAAACAAATAAAAATAAAAAATAAAAAATTAAAAAAAAAACATTTAAAAATTTAAAAATAAAAAAAAAAATTAAGAAAAAAATAAAATTTCTCAAAATTCTCTGTTCGTAAAAGAAAATCGTGTGTCGGCCACACCTCAATTTTAACTAGGTAATTAAGGGACCTATTCCATGTGCTAGCGAAACCTTTGTCATCATTGTTGAGTGCGATTTCCAAAAAATAATTTCGTAGAACTTTTATTAAACGAACGATCCGTATGGATTAGGGTTTTCTAACTAGGTATTTGAGGGACCTATTCTGTGTGTTAGCGAAACCTTTGTCATCATTTGTAGCAATGGCCGATACTTTCCATTGGGAGTTGAGTGCGATTTCCAAAAAATAATTTTGCAGAACTTTTACTAAACGAACGATTCGTATGGATTAGGGGTTTTTAACTAGGTATTTGAGGGACCTATTCTATGTGCTAGCCAAACCTTTGTCATCATTTTTGGCAATGGCCGATATTAGCCCTTGGGAGTCGAGTGCGATTTCCAAAAAATAATTTTGCAGAAATTTTAATAAATGAACGATTCGTATGGATTAGGGTTTTCTAACTAGGAAATTAAGGGACCTATTCCATGTGCTAGCGAAACCTTTGTCATCATTGTTGAGTGCGATTTCCAAAAAATAATTTCGTAGAACTTTCACTAAAGGAACGATCCGTATGGATTAGGGTTTTTTAACTAGGTAATTAAGGGACCTATTCCATGTGCTAGCGAAGCCTTTGTCATCATTATATTGACCCTTGGGAGTTGAGTGCGATTTCCAAAAAATAATTTTGCAGAACTTTTACTAAACGAACGATCCGTTTGGATTAACGTTTTTAACTAGGTAATTAAAGGACCTATTCCATGTGATAGCGAAACCTTTGTCATCATTGTTGGCAATGGCCGATATTGGCCCTTGGGGGTTGCGCGCGATTTCCAAAATATAATTTCGTAGAACTTTTACTAAACGAACGATTCGTATGGATTAGGGTTTTTTAACTAGGTAATTAAGGGACCTATTCCATGTGATAGCGAAACCTGTGTCATCATTGTTGGCAATGGCCGATATTGGCCCTTGGGAGTTGAGTGCGATTTCCAAAAAATAATTTTGCAGAACTTTTACTAAACGAACGATCCGTATGGATTAGGGTTTTTTAACTAGGTAATTAAGGGACCTATTCCATGTGCTAGCGAAGCCTTTGTCATCATTATATTGACCCTTGGGAGTTGAGTGCGATTTCCAAAAAATAATTTTGCAGAACTTTTACTAAACGAACGATTCGTATGGATTAGGGTTTTTTAACTAGGTAATTAAGGGACCTATTCCATGTGCTAGCGAAGCCTTTGTCATCATTATATTGACCCTTGGGAGTTGAGTGCGATTTCCAAAAAATAATTTTGCAGAACTTTTACTAAACGAACGATTCGCATGGATTAGGGTTTTTTAACTAGGTATTTGAGGGACCTATTCCATTTGCTAGCGAAACCTTTGTCATCATAGTTGGCAATGGTCGATATTGGCCATTGGGAGTTGAGTGCGATTTCCAAAAAATAATTTTGCAGAACTTTTACTAAACGAACGATCCGTTTGGATTAACGTTTTTAACTAGGTAATTAAAGGACCTATTCCATGTGCTAGCGAAACCTTTGTCATCATTGTTGGCAATGGCCGATATTGGCCCTTGGGATTTTTGTGCGATTTCCAAAAAATAATTTTGCAGAACTTTTACTAAACGAACGATTCGTATGGATTAGGGTTTTTTATTTTCTTTTACTCTCGTAAAATAAAGTACATATAGTAATCCTGAAAATTTTGGACCTTGAGATTTCTAGAGATTTATTTGTATTGAGGTCCTCTGAGTCCGAAAAAGTGGGTTTCGGAATGGTGTCTGTCTGTCTGTCTGTCAGTCTGTCAGTCTGTTAGTCTGTCAGTCTGTCTGTGTCCTCTCTACAGCCCATATGGTTTAATTAATCGAACTGAAACTTCCAATTTAAGCTTTTTTGATAAATTGGGAGGTCCCAGTGAATTTTACTCCAAATCGGCTAACCGGAAGTGGCCACTCCCTTGGTCCAGAAAATTTGTTTTGCAAATATCTTAAAAAGTATAAGGTTTACAAAATACTAATTAATACAAAATGTTTCCAAAAATTAAAAACAAATACAAATAAAAAATTTCAAAATTCTCTGTTCGTAAAAGAAAGTCGTGTGTTGGCCACACCTCCATTTTTTTATAACGACCATGTAAAATGTATTTGAAGTTTGACCTACCTACATACCTGGAAAATCGTTTCGGCAATGGCATATTACAAAAATGCATCTGTTGATCTTTATTATTTTCACGAATAACTGTTGCAGCATAAATTTTGATTTCCAACTGGAATTTGGTTTTGATATCCGATATCCTAACTTTGTAGATTCTAAGTATTGAAATTCAATGATTTTTAATATGTTTCGAAGATTGTAAGAGAATTCAATCCAGTTTCGAACTGATGAGCTTATGATTATGAAAAAATCAATCTTCTCATCAGGCCGCGGCGACTGGACTGATTATACCACAATTGAAATTCGATGGATTCAATGTAAAATATTGTCCGTATTATTAATTTGGCTGGCTATTCAAATATTTCTGGCCAATGTTTTACTTGCTACTTTGCGTTGGATATTGGATTAAAGCTTGCGGATTTATATATTTTTTCGTGTTGGAATCTTCCATATCAATAACATAATACTGATTTTCATCTGCTAGATAATTCTTATTTTTCGTTGATTACTGGGAGTCAAAGATCAAAAAAATAGCATTGTTTGTTGGGCTCGACTAAGGGCTCGATGATTACTGATTTTCTTAAAAAACTCAATTTTATTTGGTACCACAAATAACTTGAAGAACTAAGTAGATCGAATTAGTTTAGCTTTGTGTTGTATGAAATGTTAATATATTTCAGCACATTATTTTACGTTGTACGAAGACCTTTTAAACTTAATATCTTACCAAAACAAACATCTCGTGCAACAAATAATCTTTATTTATTCCTATAGTCTAAGATTATGTAGTTAAATTTTCTAAGAAATGTCTGAGTTTCAGTAACAACTTGATTAGAACACCACTAAAATCGAGTTTAAAATAAATAAATAATTTGTTATTGAAACATACAATCTAGTATTGTAATCAGCCTTACTAGATTCTACTGCCCTTAAATTAACAAGACATGTACGAGACTTTAGCTTGTAAATAAATATTTTATATTTGGATGGGCAAAAATATATAGTTTTTGGATCTAAAGAAGCAACGGACTACATCAAGTATTATGAATTGCAACTTATTCATTTTTTAGTTTTTATTTTGTAAGTGATAACGAAATTTAATGTTAAATTAACCTGAATATCATGGTCTCAAAGAAACTTACCTTTGTTATGCATACCATCTGTGTAATGACTAAACCTTTCCTTATTTAATATTTTATAGATATAGAGGGCCGGCCACCCAACAAGAATTCATCATCTTTAATGGATCATCGATTGAGAGATTAAATTTCATTTGATAAACAATATTTTTGTTGTATAATATGAGTATGTACATAATTTTGTATTAAAAATATGTTCTGAAAATTCATTGACCTTTTTTTTATGTTCTTCAAATATATGTATAAGGTAAGGATCATCTTACATTTCACACAAGTGACATATTTGTAGGTTACCAAAAAATTAAAAATCGAATAAATATATTGGTTTACCTGTAAAATAATTATTTTTAGGTACCATAATTTGTTCAATTATTTTTTATGTATTGTACAATATAATTTTTCACACACGACAATTTTCATCATGAACGGATACGAAAAAATTTGGCGCGAAAAAAAAACAATGTCTGGTCAACAAGACCACTGTAGTATATTTTTATAATGCATGCATGATCTCCCTTCCATTAATTTATTATAAAATATTCGTGTATATTATGTATATTGTCGTTATCGATACCTGCTGATGCAGTTTTTATTCAATTGGAAACAATTGGTAATATCCTCTCTCACGAATTATACTTTTTTGTAATTACACAATAATCCTTTTTTTTTATATTTTTTTTATTTTTTAAAGTTATTTGAGTTACATAAAGTTATGAAATTAGGAATTGCTATATCGATATAAATTAGATTTAATGCGAAATTAATACACGCAGCATTCTGTCACTTTTAATTTTTTTCACAAAAAAAATTGAAAATTCCCACAATTTCTTATTCTTTGCGGTTAAGTCTTATTTGTACTTACCATATTAGTACATATATTTTGCCAACACACGATAAATAAAATAAAAATTCCTACAGATTTTTTTTTTATTCTTATTATTTTATGATTGGAAGATTATTGAACGACAATAAAAAATGTAATCATATTTACCTTGGAAGTAGTCTGGTGATAAGTTAAGTTACTAGCGTGTAAGTAATTTTTGTGGTTTGTTTGTTTTAACATTTTTTTTTAAAGGAAAAATGATCTGCTGTCTTAAACTTGTTATAATATATGATATTGATGCAAGCACGCACAACTGTTGTTTTCAATATTAAATTTAATGAGGAGGTATAATCATGGAAATAGTTTAACATTTGTATTATTTAACATATTTGTTGTTTACTCGTGGACTGAATGACCATAAGACCGATCATAGACTTCACAACCGCGCCGAGCGTACAAAGTTGATAAAGAAATTAATTACCTTCTCAACAAAAATATACAATTACAAAATGATCATTCAATAAGAAGTAACATTGAACTATCCAAAAAAAAAATAGAATCAATAGATATACCACCTACAGCGAAACTGATACCATTCGACAATCCCAAGAGAATGGTAGTATCACGCCCGCCAATTGGAGGAATGTGGAAAGGGCCTTAGCCACCACCTACCTGAAAGTCCTGGGGTGCGGGCTGACACAGGAATCAGGTGAAACTGACTGCCTGTGCAGATCAGAGGCTTTATAAGAAGGCGGCGGGGTGGGGGGGGGGGGACTTGGCGAGGTATGGCCCGGAGCCAGCCTTGCTGTGATTGATAGGGAGGAGATGCCCTGCAGACCAAGAGCTAAGGTGTACATCCCTTCGGAGCCTAGTGATCCGAAGATGATACTCTAGTTGTTGCAGGTTGGCAACCAAGATTTGCCAACGCACAACTGGAAAGTTGCCAAGCTCGAGGAGACAAAGGCTGAGTATAGGTCAGCTATTATCATCTTAAATAGGGAGTCACTGACTGCAGTGGAAAAAACCAACGGTTTAATCAACTATGGTTTCAGTGCAGTCACACTCAAGGTGTACAAGAAGGACGCGGACAAGCCTGAGGCTCCGAAGTCATCTTCAGAAACTACCGCTGTGCTTGATAGCTCATCTGCGTGCGCGGAGGTAGCCAGCCAAGCGGAAACTCTCTCCGCGGATACGGAGATGTCGACGTCCATGGAGTCTTTAAAGAGGCTGTCTGCACTACCAGTGCAGAATAAATTCGTCACCTGAAAAATACAAAAACAAATGTGAAATCCCAATAACATAAACTTCCCAAATGTAAAATCCCAATCGCATAAAACTTACCTTAAATTGTTCTTGAATTTCTCTTCATTTATTACGTCAATCTGAAATTAAATTAAACAATTATTATCATTAAATTTGTTAATTAATCTTGAAAATACTTATCTTATTCCCAATTTGTTGCACACAATAATTTTTTGTCCTTTGTTGACATTTCCAAATGTAATTATAAATTCGAATGTCAATTATTAAAGTAGAATTCAAGTATTTATTTATTTTTCGAGGCTCGAAAAGATGAATTCTAATATTTATTTGTATTTTTTCGAAATTCGAATTTTATGTAATATTTGACTGACGCGACATCTCATGATGGGGAAAAAGACATTTGTTTTCGTAGAAAAAAAAACAGAACGAAAAGAAGTGTTTTTCTCTCGGCCATTACCAGTGAGACCGTGAATCAATCACAACCAAAAATTTTGTTAAACCTAAATAAAAATCATAAATAAAAATTATAAATAAATTATACGTTTTATAACGTTTTACAAAGAGATAAATTCAAACCAGTATTTCATTTTCATTTTGTGAAGTCGTGAATTTATACTTACTTTGTGCTGCCGCTACAACATTGAAGTTTACCATACAGTTCGTCATCCATCACGGGTTCCAAGGAGACTTTCAAGAGTGGCAAAGTTTCTTCGACCTCTTTAACAATGCGGTTCATGAAAAGGTGTCACTGGCTCCAGCCCAAAAACTGCAATATTTGAAAGGTTGTCTCAAAGGTGAACCATTAAGTCTTATTCGGCATTTAAGCATTACGGACTCAAATTATATAGAGGCCTACCAAATTCTTATCAAAAGGTACGATAAGAAAAAAAATACCATGAATAGCTACATCGAGGCTTTCTTTAAGCAACCTCCTATCACTCGGGTGAATTCGTCAACGATTCGAAAATTGGCTGATACCAGTGAAGAAATTGTCAGGGGTCTTAAAGCGGTTGGTACTCAAAGTGAATTACGGGATCCTTGGCTAATATACATCATTCTTAATAAACTGGATGACGATAGCAGGCAATTTTGGCAACACGATTCATCAAAAATTGATTTTCCAACTTTCCAAAATCTTATTGAATCTCTCCAAACAAGAGCGGATACGCTTAAGGGAATTCGTGAAACAATTACCAAACCTGTGACACGAATGGCTTCTAATGTCAGAAGTACCTATACCACCACGACTTCTAATTTAAATTGCCCGTTGTGTGAGATTGAACACATGCTATACCAGTGCCCAAAGTTTAGAGATATGAACGTCAGTGAAAGAATATCGTTGATAAGTGAAAAATCGAGATGTTATAATTGTCTAAGCGACACTCATATGGTCAGTTCTTGTAAATCAAAACGATCGTGTCAGATCTGCCGGAAACGACATAATAGCCTTCTACATATTTCGAATGCGTCTAATTCACAATCCATATCACAACCGTCAACATTACCCTCAGTCAACACCACACTTTCTTCACCCAACATATCATCAAATACGTCATCACCAACATGTGCTCCACTCAACATTCCATTATCATCAAGTTCGCAACCGATCTCACAATCAACCACAATTCTTACCACGAACGTACCTACAACAAACACACTTCAAAGTGAGGAAAACCAAAATTTACAATCAACCAATAAAGCAATGATACCAGCAACCCAACCCAACCACGTTACCGTGCAATCGTTACTACCTACAGCGATCGTTCATGTTACTGATGCTTCTGGTCAAATGCAACCATGCCGGGTTCTTTTGGACTCAGGCTCGCAGGCATCCTTTGTCACCGAGGACTGCGTTAAACGTTTGGCTTTACCAAGACAGCGAGCAAATATTGCGATTAAGGGTGTTGGCTCATCTAAAGCGGGAACCACGAGAGGGTCAACCGTTCTCGAAATTTCATCCAGATTTGCATCAAAACCGAAATTAACTATAAATGCTCTTATATTACCAAGAGTAACAGCACCAATGCCGACATCGAACATCAATCCGGAATATTGGGAACACCTAAAATCGCTACAATTAGCGGATCCCACATTCTTCAAAACAAGCATCATTGATATTCTGATAGGAGCCGAATATTTCTTTGAAATTCTTAGTGAAGGAAAAATCAAATGCAGTCAAGGAAGACCGATTGCCCAAAATACCATATTCGGATGGATTGTTGCTGGGAACACCAAAACGAGTACCACGAACGACTTAGTACAATTGAGCTTCTGTACAGAATCAGACATTGATCAAACACTTAAAAGATTTTGGGAGATCGAGGAGTTACCTCCAACTCGACACTTTACCGAAGAAGAAAAACTGTGCGAAGCCCACTTTGAAGCAACCCATGAACGTAATAAGGAAGGTAGATTCGTCCTAAACCTGACATTTAAACAACCCAGAAAACCATTGGGAAACACCAGAGAAATGGCGATCAGGCGATTGTTTGCGATGGAAACTAGATTTAATAAATATCCCGCGCTCAAATTAGAATATACGACATTTATGCGCGAATATGTAAGATTGTGACACATGGAACGCATACCTCCAACCGTCGCAACCAATGATCCAAATACATCATTTTATATGCCACATCACGCAGTATATAAAGAATCAAGCACCACAACGAAGCTTAGGGTGGTGTTTGATGCTTCGGCTAAATCGGCAAGCAAAGTATCCCTAAACGAAAACCTAATGGTAGGACCTACCGTCCAAGACAGCTTGTACGCGATATTAATACGATTTAGGAAACATGCAATCGTATTTACGAGCGACATCGAAAAGATGTATCGCCAAATACTGATGGCCCAAGAAGATCCACCGAGTTCCAACGAATCGTCTGGCGCGACTCACCAAATTTACCAATCGAAGATTATCGGCTATTGACAGTCACTTACGGCACCGCTTCTGCACCATATCTGGCCACGAAAACCTTGATAACCATTGCCGATAATTATTCCACAAAGTTTCCAGTAGCTTCAAGAGTAATTAAACAAGACCTGTATATTGACGACTTGATGTCAGGAGCCCACTGCGAGGAAGAAGCTCTCTTGCTACAAACCCAAATTATTGAGATCTTGGATTCAGCTGGTTTTCACTTGAGAAAATGGGCTTCCAACTGCCCGTCACTGCTAACATCTATACCTCAAAGTAGCCAAGAATTATCACCTATCGAGATATCTGAGGGAACACGGTCAATCAAATTATTAGGTTTGGAATGGTGCCCCAAGAATGATTCCTTTCATTTCAAAGTTTCCGTTAATCCAAAGGAAACAAATAGCAAACGAGAGATGTTATCCGAGGCATCAAAGATCTTCGACCCACTCGGTTGGTTGTCACCATGCACTATTATGGTGAAAATTTTATTTCAATCATTGTGGCTATTGAATTTGCAGTGGGATGATCCATTACCCGTCAATATTTCTAAAAAATTGCATCAACTTAGAAGAGAATTAGTTCACATAGACAAAATATCCATTTCTCGGTGGTTATTTACCGCAAATAAACATTTTCAGTTACATGGATTCTCCGATTCGTCCGAGTTCGCTTATTCTGCTGTCATTTATTGCCGAACTGAAACCAAAAATAGCACCTGGCAAACAAATATAGTCTGCTCAAAAACCAGAGTCGCGCCCATTAAACATGTTGTCATTCCACGGTTGGAGTTATGTGGTGCACTTTTATTAACCAAACTAATGAAAACAGTCGTCGAGTCGCTGCAATCCGAAAATATAGAAATCTTCTATTGGACCGATTCAACAAATGTATTATGGTGGTTATCATCACATCCAAGATGTTGGAAGAGTTATGTAGCTAACCGAACATCTGAAATCCTAGAGTCAACTTCAAGAAAAAATTGGCACTATGTACCAACGAAGGAAACCCCTGCTGATTGCGCTTCACGAGGTATTTTACCATCGGAACTGGAAAATTTTGACCTTTGGTGGAAAGGCCCGACATGGCTTCGTCAAGATCCGAAATCCTGGCCCAATCAAGGAAGTCTTTTTCATCCAAATCCAATTACCAACGAAGAAAAACCCACTAAGATACATAAGCTAGATGTTGTAATGCCAAACGTTTTTCTTGAAGACCTCGCACAGAGATATTCTAAATTTTCCAAACTAGTCCGAATCATTGCACTAACATTACATTTTTTAAATAACGCCAGTAAGACCAAACCGAAGTCTAATGTTTTATCACCAGAAGTTTATAAGAGGGCTACCGATATCTTATTCAAATGGGTCCAGAATAATAGCTTCGGTACCGAAATATCCAATATCAAAAATAAAAAACCTCTACCAAAGAAAAGCAAGCTATAATTGCGTTGAATCCGTTTTTGGATGACCATCAAATTTTACGAGTCGGGAGCAGAATCCAGCATGCCAATATTGAATATCACAAGAAATTTCCCATTATATTACCAGCAAAACATATCATCACCGAACTGATTATTGCAGAAACTCACATCAAATATCTACACGCGGCACAGTCTTTAATGGTATCCACATTACGACAGAAGTATTGGATACTGAATTGCAAAAATCTTGTACGACAACAAATCCAACGTTGTATTCCATGTATCCGACACAAACCTCAGCAAGTCAACCAATTAATGGGAAATTTACCAGCGGCTCGCGTAGATTTCAAATATGTATTCAATCAAACGGGGGTTGATTACGCCGGTCCCATATGGCTTAGATCCATGGTAGGAAGACGAAGCAAACCGCATAAAGGCTACATCGCGATCTTCGTGTGTATGAGCAGTAAGGCAGTTCACATCGAACTGGTCAGCGACCTATCGACCAATGCATTTTTAGCCGCCCTGAAACGATTCATGTCTAGAAGAGGAGTATGTTCGGACATCTACAGTGACAACGGCACCAACTTTGTTGGTGCAAAAAATCAGCTCCAAGAGATCTGCAAATTAAACCAATCAATTAAACACAATAATCAAGTTTCAAATTTTTTATTAAATTTTCAGACAAAATGGTACTTCACACCACCATCTGGACCTAACTTCGGCGGTCTATACGAGTCAGTTAAAGCAACAAAGTTCCATCTGAAAAGAGTTTTAGGAACCACTGTACTCAATTTTGAAGAAATGACAACCTTACTATCCCAAATTGAGGCGCTATTGAATTCTCGCCCGTTATGTTTGCTTTCATCAGGTCCAGATGAAATCGATATGCTAACACCGGCCCATTTTATCATAGGGCAACCATTGTCATTACCACCCGATCCAGACTTTAGCACGGCCAAACCAAATACACTTACGCGATGGCATCTTATCCAACAAATAATGCAGCATTTCTGGAACCGCTTTTATAGGGAATATTTGACCACCCTTCACAATCGCTCGAAGTGGCAACATAGAAATACAAACATTAAAATCGATGACATCGTATTAGTACGCGACGAACGCGTACCTCCAGCACAATGGCCATTAGGCAAAGTTTGTCAAACACACTCTGGCACAGATGACCTTGTACGAGTGGTGTCAATAAAAACCAAATCTGGCATCTTAAAACGTCCAATCACCAAAGTAGTCTTGCTACCCGGGTCTTGAACTATTAGTTCAAAGGTCGGCGTATGTCTACACTACCAGTGCAGAATAAATTCGTCACCTGAAAAATACAAAAATAAATGTAAAATCCCAATCGCATAAAACTTACCTTAAATTGTTCTTGAATTTCTCTTCATTTATTACGTCAATCTGAAATTAAATTAAACAATTATTATCATTAAATTTGTTAATTAATCTTGAAAATACTTATCTTATTCCCAATTTGTTGCACACAATAATTTTTGGTCCTTTGTTGACATTTCCAAATGTAATTATAAATTCGAATGTCAATTATTAAAGTAGAATTCAAGTATTTATTTATTTTTCGAGGCTCGAAAAGATGAATTCTAATATTTATTTGTATTTTTTCGAAATTCGAATTTTATGTAATATTTGACTGACGCGACATCTCATGATGGGGAAAAAGACATTTGTTTTCGTAAAAAAAAAAACAGAACGAAAAGAAGTGTTTTTCTCTCGGCCATTACCAGTGAGACCGTGAATCAATCACAACCAAAAATTTTGTTAAACCTAAATAAAAATCATAAATAAAAATTATAAATAAATTATACGTTTTATAACGTTTTACAAAGAGATAAATTCAAACCAGTATTTCATTTTCATTTTGTGAAGTCGTGAATTTATACTTACTTTGTGCTGCCGCTACAACATTGAAGTTTACCATACAGTTCGTCATCCATCAACCAAACAGACGCCCTCAGAGGACTTCTCGTCAGGGGATGACTCTGATGTTACTGTGGTGGAGAAGAGGGTGCGGAGATGACACTAACATTTCTGCAAGTCAACCTTCACCACTCTAAGGCAGCATCAGCTGCTCTAATTTTTAAAAATTGGGAAAGACGCGACAGATGTCGTCTTGATCCAGGAACCTTGGGTCACTGAAGACCGGGTACTTGGGCTCAAGACTCCCTATTATAGATTAATGTACGCGAAAAAAGATAGTAAGTTTCAGTCGTGCATTCTCATTAAAAATAACATAAGTTGTTTTCTGCTATCAAATTTCAGTAATGGAGATGTAGCAGCGGTCAGCATTGAGGTCGATAAACGAAACCTCTGGCTAGTATCTGCTTACCTAGCTTATGATGAAGTGGATACTCAACCAGCTAATCTTAGAGGCTCAGAAGCGCAAGGTTGGAGTCATCCTTGGGAGTGATGCAAATGCTCATCACACGATCTGGGGAAGTACGGACACAAATGAACGTGGTGAGTTACTCCTCGATTACATTTTAAGTACTAACCTTCATATATGTAACATAGGCAATAAGCTGACCTTTATAACTAGTAATAGACGATTAGTCTATTAAACTGGAGAGTGTCGGAGGACCACCCCTTAGCCCTAGGGGTAAATCTCGGCCATCCTGGTGGTCCAAGGAGATTCAACAAACACGTCGAAAATCCAAAAGACTCTTCAAAACAGCACGGAAAACAAAATCTGCTGTAGACTGGGACTCCTATAAGCAAGTCCTCAAAATTTACAAATATCAATTGAGAAGTGCCAATAACAGAGACTTATTTTCCTGGTTGTTCCGAATCTGTACCTAGCACATCAGTAGGTAAAAGGGCTAGTAGCCTCATAGACCAAATTATTAGCAGAAAAAAGATCATGTGGGCGATAAACAGTTTTAAACCATATAAGTCGCCTGGACTCGATGGTATTATCCCTGCGGATATTCAACAAAATACGGATCTAACAATTTCCTGGTAAGAGATAATTTTGAAAGGCAGCCTAGAACTATGTCACATTCCTAGTAAACGGACAGAAGTGAAGATTGTTTTCATACCTAAGGCGGAAAAACGCTCACAATGCAATCCCAAAGACCTAGACCGATTAGCTTGTCTTCCTTCTTTTTTAAAACACTGGAAGGACAAATAGAAGCTCATATTAGTGGCACGATTGTGTCGGAAAAGCTGTCTAAATCTCAACATGCCTATTGCAAAAGGGATATCTGTAGAGACTGCCCTTCGTTCTCTTGTATTTTTCATTGAAAAATCTTTCGAATATAGAGACTACGCAATGGTAACCTTCTTGGATATTGAGGGGGCCTTTAACAATGTGCTTCGAGGGGCTATAACTCGGGCACTTTCAGATCTGGGAGTGGATAAATCACTCAAGGACTGGATAGATCAGATGCTAAGAGGCAGGATCATATATGCCATTTTTGGGGAATCCTCCGTCAGAAGATTTGCAAGCAGAGGTACGCCACAGGATGGCGTACTGTCCCCCCTACTTTGGAACTTGGTCATAAATGACCTGTTGCTGAGACTGGAGGACGGTGGCTTCAAGGTGGTTGCCTATGCGGATGATGTTGCTATTGGTGTCCGTGGTAAATATCCTGGCACCCTTAGTGAGCTTATGCAAAATGCCCTGGGCACTCTTTCATTATGGGCCAATGGCTGTGGGTTGAATGTGAACCCACACAAAACCGAATTGGTTCTCTTTTCTAGGAAATATAAACTTCCTCACATCGATTCTCCCACTTTAAATGGGTACAGCTTGACTTTTACAGTTGAAGCGAAGTTTCTGGGTCTCGTTTTGGATAGCAAATTATATTGGAAACCTAATATTTTGGAAAGGGTAAAGAAAGCTACGGTAGCGCTATACTCTTGCAAAAATGCCATTGGGAAAGGAAGGGGGCTGGAGCCCCGCATCGTACATTGGCTTTATACCGCAGTAGTCAGACCCATACTCTTTTATGAAGTAATAGTCTGGTGGCCTGCTCTGGACAAAACTGTCAACCAAAAGCTGTTGACAAAAGTTCAGAGAACAATCTCTCAGTGGATCAGTGGTGCACTGAGGAGCACATCCACTCGGGCACTAGAGACTGTGCTATTTTTGACTCCTCTAAGCATAATGTAGACCTGCAACAATACAGGTCACTCATCTATTTTGTGCAACAAACAAATTTCCAAGACCACCGACTATACTGTCCCGTCACTATCTTTTGACACAAAGTTCCGGACTAGGATCCCATATATACGGCATATATACGGACAGTCAGGCTGCCATTAAAGCGATTCAATCACACCTCCTCATGTCGAAAATAGTCCAGAACTGTCTCTCATCTCTTAACGAGATGGCAGATCAGTTCAACATTCACATTTTATGGGTGCCAGGACATTTCATAAGTACAGGGAATATAAACGCCGATGAACTGGCTCGACGTGGTACAACGGACCACTTCTCAGAAAGCAGAAAGGATATTGAAATGCCTCTTGCGGTATGCAAACTGCTGCTTCAGGAAGAAGCTAGCAAGCTGACGAATGACAGATGGTCAAGTATCACCTCTTGCGTAATAACTCGGCAGATCTGGCCAAAGTTGGACTTGGCCAGTTCCAAACAGCTGATCTCACTTCAGCGAAGTCAGATCAGTGTGGTTGTTGGAGTGATTACGGGGCATTATCTCATATAGGGAGGCATGCGAGTAGACTTGGTGTCTTCTCACATGAATATTGTCGTAGTTTCGAGGACGAAGAGGAGGAAGAGACAGTACTTCATCTTCTTTGCACCTGCCCTCGTCTGGCACGAAACAGACTAAAGTTTCTAGGGGCACCCTTCTTCAAAGACCTGACGGCCCTCTGTAGGATGGACGTCAGGAGTATCCAGCGCTTTGTTAACAGCTCAAAATGGTTCCAATGAGTTGTGTTGCGAACGGTGGATTGAAATTATAAACACACACAGAATTTTTATTGATATATTTAATTAACAAAATTTATTAATGAAATAATTATTATAATTATATAATAATTATTATAATGATAAATTATATAGGAAATTAATTATAAATATATATTGGAATTTATAAGAATTAGGAATAATTTATAATTTACAAAGTTACCATTCACCTTATTATCACGTCCGAGAGCAAAACCAAACAGAACTTTATTTTATTTTTATGTACATTATTACTGATTATAATATTCATAAACACCAAACCATACATACATATCAATGATACAGATTTTGTAGGGGATAACGAAGTTGAGTGGTATATGTACATCACAACAATCCTCCCACCTTTTAACAAAAGACTACCTCTGGTTGTCTTTTGAAATATGTATAAAAGCTTTGTGCTTTTTCGGACTTTTAATTATACAAAATTTTTTTTTTTTTTTTTAATTATAAGTACACTACATAAATATGTACACGAATACCTAATTTAAACGCAGGCGAAAATAAAATTAAGTGTGACAAATTTTTAAACGATTATTATGAATAATTTTTTCAGATCGACCGAAAAGAATTTTTGTGTTTTCTGGCGAAATTATTTCTGTTACAGAATATGAACCTAGCCATAATGAATCCAACTTTGATTTTCTATTTTAATTTTTTAGATAAACTTGATCATCAATCTTGAATGTTTTACTAACACAATTCTTATCGTAGTATTGTTTTGATTTTTGTTTACATAACAAAAGTTAGTATCACGAGCTATTTTGTGTGACTGTTGAAGTTTATGTTTAAGGTCATAGAAATAGTCATGATAATTGTAGAGAAGTTCTACATTTTTCGAAATTGAATCTGGTATATTTGGTTTATGCCCAAAAACTAATTCAAATGGCATAAATTCAGTAGATGTATGGGGAGTGGTATTATGAGAGAAGTATTGTAACCAAGAATCCCAATCAAGAGGATCGTTTTCAACATAATTGCGTAGATATTCAACTAACGTTTTATGGCTACGCTCAAGGGCTCCATTAGATTGACGATGATAAGCACTTGTATTCAATTTTTGTATTTTTAACATTTTGCAAATTTGTTTAAATAATTTTCCCATAAAATTTGACCCTTGGTCAGTAAAAATTGTTGTAGGACAACCGAATACACAAATAAAATGTTCCATGAAAGCTGTAGCGACAATTTCGGCTTCCTGATTTTGCAAGGGAATTGCAAAGGAAAATTTGGTTAAATCGCACTGCATCGTGAGAATGTATTTATTATTGCGATGCGAAGAAGCTTTTTCCAAAAGCTTTCGACGATGTACTCGTAATTTTCATAGGGACATTTTTGTTTTCGAAGCTTTTATTTTTCTGACAAAATTGACAATTTCTGATATAATTTTCAATTTTAGCGAACATTTTAGGAAAATAATAAAAATTTCTTAACCGTTTGAAAGTCCTATAAACGCCTTGATGTGCACCTAGGGGTCCATCGTGATACTCTTTAATAATTGTATTTATCTCATCTTCATTCGTGAACGAAATAATTTCCTTTTGTTGTTGATTTTGAGTAGAGCAAATTTCGTTCTTAGAAGTTGGTGAAAGGTTTTCCGAATTAACTTGTGTAGAATTTGAGGCTGTATAGGAATTGTATCTACTACCAATGACTGATTGTTTGGAGTGGACAGAACTTCGTTTTGTAAGAGTGGAACAGATAATTTAGATTTAGAACGAGTTACCACATTACATTCAGGAATATCTAGAGCAATTCGACTTAATGCATCTGCGTTATTATTTAATTTTCCTGCTTTATGAACGATTTTGTAGTCATACTCATCCAATCTTATTCTCCATCTGATCAGCCTTGAAGAAGGGTTTTTAATATGGCAAAGCCACATCAGTGGTTTATGATCACTTATTATTTTAAACCTCCCATACCATAGATGTATGGACGAAAATGATGAGCTCTTTCTCAATCGTCGAATAATTTTTCTCTGCACTGTTCAAAATACGGCTAGCATATGCGATCGGTAAGTCAGCACCATTTGTCTCCTGTGACAAAACTGAGCTTATCGCAACGTTGCTTGCGTCGCACGTAAGAATAAATTCTTTAGAAAAATCGGGAAATTATAAAATTGGGGGATTCATTAAAAATTCTTTCATTTTCGTAAATGCTTCGTCACAGAATGCATCCCGTACGAAGATAGAATCTTTTTTTAGTAGATCCGTTAGAGGTTTACTAATTTTTGAGAAATTTGGGCAAAATTTACGGTAGTATCCTACGAGGCCAAGAAATGATTTTACATCACGAGATGTTTTTGGCGTCGGATAATGCCTTATTGCGTTAATTTTAGTAGGATCTGGTTTTATACCTGATTTAGTTATTAAATGCCCTAAATAATAAATTTCTCGAGAAAGAAATTGGCATTTTTCCGGATTTACTTTCAGATTGTAAGTCCTCAGGCAAGATAAAACTTCTGTTAAATTTTGATTGTGATCAAGAAGTGTTTTCCCGTAAATCACAACGCCGTCAAGATATACTAGACACTTTAATCCGTTGAGTCCACATAGTGCATTGTTCATTAGCCTCTGGAAAGTACTCGGAGCATTATGAAGTCCCATACTCATTCGAGTAAACTGGTAATATCCGGTTTCCGTGCTAAATGCTGTCTTTTCGCGGTCTCTTGGATCTATAGGAACTTGATGGTATCCATGCGCAAGATCGATGGTGGAGAAATAGTGAGATCGACATAATCTATCCAAAATGTCTGTAATGTTAGGTTAGGTTAGGTTGGAGTGGCTGCTTACGCACACTTAGACCGGTGACGGTCCATTGTGATACCACAGGATGTATCCCCTTTTACCCCTATTGGAACCATTTCGAGCTACTTATGTAGCGTAAGACGTCCCGCACTTTACTGTTTTCGAGATCCGAGAGGCAGTCCATCTTGAACTTACCTAAGTGTTTGTGCCTTCTGAGAGCCAATGCTGGACACGAGCAAAGGAAGTGGACCAACGTCTCTTCCTCCTCTTCGTCCAAGCAGCTTCTGCAGAAGTCATTAGCCTCCAGACCCAGCCTTCTTGCATGTTCTCCAAAAAGGCAGTGTCCCGTGAGAATTCCCACGACCGTTCTTAATTCACGTCTGCGTAAGGATATTAATGCCCTAGTGTGCCCCAAGTCCAGCTTTGGCCAAACTTGTCTTGCAACTCTACAGGTGAGGGTGTTAGACCACCTTTCCCCCGCTGAGGATAGCGCCTGCTTTCCAAGTGCTTGTCTCAGCGCTGTAATAGGCCTCCCCAGACTTGCCCTTTCCGGTTGCAGCTGGAGAGTCGTACCATGCCTAGCAAGTTCATCTGCCCTGCAGTTCCCCATGACGCCCGAGTGACCTGGGACCCAGACTACCTGGATATTGAAATGCTCACACATCTCATTTAGAGATGAGTGACAACTCAACGCCACCCATGACGCCAAAGACACCGATTCTAACGACCGGATCGTCGCTTGACTGTCCACATAGATTGTGATATCGCCTGAGGATAGCACATTATGTTTCAACCACGTCATGACCTCCTCAATCGCTACGACTTCAGCTTGGTACACGCTGCAGTAATCAGGGAGACGAATAGAAATGTTTACATTTAATTTGTCACAGAATACTCCAGCTCCTACTTTGCCGTCTAGCTCAGTCAGCTCATCCTTCAACGATCTAACAATAGTGGAGTGTCCTATACTAAGACACCTCCACTGAGAGACGGCTGCAAGTCGTACAGCCGTATTTGCCGCCATCTGTTTGCCAAAAATGTCGACCGGAAGAAGGTGCAACATAACCTCTAAGGCACTTGTCGGTGTCGACCTCAATGCCCCGCTAACAAGCATACAGGCTGTTCTTTGCACTCTCTCAATCTTACTTTTATAAGTAACCTTGTCCAGAGCTGGCCACCAAACACCCACCCCGTACATGAGTACAGGTCTCACTACAGTGGTGTAGAGCCAGTGTACCAGCTCCGGCTTCAGACCCCATCTATAACCAATGGCGTTCCTACAGGAGTACAAAGCAATAGTAGCTTTGTTTATTCTCTCCAACATATTGGGTTTCCAACTAAGCTTACTGTCCAAGATAATGCCCAGATATCTAGCTCTGTCAGTAAAAGCAAGTCTCATGCCATTTAAGGTAGGAGGGACAACTACCGGGATTTTGTATTTCTTAGTGAAGAGTACCAGCTCTGTCTTGGACGGGTTAATACCAAGTCCACATTTGCCAGCCCATTTCGTAACGATGGTAAGCGCATTCTGCAATACGTCTACAATCGTGCCCAGGAATTTCCCGGTAACAGCTAAAGCTACGTCATCTGCGTAAGCGATAACTTCAATACCCTCTCTCTCCAATTCAAGTAGTAACACGTTTACCACTATGTTCCAGAGAAGAGGAGACAGAACCCCCCCCCTGCGGGGTTCCCCTAGTTACTCGCCTCTTGATGGTGGAGTCCCCCAACTTCGAGCTAACAATCCTGCTTCCCAGCATATAATTGATTAACCCTATCAGAGGAACGTCCACCTCCAAAAATGACAATCCCTCCTTGATTGCCTCCGCTTTCACATTATTAAAGGCGCCTTCTATATCCAGGAAAGCCACCAAACAGAATTCCTTCGAACTAATCGATTTCTCAATCGTACACACCAAGGCGTGCAGAGCAGTGTCCACAGATCTACCCTTTGTGTACGCATGCTGAGACGATGCCCACTTCCTGGCACCTATTTTATCTCTGATGTATACATCCATCAGCCTTTCCAAGGTTTTCAAAAGAAAGGATGATAGAGTTATTGGTCTTAGGTCCTTAGGATAGACATGTGAGCTTTTCCCCGATTTCGGTATAAACACCACATTGACCTCCGTCCAGTACCTAGGAATATAGCCCAGCTTCAAACACCCTTTGAATATAGCTTCCAGGTAGGGAAGAATAATTACTGAGTTGTTTTGAAGTTCAGCTGGTATAATTTGATCCGGACCACCCGATTTAAATGGTTTAAAACCCCTCAGTGCCCATAGAATCCGTTTTCTGGTTACGATATCCTCTGCGAACACTGACAGTGACTCCTGATGATTGCTACGCACCAACAGGTCTTCAAAACTCCCTGGGAAGTGTGTCTCGAAGAGAAGCTCCAGAGACTCTCCACTAGAAGCTGTCCAAGATCCGTCCGGTTTTATCAAAAAACTGGGGCTAGATGTACTTTTGGAAAGAATCTTTCTAAGACGGGAGGTTTCGGATACCCCTTCCATTTTATCACAGAAGATTCTCCAAGACCTCCTTTGTGCCTTTCTTAGTTCTTTCTTATAAATTCCGAGTTTCTCCTTATAGGAGTCCCAATCCTGAGCTTCTCTTGTATTTTTGGATCTATTAAAGGCTGTCCTACAAGCCTTCCGATAGGCTCCCAGTTCCCTGGACCACCATACCGGTTTTTGTCTACCCTTAGGCTTAGCCAGTGGGCAGGCAGCACGAAAGGATCTGTTGCATGCGCTAGTAACGCTAGCCACCATGTCCTCCAGCTCCCCAACGGTCGTCGGGGGCTCCATAGCCCTCGTCGGTAACATTTCCTCCAATAATTCCCCATATTTGCTCCAGTTGGTCCTTCTAGGGTTCCTGAAGGCTTCCCGGGTAGCAGGGTGAATATCGAGGCTATAGGTTAAACATCGATGATCAGAAAAGGAGTGTTCCTTATCCACCCTCCAATTTTTAACCATATGAAGAATATTATTTGAGGCAAGGGTCACGTCTAGAACCTCCTGCCTGTTACTAGTAATAAATGTGGGTTCCCGCCCAATATTACACACTGAAAGGTTAGTACTCATCAAATAATCAAAAAGCGACTCACCTCTTTCATTAATATCCGTGCTTCCCCAGATAGTGTGATGCGCATTAGCATCAACTCCCAGTACCACACCTACCTTTGATTGTTCCGCTTTACGGATCAGCTCCTCCAGGTTATCCGGAGGAACCTCCTTCTCCCGGTCCATGTAGGCTGAAACTAGCCAGAATCTACAAGTGCCTACTTCCAGGCTAACTGCAGTAGTGTCACCATTGCTGTATTGAGAGAGAAGGAAAAGATTAATATTATTTTTCCCAAGAATACAAGATCTGATCTTCCCAGACTTACTAGAGGATATAATTTTGTACCCTTTGGTTCTGAGGCCACAGATCCTGTTGTTGTTAATCCAAGGTTCTTGGATTAGTATCACATCCTCACTCGAACTAGTCAGCCTGAGGAGTAGAGCTGCCGAAGCAGCCTTAGAATGGTGAAGGTTAATTTGAGTTATCTTAATCATAACCATTTCACCTCTACCTACCTCTATGATAAATTCCTGCTACCGCAGGAATATTAATTCCCGATATTTTGGGATGCGCCGAATACGCCCGTCTCGCCACCCCTCATATCCTCTGTAGAGGACTTGTCAGTGCCCCCCCGTCTGGCCGGGCTGCCGACATCCTCCTCCATCGGTACACCAGCTCCTTCGCTTATGTGCCTCTCCTCATCCTTCGAGAGAGTCCTTGCCCTACCGAAGTCGCCGGATTCACTCTCCCCCTACCCTCAGCTTCTTCCCCCATGCTGCTGGTACCCCCTTCAGGCCTGGGCGGGTTGCCACCATCCTCCGGTTGGCCTCCCGTACGCGCTTCCGCCCCATCCTTCTTATAAACGTTGAGAGTAATTGACCCGAAACCGAAGTCAATTACTCCCTTTGTTTTGTGAAGGAGGCCAAGGGACTCCTTATTTATTACCATGATTGATAATTTCGAGCCCCCCTTGGCCTCCTCCTGCTTGACGATCTTCCAATTTCCGGTCGGAAGATTCGGGTTACTGGCCTGAATGATTTTCAAAGCCCCGTCAGGGCTAGCCGGTTCTGCTGGCAGCCAGACACGTGCCCTCGGCCTGCTGGGAATTTCCTCCCGGCTAACTGCCGCAAGCTTTGCGCCTGGCCACACCTCCCCTACTTTGGCTATAGCCTTTTTGTACAGATCCACAGATCTAGAGTCCGAGCATGCAGTCATCTTCACACGCCCTTGATACCATCCCGCATCTCTGCAGGATGGGGGTGGTCCCGGATTTTCACCCAGGATCTTCAAAAAGACGAGGTTGAGTGCATTACACACCAACCTCCATTTTTCCGCCGTGATGCTCCCATCTTCTTGACTTTCATCAATGACGGCTAGCATCAACATATGCTCCCTCAGGACCTCGCTGAACAGCTTTGTCCCTGAGTTGGAGCTCGGCTTCTTTTCAGTCACCAACTTGGCCCGCTTGCTGTTGACTACTTCCACCTCATCCTGGGACCGCTGTCTTTTCGACATATGGTCCCTTTCCGAGCTTCCGCAGCCCAAAGTGCTCCTTGCCCAAGCTACTGATGTTCTTTGCTCTTCCGTAAGCTGCCCCTCGGGGATCGCAGCCCACTTCTCGAGAATTCGGAACGCCTAGCGGCGATTCCTGTATCGCCTTTTCGCCAGAGGAATGTCTCTCGTCCCACTCCCCTGTGATGCGTTGGTACCGCTAACTCCCGGGACTTGTGCCCTAGAGTCAACCACCTTTGCAACCTTAGAGGCCCCACCCGTCTGGTTCGAGGTACCTCCCTCCGCTGATACCGGCTTTTGAGGAGAGCCGGTGCCCTTTGTTTTTGTGTTCGATCTTTCCATTGGATTCCCACGAGTATCGGAGAAATAAAGGTCCGCCTGCGCAGAGATCCGTATACGCAGGTAAGGCTAATTACAACTGGAGGTCGCCAGGTATCCAGAGGGCTCCGTTAGCGACTGGGCTTTGTTAAATGGGCCCCCAGCCTAGTTGACCATCAGCACGGGTCGCTTAATACCTTAATCCAGCCCATTCGGCTCGCTAGCACCCCGGCCTCCCTGCACCCCTTCCCTCCGCCCATTCTCTCCCCCATTCACCTAATCACATCGAGAGCCCAATCCAATGGGATCCATTCCATTCACCGGGTCACCCGTTTATAGGGTCTCCCACTCGTCACCCGCGGAGACTCCGGAGGTGCAGAGAGGACGTGACGCCCAGCCCGCTGTGGTTATTAGTCGATGGTTTTCTGGCGTTATCTGTTCGCCTTTCCATGCTGGGCATCATAGGCACTCAGAATTTAATGAACTGAGGTTAACCACTCCATAGTTCCCTGAGACTCTCCCACCAGCTGGACTGCGGTTGGGGGCGGCTTATTTAATTCACCGCTAACCTACCTATCGATAGGTCGTCCACTATCCACCAATTGTGACCCCCCCCCCCCCCCCCGATAGCTGCAGTACGCCACGGGCTGTAATGTTAGGTAACGGAAAAATATCAGAAATAGTGACGTCATTTAATTTCCTGTAATCTATGACGATACGTCACTTCCTTTCATCTGATTTTGATTTTTTTGATACGCAGAGCAGTGGAAAGTTCCATGGAGATTTCGAATCTTCCACTATACCATCGGCTTTCATGTCGGAAACTTGTTTATTTACTTCATTTTTAACTGCTTCAGGTAATCGATATGGTTTGCAAAAAATAGGATTAGAATGTGGTAGAACGTTAATTTGATGAGATGTTGCGTCTGTGACAGATAACTTATCTCCATCAAGAAGAAAAACATCATTAAATAATCGACATATTGATAGAATGCAGTCTCGCTCTTCAATATTTAAATGGCTAAGATTAATTTTTTTTTCTAACAATGATAGACGATTTTGAATATTAGGATTTGTGGAATTCAAATGAAAGATATGAAATTTATCTAGAGGTTCAGTTTCGATCTTTAGATTAGAATTTAAATTAACATCGTATTCATTGGAATTTACTAAACTGACTAATGCGTAATCATTTTCAATTTTTAAAATGGAATTCGCAATATATACTCCAGGCAATAATTCTTTTGAATAACAAATGTGTTCAGAATGGTTAGGCAACGAGCATTTTATCTTAACACATGCCTCTGCGCGAGCTGGAATAGTTATTCTTGTAGGCGCAGTTTCGATAACCTGTATGTCACTAATGCGCATTATTTATAAGTAATTGAATGCTTTTTAATGCGAAATCTAATTTACAATTATAAAAATTTAGAAAATCTTTTCCTAGTATGCAGGAATATTCTATAGGAAAATTATTCGGAACGACCTGTACGTTTTGCTTACATAAAATAAAATCTGGAAAATATAATCTACAGTATGCCAAACCGAAAACATGTATGGATGGACAAAGAAGTTCGAGCTGCTTTTGGATTGTGTTAACCCAACATAACGACAACATTTTGGATTGTGTTAACCGAATAGACAGCGAAAAAGTTATGTTGGAAAGTGACTCTGAACATGCTCAGAATGTTATTAAATCACCTGTCAACAAAAACATACTATACTGCGAAGGATGGGACTTAATAAAAAAAGCCCCTTTCCGCAAAGAAGGACATCCTTGTAACCCTATTAAAGACCGCCACTGAATGGACAGTCCAAATCATCTTTTGGCCAGGCCACGACGATACATCATAGGAATGATGCACACCAATCACAAACCACAAATGATTATAGTATGTTATAGTCGTCCATTCTCCGTTGAATAGGCTACTTTGTCCAATTTAATCAAAGTATAGATCACGGGATGGGAAGTGAATCTCGATACATGTTGTTTCTTGTTGATATTTCTGCTACTAATATTCCTAATATGCAGACTATTGCGGGCGTGGTGCTTCGTCTTGTTGCTCGTTTATGTTATGACTGATCTTAATAATTGGCCTTTTGAGTAATCCTCCGTTGCTATTTTTTACTGTTACGAATTTTTTACGTACCTCTTGAATTCTTCCTATAAAGGCCATTTTCTGGGAGGTAGATTATCAGCTTTAATGAGTACTACCTCTCCTTTCGCCATATTTGGTTCCTTTTTATTCCATTTACTTCGGTTCTGTAATAGTAATATGTATTCGTTTAACCAGATCTTTCAAAATTCTTGCGTTATTTTCTGCAGTAGTCGCTATTGTGCTAAATGTTTGATGTTTTGATTTAAACGGTTTGGTTATTGCAAAACAGACGAATACTGCTAAATATCCTTTTATAGTTTCTGTTACCTTGCCCTGGCGAATATCGCAGATGAAAAAGTCCAGCATAATTCACTCTTGCATATGTGAATGGTCTGGTTGGAGTTACTCCTGCTGTTGGAAGTTCTACCATTATTTGATTCAGGGTCTGTGCTTGTTGATGTTTGCAAATTACATATTTGCTGAAGAAGGTTTTTACAGCCAGTGGACCCTTTATTATCCATTATTTTTGCCGTGTGAAGGCTAGCGTGAGGGGTTTGCTTTCGTGCAAGGTTATCTTATGTGCATTAGTCTATCAGGAGCGTTGTAAAATGACTTTTATAAAGAATTATTATTGGATATTGAATGTCGAAAGTATTTCTTGTGGTTTTTACTTAGCTCCATTGTAATGGGGATAATCCGAATTAGATTTCAACAATTGTTTTGTGTTGGCAAACCCTGCAACTATTGTCATCTCAGTCAGTTATCTGTCTCTCTCTAGTTTAATTATCATGGCTTATTTGTTCTAGGATTCCAGAGAGAACAACATTGTATTAACGTAGCAAGTACAGAAATATGTAATAAAGTTTGATTTATTAATAAAATATATTGTATGTTGTTAATCAAAGACAACATATATGTGGCGACGAGGATAAAGAATTTTTTTTTTTTTCGTGAACAACATTTCAAAGTGCGAAATAAATAAATAAAAAAAAAAAAAGAAAAACGCATTTTTTTTGCTCAACGTGGCGGCAAAGAAAAAATCTATTGTGACACCAAAAAGAAACGAAAAAAGAATCAGCGATGGATCCAAAGTATTTGGAAGCATTAAACAAGATTTTGCAAAACCAGAGTGCTGCTATCAATCATTTGACACAGTTAATTGGTGATGAAAATACAGCAGCCAACATAACCTCAAATTCGGCATTCAACCTTTCATCACAAATCACAGAGTTTTGTTACGAACGATGCTGATTCGCGTGTTTTCTTCGAGGCGTGGTACAGTAGATTCGCAGAATTATTCAAAGAAGATGCCAAGAATCTCGACGACTCAGCGAAAGTGAGACTTCTTCTCATGAAACTGCACACGTCGAACTATGAAAAATATTCGAATCTGATTCTGCCCAAGACACCAAAAGATTTTTCATTTGCCGAGACGGTTCAAAAACTTACAGAGCTGTTCGGGCCACAGAAATCTCTATTTCACCGACGATATGAGTGTCTACAGTTCGAAAAAAACGACGGTGAGGATTTTGTGTCATACGGGAGTAAAGTCAACAAGTTATGTGAAAGTTTCGAATTGTCCAATCTTTCAAGTGATCAGTTCAAAAGCTTGATATTCATCATTGGTCTTCGCTCGAGTCGCGATAAGGAAGTGCGTACACGGCTCCTATCAAAAATGAACACAAAAGACGAACAAATCAATGGTATCGACAAAATGATTGCAGAATGTCAGACTCTCATTAATCTCAGGTCTGATGTTAGGTTGGTTGAGAAACACCAGCAAGAGAAGTCACCAGCCGTCAATTTGGTCAAGCACACAGAAAAAGTGAAGAAAACGTACAACAAAACGCAGTACGCAGGAGACAACAGACTATCCAACAATAATCCAGCAAAAACTCCAAGAACACCTTGTTGGTCATGCGGAGGCATGCATTTTTCGGCAGACTGCTCATTCAAAAGTCACAAATGTCAAAATTGTAGGAGAACTGGACACAAGGAGGGTTACTACGGGTGCTTTCCTAAAGCACAACAAAAACAGATAAGTTCCAAAACCAAATACATTCCAAAAGATAATCCAAGTGTTAAAGAAATTTCAATTGTTAACAGCATGAGTGGATTTGCCAATAAGCGCAAATTTATCGCGGTAGTCATTAACGGCGTCGAAATTAACCTTCATATGGACAGTGGATCAGACATCACAATCATTTCCGAGTCGATGTGGGAACGCATCGGGAAGCCCCGTTTGTCAAAACCAAATTTCGGAGCACGGACCGCAGACAAAAGCAAACTCAAGATCACAGCACAATTTGAAGGCGACATCAGCTTCAAAAATGTCGTAAAATCAGGACTAATTTACGTCGCGTCAGACATCAACATCTTCGGGATTGATTTCATGGACAAATTCAATCTGTGGGACGTGCCACTTAGCGTGGTATGCAATCACATTACCGCCGAAGACGCACCAAGTTTAGATGTAAAATCATTGTTCCCTGATTTGTTTTCGGGTAAGCTGGGTCTCTGTACAAAGACGAAAGTCACATTACATCTAAAGCCTGATGTGAAACCAGTTTTTCGTGCAAAACGACCAGTGGCTTTTGCGGCACTGCCACTCATTGATGAGGAACTCACACGTCTTCAGAATTTGAGCATCATTACTCCAGTCGAATACCCTGATTGGGCCGCGCCGATAGTCGTTGTGAAGAAAAAAGAAGGAAACGTCAGGATATGTGCAGATTATTCAACCGGTCTAAACAACAGTTTGGAACCAAATCAATATCCATTACCAATTCCTCAAGAGATCTTCGCAAAAATCGCGAACGGAACAGTCTTCAGTCACATAGACCTCTCCGACGCGTTTCTTCAAGTGGAGATCGAAGAAGAATCTCGAAAGTTACTCACAATCACAACTCATCGAGGACTTTTTCGATTTAACCGCTTGCCCCCCGGCGTGAAGTCGGCACCGGGTGCATTTCAACAAATTATGGCAAATATGGTTGATGATTTGGAGGGAGTTGCTGCCTACATGGACGACATTATCGTCTCCGGCACAGACAAGTTGAATCACAATCAGAATCTGACACGCGCAAGTTAAGTATTATCACTTGGTAAAGAAAACTATTTAATATATTTTTAATGTTCTTTATTAGAAGGTTCGTGTAAAACTAACTTATCATATATGGAAAAATGATTTACATGGTATTTAGAAGTGCTACGTTAACAAATAATTAATTATAATTATAATTCTAAGAATTGTATATTAATGTATCAAATAAAATTATCATTAAAGAATTTAGCTTACGTTATAATAAATGATGGGAACAAAATAGTAATTTAATATAATTTAGTTTAAATGAAATTAAATACAGGATGTTGTTGCGATAACGTAACTCCTCCCCTCTAAGAGTGAAGCGACGGCCATAAGGTCGCTGGGTTTGTGGTGTCATTGGTTGTAGCTGTAATCGTGGGTTCATCTTGCTGGATTGGATTCTTCCTACATTGCATTAAATTGAATTGGTTGACAATCTTATAAATTATATAAAATATGATTATTAGAAGAATAGTAAATCCTGCAATTAAAGATTTAAATGATTCATTAGTGGTCTGTTTCAATACAATTATTTCCTTCAAATTTTCCAATGTCCAATTATTCAGTTTTTGAAAGTTGGGTTTTTCAACTATCTCAAGATGTTGAATGTCGTTGTATATTGTTGAAATTATTTCTATCGTGTCCCAATATATTGGAGTTCTGCTTTTGTATTCGAAGCCATTTATGGAAATTGAACAGTTTTTGAAATGAATTAATAATATTCCTTTCAATGATTTGTGTTTTATGTTGGTACCACACGATGTTTCTATAGCAACTTCATTTTGCGATATGATAAGCAGGTGTTCGGGTTCAAACATTTCTATTGTGTCACCGATGTCTGTATTGGTTATTAAGGTGCAATTTGCTGGTTGATTATTGATGATATTTGGGACGCATCCATTTACTGTGTTCGGTTGAATGGATTCTTTTTGGCAATATCTTATCTTTTCGATGGTGAGGCATGGTTTATTCACATATTGTTGAAAATATTCACTTAATAAAAGGAACGGGGTTTTAATTTGGATAGTGTAGGAATTGTTAATTGGTAATTCTTTTAAATGGTAAAAAGAAAATGAATTTGGGTGAAATATTGGTATTTTAATAATAAAAATTATATTAGTATGGTTATAGTAAGCTTGAAGTTCGAGGAATTCGTAAATGTTTTCGTCGGAAAAAACATTAACACTTTGTTCTCTTAACATAACGGAAACGTAATTGATTTCGGTTGGGTGTAAGATATGTTTAGATATGATCCCGAGTTTGGCTAAAAGTAATGATTCGGAAATATCATTCAAATGTTCACTCAACATGTCCATGTTGAATAGTATTTGTTCAAAATATTGATTGATATGCAAGGTTCGTTCAATAACATCTAATTTTTCGATTATATTGTCATGAAAATTATTCAAGTATTTCTCTAAATGCTCCTGTTGTTTGTTTATGTGTTTTGTGATATTGTTAAATCTTCTCAACATTTGTGTGTTAATATAGATTTGATTTTTCATTTGATTACTAATTTCATTCTGAGTTGATTGTAAACTGTTTAATTTGGTGTTAATTTCTACGTGGTCTTCGTAGTCCATATTTCCAGTTATTGTTTTAATGATTCCTCCAAGTCCGTTGATAAGTCCTCGTTTGTTTCTGTATTTCGGCCGAATTAGATCTAAGTCGTTTGATAATGTGTGACATTTCTTCCGTAATAAATTTAGTTTAGGTAAAAAATCAATATATTTCATTGATTGATTGTGAAAGTAGTCAATATTTCTTGTTATTAAATTTAAATTTATGTCATACTCTGTTAGGTTGATTATGTGAAGCAGTTTCGAATAACTCGTTATTATTCTTGCATTTCCTAATTTTAGGGGTAAAAGTCCGTTGTTGTTATTCAAGTCATGAATTTCTATTTTTTGCTGTACCGTACTTTGAAGTTTAAGTGTCCTGAAAATAAATTAAGTATTGCGTTTATTTTTTATCTTTTGCTTATGAACCTTTCTTTTGTCCGTCGTTACTGTTACTTTATTATCACTTACAACTATATGTTTCATAAACCTAGGTGCTAACTTATTTCTACGGTTTTCTAATTCATAAATCTCTTCACCTACTTCATAATTTTCTGGTTCTACTCTATTTTCATTTAAATTTTCTATGTTTCTCGTTTTATTTACTAAGCTAATATTATGTGCTAACCTGCATAAATCATCATAATTTTTAGAATGGTTCCTAATGAAATCTTCCCTAGATTCGTTGTTTTGTTTTGCCAAATTTAATGGGTTTGATTTGGTATAATGTCCATTTAGTAGCTCGAATGGAGTTAATTTGGTCGTCGAGTGTATGGCATTATTATATGTAATAATTGCTTCGTCCATTATTTCGTTGATGGATTTGGTCTTATCTTGATTAAATATAATTCTGATTATTTCTGTTAATGTTGAGTGGAAACGTTCTACTGGTGAATTCCCTGTGGAATTCTTTGCAGTAGTATAATGTATTTCTATGTTATATAATTTCAAAAAATCCTTAAAAATACTTGAGAGAAATTCCTGTCCATTGTCTGCTATAATTTTCACGGGTATACCATGGTGGGAAATGAAATGTTTTAAAGCTTTTACTATATAAATACTATTTCTTCCTATTAAATGGTAGGCACTTGAAAATTTACTAAATTTATCTATTATAGTTAGAAAGTTTTCTTTATGTGAAGCATATACATCTATGTGTAATATTTTTAGTGGTCTATCCGGGGTTTCCGTTAATTCGTATTTTATTTGTTTAACATTTCTTTCATATTTATAGGTTTGGCAGATTTCACAATTGTTAATTATACTAGAAATAACATTTTTCATTTTTGGAAAGAAATAATCTCTTTTTAAGTGTAAGAGAGTTTCTTGTATACCTCTATGGTTGGATTTAATATGGTAATTCCTAATTATATCTTCTTGGTCATCTCTCTCTACTACGTCTCTTACTATAAAATTACATCTAATTAATTTAATCTTAGAATAACTAAAATATTTAGAAAATGTTGCTTGTACGAGTTTAAAGGTCTCATCATCTGTTAGTATTCCTGTTATTTTTTTCGGAATAAAATAGTTTTTGAATATTTCTAACATGACTTCCTCTTTCATGAAGTCATTTCTTCGTATTATAAATCTTTTTTGTGTTTTAAATAATATCTTATATTTTATATCTGGTTTATCTATTATACTATTTTCTAGTATAACCTGGTACGTGAATTCGTTCAACGATCTTTCAGATATTGGTATTCCCTCATCTAAGTTTTCCTCTCCAGAATGTATGGTTTCTAAATCTCCTACATTATTAATAATTGAATCATTCGAACTAGTTTCTTCTTGTAAATTAATTTCTATACGTGATAATGCATCTGCATTTGTATTCATTTTCCCCTTTTTATAATGTATGTTGTAGTCAAATTCTTCTAATTTCAATCGCCACCTTACTAATTTGGAATTTGGTTCCTTTAACGAGAAAAGCCATACTAAAGGTTTATGGTCTGTTACGATGTTAAATTTCCTACCGTATAAATACGGTCTAAAGTATTTCGTTGCCCAGACGATTGCTAATAACTCCTTCTCAATTGTACTATAATTTTGTTCGGTTTTTGTTAGAGTTCTACTGGCATAACACGTTGGCTTATCGGACCCTATTGGTCCTTGGGAAAGTACCGCTCCTAGAGCGAAATTGCTAGCATCGGTCGTTAAGTTAAAGGGTTTGTTGAAATCGGGGTATTGTAATAATGGGTCGTTACACAACAAATTTTTGCAGGTTTCAAAGCATTCCAAGTAGGTTTGATCAATAACAATACCTTTGTCTTTTCGTAAGCATTCAGTGAGGGGTTTTGTAATTCTTGCAAAATCTTTTAAGAACTTTCTATAATACCCTAGTAACCCTAAAAAACTTTTAATTTGTTTTTCAGTTTTGGGTAACGGGAATTCTTTTACAGCTTTAATCTTCTTAGGGTTCGGTTTAACACCTTCCGGTGTCACTACGTGGCCCAAAAATTCAATTTCCTTATGTAAGAATTCGCACTTGTCCAATTGGACTTTTAGGTTTGCTTCCCTGAGTCTTTGAAATATTTTACTTAAATTTTCAGTATGTTCTTGTAGGGAGGTCGAATAGATTATAATATCGTCCATATAACACAGACAAATTCGCCCTTGATATTCCCTTAGAATGTTATCCATTACTCTTTGGAACGTTGACGGCGCATTTTTTAAGCCGAAAGGCATTCGAATAAATTCGTAATGCCCATTGTCAACACTAAAAGCTGTTTTGGGAATGTCCCTTTTGTTGATTTCAATCTGATGAAATCCGGAAGCTAAATCTAACGTACTAAAATATAAGCATTTCCCTAGTTTATCTAAAATTTCATTGATGTTAGGAAGAGGGTATCTATCGTCTACTGTTTTATCGTTCAGTTTTCTATAATCTATAACTAGTCGCCATTTTTGTTTTCCACTAGCGTCTGCCTTTTTTGGTACGATCCAAATGGGGGACGACCAGGGTGAGAAACTGGGTTGTATAATGCCCTGTTCTAACATTTTAGATATTTGTGATTTTATTTCATCTTTGTGGATTTCAGGGTAACGGTACGATTTTGTGTATATTGGTACATCATCTGTTGTGTTAATAGAATGTTTAATTTCGTTGGTGAATGTTAAAAGATCACCGTCTTTAAGGAATATGTCTTCATGTTTTTTGCAAGTTTTAAGTAGTTCAGTTTTTTCTTCGTCATTCAAGTGGTCCAGTCTTAGTAAATTTTGTAGGTCACTGTTTGATTTAGTTAGAATTTGGTTTTTAAATTGGTCGATTGAATAATTATGTAATTCGAAATATTTCTGTTCTATTGATTCTACTTTTAAGGGTTGTTCTAGCCTAAATGTCTTAGGTTCGTTTGATGTATTTTTTATTTCAATGTTAGAATACCATTTGTCACTATGGTATAGTCCTTCAGAAATTTGTATTTCGTCCGTGATTATAGTTGGTTTTAAATAGAAGTCTCCGTTTTCTAAGTCTACTGGTAGTCGTGTAATTAATTTAGAGTGTGAGGGAATTTCATATGTTTTTGACATTAAACAAGGCTTTGAAAGTAATGGGATCTTAACTGTATCAGTTTCTAAATAATTGTCTATGAAATTGAGTCGAATTTTTAATTGTTGCATCATTTCTGTACCTATTAATCCGTCAAAGTAATTATGGAATTTAAAGAGATAAAAGGTCAAATTTTCGTTTGTTCTAAATTCTTTAAGTCCAGGTATAACAAGTTTTTTGTCTATGTTCTGTTTATTAAATATAGTCGTAATTTCTATAGGGTCAATAACAATAAAGTCTTTTTCGTCGATTAAAATTGGGTTTACAAAAGATTTTGAACTACCTGTGTCAATAAGAAATTTTAAATTTTTATTACCGTTCTTAATATGAATGTAAGGAAGAAGATGGTCTTTATTAGTATTATTATTATTTATGTCTAAATATCCGATTTGTTCTCCGAGGCGATTAAACGAAAATTTTCCTCGTCTATTTCGATTTCTTGTTGAGGTTCTAAATAATCTTCTTGAGATTCTAAATAATCTAATTCTGTTGTATCTGTCACAGAATCATTTGATTCGCCTTCAATATTAAATAGTTCTTCCGATACAAATCTTGGCTGGTTAGTGGGTTGAATTGTTCTATTTGCTTGATATTGATTAGGGGATCTATATTTTGAATGTCCACTTGATATATCCATTGGTTCTGGTTTTGGATAATTGGGTTTTGTAAACTGGTTTGAATATTGTTGAGGTTTATAATATTGTTGAAAGGTTTTGTGATTGGAATTTTGTGGGGTTCTAAAATTATTAAAATTTTGAGGTGGTCTTGGATAATTAAAATTATTTGGAGATTGGTTGTAAAAATTATTTGAAGGTGTCCTGAAGTTAAAATTAGGTGAAATATTCCTAGTTGGTATTTGGTTATATGAAATATTCTGTCTCAGATGTGGGTTATTTTGTGGCTTTGAGATTGAACCAACATTTCCGTGAAGTTTGAATGGTTGGTTATTAACTATGTGAATTTTATTATTTTTCATATAGTTGATATTTTGTTCTCGCAAACAATAGCTAAATGCTTCTGCTAGTGAACTGGGTCGCATTGCCCTTATGATTGACCCTAAAGGTTCCTTAAGGCCAGATAGGAATGTGTTTAGACACATTTGCTCATAGAGTGTTTGTTTAGATTTAACAACGTTATTATCTGTTTCATGGATTTTAATATGGTTTATTATTGTAGAATATATATCTATTATTTTAGAATAAAAACTTTCAACTGTTTCATTTATTTGGGTCATAGAATGTAAATCTTTAATTAAACTAGTTTCATTTCTTTTATCGGAATAGTGAGTCGTTAAATTATTTTTTATATCAGTCCATGTCAGTGGAGTCCCGTACATGTTTAAGACGTCGTTGGCTGGTCCAACTATCTTATTCCGTATTGCCCTTAATATAATTTTAGCGTAACTTGTACCTTCAATATCCTTCATTAAACTAAGAATTTCTTCGACATTGTCGATAAAGTCATACAGACTTCTAGTATTTCCCTCGAATCGAGGTAAATCCTTAATTGCGTCGGGTATACGCAAGTGATTAAAAATCGCGTTATTCGCGTCTGGATTCATTTTGAGTGAATTTAATTTAAATGATACTAAATTATTACTTTTAATTTTAATATGTTCTAAACTTATACCGTAATCCGCGGTATGTTTTGGTTGAGTGATACACGAATTCTTCAATTTACCAAGTTTTTTAAAAGGTGGGAACATAAAAGGAAATAACTATATAAAGGATAGCGAATATAACAAAATATAAGACTTACCAGACCAAACTGCCGATTATTGCCCAATACCAGTTGTTCATCGCCCCGTTGTGACGTCAATAATATTTAAACACCAATATGCCGTTGATGTTGAAATTTTTGTGAATTGAATACCACAACTATAGTTATTTTCTGTTTATGATTTTTACTTTTTTCACTTTTATGCGATGCACTTGAATAAATTTTCTTGATATTTTTCTATATATATATAGATTAGGATAGAAAATTTTCACAATTTATATCACAGTAAACGAAATTTTCGTTTAAAAGTTTCCACACACTTTTGTTTTAAATTATTTTATTCTCTTTCACTTATTTACTTTTTCGTTATCTACGTTTATATACTTCTACTTTATTATATTATTTTATTTTGTTATATACTTTTTGGTTTACTTTATATTATGTATATATTATTATTGTTATTTTTGTATATTATTTTTAAAATTTACGATAAATACTTTTATTTTTATATATTGATATTTAAAAATATCAATCCTATCAACTGCGCCAGTTAAGTATTATCACTTGGTAAAGAAAACTATTTAATATATTTTTTGATGTTCTTTATTAGAAGGTTCGTGTAAAACTAACTTATCATATATGGAAAAATGATTTACATGGTATTTAGAAGTGCTACGTTAACAAATAATTAATTATAATTATAATTCTAAGAATTGTATATTAATGTATCAAATAAAATTATCATTAAAGAATTTAGCTTACGTTATAATAAATGATGGGAACAAAATAGTAATTTAATATAATTTAGTTTAAATGAAATTAAATACAGGATGTTGTTGCGATAACGTAACTCGCACTCAAGCGAATACAAGATTTCGGATTCAGCCTAAAACTCGAAAAATGCAAATTCGCAATGAGATCGATTCGCTACCTGGGTCACGTCATTGACAAGGATGGTCTGCGCCCAGATCCAGGTAAAATGGAAGCAGTTACGAACATGCCACCACCGACAGATGTAGCAACCCTACGTTCATATTTGGGTGCTATAAATTATTACGGTAAATTCGTGAGAGAAATGCATCAACTGCGTCGGCCACTCGACATGCTGCTGGAACAAAATGTTTCATGGAATTGGACACCAGATTGTCAGAGGGCATTTGATAGTTTCAAAAACATTTTAAAGTCCGATCTGCTGCTTACTCATTTTGATCCAAGCCTTGAGATCATAGTAGCAGCTGACGCATCCAGCACTGGCATCGGAGGTTGTATTTATCATCGGTTTCCTGACAAATCCGTCAAAGCAGTTTACCACGTTTCAAAGACCTTGAACAAAGCCGAACAAAATTATAGTCAGATCGAAAAAGAAGCCTATGCTTTGGTTTTTGCTGTGACTAAATTTCACAAATTCGTATTTGGTCGAAAGTTCTTACTTCAAACGGATCACAAACCATTGTTGTCAATTTTCGGATCGAAGAAAGGTATCCCGGTATACACAGCGAATAGACTTCAGAGATGGGCACTCACACTACTCATGTACGATTTCAACATCGAGTACGTGTCCACAAACAGTTTCGGATACGCAGATGTTCTTTCACGACTGATCAACTCTCACGTCAAACCAGACGAAGAATTTGTGATAGCGTCAATTCAAGCGGACGATGATTTTCAATCAGTACAACACGAAATTTTTCATCATTTGCCCGTAACACACAACATGATACAGCAATCAACGGAAAAGTCAGCAGTTCTCCAAACAGTTATTCAACACGTTAACAATGGCTGGCCTGCTTCATTCAAGCAAATTCAAGATACTGAGGTGAAACAATTTTATCATCGTCGAGAAGCACTTTCAATAGCGAATGGTTGTCTCATGTACGGTGATCGCCTTGTTATCCCAGAAAATTTTCAGCGACGTATTCTTCAACAACTTCACAAAGGACATCAGGGAGTGCAGCGGATGAAGTCGATCTCTCGAAGCTATGTATACTGGCATGGTCTTGATCAGCAGATCGAAGAGATGGTTCGCGCCTGTAATCAATGCGCGAGTGCAGCTAAATCACCACCGAAAACCTTTCTCGAATCATGGGAAGTGCCTGATGGTCCTTGGCAGCGAATTCACATGGACTACGCCGGACCCATTAACGGGTATTTCTTCCTCGTAATAATCGATGCATATTCAAAGTGGCCGGAAGTTTTTCTGTCGCAAACAACAACTTCAACAAAAACTATAAAAATGTTGGAGGAAACATTTTCTCGTTTTGGTATTCCAAAAACCATCGTGTCGGACAACGGGACTCAGTTTGTTTCACGACAATTTAAAGAGTTTTGTGAGTCAAACGGCATTGGACACATGCGTACCGCACCATTCCACCCACAATCAAATGGACAGGCGGAACGTTTCGTCGATACACTCAAGAGATTGCTAAAAAAAAATCAAAGGGAAGGAGGTATCGAGGAAGCTCTACAAATATTCTTGGTTACATATCGCTCAACGTTGAATCCTAACACACCATTACAAAAATCACCAGCCGAGATCATGCTCGGACGGCCAATGCGAACAACGTTCGATCTGTTAAAACCATCTGAATATCCAAGGATTAATCACGATGATCGTAAGCAGAAACAAAATGAACAATTCAACAAGCAACATAGCGCTAAGAATCGACAGTTCAATGTTGATGACTCAGTCGATGTCAAAGTGTACTACAACAACAAGTATCGCTGGCAATCCGCAATTATCAAGGAACGATTGGGAAACGTGATGTATCGCGTCCAGTTAAAAAACTCTAACAGAATTGTTCGTTCACACGCAAATCAAATGCGATATCGACCGGTTCAAAAACCGTCAGCCTCATCTGAGTCAGGATATGAATTACCACTTGACACGCTTCTAGCTGAGTTTCCAGCGGATACAGTTCCAGATTTTCAGAGTGAACATTTACATGAAGGCGCGGTTGACGTGCAACAAGACAATGAGCAACATACAGCTACTCCAGTTCGCCGACCATTCAGAGAACGAAGAATTCCTCGACGACTGGAAGGATTTGAATTAAATTAGAGGGAGATGTTGGCAAACCCTGCAACTATTGTCATCTCAGTCAGTTATCTGTCTCTCTCTAGTTTAATTTTCATGGCTTATTTGTTCTAGGATTCCAGAGAGAACAACATTGTATTAACGTAGCAAGTACAGAAATATGTAATAAAGTTTGATTTATTAATAAAATATATTGTATGTTGTTAATCAAAGACACAACATTTTGAATATACTGGATTACCCTCTATCCTATGATAACGTTATCATTGAACCCGTCCATGCAAAAGTTTTTATACTCATTTCTTACAACGCTTGTTTAGTTCTCCTGATTAATTTGGATAGTAATACAGCTGCACACAATTCCATTCTAGGGATGGTTAATTTGGATTTTAACGGTGCAATCAAAGCACTTTCTGTACTCATTCTTCATTTGGATATTTCTATTTACTTGTTTTTCCACTTGAAGGAGGCGTGCTGTAGCTTTTTCTTGATTCACCTAATACGAAATCGTCACTCTTATATAATAATGCTACTTGATAAGTACCATTTTCTGATCTTGCGTAGGTATTTTGAAAATGATTCTCACATGTTTGTTCATCACTGGTAAATTCTCATTCTACGTCGACTTCTTCAATATCCCAAAAGCTTTATAACTGCTCCTCTAAGTCGATTACGAAATCTTTGATTACGAAATGAGCTTTTAAATTTTCCGAATTTTTTTTTTTTTTTTGTTAGCTGTTGGTTGTCCCGGACTTCCTTTTACAATATCACCCAATACAATATTTGGATAATAATCTGTTCCAAGCAAAACGTCTATGGAGCCTGGTGTATTATCACTCGGATCTACATGGTCTAAGTTGTTTAGGTGTTCCCAATCTTCGGTTTGTATTTGTTATGTTGGTAGTAGTTTCGGTAGTTTTTAAGTACTAACGCATCTAATTGCAATTCAAAGCTTCAATCTTTGTAGTACTTCTTGGGTTATGAAAGTTGCTGGTGATCCAGGGTCTATCAGGACTCTTCATGTGGCGTAGTTTCCATTATGATTAGTAGCTTTAACCATTTCGGTTGCTAACAACACGCGTTCTTTACGCGTGGGCTCTCTGTATACAAAATGGTATGGTGTATCCCATTACGGATCGAGCATCTTATATTTTGGATGCAGTGGTACGTTTGATGTGCTAATGATAGACATCTACTACATAGTTGATATAATAGCACTATTTGGTTTTTAACTGTTCTTGACAGCTGTCTAAATGTTTGACATTGGTATATTGTGTGGTACATATGAAAATAGATACAAATGTCGCGTTGGGTTGTTGTTGCGAGTGTCTGCTTTACCGTTTGCGTTTTTGGTTGTTGCGATTGATTTTTAGTGCTATTCGAGGTTGCTAAGGACTTGCAGGGTTGTTCGAGAAACTTCAGAAATTCATCAGTTTCATGAAATTCTGCTGGGTTCTGGAGTGTGGTTTTATTGTATTCGTCGTGTTTCATTGTCTAATTTGGTATATGATGTTTCTTCCATCGTAGTAGTCATTTGAATTGATATCTTAGTGTACTCCTTTTTAATGCTTCATAAATACTTCTCCTAAAGTACTCTAGCCTCTCGTGGTCACCGTCTGAGGCCTCGACACAAAGTTCCTCGTGCCGATCAATTATTTGATGGCATGGCGAATTGCATAGCTGTCCCCATGTTGTTTTACCAAACATGTTTGGCATTCGCTATTTCTCTATGTAATTCCCTCATTTTAAAAACCTACAACTATTATAATCGCCCCTATTATGATTGTCGAGTCGTTAGACTCTCTGTTGCCTTTTCCTTTTTCGTATTGTTTTTATCAAATGAAAAAACGAAACGCAATATAGAGTCGTGTCGACTGTCGATCGACTCGACAATCATAATAGGGGTGAATATAACACCATATTATGGTGTCAGAAGTTAAATTAAAAATAAAAAAACATATTTAAGCAGCACGTCGTGAAATTTTTCGTGAATATCAAAAGAGCCGCCATTATATAATTCGAAAGAAAATATGTTCATCGACAATAAAAATGAAATTATTACATTGAAATAAAATAACAGAACATTTGAGACCACCCAGACAGTTAGCAGCAGTTCCACTTTTACAGCAAGGTGATGAAACTAAACACACAGGATGAAGAAATTGAAGCAGCCACACTAATGCAGGGAAGATCTTCGAAACATTTCAATTAAAAAAAGGTGAAACTAAACATGAGATTATAGTTAAAAGATTCGAAGAATATTTTACACCAAAAAATAACGTCACTTATGAACGTTATGCGTTCAACAAGATGTCGCAGTTGGACAATCAGATTCGACGAGTTTTTCACCTGGATAAAAACACAGGTAAAATGAGATGTGATTTTGAGAATTTAACTGACGAGTTATTACATGACGAAATAGTTATGTGGGTGTGCTCAAATAAGATCCGAAAACTTATGTTGGTCGATGGTGACTTTGAATTATTAATAATAAACAAGAAACAGAAGAACAGACGGAAGTGACGTACGGTTGGTTCGAAATAGACGAACAAATGTTCAATGGACTAGGTTGTTTAAAAAACTACACATAGGAAATTGTCTTTAAAGCAAACCCAAACTTCGTACATAATTGTACCTCCAAGACGGATTCCACACGCGATAATGGACGACGTGAAAAATGAACTGAACATAACCAAACAGGTGATTCAAAGGATCACGTCGGTCGGGTTAAAACTAAATATGGAAAAATATTTATTTAATAAAACAACGCTGAAATTTCTAGGACATATTATGTCAGCATAGGGATTACCGAATGATGACAAAATAAACGTGATTGGTAGAATAGGAACGCCAAGAAATATAAAGCCCAATTGCTCAGAAATGACAGCACCACTAAGGGAATTAATGAAAAAGAATATCCAGTCCTTAGATATTTTAATGTTGACGCAGACATAAAACTATCGGTCGATGCAAGTCAGAAGGCAGTAGGTGTGGTGCTTATGCAAGAAGATCACCCAGTTGCATACACATTAAAGGCTCTAACATAAACTCAACAGAATTACTATTACTACTATTACTATCGTCAGATAGAAAAAGAAGAATATTTTCGGGAAACGAATGGAAATAGAAACGGATCAAAAGCTGTTGGAGTCAATTTTTAAAAGAACAATAGAACGTGCTCCCCCGAGGTTATGTACACAATGCAGCGTACAAAAAAGGTGCATATGTATATAGAAATACAAAAAGCCGACGCGCTACGCAGAGAAGGTCTGTTTAGTAGTCAGATTTTGCGAAAGAAGTACTTGTCCAAGCCATCTTAGCCGTGATGATTTTATGAATCACAGATGTCAACTTTATCGAGATCATGCTATCTGTAGGTGGCTCCCTCTTTTATGGGACCGAGAATTATTCTAATAATTTTTGCGCTCCAGTTACAACAATTTTCTGGATGTTTTGCGCTGTCAATGTCCAAGTCTTATCGGCGCTTTGTAGATGTCCAGTTTTACTTTGCGCAATATATGAGAGGAGACTTCAATATTTTGATGTTGGCATAAAATGCTCGGTAATTAGTGATCCCAGGTATTTAAACTCATTCACATTTTCATATTGTGTACCTCCTGAAATGAAGTCTCCCTAAACCTGCTTCTCACGTTGACCATGTATTTAGGCTTCACTTCGCTAATCTGAAGGCCAATTTGTTGGGGTCTTAATTCCAATGGAAGAAGGATTACTTTCAGGGAGATGATGTTGCGAGTGCGACCCAGAATATAAACATTGTTAGCCTAAGCTTATGGTAATAGCTGGAATGATGTATAATATAGAGAGATGCGCTGCGCCTTATTGAGCAGACGAATGACGTACTCCATTGATAGGTTGAAGAGAGTTTGAGCTATTCGGTCTCCTTGCTGCACGCCATCAGAAATTTTGCTTTCTCTAAGCACCTTGCATTTTGAGCCATCTATTAAAACATGGAAACCAATTATGAAGGTAGGACAATACGTTCCATAATGTATTTGTGCACAGGGATGTCCTTTTCATAGCACTTATCTAGCACCACGCTCAGAGTAAAGTTTGATCGGCCGTTGATATATTTGGACGAAAACCACATTGATAATCACCCAAAATTCTCTCGCTATAAGTTGATAACTTTGCCGTGACTACGTTGGCCAAAACCTTGTAGCCTCTACAACTCCCTTTTTATGATGTGGACGATAACAATTAAGGCTTTCCGAACTCCTTACATTAAAATATTCAGTGGAGGTACAATGCGCCACTTGTGAGACGTACATAGCTTTACTCTGACTGTTCTTATTCCTGTTAGACTTCAGCAAAGTTGTTCTTGTCGACAAATTTTATACAACCTTTATTCACTCGCTCAGGTTCGTTGTTAAACTAACATTCTTTCACTTTACCATTCATTTGTCCCGCCCACCTCTTGTTATTCATTATTTCACGCTTTATCCCAAACAACCCGTGATTAGTTTTATCCAGAAATGACCCGCCACACAAAATCTCTCTTCAACATTCTAATTGACTCAGCTGCCAGCTTAATAAATACTAAAGAAATATCTATTGCCCTAGCAGTGTCCCAACAGTTTTGCCAGACAACTAGCCAGACTATTGAAATTAGAGATTTAAGTCCCAAATTAAAACTTTTAATAATCTAGTAGGTTAATAAACCATTTCCAAACATACACACTTAATTTAAAGTTGTTTACAATTTACGTTTAATTTAATCACAGCAAAATCTGAATTACGACAACATTCCTCTTTAATGTAAGATGTGAAACTTAAGACGACGAATTTGTTCTTGTCTATTTTTTTATAAAATGCCTAGTTATGTGTATAGTACTTATTCGGTTTGAATTCATTCATATGCGTACAGATCATTCTTTAAGTCTGTAATATAAATGACGAAGACACTCCAATTTACACATCAATGCGTGTGAACAGAAATATGTAAATATGTTATGTATCTCTAAAAATTGCCCGAAATGGGAACTTAGACCTTAGTACCTTTTAAAACCATAAAATCTTATTTTTTCTAAATTATCTTAAGACTTAAATTTATTTAAAATATTTATAATATAAATTTGGTTTAAACAATAGCAATAATAGTAATAACTGTATTTTCACCTTTTAAATGAGTTTTGGGTTTTTGATTATTTATCTAAGAGATTAGAGACTTCTTATCTACTTCCATATATCCGTATTTATAAAACTATTTACAAATTAATTTTAAAGAAATCGATTGTGGTCCAAATTTAGTTTATCGAAAAAATGTTATAAAAATATTATGAAATCCATCCTTTGGTTGCACTTCCCGATCGCCTCTTATTACGATCTGATGATTCTTTTCTCCCTAGTACCGGACTACTGCCGGAACTTATATTTCGTATTAGGGATTTAAGTCCACGCGCTTGAGAATCAGATACACTGCTCGTGGTCAGCGTTTCTTGAGCGATTATACAAAAATCATCGATTATATGGGTTGGCGGGGGTACATCGAACGGAATTATATCGCTAATAGTTTGTACATTGGCTTTCGTTAAAATTTTCGGTTTTACTACGTCTAAAGTTTTTTGCTGTTCGTTGAACGTAGTCAAACGGGATTGATGTGATGACGAGGATGATGATGTGCCCAATTGTTGTGTACTATTACTATTTATTATCTGGATTCGGCTACGCAATATGGAATTCTCTTCTTGTAGTTTACGGATTAGCGACGCTTCAGTTTCAGCACGAGTTAGAGTCGGCTGGGGCATACACTGGATTATTGTGGCGAGAAAATTATGAAGCGATAGCAATAGCGTGTCTTGCCATTGTTTTGTAAAGTACACAGTAAATGATGGGTTATCTTCCGGATTCTTGCAGAATGGGAAAACTATAATAAAAGGTGAAAATTAATTCAGCAATTCAATTCCGCACCAAACTTCATACTTACAAAACCATTCACGCCACTCTGGTTGGGCATGTAACTCAACAGCCAATTTATTAAAAAATTCTGTGACCTTTTCGGTTTTATTTGAGACGTGCGCTGTAACCAAATATAACTTCAGCATACTCTGTTCCAGCTTCTTCACGGCTGTAGCCATACAAAAGAATGATTCATAAAAAAAAACACAATTACAATAAAAGCCGAATAAAACATAAACAGTACTTACCCACTGTGAAAAAATGTTCTAGCTTATTAAATAAATTCGCATCCAGATGGTTCCAATGCTCACGAAACCCTTGCAAATCATGAGTATTGATGCAATGTGTTATCTGATCAATGATTTTGTCAACGCGAAAACTTCGATCCTTATCGGACTTCAATTCTAGATCGAATGATTTAAGTGTATTCGAAAAACCACGAAATAGTAGATATTCACGTACCAAATCGTCCACATATTGTATATGAGCCATTTTAATTTATGAATTATTAAAATTTTTGATTAAAATATTTTTACTTTTCTTTCAACTTTCAATCCTCCTGTCACTTTTTTTGTTGTACAAAAAATATCAAAACATGTCATTTTTTAATGTTTTGTATGCGTTCGTTAAACAATGAGTGTGTTCCATTGGAACACAATTTCAATCAGTGTGTTCCATTGGAAACAATTTGCTACTGTCAAGTAGGATCGTAATATTTTTAACTCTACTTTTATTTGGATTTTTTTGGAGTTTTTTTGACAACCAAAAATTATTTCTTCTATTGGTCGTGTTCAATCGGGCAAAAATGATAAAAAATATCATGATATTTTATCCCACCCTAACTTCATTCCGTAATACTGTACGTCAAACCCGATTGAACAACCAAAATTGATAAAAAATGATAAATTGATTTTAAATGTTACATTTGATTTTAAATCGCTTTGTAAAATTTAACAAACTCGTTTTGTCGCCAGATTTTTAATTAAATGTATATATTTTTTAATTATTTTTCTCTATAAATTATTTTGATATTGAAACTATTTGGTTTTTATCCAAATATTGGAGACACAAATAATTTTAGTTTGAGTTTCGTAGTGTTTGTGTTCTCAGACAAAGCTACTAAATATAAATTATTATTTATGTTTAAATAAATAGATGACGGTGTAAATACCATATAAATATCTTAAAAAATCAAATTTAATTTAATTTAAATACCGAAAATATCATAAAGAAAATAAATTCAAAATTGACAGCTGGAACCAAGAAAAAAGTTGGTTTTTTTGTGTGATAAATGAGTGCGTTTAATGCCAAAAGTGATAAAAAATATCATGATATTTTTTATCATTTTTGCCCGATTGAACACTAGGATTGTAGTAAAGAAATCCTGAATTTCTGTGAATTGAAAAATTTAAATTAAAATAATATGAAATGGTTCGATTTGAACAATGATATTAATAGGTTACGTTAGGTTAGAGTGGCTGCCAAAACGCACACTTAGACCGATAACGGTCCGTTGTGATACCAAGAGATCCTACTCCCCTTACACCTTCATTGGAACCATTTTGAGCTACTTATGTAGCGTACGATATCTCGCACATTGCAGTTCTCGAGATCTATAAGGCTGTCCAAACTATACTTGCCCAGATGTTTATGCCTCCTGTAAGCTAGCGCCGGGCATGAGCAGAGGAAGTGGCTCAGAGTCTCTTCCTCCTCCTCATCCATACAGCTTCTACAGAAGTCATTTACTATTGACCCAAGCCTCCTTGCATGCTCCCCAATGAGGCAGTGTCCTGTGAGCACCCCCCACGACTATACTTAAGTCAGGTCCACGTAGGGATAGTAGTGTTTTGGAGCGCTTCAAGTCCAGTTTCGGCCAGACTTGCCGCGCAACATAACATGTTATGATGTTAGTCCACTTCTTCTGTGCCGAGGCTATCGCCTCATTTCTAAGCGCCCTTTACAACGCTGCTATGGGCCTCCCCAGATTTGCCCTTTCCGGTTTCAATTGGAGAGTTGTACCTTGCCTTGCCAGTTCGTCCGCCCTGCAGTTCCCTAGTACGTCCGAGTGACCAAGGACCCAGACTATCTGGATATTGAAATGCTCACTCATCTCGTTAAGAGATGAGTGGCACTCCAATGCCACCACAGACGTCAGAGAAATGATATTAATAAAAAATTTTAAAAATAAAATGTGAAGTTGACGTTTAAAATACCAAAAATCCGGATAATTTATTAAAATGAAGTTAGCGGGGGTAACATTTGTAAAAAATATCCTAATATTTTCTGTCAAAAAGCCATCAGTGAACATACGGGGTATACGAGTGTTCGCTGATAACATGGGATAAAAAATATCCGAATATTTTTTGAGAAAAAAAACGAACGCATCAAAAGGATCGGTATATTTTTAACTCTACTTTTATTTGGATTTTTTTGGAGGTTTTTTGACACTCGAAAATTATTTCTTTTATAGGCGTGAAAAAATCCCAAATTTCTGCGAATTGAAAAATTGAAATTAAAATAATATTAAAAGCATCGAATTGAACAATGATGATAATAAAAAATATTAAAATAATGAAAAGAAAATATGATGTTGACGTTTAAAATACCAAATTTATATGTCAAGTAAAAAAGTTGTTCACTCATGTCATCAAAAAAAATCCGGATATTTTATTAAAGTGATGTGGTTTTCCTGTTGCAACAAAAAACAGATTCGAAGTCGAATCCGAGTTGAAAAATGACAGTTTTTTGACGTTTTAACTGGAACAGCCAAAAATCCGGATTCTGCGATTTTTTGTTTTTTATATGGTTGTGTGAATATACGTATTAGTTGTCAAATTCTATTTTTATAATTATAGATTGTTAATACTGATGAATTTTTCCGTAAATTAATAAATAATTTATTGTAATCATGTTATTTGTTGTATTATTTGTTAATTATTTTACTTTTTTGAATATATTTTTCCGCAAATTTATTTTGATGTTTAAATGACATTTCGATGACATTTAAATGTAATTGTGTTAGTAATCGCTCCGAAAAATTTTACCGAGCGACGAATGACAGCTGCTGTCACTTGGGTTTCGCTCCGAATCTGTTTTTTGTTGCAACAGGAAAACGACATGAACTTAGCGGGAGTAACATTTGTCCAAAAAATCCGGATATTTTCTGTCAAAAGGCCATCAGTGAACATACGGAACGAGATAAAGAATTTTCGAGGATTAGTGACTAATTGATATTAATGCCTCAATTCCACTGTGAATCAAAGTTTGTCAGTAAAAATAACTTGAGATAAAAATATAAAATCGGTGGTTGCGTGAACGAGACACACAACGGAGTCAGTCAAGTTTTTACTTACAAAAAATGTGTATCTGTGTTAGTGCACTGAGGTCGAAATTAAAAAAAAGTATCAAATCGAGAATATTTTATGGCAGTCCAACTAATACATGTACATAAATATTGTGTACCGATGAAAAATATTTCTCGCACCCGCTGATAATTTTAATTGTTTGGTATTTTTATGGGAAAGATTTTTTTTAATTTTGTATTTTATGACGGAAATAATTTGAATAAAATAATTCTGATATGAGTATTAATAATAATTAAATTTTTAGATTATTTTGAAACGTGAAAATACTCGAATTAACACTAATTCATAATTTTTCTAATAATTTTGGGTTATTCTAGGTTATGTTTTTGTTTGCTGTCAAAACACTAAGGAAATTTTAAAGTTTGCAATTTTTATGGTAAAATCTAATGTGTGGCGAAAATATTCGAAAAAATAATTCTGATGTGAGCATTAATAATAATTAATTTTTTAGATTATTTTGAATCGTAAAAATACTCGAATTAACACTTATTCATAATTTTTTTTAATAATTCTTGGTTATGGTTTTGTTTGCTGTCAAGATGTATCCATAAAATTTACTATAAAAAAAAACAATAACAAAATTCTTTGTCTTTGTCTCTCTGATGAATTATTTTTTTTTGTCTTCTTCCAACTTCAAGTCAGCTCAGTCAATTTTTCACAGTGGAATTGGGGCTTAATGCAACGAGATACAACGAGATTAGCTAATCTTTAATACCGATTTTCCATCGTCAATAGTATAATAGCATAATAGTATAATACTATTATACTATTATTCCTTGTCGGTTTTCCATCGCACGCGATGAAGTTAGCACCTATTATAGTTTTTTTTATGTGAACGTAGGTGTAATTCTTATTTTGAAAATTTTAACGTCTATTCATAATAAAAAAACAATTAAAAATAACCAAGCATACGCATTAGTTGTGTTTTTAAAAAATTAATAAAATGTATGGACTATGCAGATACCACCAAAAAAAAACAAAAAAAAAAAAATCGAATGGTAATTTAGTGAATTGTCAAAATAATACACTGTCAGATAAATTTACAATGTTAAAAACACAATTTGCTACCTATTATATTTTTGATAGCTAGTATAACAAAATATTATATTTATACTATTATACTATCAACTTCGGTTTTCCATCGTCGTAGTATAATAGTATAATACTATTATACTATTATACTATGACGATGGAAAATCGGTATAACTTGACACATTAGAGCTAATCTCGAAAAAATCCCTAATCGCGCTTAACTAATCACTAGTCTGTCAAGGGTACATATATATTTCCCAATCTAATCTCTATCGGTGAATGGTGGGAGGGTTATCATGCAAGACTATCATTGACGAGTCATTAGTCAGTCTCGAATGACTGTCCTGCTGGATGGATGGTGGCGTGGGTCCTGTCACAAAATTTGACGTTTTCTTCGGTAATTTAGGTGGTCGCATCTTAGGAATTTGTTAAAAAAATAAAAATGAATTTAGAAATTGATATAAAAATGTGCCGAATTTGCATGAAGACTAATAATGGAATATCAATTTATTCGGATAACGGAATTATAAAAAAATTACAATTTTGTACACGATTAGAAGTAAGTTTAAAAGATAAACAAAAATCTATTACCTTTTCTCGCTTTTACAAAAATGTCCATTCGTAGATTTCAAAAACTGATAATTTACCAAAAATAATATGTAATGAATGTGTTGGGCGGTTGGAAATCGCTTACGACTTTTGTAAACAGGCGGAGTGTTCAGATAAATATTTAAGACAGGTCATAACACATCATAAGGAAGAACTGAACCAATCGGAACTGCGGAAACAGGGTATGTACGATGAAAGGGTTTTAGAAATTTATCGTACAAGGATCAAAGTAGAGCAAGATGATCAAATCGAGCAGCTGACCGATTTTGAATCAGAAGACATTTCAATCGTAAATACCTCACCGACATTAGAAGAAGGCATTAACTGTAAGGGAACTAAACGACTGACTGATAGTGTTTCTGTGTACGCGCTTGCCGGTGAATGTAGTGCAGCTGATAAAGCAAAAATAGAAGAGATTGAAGATGCCGACATTGAAAAAATTCAAGAGACTAAACAAATAAATTTATTCACAATAGCAAAAGTTACTTCTATTCCTAAAACTGAATTTAACCAAACAAATGAGATGACTGGAAACGTGAGTTGTTCGCAAGAAGACATCGAATCACTATCTGAGGATAAGCAGAACAAAGTAGATCAAGGCGACCATATGAAGCAGCTGACCGAAGTTAAATCGGTAAAGATTTCAGAGACAATAGAAGAGGGCAATCAGTATAAGGGAAGCATATGTGGAGCCGATATAGTAAGAATTGAAAAATTGCAAGAAACAATATTCACAATAGAGAAAGTTACTTCTATTCGTAAGAATGAGGACGACCAAACCGGTGAGATTACTGGAAAGGGAATAGTCCCCTTACAGGGAACTAAACGACTAACTGATAGTATTCCTGTGTACGTGGTTGCCGGAGAATGCAGTGCAGCTGATAAAGTAAAAATAGAAGAGATTGAGGAGGACATTGAAAAAGTTCAAGAGACTAAACAAATAAATTTATTCACAATAGCGAAAGTTACTTCTATTCCTAAAACTGAATTCAACCAAACAAATGAGATGACTGGAAACTTGAGTTGTTCGCAAGAAGACATCAAATCACTCTCTGACGATACACATATCAACGTAGAACGCGGCGACCAATTGAAGCAGCCGATCGATATTAAATCGGTAACGATTTCAGATACAATAGAAGAGGACATTCAGTATAAAGAAAGCATATGCGAAGCCGACACAGCAAAAATTGAAAAATCGCAAGAGACAACATTCATAAAAGCGAAAGTTACTTCTATTCGTAAGAATGAGGACGACCAAACCGGTGAGATTACTGGAAAGAAAATAGTTTCAGAAGAAGACATCGAATCCTAATTGAACTCATAATTTTCAGGCAAGTTCGAGTGCATCGAATGCGGTGCCCATTTCACACGAAAAGGATCTCTCAAACGGCATTCACAAATCCATTTGGTGCAGCGATCGTACAAGAGTAAGGGGGGCAACCAAACCGGTGAGGTTACTGGAAAGGAGAATAGTTCTTAATAAGACATCGAATCACTAATTGAACTCATATTTTCAGACAAGTGGATGTGCATGGTATGCGGCGAACGTTTCACAACAAATGGATCACTCAAGCGGCATTCACTAACCCATTCGGGTGTGCGACCGTATAAGTGTAATTTATGTAGTCGAAGCTTTGCTCTAAGCTTTAACCTAGAATCCCATAAAAGGCGCCATTCGGCTAGAAAACCTTACACTTGTGAAATTTGTGGCCTCCCTTTCTGGCACCAGAGCAGTTTAAATCGTCATGATTTTAAGAAGCACAAAAACCAAAAAGTAATTCTCAACAAATTATAAATATACGATATTTATATCAAAATATATATGCTAAAGTTAATAATGCTACTTTACAGAAAGCTGAAATGGAAATAAATGTAAAGCAAAGAGAGCGAAAAAGACAAGCTACATGGAATGGAATTGCTTTAGTTGAGTCAGTTGAAGAAGGCGTTCACTATAAGGGAACAGAGCGACAAGTTTTTACTTTTGAATCTGAAGAAGAAGGAAACATGGAAGAAATTGAAGAGGAAAAAATACAAGATACTAAACCAATAAACGACATTACAACAACGGAAGTTCCTTCTATTCGTAAGAATGACGACGACCAAACCGGTAAGTACTGGAAAGCGAATAGTTTCAGAGGATTATATCGAATCACTAATCGAACTCATAATTTTCAGATAAGATCGAATGCAAATTATGCGGTGTCCATTTCACAAAAAGAGCATCACTCAAGCGGCATTCAGTAATCCATTCGGGTGAGCGACCGTATAAGTGTAATTTATGTAGTCGAAGCTTTGCTCAGAGATATAATCTAGCAGCACATAAGAGGCGACATAGGGGAGAAAAAGGTTACACTTGCGAAACTTGTGGCTCACTTTTCCGATCTAAGAAAAGTTTAAAGCAGCACGTTTTCATCAAGCACGGAAACCAAAAAGTAATTCTCAACAAATTATAAATATGTTACTCGATATTTATTTTAAAATGTTTATGCTAAAATTAATAATGACTACTTTACAGAAAGCTGAAATGGAAATAAATGTTGTAAAGCAAAGAGAGCGAGAAAGACAGAATGGAACTGCTTTAGCAAAGACAATTGAACAAGGCGTTCACTATAAGGGAACAGAGCGACAGTTTTATACTTGTGAATCTGAAGGGAAAGAAATTGAAGAGGAAAAAATACAAGAGACTAAACCAATAAACGACATTACAACAACGGAAGTTACTTCTATTCGTAAGAATGACGACGACCAAATCGGTGAGATTACTGGAAAGAGAATAGTTTCAGAAGAAGATATCGAATCTCTAATTGAACTCATAATTTTCAGATAAGATCGAATGCAAAGTATGCGGTGTCCATTTCACAAAAAGAGCATCACTCAAGCGGCATTCAATAATCCATTCGGGTGAGCGACCGCATAAGTGTAACTCATGTGATCGAAGCTTTGCTCAGAGATATAACCTAATACGTCATATGGTGCTACATTCGCCTGAAAATCCTTACGTTTGTGAAACTTGTGGCTTCCCTTTCCGGCACCAGAGTAGTTTAAATCGGCATGTTTCTACCAAGCACGAAAACCAAAAAGTAATTCTAACAAATTATAAATATATTACTCGATATTTATGAATTATTAATGACTCCTTTACAGAAGCCTGAAACAGAAATAAATGTTGTAAAGCAAAGAGAGCGAAAAAGACAACCTATCGAATGTACCTTATGCGGTGCCCAATTCACAAAAAGAGCATCACTCAAGCGGCATTCACTAATCCATTCTGGTGAGCGGCCGCATAAGTGTAACTTATGTGATCTAAGCTTTGCTCAGAAATATACCCTATCATGCCATATGGTGCGACATTCTGGTGAAAAACCTTACACTTGTGAAACTTGTGGCTTGCCATTCCGGCTCCAGACAAGTTTAGATCGGCATATTTTTATCAAGCACGAAACCCAAAACGTAATTTTCAATCAATTATAAAAACTACATACCTATATCAAAATCCTATTTATAAAGATAATAATGAATATTTTACAGAAAGCTGAAGTGAGAAGAATACTTTTGAAACAAAAAGAGCTATGTAGGCGTCGGCGACGCCTCCGGCGATTGCTGCTTGCTAGAGAGACACCTGAAGAAGCAGCTTTGAGAAAAGAGAAAGAAGCTGCAGGTACAAGAAGGCAGCGCTATCTAGCTAAACAGAGGCAAACGTCCAATGAATAGTATAGGGTTGCTAGCTTTATGAGACAGAGAGACTTCAAAATTATTTGTGTTATGGCCCAAACACATAGACGCTGTTCGAAGCGCCGCTAAAATTAAAATAGATGTAGTTTCATAGTAGCGAACACATAAACGCATCTGTTCGCTACTATGAAACTCTTGTATTTTAATTTTAGCGGTTCTTCGAACGGCGTCTATGTGTTTGGGGAATAAGTTAGAAACTAAATAGAATTAAATTTAAGCATATACTAAGAAATAAATCTCAAATTCAATTATACCTAAATAGTTTTAATTATTCCGTTTCTGGGTTTAAACAAAGATGATCCCATATTAGAGATAATTCATTCCGTATAAACAATAAAAATAAAAGTAGGGTTCCCGAAGTTCAATTTATAGTGTACTTCCGCTATCTAGATGTAGAATTTAAAATCTCGTTTTACTTTCTTGTTTCCCATTATTTTTTGGTTTTGTGTAATTGAACAACAGTTTATGTACGATCTTTTGGTATTAGTATCTCATACTGCAACAAAAAAATTAAATACATAATCCAGCATTTTTTATTGCATATCTGCTCATTTTAATTCTACGCTGTAAGAAACAGAATAAACTAAAAACTGCAGACAAAATTTTGTTGTGATGCTTTAAAGTTTTCTGTTTTATTTTTTCAAAATTTTTGACGTTAGGATTGTGTATTAATTAATAATAATTGCTTGGTAAACGCTTATCGCTTCTTCTGATTTTACCACAAATATTAGAAAAAGCAACTTCTGGCAATACATATAACAATTTTTTTAATGAACTTTTAATTCCTTGTGTACCTTAGAGGATGGGGGCTGTCGCCCCAAGCCCCGCGTTTCCAAAATTTATACATTCCTGTTTCAAATTTTATTTATAATTCTAAACTAAATAAAAACAAAATTGCAAAATTTCCCTGGAAAAATTGAAAAATTTTCTGGGAAAAATTACTTCCACTGTTGAAAAATTGTTGAGATACAATCCTAATATCGAAATTTTAATAAAATTTGCACATTTTTACATATTTTGAATAAAAGAATAACAGATTTTAAAAATAAAAAACTGAAAATTTTGCCGGAAAATGGGGTAATTTTCCAGGGAAATTTGGATTTCACCTAAAATATATACTTCTTACCTGATTTTCTCGATATATCCGTAAAGTAAACTTTAGCCAAATTTCTATTGCATTCCTTAGAGAGGATTTTCAAAATTAATTGACAACAGGGTTTCACTAAGCGTGATGGGCAGGCGGCCTGACGTTTGTGAACATTATTCACATTGTAAGGAACGTGACAGTCCTCACAATAATAACGACATGTAAAAGCCGCAGTCAAAGATCTAATCACACTCTAGTGGTTATTGTGATAAATGAGGTTCTTTTTCATGGAAGCTCCAGGTCCCTGATAAATCAATTCTCGACCTCTTTCGCCTGCCGCGAACAAATTTGATACCTTGTAAGATACTGTTGAAATTTCTGCAATTCTTCATCACCGCCATCCTCGACTTGTTCCACAACACATGCCTTTCCAAGTAGTTTATGCACTTTCAGGTCTTGATGCTTGCCAACGATATCGCGAATCACTTTTTTTCCTGGTTGTTCCGTTTTTGGGATAAACCCCCCTAACAACAATGGTCGGCGGTAAGCAAAGGTTCTCTTCATAATTTATGTAGATAAATCGTTTTCTACTTTTCCATTCCCCTAAGTGAGTATTGTACGCGTATGAACTTGGTCGGCCTTGTCCAACTGGTATTTTTTTTTTTGCTTCATTACCAGACTGAAGCTATCCGTGTTTAGGCCTTCAGAATTACTCTGAAACACACTGCTTATTAGTAGATCCCATACATCATTAAAATGTAGATCCTTAGCCGTTCGTATATTTAACCAAGCAGTATTGCAGCGTCCAAGCCTATTTTACCACTTGATGTCACAGTTTCAGTATCCGGATACTTCTGAAAATGAAATTGTGTCCATGGCTAAAACTTGTTTGGAAATTGAAGACTGTACAGCATTCAAACTAGTCCTTAAACAGCGGAGTATCGAATCTCTTGAGCTTATTTGCTTCAAATTGGGCATAAAATCTGATGTACGTATTAAGGCCCAGACCCTAATACTTGGCCAACCGGTGTACACATTCGGGAGTTTTACGATAAAAATGTTCGTACAACATTGAATCCACGGGTGAAGTTTCGAACAACTGCTGCTCTCAGCAAGTCAACAGAATAAATTATAAGAGCTTACTAAGTAGTAAATTTGGTGGTTTTTTTTGGTGGTTTGGCGTCTATTGGAGGGGGACCAAAGTTGAGTAGATGAATCTACCAGCTCCGTAACCTTCCAGTAGGGTGCGCATCACGTGAGCTGTTCTGGTCTTGCCATTAGGCAGTTTCGTGATGGGTACAATTGTGTAATAGGTAACCTGTTCACAATTCGCAAGTGTACGTACTGCCTCCTTGTGGCAACCACTGGTAATTAAGGCCATTTGGCACAGGCTAAAGTACGGCGCTAAAGGAGAAAACCTTGATAAAAAACCCTAATCTAAGGTGGAACAGCATACGCCGATGGATGAATGGCTGATAAGTTAATCAGTCCAGGTATTGCAGGAAAATCACCAGCCGAGATTTTACATGGCCGACAACCCAAAACATGCCTATCGCTTATGAGTCCGCCAGACGAACACCGTAAACAACGTAAACTATCAAAATTTACTGTAAATGATTATGTTTTTGTAAGGAATTTTGGCAAAGGAGGAAGATGGGGGTCTGGAAAGATAGTAGCAAATATTGGCCGAATGATGTACGAAGTTCGAACAGATAGTGGTATTGTTCGACGGCACCAGAATCAAATCCGTCCTAGGAAATTCGCCTTGACAGATCATGAAATGAGCGAGATGTTATTGAAGACGAATTCAAAGGTACAAGTTTCACCTACAGTACAAGATCATATAGAGTTGGATGCTTGCTCGTCACCCAATATGCAATCAATGGGAAGATTGGTAAGATCACCTCAAAATCAACAACAAAGACATTCACCAGGGCCTAGATTCTGATCAAGTGACAAATGACAAATGACAATTTTTTGTGACTTTGTACTAAAATTTTAACTGCTGTAAAATGACAATATAGTTGTGAGTTCTAAAATGCGATTCTGATGAAGTGACTTTTTCAAAATGTCACAAGAAAAAAAATGACAAATTAAACAAAATTGTCATTGATTTGGTTTTCCGTGACAAAAGTCAGCTGCATTTTTAAATAAAATATGTGTGAGTATATTTTGTTAATTTTTAATAATTCTTGTTATAAATTTTAATTGTTTATATTTTAATTAAAATAAAACAATATTTTATCTATTTTTATATATACATATATAAAAATAGATAAAATATTGTTTTATTTTAATTAAAACATAAACAATTAAAATTTATAACAAGAATTATTAAAAATTTACAAAATATACTCAAACATATTTTATTTAAAAATGCAGCTGACTTTTGTCGCGGAAAACCAAATTAATAACAATTTTGTACATGTACATACATATATGTATATACAAAATTAACCTTAAAATATAACTGCGGTAAACTTGAAATGCAACTGCTGTAAACTGCTGTTAATGTCATAACTCATTTCATCAGAATCGCAAATTTTCCGTGACATTATTTTGTACTAATAACAAAATGTCACGAAAAATTGTCATTTCATCAGAATCTACCCCCAGGGCCGAGTACGAAAAGGAAGAGTATTTCACCACTCGAAAATCGAAAAGATCAAATAACCATGACGGGTAGACATCACTGTTTTTCAGAGTCAGATACGGATGGTACGGAAGTTCGTCGATCTCAACGAATCCGAAAGCCAGTTGTTCGATTTGATTTATAATAATCGATGAGCTCAATTAAGGAAGGAGGAATGTTGTATATTTAGGTAATGGTGATATCACCACCATTACTAACACCATTACAATTACGTTATCTAAATTTATATACCGTAACATGACGAGGTATAAAGATTGTGGATAATCAACAGCAGTGATCATTCAACCATCGAGACCAGCAGTGAAACAACCTAAATAATAAATACTTAACAAATAGTTAGATAGTGTTTTATTTATTCTCATATCGTATTATCTTATAGACATAGTGAAGAATAGTATAAAACATAAAAGAAACCAAACAATAAGAGGATAGAGGAACCTTGTAGAGTAACTACTCGCTGCAAAAACGATTAGAGCAGAAAGGGTTTTTTAAAAAACAAAATATTTGTTGAGATATTTTTAAATACATACTTAAAAATGTGGCAGCCAAAAAAGAATCATTAAAATACACACGTATATGTGACTATCTTATTGCAACAATTTTTGCACAATTTCTTTAAAATATCAAAACGCAAATGATTTTTAACCGTCAAATTTATTGTATGTTTTCTTCACCCGACGCCATTTTTTATATTTTTGTTACAAGATATGGTAATTGTGATGGAAAAATTTATGTCAGGTTGAGAGTGAAGTAGCCGGGTTATTACTGCTTATTGTAAAGAAAATGATCGTAGACTTGTCGTACATGTTTCGTCAAGGACTTTTCGTCATGAAAGAACAAATACATATGACATGTCACATACTTGTCGTACATAGTAGAAAATCAGGCGACCTCATTTGAGAATCCAAAATGACTTGTCATAAATTGGTCATTCAGTCAATATGTCATGAAAAAATGAAATAAAAATATTTGCTTTCTTTTTCATACTCATGAAAAAAACAAGGTTAGAACCAGGGACGTCTGTTTTTCGCAAAAATTTAATTCACATGCATGTTTCCTACTGGGTAGTGGCGTGGGTACTGTCACAAAATTTGACGTTTTCCTTTGATAATTTGGGTGGTTGCATCTTATCAATTTGTTAAAAATATAAAAATGAGTTTAGAAATTGATATAAAAATGTGCCGAATTTGCATGAAGACTAATGATGGAATACCAATTTATACGGGTAGCGGAATTATAAAAAAATTACAATTTTGTACACAATTAAAAGTAAGTTTAAAAGATAAACAAAAATCTATTACCTTTCTCTGGCAACAAGGTTTGTTAGTTTATAAAAATGTCCATTCCTAGATTTCAAAAACTGATGAGTTACCAAAAATAATATGTATTGAATGTGTTGGGCGGTTGGAAATCGCTTACGACTTTTGTAAACAGGCGCAGTGTTCAGATAAATATTTAAGACGGGTAATGACACATCATAAGGAAGAACTGAACCAATCTGAACTGGGAAAACAGGGTCTGTACGATGAAATGGTTTTAAAATTTTATCGTACGAGGACCAAATTAGAGCAAGATGATCAAATCGAGCAGCTGACAGATTTTGAATCAGAAGACGTTTCGATCGTAAATATCTCACCCACATTAGAAGAAGGTATTAACTGTAAGGGAAATGAACGACTGACTGATAGTGTTCCTGTTTACGCGGTTTTCGGAGAATGTAGTGCAGCTGATAAAGTAAAAATAGAAGAAGTTGAAGAGGCTGACATTGAAAAAATACAAGAAACTGAACAAATAAATTTATTCACAATAGCGAAAATTACTTCTATTCCTAAAACTGAATTCAACCAAACAAATGAGATGACTGGAAACGTGAGTTGTTCGCAAGAAGACATCGAATCACTATCTGAGGATAAGCAGAACAAAGTAGATCAAAGCGACCAAATGAAGCAGCTGACCAATGTTAAATCGGTAAAGATTTCAGAGACAGTAGAAGAGGGCATTCAGTATAAGGGAAGCATATTTGGAGCCGATATAGTAAGAATTGAAAAATTGCAAGAAACAATATTCACAATAGAGAAAGTTACTTCTATTCGTAAGAATGAGGACGACCAAACCGGTGGGATTACTGGAAAGGGAATAGTCCCTTTACAGGCAACTAAACGACTAACTGATAGTGTTCCTATGTACGCGGTTGCCGGAGAATGTAGTGCAGCTGATAAAGTAAAAATAGAAGAGATTGAGGAGGCCGACATTGAAAAAATACAAGAGACTAAACAATTAAATTTATTCACAATAGCGAAAGTTACTTCTATTCCTAAAACTGAATTCAACCAAACAAATGAGATGACTGGAAACGTGAGTTGTTCGCAAGAAGACATCGAATCACTGTCTGACGATACACATATCAACGTAAAACGAGGCGACCAATTGAAGCAGCCGACCGATGTTAAATCGGTAACGATTTCAGATACAATAGAAGAGGACATTCAGTATAAGGAAAGCTCATGCGAAGCCGACATAGCAAAAATTGAAAAATCGCAAGAGACAACATTCATAAAAGCGAAAGTTACTTCTATTCGTAAGAATGAGGACGACCAAAACGGTGAGATTACTGGAAAGAAAATAGTTTCAGAAGAAAACATCGAATTCTAATTGAACTCATAATTTTCAGGCAAGTTCAAGTGCATCAAATGCGGTGCCCGTTTCAAACGAAAATGGTGTCTCAAACGGCATTCACAAATCCATATGGAGAAGAGGAAGGGGAGCAACCAAACCGGTGGGATTACTGGAAAGAGAATAGTTTCAGAAGAAGACATCAAATCACTAATTGAACTCATAATTTTCAGATAAGATGGGATGCATCATATGCGGTGTCCAATTCACAACAAGAACATTACTCAAGCGGCATTCACTAATCCATTCGGGTGAGCGGCCATATAAGTGTAACTCATGTGATCAAAGCTTTGCTCAGAAATATAACCTAATAAGCCATATGAGGCGACATTCGGATGGAAGACCTTACACTTGTCAAACTTGTGGCTTCCCTTTCCAGCGCCAGAGCAGTTTAAAGCGGCATGTTTGTAACGAGCAACAAAACCAAAAAGTAATTCTAACAAATTATAAATATATTACTCGATATTTATATCAAAATATTTATGCTAAAGTTAATAACGACTACTTTACAGAAAGCAGAAATAAAAATAAATGTAAAGCAAAGAAACCGAGAAAGATCACCTATACAGAATTCTATTCGTAAGAATGGCGACGAAAAAACCGGTGAGATTATTGGAAAGAGAATAGTTTCAGAGGAAGACATCGAATCACTAATTGAACTGATAATTTTCAGGTAACATCAAATGTACCTTATGCGGTGCCCAATTCAGAACAAGAGCATCACTCAAGCAGCATTCACTAATCCATTCGGGTGAGCGGCCACATAAATGTAACTTATGTGATCGAAGCTTTACTCAGAAATCTAACCTAACATCCCATATGATACGACATTCGGATGAAAAATCTCACACTTGTCATGCTTGTGGCTTCCGTTTCAAGTACAAGATTACTTTAAAGCGGCATGTTTGTACTAAGAATGGCGACGACAAAACCGGTGAGATTATTGGAAAGAGAATAGTTTCAGAGGAAGACATCGAATCACTAATTGAACTCATAATTTTCAGATAACATCAAATGTACCTTATGCGGTGCCCAATTCACAACAAGTGCATCACTCAAGCAGCATTCACTAATCCATTCGGGTGAGCGGCCACATAAATGTAACTTATGTGATCGAAGCTTTACTCAGAAAGTTACTCTATCATGCCATATGCTGCAACATTCTGGTGAAAAACCTTACATTTGTGAAACTTGTGGTTTTACATTTCGGCTCCAGAAAAGTTTAGATCGGCATATTTTTATGAAGCACGACGACCAAAACGTAATTATCAATCAATTATAAAAACTACATATACCTATATAAAAATCCTATTTATAAAGATAATAATGAATTTTTTACAGAAAGCTGAAGTGAGAAGAATACTTTTGAAACGAAACGATCAATATAAGCGTTGGCGACGATTGATGCTTGCTAGAGAGACACCTGAAGAAACCGCTTTGAGAAAAAAGAAATTAGCTGCAAGAGGAAGAATGGTGCGCTATCGAGCTAAACAGAAGCAGCCGACCGATGTTAAATCGGTAACGATTTCAGATACAATAGAAGAGGACATTCAGTATAAGGAAAGCACATGCGGAGCCGACATAGTAAAAATTGAAAAATCGCAAGAGACAACATTCATAAAAGCGAAAGTTACTTCTATTCGTAAGAATGAGGACGACCAAACCGGTGAGATTACTGGAAATAAAATAGTTTCAGAAGAAGACATCAAATCCTAATTGAACTCATAATTTTCAGACAAGTTCGAGTGCATCGAATGCGGTGCCCGTTTCAATCGAAAATGGTGTCTCAAACGGCATTCACAAACACATTTGGGGAAGCGATCGTACAAGAAGAAGGGGAGCAACCAAACCGGTGAGATTACTGGAAAGAGAATAGTTTCAGAAGAAGACATCGAATCACTAATTGAACTTTTAATTTTCAGATAAGATGGGATGCATCATATGCGGTGCCCAATTCACAAATAGAACATTACTCAAGCGGCATTCACTAATCCATTCGGGTGAGCGGCCATATAAATGTAACTCATGTGATCAAAGCTTTGCTCAGAAATGTAACCTAATAAACCATATGAGGCGACATTCGGATGAAAGACCTTACACTTGTCAAACTTGTGGCTTCCCTTTCCGGCGCCAGAGCACTTTAAAGCGGCATATTTCTACCAAGCACCCAAACCAAAAAGTAATTCTAACAAATTATTATAAATATATTATTCGATGTTTGTATCAAAATATTTATGCTAAAGATAATAATGACTACATTACAGAAAGCTGAAATGGAAATAAATGTTGTAAAGCAAAGGGAGCGAAAAAGACAATCTAAACAGAATTCTATTCGTAAGAATGGCGACGACCAAACCGGTGAGATTACTGGAAAGAGAATAGTTTCAGAAGAAGACATCGAATCACTAATTGAACTCATAATTTTCAGACAAGTTCGACTGTATCGAATGCGGTGCGCATTTCACACAAAAAGGAACTCTCAACCGGCATTCACTATTCCATTCTGGTGAGCGGCCGTATAAGTGTAACATATGTAATCAAAGCTTTGCTCAGAAATCTAACCTAATAATGCATATGATACGACATAATTAAAGCAAAGGGCGTTGGCGACGATTGCTGCTTGCTAGAGAGACACCTGAAGAAGCCGCTTTGAGAAGAGAGAAATTAGCTGCAAGAACAAGAAGGATATGCTATCTAGCTAAACAGAGGCAAGCGTCCAATTAATAGTGTAGGGTTGTTAGCTCTATGAGACAGATATGCTTCAAAATTATTTCCGTTAGTCAGAAACTAAATAAAATTAAATTTAAGAAATAATAAATCTCAATTCAATTATACCTGAGGATTTAAATCGTTCCAAACATATCCTATAACAGAGAATTTTCGAAGTTTTCTTTTTCTACTTTCGAGGTTTGAAGGGCTCTTGAGGAACTTTAAATGATTTCACGTAAAACTTACGAGGGCGGAATGAGAAGTCTGGTAAAAATGAAACGAGGAATTAATATTTTCGGCCAAAAAAAAGATTTATTTTTCAACGTAGTCGCCTTTTAGTTCGATACACTTAGTCCAACATTTTTCCAATTTTTCGATCCCTTCCGAATAATACGATTTCTCCAACCCTTCAAAATAGGCGTTTGTTGCATCGATGATCTCCTCATTAGAGCAGAATCTCTTTCCGCCGAGCCATTTCTTCAAGTTCGGAAACAGGAAATAGTCGCAGGGGGCTAAGTCTGGAGAATATGGCGGATTTGGAAGCAATTCGAAGCGTAATTCACGGATTTTGGTCATGGCAACTACACGTATCCACCCGTGCATTGTCTTGATGGAAGAGAACTTTTTTCTTCGCCAAATGCGGTCGTTTTTCTTTCAAACGGTCCAATAAGTTGCAGTAATATTCGCTGTTAAATGTTCTCCCCTTTTGAAGGTAATCGATGTGGATTATGCCGCGTGCATCCCAAAAAACTGTGGCCCTGACCTTATTGGCCGATAAAACCGTCTTAGCCTTCTTCGACGCGGATTCGCCAGTAGATGTTTCCGGTGTATAGTGATGGATCCATGTTTCATCCACAGTTATGAAACGACGCAAGAACTCTTTTTTATTTCGCTTGAACATCGCCAAACCTGCCTCTGAAGTTGTCACACGTGTGCGTTTTTGCTCGATTGTAACCAAACCATAGCCTTTTCATATTCAAATGTTCGTGTAATATATTTCGCACACGTTCATCTGAGATGCCTACTATCTCAGCTATCTCGCGCACTTTCACTCTGCGGTCTTGCAATACCGTATCATGGATTTTGTGAACCATTTATGGTGTGGTGACTTTATTTGGGCGTCCTGAACGTTCGGCATCAGTTGTGCTGGTACGACCACAACGAAAATCAGTAAACCAATTGTGAATCATTTTAATCGATGGTGAAGAGTCCCCATAATATTTATTAAGCTTTGTTTTGGTTTGTGTAATGGTTTTTCCACGCAAAAAATAATGTTTAATTAACACACGAAATTCACCTTTTTCCAAGTTTGCAAAAAAAACAATGGGCTGTCTGTTTTCAATGGCTGTCAAAACTGGATTAAATGAGAATGACAGATCTGTCTGAAAATTTTATTTTGGTACTGCCACATGATATCTGGGATTTGCGATTGTAGCGCCGTCTGTTGCAATTTCACCAGACTTCTCACTCTGCCTTTGTATTCCGTTTTTGGGTTTGAGCTTTACTGAGCGATCAAACAACCAAAAGCAACATTACGTGAGATATTAAAGCGGCTGATGTTGAAAAAATATTATTGACGATTGGAGCATCACAGATTCCACCTAGTGGAAAATTTTTAAACTGAGGTAGCTGCTAATTTGACGTTCGAAATTGTTGTAAACAATTCCAATTTTGAACTGTAAACACAATTTTTACCTACCAGATTGATAATAATTGTAAATAATTCCAATTTTGGATTATAAAAACCATTTTTAATTACCGGATTGCAAAAATTTCTTTCGTCACATTTATGAGAAATGTCATTTTGGCTGTTGCCTCATTTTAACTTTTTTCCTCGAGAGGCGCTTTCTCTACTTTTACAATCGTCAATTGACGATTGTAAAAGTAGAGAAAGCGCCTCTCGAGGAAAAAAGTTAAAATGAAGCAACAGCCAAAATGACATTTCTCATAAATGCGACGAAAGAAATTTTTGCAATCCGGCAATTAAAAATGGTTCTTATAATCCAAAATTGGAATTATTTACAATTATTATCAATCTGGTAGGTAAAAATTGTGTTTACAGTTCAAAATTGGAACTGTTTACAACAATTTCGAACGTCAAATTAGCAGCTACCTCTGTTTAAAAATTTTCCACTAGGTGGAATCTGTGATGCTCCAATCGTCAATAGAGATAGAGAGTACATTTATGCTTAGGGTTCAACCTGGTTTGAACCTAGGTTAACTTTTACTATAAACGGAGTCGAGTCATCTTGTAGTTAACTCGACTCGACCTAAAAAATTTCTAGGGTCGAGTCGAGTTAACTCTAAAAACCTTCACTATAAACGGAGTCGAGTCGAAAAATAAAAACAACAAAAAAATAGTAATAAAAAGACACCATTTTGATTTCTTAATTTATGTGCGAATCTTCGATTTTTGTGTGGCAATAAAACTTTGTTATTTTATTTTTATAAAATTCAGAAAATAATACAAGAAAAACATATAAACATACGATAGTAAATGATTTTTTTTGACGTTTCTGACTCGGTTTCAACCTAGTTTCGACTCGACTACGATTTGACTCTGCAGTATAAACGCTAAAAAAGATAACTACAAGATGATCCAAAGTTAACTAAAAGATGACTCAACTCTGAGCATAAACGTATTCAGAGATACGCTATTATAAAGCCGTATTTTATTTGACAATTTACAACAACAATTGCACTATTGAATGCCCTAGTAGGACCCGCTAAGCAATTTAAGCGAATTCGCAAAATACGTCGCATAAGCGTATTATTATGTATCACTTTTTTGCTTTCCACTAAACATTCTCAAACTTATGTGGAGTTCGATTGGGCAAAATAAATCATTTTACTGCAAAAAATGCGTATGATTGGGCAGAATAAATCATTTATCTTTTGATTTAAATCAATTTTGACAAATCGGGATTTTTTGCAAGATTTACCAATTCTAACAAGACGTCAAAAAAATCGTCGTTTTTAATCATTCCGGAATTTTTACGACTTCTTTATTTATTAATATGTAAATTGTGTTATTAAAATAATTTTTGTAACAAAATCTGTGTAATTTTGTGCATAATCAAACTAAAGATTTACTGACGGTTAACATAACCTCAAAAAGAAATCACATACATGCTGCTTGTGCATACGGTTGGGCATCAAAAACATGTTTTCTTTTTGACAGCCCAATCGAATTCGACATTAAAGTACTTTTCATACCAGGCGCCTCGGCTTTGAGCTTCGTAAATAAATTTTTTTTTATTTCGTTTTTTAACTATGTAAATTAGTTTTATTCGATTGATACCGTTTAATTTTATAGTAATAAATTCAATTTGTTGAAAAATAATTTATTTTTAAGTGATAATTTAAAAAAAAACAAAATATATTGCAATGAAGTTATCTACAAAGCCAAGGCAATGCGTTCCACACTCAACTGCGAGATTTTAAAGTAGTACAAAGCGAAGTGCTTTGTCAACATAACCTATAAATCATATTTTTTGAACAATTGTTTCATACTTACCAAAAAATCTAGCTCATATGTACGTTACATATTTAGTATATCTCAGTTCTTGCCATAATCCACGTGTAAAATTGACCTAAATAAAATATTTGATGCAACCGAATGTTCACAGCCAACGCCACCGGTATGAAAGGGTCTCAGCTTCGGATTTGTGGTAACTAAATATTTCGAGGCGAGGCGCCTGGTATGAAAAGTACTTAAATAAAATATATGTAGTACAAAAATACCTCGCAAACAAATTTATTTATCATGATGCAGAAACCCAATTTGTCAATCTTTACCCGACTATCGTAGTAAATTCATTTTAAACTTTTATGTTGTACTTTTTAATATTTTTACATTTTTAATTTTTATGACTGAATTTATGTGACCAAAAATTAATTTTAATCGAATGAAATAAAAAAGGTTTCTTTGAAATGAATCGCGATTTATTATCCAATTTTTTCGATATTGAATATTACATATTTTAACTTTTAGTTGGGGCAAGGTAATTTCAGATAACAACAATAAATTTTACTATAAATTTACTATGGGTTATTATGTAATAATTGTGTCCAGGCCCTTTCCGAAAGTTATACTTATTTATTTAGACATACTTATTTAAAATAATTATGTTGGCAATGTAACTCAAAATAAGTATGTTTTTACAAAAAACAAAAAAGAAAAAATCTAAAATGATAACCATAGTTCTGTTAATTTCAACGCATATACATTGTGATATCATGCAGTAGTTAAGTTGTATAAAAAATTTAATTAAAAATTATTTAATAGTTACAAATTAAATGCGTTGCTGTCAAAATATGAAATAAGTATGTGAAATCATTCGGATGATTTTACATACTTATTTAAGATATCGGCAAATAATTACTTTTCATACCAGGCGCCTCGGCCGCGAGGCTCACAGGCGTGAGCTTTAACAGTAAAAATTCTTAATTAGTTTTATTTCTCTGTCACAATTGTTTTATATTTGCCAAAAAATCTAGCTCATATGTACGTTACAAATTCAGAATATCTCAGTTTGCTATTATTCACGAGTAAAATATACCAAAATAAAATACTTGATAGTAAATGTACATTTGTGGTAACTAAAAATTTTGAGGCGAGATGTCTGGTGTGAAAAGTACTTAAGTATAACTTTCGGAAAGGGCCTAGAATGCTTACGTTATGCTCAAGTATCACTTGAGTTGGGAACGAATCAAAACGGAATTGAGAAAGCGATTCAAAAATGAAGTCTACTCCCATATAAAGGAGACTTCATTTTTTACTCGTTTCTGAGTCAGCTTGCTTAAAGGGTAAAGAAAAACACTTGTCAAATTTAATTTATACATTCTACATGATAGTCATTCCTGCTAATTAAACCAAATTATTTTTATATTTTAACAAAAATGAGTGGCCGATTGAAAGGAAAAGATGCTAAAACTGGTGAAATAATAGCATATAGTGAAATAGCGATACGTAATAATGCATCGGCGGTCGAATATTGTCGTACATCAATGGCTGCACTATCTGGAAGTACTGCAGGTTAGGAATTTTGATCCACAAAACATTACCACGCACGTAACTAATAAAATATTGTGTACAAATTTTACAGGGATTTTAGGTTTAACCGGTATCATAGGATTTGTTTTCTATTTATTTGCTGTATTTGGATTGTGGTTTTTATTAATGATGAAGTCGGGCTCAAATTGGCAAAAGTATTTTATCAGCCGTCGTAGCCTTTTAACAAATGGATTTATGGGTGGTTTGTGTACATATGTACTGTTTTGGACATTTTTGTATGGGATGGTTCATGTTTATTAATATTAAATAAATTAGATTAATTTATATCAATAAAAAAAAAAAATTGTAAATTTATTTTCATGGAATATTCTTTTATATTGTTACGGTCCCACCTAGGGTAGAATAGAATAACTGAATAGCACAAAGTTTAGTATAAGTGACACCTATGTTAGGGTATTTCATAATTCGTTTAGTGTACTAAAATGAAAATTTTCAATGCTACAACTTTTTACACTGTAAAAAGATCGGCATTTTCAAATTTGAATTTAAACCGGCGGCCTACCAAAATCATTGGAACGATGAACATGGTCTCGCGGCGTTAATAGTGGCCTTAAAAAGCGAAGCAGCAGATGCTTTACCATTCCGGAACAAGAGCGCAACAGTTATCTTGAAATTATGAAGGCGCTGGATCGGAAGTAATACAGTGACCAAAAGCTGGAAATATGTTGCATGGAATTGAAAAGCCGCTACCAAAAGATAGGAGAATCGCTACAGGAATTTTCATCAGCAATCGAGAGACTAGTGCATCAAGCACATGATACAAGTACGAACATTTTGCATGCTACAACTTTCTACATTGAGATATTAAGTGTATTGCTTTCAACAATGAGTTAGGTATTTTATTTGGTTAACGGGTGGTCAAAGCAACAGAAAAAATTAACCAAATTTTGGTCAAATTTTTTTTCGTGTATTTTCTTGTCAATTCGACTCTTGTGAGAGGTATTGAAACTAAAAATTTGGCTAAGATTTGTTTAACCACTAATTTTTTTTGGGTTAGCTAAACTATTTTTTGGTCTATCTAGTACGATTGTTGTTGTAATTTATTTATTTTTGATTAAAGCAATACAACTATTGCTACTGGAAAGAGCATTCAATTTCTAGAAGTTTACTTTAAGTATATAAAAAGGTGAATGAGATCGAATTGGATTATTCGTATTTGGAATGCAATACCGAGTGATTTAAAAAGTGAATTAGTGCGATGAAAATGAATCATAAGTGATTAGTAAAATTGTGCGAATATTAAAATAATTGATTTTGAGTTGTTTATGAAATTTGAATGACATTTAAAAAGTTTAGCTGAGTGGCATAATTGAATACTTTTAATCTAGTGACATCTATTGAAATATTGCATGAATTACTGGGTCTTACAAAAGTTTAGTTTGGAAAGTGTTTTGAGGCACACAGCATAACAAGGCAAAAACGTAATGTTACGGTGACACCTAGGGTAGGATAAAATAAGTTATTTAATAGCTAAAAGATTACTGTACTAAAATGGATTTCCATGATAAAACTATTCTAAATGTTTCTAGGCTATTCTTACTCGAAAAGTCATGAAATTTCAAGAATTTCTTGGTTTGAGTATATAAAAAGCGAACGAGTTCGAATTAGATGATTAGTATTTGGTAGTAAGCGATAGTGTGAAGATTAAAAAGTAATTAAAAAGTGTTTTAGTGCGGTATAAAAATTATAAGTGAAAAGTAAAATTGTGCGAATATTAAAATAAGTGGTTTTGTGAATTATTGTTAATAAATTGTATTGACTTATTTTTTGTGTTCAATAAATAAATTCGTTTGTGATTAAAATTGAAGTGGTTTGTTTTATTCACAAGCGGTGACAGCAGTGGGATTGTTAATAGTAAAATAATGAAAATGATTCTCTACGAATTAAGAGTTCCAGAATTAAAGAGGGAAGTTGAGAAACGGGGTTTATCCATCGATGGTAATAAAAGAGCTTTACAAGTCCAACTACGTGAAGCAATGGAGAACGAATGGTTAGACGCGGAACATCATGAATTTGGAAAGGAAATAATCGGAAAGTTGGAAATTACGATTTGTCGCAGTTAATGGCTGCTATGAACCAAATGATGGGACAGATGTGTGTAATGAAACAACACAACGAGCGACAAATGGAGAAAATTGAGCAGTCAAGACAAAAGATGGAACACCAAAATGAGCGACAGTTGGAGACAATAAACCAGTCAAAACAAGAAATGATCAATTGCTTGGAAGCCGTTTCACATCGAAATACGATGTCTCTGAAACGCAAAAATAACAAATTAAAATATTTTCATACATCATTTATTTAGACACATATTTTACTAGCAATTTAATTGCCAAACACAATAAATTTTTTATAAAAATAATAAATTCCGTAATCTTTTGAAGCTATGTATATAGTTGTGTAAAATCCAACCACTGCCATTTACAAAAATAATTTTTCAGGGAAATGTTAAAGGTTTTACAGGAATTTAGGATTAAATAAAAAAAAAAGAAGAGATTTTGATTGGAAAATCTAAATTTATTTTTAAGTAGGTAATAATTTATTAAATCTGATAAAGTTCCACTATTTTTTGGTGGACGAAATTACATGTTTGATTTTAACAATTTTCAGTTTTCTTTTAAACAAAATTAGATAAATATGATAAATTTTGGTATCGTAGCTTTACGCTATTTTTAAATGTCAGTGAATTCACAACCAACACAAAATGTAAATACATCAATTTAATTGATTTATTAAAAAAAAAAAAATCTTTTAACAATAATTGTTTTCATTAAATTCTACATCAATAGTATATATTATAAAATTTCATTTTAAAAATATATTTCATATACTATATATAACAATAAAAATATACATATTTACTTATGTACTAGTCAAGAGGTAATTTCATTAAAAAATAATAATTTTCTTAAAAACTATTTAGGTAAATATAGTTTTGTTACAGTTGTTATATTAAGTGCAAATTTACATTACTTACAACATATAGTACAAAAAATAAAATAAAACTAAAGTGTTTCATTTAGAATGATTGTGATGGCGTTTGAAATACTGATTGAATTGTTTGTTTGATTGTTTGTTTTAATTGCACTAATTTTTTTTTTTGTTAGTTTTAATTCAGTATTTATTTATTTAAACAAATATACGGAAAATAATATACTTTACGTTCCTCTTAAAATTAATAAATTATAAAAGTGGCTTTAAACTACCTAATATATAGTTAATATTATGTTTATAATTTGACTCGTGAAGAAATTGAGATTCTTCCAGCAGCAACAACAACAACAACAGCAAAAAACTTAATGTTCAATTTCATACCATAAAATATGATTAATTTAATTACACTTGATATAAAGGCATCTTAAATTTGTTCAATTCCTATATTGGTTACTTATGAATTACAGTCCTTGTTTCAAATCGAATATTTCTAATAGCAGCGGTTCAACCTGTGCCGGATTCACATCCAAATAGACATTTATCACCTCATCGTTTAGCTTTTGTAGTTCATGCAATTTATTGACTAGCTTAAGAAATGTAGATTTCGCTTCACATCCAGTGTAGATACTTTCGAGATAGCGCCTTAATAGGCAATAATAAGACGTCTAAATATAAATCAAAACAAAACTTACAATTGAATCGTAATTATTACAAATATATTTCTAAATATTACCTGTTCCAATTTTATAACGTCCGAGTGGACAATTTTCGACCGATTCGGCGTGAACAGGGTGATGGCACACATGATTGGGATTATATTAATGTCAGACCTCCATTTCTTCTCAAAATTACTTATAAATAATTTATGTTTTTCATAAATATTACCTTTGGCTAATTTAAGAACGTCTGCCCTTATATTACCCACAGTCGGTTTACTATGTGGTATCTAAAAAACAAAAATATCATTTACAGATTACGATTTTAATATAAGACAACATTGTATACCTTCCATGTATTTTGATCTTCGTCAAACTGCATTACCGATCGTAAAATCATCATTTCGATGCAACCACCCTTCAGCAGGGCGAGCTGATCCTCCTGGCACATATTTTTAAAAGCGTTTATTTTTTTTGCCATTTTAATAAGCCTCCGCACTGCAATCGCTGTCAAATTTATCACACGCAACAGTTCTGGATTTGGATGTCCACTTGGCTAGAAATAGACAGAATATAGTTTAATAAATCATTGATAAATTACGATTTTGCTTTCTTTTTTTTTTT